>FR989934.1:0-1200000 GCA_905404155.3 Plebejus argus | reverse complement strand
GTGTTGCACGTGGTCACGAGGGGACTTACTCCTAGAATAAGTCGCGTTAAGTCCCTATTATTTATATTTGCCTATAGTGTCCCACTGCTGGGCAAAGGCCTCCCCCAGGATCTTCCAATGTTCTCTCTCCTGCGCCACCGATAGCCAGCCTGGTTGGTATGCCTCCAGCTCGTCACGCCACGGCAGCGGCGTCCATCTTCGGGTGCCCACACTGTTGAGACCCTTGCCCAGCGGTCGGGATGCATGCGTCTAACGTGGCGTAAGTCCCTTTACTTTTAATTATAATGCAACGCGAAAGTTTAAAATGTTAACTTTTGTCAAAGACTGCAGTTGAATGATTTGTTTTACACACGAGGCTTTTTTAAATCTTGGAAAAGTATACTACGTAGGATCGGCTGCACCATCCATATTGTGGCTGTGATTTTGACGTAAAAAGCAAAAAAAAGTGGCCAAGTGCGAGTTGGACTCGCCCATGGAGGGTTCCGCAGCAGCAATAAGGTTAATTTTTATGAAATTAAAATATTTTTGATTTATTTTTATATTTCAGTCGATTTAATGAAATTTAGATTAAGGTTTACTATTTATGACGTATAAAAAAAACTACTGGCTAGATCTCTTTCAAACCAATTTTCGTTGGTAGTTTTTATAGTAATCTACATCATATATTTTTTTTAGAATTATCATGCCTCTACTTTAGAAATTAGAGGGGGGACACACACATTTTTCCACTTTGGAAGAGTCTCTCTCGCAAACTATTCAGGTTAGAAAAAAATGATATGAGAAACCTCAATATAATTTTTGGAGACCTATCCATAGATACCCCACACGCATAGGTTGGATGAAAAAAAAAATTTTTGTTTCAGTTGTACCTATGGGGACCCCTAAAATTTTTAATATTTTTTCCATTTTTGCATTAAAATCTTAATGCGGTTCACAGATTACATCTACTTACCAAGTTTCAATAGTATAGCTCTAATAGTTTCGGAGAAAAGTGGCTGTGACATACGGACGGACGGACAGACAGACGGACAGACAGACAGACATGACGAATCTATAAGGGTTCCTTTTTTGCCATTTTGGCTACGGAACCCTAAAAAGCAAATATAATCGAATTTTCTAATTTAGTAATGTGTGCTACTACTGCTCTCATTATTACTATCAATAAATGATTTGATCTCAAATCCATTTCATGATTATGAATAAATAATGAAACAATCCATCAAGTTATACGATCGTTAATGTTAACATCGGACTGACAATGGTGCTGATGAATCGCCCTTGATATTGCCTTTCAATCATTTTTTATCTGAATATTAGCACATCAATATTAGAAGGGTTGTACGTTGATTTTCAATCGAAATGGTTCCACACGTTCTAACAGAAAATTAAAATGTTGTGTGTGTTTTTTACCTCTTCACGCGTTAAGTAATTTACGCTTTAAACCGTCAGTCTGGCCCCGTGGTAAGTACCTGAAGGACTTGTGTTACATATTACAGGTGCCAGACAACGGAAATATATTTAATACTTTTTTATACTATACATAATATATTTAAGGTTTTTATTAAATGATACACATATTTATTACACATCCATGACCCACGAACTTTGAAAACTTTTTGTTCCGTCGGCGGGACTCGAACCCGCGACCAACGCGCTCACCACTGAGCTACAGAGGTCGTCAAGTCAATAAAGCATTTTTATTTAAAATGCTTTTGATTAAAATATTTTAAGGGCTTGCAGGGTATATCAAATTTTTTGGAATAAAACTAAAGATTTTTCAAGTATCTTCAAACCAAATTTCATCACAATCGGTTTAGAGGCTTACGCATGAAAAGGCACGTCCGCGCTCATAATATTGGTACGGATACGGAGTACTATTATATATTCTGTGGTACGGATTCATAAAATCCATAATGAAGATAAAGATTTAAACGAGAAACGGTCTCCTGGTAATTACATAAAGTATTGATTTCCTATAACAGAGACAGGTAGGACTTAAACTCAATATAAATCCCTTCGGGTAGCAAAAAGTCTAACGAACCATTATTACTCCAATCCGGAACGATCTTATATTACCGACGATATTGTGTTAAAATCTAAAAGCTTTGGTGAAATACGATAGTAGAACTGCGGTGTCTAATAGGATGTTATTTTCTGTGATTTCACCGCCGGCGAAACCTACTTTTTGCGATCGCCTTTTTCGTTGGAAAGGTATAGTACAATTTCACACTTGGGCTTTGCGGCCTAAGCTAGACTTAGGCACTAGTTTCTTACTTCTTAACAGTCTCCAAGTTATTTCTATTATCGGCTTAGTGTCAGAAAATAAAAATATTGTAGCTACTTAAGATGTAGGAATGTGTTAAATATATCAAGCATTACAATTCTTTTAGATTTGTAATAATAATAATAATAATAATAATAATAATAATTTATTTGCTAGAGTGAAATGTACAATAAGGTCTTCTAAATTTTACAGTTCAGGATCATAACACTCAACTAAATTAATAGTATGCAAATTAATGTCATTTCTAAAAAAAACTAGCCAAAAGAAGGAGGATACAAAACGTCACTAATATAAAATAATTAAATATGTCAGTGCACAAAATAGGTACGCATTTACAAATTACGTAGTAACTAATAATCTGATCTGTGTTTACAAACATCTACAAGTCAGAAAAGCACCCACTTTAAGAATTAAGATAGTCCTTTACTTCATAAAAACATTTCTCCAGAAGCCACTCATTAAGTTTTCTTTTGAAAGTAACTAAGTTATGTTTTTCCAAATCTTTTGGCAAATTGTTATATATCTTAATAGCCATAATATAGGGACTTTTAAGGAATGTTTTGCTGTTGCATTTAGGCATGGTTAATTTATTGGGATAACGTAATGATCTATTGGCCGTGTTGTTATCCTTGTTTTGCACGAAATATTTTGGGTGTTTTTTTACAAAAATGCACATGTCTCTTATATACATACATGGCAGCGTAAGTATGTTCAGTTTTTTGAATAGTGGTTTACAGCTTTCAAGGGGCCCTACGTTGCAAATGGCCCTAATACACTTCTTTTGTAACTTAAAAACTAAATTAAATTCAACAGAGTTGCCCCAGATCACAAGACCGTAAGATAAAATTGAGGAAACATAACCATGGTATGCACAAAGAGCTGCTGTTATTGACACAGTCTTTGCCAAACGTCGCAATGCATATACAAATCTATCAAGCTTGCTACATATATAGTCTACGTGGGCTTTCCAGTTGGAGTGCTGGTCAAATATTAGTCCTAGAAATTTTAGTGAATCTACTTCTTCTATATTAATGTCATCATACGTGATTTTTTTGGGTATCTGTATTGAATTGTAATATTTAAATTGCATTATTTTAGTTTTACTAAGATTTACCTGTAAGTCATTTTTGTCCAACCATGATATTATGTCCTTGAGAGCATTAATTAATTCTTGTTCGTAAAGAAATATATTTAGGCATTTCACCATTATTGTGGTGTCGTCTGCAAATAAGACTTTAAGATGCTTCGTTGCAGTTGTGACATCATTAATATAAATTAGAAAAAGAAATGGACCAATCAAGCTCCCTTGCGGAACTCCTATATCCAAAATGGCATATTTAGATTTATATGTTTTTTTTATTTTACCTATAGTTTTTGTTATCATTGTACATACTTTACGATTACTTAAATAAGATTTTATCCAGTCATATGCCTTTCCTCTTATTCCATATTTCTCTAATTTATACAGTAATATGTTATGGTTTACTAGGTCAAAAGCCTTCGTCATATCTAAAAATATACCAGTGATAGGTGTTTTGCTATTTAAACTTTCATGCACTATTTTAGTCAAATAAAAACATGCATCTATAGTAGAACTATTGTCACGGAAACCAAATTGTTCATTTACTAGTAGATTATGTGTATTAAAAAAACTTTTTATACGTTTTAGCATGATTTTTTCAAATACCTTAAAATACTATAAATTCTAAAGAAATTTTATTTGTATTTAAACATAGCCTGAATGTTTTATTACTTACTTCTACAGAAACTCCCTTGATCAGTGAATAAAATCCAAACTTAGAAAAAGAAAATCAGCGTTGTATAAAACAACGTTGAATCCCAAGGCGGTGACTTTAAATCTTCTGTTTAAAATGGAATACGGGGCCCGAACACAAGTAGTCGACAAGTTTTTCTCATTTCCCTAAAAAGATTAGCACGTTACTCGGCAGACGTGATCGGAATAATTGGCTCCGAGTTTACACCTCGTATCGCAGATTGTAAATAGGCTCAGATTTCGGAATTCTCCTTCGAAATTCAAGGAACTATTATTCTATGTTAGGCGGATTTCATGATGGCCTTTCAAAATAACCGTGTAATAAATAACCGTGGGAGAGTCATGATGCAGCACGAATGGGCCGGCTCGACCGGAGACATACCACGAGCTCACATAAAACCGGCGTGAAACAGCGCTAGCGCTGTGTTTCACCGAGTGAGTGAGTTTACCGGAGGCCCAATCCTCTACCCTTATCCCTTCCATACCCTCCCTTATTTCCTTCCCTACTCTTCCCTATTGCCTTCCCTACCCTCCCCTACCCTATTACCCTATTCCCTCGTAAAAGGCCGGTAACGCATCTGCAGCTCTTCTGATGCTGCGAGTGTTTATGGGCGACGAAAGTTGCTTTCCATCAGGTGACCCGTTTGCTCGTTTGCCCCCTTTTTTTATAAAAAAAATATGTACATCTATGTAAATATTATCTGTTAATTCTTCACGCCCAAGCCGAATTTGTTGAAATTTGGTTTAGAATTATTTTGAGTCCCGAGAAAGGACACAGGGTACATTTTGCTCCGGAAAAAATTTAAGGGTCACCTTGTTATATTTATATTTTGTCTTAGTTTGTTGCTACCAATCCAAGTCAACACAAAATAAAATAAAATATCTATTCATTATAACCAATATGTTGCAATAAATCATTGTTTACAGTAACGTAAAATTTAAACTTTTACACTAACACAATTCAACCATTTTATCCATAAAAATCACTTAATAAAATTGTATTAGTTGGGAGAAAAATCTCAACTTTAATGCGGATATAAGCCGTAATAAGCCAGCGGAACAGCAAAAGTGACACATCCAAAGCGACTTACATAAATTTTCCACCTCGGAGAGCGTGAACGCTGAAATCGACTAGCTGTTACCGAACGCGCAGTGCGTTCATAGATAAGGGAGGCTATTTAAACTATACGATAATATGTCGTATTCAATTGAAGAGACGTGCCTGTTCAAATTTTTTGTGAATCGAATCACGATGGGCCGTTATATTATAGTCAAAAATATTGTTGTAAAATATGTAATTTCTTTTCGTAAACTTCACGATAAATTATAATATTATGTTATTGGTTGAAAAATTTTAAAATCATAAATAAGATGGAGATTAAAATTATGATAATTTATAAAGCCACACAAAAAAATTAAATGATATACCATTCACATTTCACATACTTATTTTTATCACAATCTAATTAAAAATTCGAATGCAAGCTGCCACAAGTCCTTCAGATTTGGACATCGTATGCAACCTACGAATCGCACACTACACAATATAGTATCGTACGCTCTAAATAAATTTGATTAGAGTAATAATAATAATAATAATAATAATAATAATATCTATCGACGCTTCACACCACGTCAGTCTGGCCCCATGCTAAGTACCCGAAGGACTTGTGTTACAGGTACCAGACAACGGAAATATATTTAATACTTTTATACTATACATATATTTAAGATTTTTATTATATGATATATATATTTAATACACATCCATGACCCAGGAACTTTGAAAACTTTTTGTTCCGTCGGCGGGATTCGAACCCGCGACCTCCGGCTTAAGCTACCAACGTGCTATCCACTGAGCCACAGAGGTCGTCGTAAGAGTGAATTTCCTGGTGACATTAGTCTAAATCGCATATCGTAGAAGGCGCAGATAAGGCAGTGGATATAATGCAAATCGAAAAACGAATCATATGACATCTACGGGAAATGTGTGCTATAAAACCAGGCATTATGGTGACAAATCAGCGCTTTTACTGTAACTTTCTGGTTTAAATAAGGTGATTGGTGCAATTATTTTTTGAGAGATCAAGACTAATGTACATGTTTTGATTGACATTGTCATGGCAACATGGCTGCAAAATAGCTTTTTTTTAATGTGGCGGTCTTAGCAAATTGCCAATGTGTCCATGGGTTTTTGTAGACTTTGCTCTACTTTAATACAAATGAAATGAATGAAATAAGGTACAGTGATTGCTATCCTAATAATTGTAGTACATAACAGCTGTCACTGTATTTATTTTAGCCAAATACAACATTAGTAGTATGACTTAGCTGACATTGACAGACAAAAGTGGTAAACGTCGTTTAAAGTGACATTTCATAACATAGCGGCTTTAATAATTCTGTTTGTGGCTATACATCATAACGTCGCGTTATTGTAATGGTCGCCATTACACCATCCTTCCTATCGTCCAATCGACATGACGCTACCGTCATTCCAATCCACTCCCACACACGGTCAGTTCTAACTGATCTAATCGGTAGAGTCATGCCGATTGGACGATAGGAAGGATGGTGTAATATGGCGACCATAAGCTTGTATTACCAAGTTTAACTAAATAAGTCATATTTCTTTTAAAAAGAAATCAATATTTCAATTTCCCTAAATTCGATATTAGTCTCCGAATATTTTTGGTAAATTAAAATGGTTTTGTAACAAAGTCCGATAGTAAAACTGCATTCTGTTAACAAGTATTGTTTCCATTTCGAATACAATTAAGTGGAAAGCCTGCCTTAAATGAGACATGAGAGGTAAAATATGTTGAATTTCCATGTTAATGTATGTAAATCAGCTGCCAGGTGCAAATGCACAGCCTCTTAGGTATGCGCATAATTCCAGAGAAGCCTTCCTTTGATGAAACACAAAAATAATGATATATTCAGCGAATGATATTGGTTTAAAGAAATCTCTCAATATTTCTGATAAATCTTATATTAATAAATATTTTGAGGTAGACCGGTTGGTCGTGGAGGGAGTCCTGTGTTAGACAGATCTAGGACATCCCTCCGTATACGGCTGAAGGCAAACCGCAGGTGGTTTTAGTGGGTAAGAGTCCCACATACCCCCGGGGTGCTTCAGTTAACTGAGGCACATCCCCAACCCGGGGCACCCAAGATGGGTTTCCCCTGCGCATCTAAAAAAAAGGGTGTGTATGTGTATCTAATATAGAGTTCACTGTAAAAGCAGTAGCGCTGGAAGATTAGCTTTTTTAAATTTTTGTATGGGCAAACACATGACGCTAAGGGTGATTGCCCATAGAGGTTTGAAAAGGCATATTGAGTGAGACTTTTAAAGTCTCACTCAATATGCCTTTTCAACAAAACTGAAATCCACTTATGAAACGGGAGATAAATTATCTCCCGTTTCATAAGTGGATTTCAGTTTTGTTCTGTTCCGATGGTTGCACAGCATGTAAAGATTTATAATATAATTTTACGAGAAGGCTTCATAGCCGCGATAGGGAAATAAATTTTATGGCCACATAATATTTTAACGACTTTTATTTTATGGACTACATCATATCTAAATAATTTGAATTTCTTAGGCCCACTTGCGCCAATCTGGGTTAAAGTTAACTCTGAGTTAAACATAATGTCATCTCTATCACTGACTTGGTGAGTGACAGATATGACATGATGTTTAACTCAGAGTTAACTTTAACCCAGATTGGCGCAAGTGGGCCTTAGACTGGTTACCAACCATTATACCAATGATAGCGCTATGTAGTTCAAAGTTAATTATAAAATATTAAATAAATAAATATTAAACTTCAGCCTAAATTTTTATCGAATACTTCTTGACTAACATACATAGTGTATACCTTTTTGCATCTGTATCCATACTAAAATTATTTAATGTGTGTCTGTCTGTCTATCTGTCTGTTACCTTTTTACGAACTAACCGATTTTGCTGCAACTCGGTATGGAGATAGTCCCAGGATATAGGATACTTTTTGTTCCGGAAATCTATATTTCCCCCGCGGTAAACGAATTTCGGCGCAACGGAGTTGCGTGCATTAACTAGTCATAAATAAATTATTTTCGAATGCAACTTGACTAATGGACCTGTACCTTCCTGTACCCATACATATCACTCGTTACAAGAACATCAATCCTTGGAATCCAGGTTGTATCAAAAGGCTTGAACAAACACTGGGACTAATTAAAATTGGTTTGTGGGGGCTCTTGCATATTCTATAAAATACACCCACGGCTTTACATAGTTCATCGACCAAAATATTTTTCGTTTGTTTTATGAGTTTTTCTGTGACTTTATGGTATTAGAGACCTGCGGCTGCTACTGATACTATAATATTATACTAGTGTAACAAAAAATAAGATGATTACACTTTAGGGTGTGTACTGTCCATATTGTATATTATTATAAAATAATCAGCCAAGTGCGAGTCGGACTCGCACACGAAGGGTTCCGTACCGTTATAGAGCAAAAATAGAGATAGACGTCTATCTCGCGATGTAGCCGCTAAACCACGCGTTCGGCCGGACGCATATAAACCCAGCCTGAGGCAATGCCAAAACTTTTCTCTATTGAAATCGCTCGTTGCACTCCAATTTCGAAATCTCCACAAAGTTTCCCGCTACAATTTTACAGTCCTTTCGGATTTTCTAAGCCTCTGATAGTCTATCCCATTTTCGAATGGAAGCACATGGAAATCTCTTCGGGCTTTCAGTTTTGGCTGTGGACTGACGTTTTGCAGTTAAATTCTGTCAAATGTACAGATTAGAGTACGGCGAAGAATTTAACTGACTCCATGCTTCTGAAATCCGCCGACTTACACGATGGTAAAAGAGTTTTCATTTTAAGTAAGATAATATCATGGGATATCGTACTGGGAAATTAGATGAACAGAAAATCATAATATTTTAAAGGCTCCTAATAACGAAAATCTTAGGCTCAGAGCAGATAGAAAAGAGCACATCTCTAAGAATATTAAGCCGCTGCAAAATGAACTTTAATATTATTGAAACAAGATGCATGAGGCCCCATATAACGGAGAGGTCAAGTGGTCCGGTTGGACTGATCGCAGACCGACCTGATCGATATCGTTTGTGTGTGTATGTCACCGTAAGATTGTAAACACAGCGAGATTGTAATATGACTAAGTGATGGATTGTAAACAAGCAGTTTTAGTGTAGGGGTTGTACACCTAATTTTGTAATAACCTGTACCTATCTTTTGTTTTGTTTCATTTTCTTATTATGTATTTACTGAGAGACAATAAACTATTATTATTAAAAAAAAGTTTTCCGGTGATTTTAAATTAATTATTTAGTATTTAAAATAGCTTAAATGCCCAATGGTATGAGATGTGTAACATTGAATAAAATTTAGATATATTCAAAGTGCAGTTTGAATTATTATAAATTAGGTTAATTTTGATAACCGAACATTCAAACAGCACTTTAAATATATCTAAATTTTATTATATGCTATACATCTCATACCATTGGGTATCGAAGTTATTTTAAATAGGTACGAAATAATTTAAAATCACCGGAAAACTGATTGTTTACAATCCATCACATAGTCATAATATTACGATCTCGCGGTGTTTACAATCTTACGGTGACATATACACGATTCCGATTAGATCTGCCTGCAATCAGTCCGACGGAATGACCCGGTCTTCGCGTTTAAGGGGGCCATTACATAGATTGCGTATTGCGTATCTTAGGACGCGCGAGCATTTTTGTCAGCAAAACATAAAGTGTACTTTAAATCAATGTTACTAAAGTTTATTTTGGTGTCACTTTATAATTTCTCTCTATCAGCGCTGACCCTTTTGCGACAATTTAATCCCCAATAAAACTTTTAGCTAGCAAGTCGAGCTTGGAATCCAAGATTAAGATACTCCAAGGATACCATTCATTATTTAATATTCCATTCAATTGCTGTCATCGGAAAACTTTAATACTTGACCTACTGTGAACTTTGATCGAGAATTTAAATACCATTCCGCAAATTTAAATAAGTTATATTTTGGTAAGAACAATGAAATCAGATATTTTGATAGAGTTTGTGGAATTTGAAAAGTATTTTGTTGCATAATTAATATCTAGTTAATGTTTAGTAATCTAAAAAATTCGTGATGTCACAATACTTCAGGATGTGTACGTACTACGTATCTATTTTATCTGGGAACTCTTCCCTGGAAAATTAGCAGCACTGAGTGAGCTTCTTTGAGGAATGACACAAAATTTGTCTATACAATAATAAAAATCTGTTTCAGCGCTGCTCTTCCACAGTGAACACAGGGACACATTAACACCCTAAAGACTATAATCACTTAGTTTCACTAAATCCTGTGTATACAGGGTGCAATTAAAACTTCCTGCCAAATTTTAATATATTTTTTATCCTTGTTAAAAATAAAAATACACGTATTTTTTTCTTTTATAATCAGTTATTATTTATTAATCACTCAGTACTAAAATGTTGAGAAATAGCTTCCGAAAGTTATCCTAAAAACACTACAATTAATGGACACGACGCGTCGCCCGCGCGTCTCCCCCCGCGTCACCCCCGCTTATACCCGCCGCCGCGGGTGACCGTTCTGCAACGATTTCAAATGGGATAAAATATTATGTCATTAAAAAAATAACACCCATTTTTTTGCTAAATGTACTCTCCTAATGATACCTAGGCCCAGGAAAAAATTTGGCAGGAAGGTTTAAATGCACCCTGTACAGTGTGTAACAAAAATAAGTGATAATACTTTAAGGTGTGTACGTGTTCCTTGTAAAGAGTTCACTGTGAAAGTAGCAGTGCTGAAAGACGAAATTATTTTTTCACTTTTGTATGGGCAAGGGCCTGAGCGTCACGAGTTTCCCCATACAAAAGTGAAAAAAAAAATTGGTCTTTCAGCGCTGCTACTTTCACAGTGAACTCTCTACAAGGAACACGTACACACCCTAAAGTATTATCACTTATTTTTGTTACATCCTGTATAATTTTGTATATCACATAACGTGATATACAAAACCCCATTGAAGCAGCACAAATTGCATAGAATCAATTGACAAAAATCGCTAATGGTCGTATCAATCAAACGCCTCAGAGCGATCTATCATTCGTATTATTTTCGAACGCACCCTTACACGCTATCTATTGGTCTCGATACGCAATTACAGGCACAATTTATCATTCGAGTGCGACAGCGGAACCCTAATGTGGAAAAAACGCGATCGAAGTGTTATCATTTAATTCCTATTCCAGGCCCTTTAGCTGAGTTTTCTTTATCATTTCTATAGAATATCCCATCAAATCTATGAAATTGACAAAAGTAGTCGATAATAAGCATTTCACACATTTTTATCGGCTATTATTTTTATGCAAAAATAGCAAAATATGTATATAAAGCCACCAAACCGCGCGTTTTGGCGGGCGCAAATAAATCCAGCCTTAAGGTATATCTACAAATATATAAAACTCAAAGGTGACTGACTGACATGGTGATCTATCAACGCACAGCCCAAACCACTGGACGGATCGGGCTGAAATTTGGCGTGCAGGTAGATGTTATGACGTAGGCATCCGCTAAGAAAAGATTTTGATCAATTCTACCCCCAAGGGGTTAAAATAGGTAATGAAAGTTTGTATATATTAATACTTCTAAACGCGAGCGAAGCCGCGGGCAAAAGCTCGTCTAGAATATAAATTATTTAACTACTAAGAAAAATAATATTGTCTATAATGTACGATACGAGAGGAACCATGATGTTCGCTCTAGTAATTTAATTTCGTTGAGAGAGGCGATATAAAAGTAAAAATTGGCCGTAAAAAGAAATGGGTGAAATAATGTTTGGTACAAGACGTCATGAACTTATTATTTCTAAGGAGTGAAAGAAATCTATATATATAAAATTACAAGTCCTGACTTATTGACTGACTGACTGATTCATCATCGCAGAGCAAAAACTGTTAAAGTTATAGCCACGAAATTGTGAGCAGGGTTGTTTTATTAAGTAGACATCCACTAAGGAAGGAATTTTGGAAATTTTAACCCGAAGGGGGTGAAATAGGGGTTGAAAGTGTATGAAAGTCCGTCATTTCTTAATTTACAAACATGAAACTTTATTTTTGGGCTACTGAATAAAAATAAATAAATAAGTATTTAAGCGTTTTTGGAAATTCTACCCCCAAGGGGGTGAAATTGGGGTTGAAAGTTTGAATGAACGACCGTCATTTTTTGAGTTAGAAACATGAAACTTTGTTTTTGGGCTATTGATTAAAAACGAATAAATACGTGTTTAAGCGTTTTTGGAAATTCTACCCCAAAGGGGGTGAAATTGGGGTTGAAAGTGTGAATGAAAGTCCGTCATTTCTTAAGTTAGAAACATGAAACTTTATTATTTGGTTACTAATTAAAATTAAGTGGAAGTATATTTACGCGTTTTTGGAAATTCTAACCCCAAGGGGGTGAAATTGGGGTTGACAGTTTGTATGAAACTTTGTCAATTTCAAACCGATCGGTCTGAGACTTTGCATGCATTTAAAGCTACTATGACGTAGGTATCTCCTAAAAAAGGATTTAAAAAATTCTACCCCTAAGGGGGTAAAATAGGGGATGAAATTTTGCATGAAACTTTTGTCAAATTTAACTGAGACTGTGTATGCATAAAGATACTATGATGTAGGCATCCCCTCAGAAAGGAATTTCATAAATTCAATCCCTAAGGGGATGAAATAGGGGATGAAAGTTTTTAGAAATTTTCTTAGACTTTCGACTGATTGAACTGAAATTATTAAAGATTGTAACCTAAACATACAATTTTCGAGTGTCATTTGATTAATATGTGCCTACTTGGCTGCGGGTCCCGTTTTTACCATTTGAGTAAGGGACCTTAAAAGGAGAAAATTATCCATCTCCTTTATTATATTACGCTAACGCGGACGAAGTCGCTGGCAACAGCTAGTTCAAATATATTTTGGTGAGATTTTAATAATTTACCTTATGAAGCCTGGTTTCATTGATCGCCGCGTTATCTCCGTCCGAAGAAATTATTTATGCCTATTGTAGTTATTCACCGCACTACAATTAAATTCTACAAATAAAAGCGGCCAAGTGCGAGTTGGACTCGCCCATGAAGGGTTCCGCAGCAGCAATAAGGTTTATTTTTATGAAATCAAAAGGTTTTTGATTTATTTTTATATTTAGGTCGATTTAATGAAATTTAGATTAAGGTTTACCATTTATGACGTATAAAAAAAACTACTGGCTAGATCTCGTTCAAACCAATTTTCGTTGGTAGTTTATATAGTAATCTACATCATATATTTTTTTTAGAATTATCATGCCCCTACTTTAGAAATTAGAGGGGGGGGGACACACATTTTTCCACTTTGGAAGAGTCTCTCTCGCAAACTATTCAGGTTAGAAAAAAATGACATGAGAAACCTCAATATGATTTTTGGAGACTTATCCATAGATACCCCACACGCATAGGTTAGATGAAAAAAAAAATTTTTGTCTCAGTTGTACTTTACTATTTATGACGTATAAAAAAAACTACTAGCTAGATCTCGTTCAAACCAATTTTCGTTGGTAGTTTTTATAGTAATCTACATCATATATTTTTTTTAGAATTATCATGCCTCTACTTTAGAAATTAGAGGGGGGGGGGGACACACATTTTTCCACTTTGGAAGAGTCTCTCTCGCAAACTATTCAGGTTAGAAAAAAATGATATGAGAAACCTCAATATTATTTTTAGAAACCTATCCATAGATACCCCACACGCATAGGTTAGATGAAAAAATTTTTTTTTTGTTTCAGTTGTACCTATGGGGACCCCTAAAATTTTTAATAATTTTTCCATTTTTGCATCAAAATCTTAATGCGGTTCACAGACTACATCTACTTACCAAGTTTCAATAGTATAGCTCTAATAGTTTCGGAGAAAAGTGGCTGTGACATACGGACGGACGGACAGACAGACAGACAGACATGACGAATCTATAAGGGTTCCTTTTTTGCCATTTTATGGCTACGGAACCCTAAAATGATCTATATTATAAATAAAAATGAAATGTGACTTTTTTTACTTTCGCTAATAATCGAGAACGGCTGAACGAAATTGGCCAATTTTAGTCTTGAAATGTCCAGGGGAGGGTTTATATTATTAGGTAAGAAGTGATATGTAGTTCACCGAGTCATTTAGTATAATATAAAGGTATAATTTTTGGCTTATCATTTTTAGAGAAACGAAATACTAAATTACTATTCTTAGAGAGACTATCTATTCACAAAGTACTATCATCCTTCTTTCATTATCGTCTTACAAAATTATCACATCGCTCCACCTTATCACATGCGCCACGTTTATTTACAGAAGAATTTATGTCACTGGATGTAATAATTCTGACATTTGTGTTAAGGCTTACATCAGTGGGAGTAGATTGTTCTGTAAGGTACTTTCAGCATTGAAATTGTAAAATATTTTATATTTTGCACCGAGTACTACATATACATTGTACAAGCTTAAAAGCTTCGGTATGATATCATTTTTAAGAACAATATGAATAAGTAATAGTTAAAAAAACTAAAAACACGCTTTTTATATAAAGCGTTAAAAACATACAAATTGAAAAATGGAATAATTATATCAAATTAGTGTATAGTCATCGGTCCTCGATAGATCTACAAAGTTTGAACGAAATCTGGCCGTTTAAAGTGGGTCAAAATCGCGCCCAAAGAAGTCGGTTACAAACAAAATATATACAGGAGAAGCTAATAAAAAGCGTATAAAAAAGGGAAAATATTTTTAAGCTGTTGCATAGCTCTTATCGCGGGCTTTGAGCGCGGCGACCGAATCAAGAAATTCCGTAACGCAAAACTCCTATCATTCGTCTAACGTCATTTCAGTTTGGCAGACTTCGGCACGGTATTTGTGTGCGTGTGATTAGACGTATGCGAATTATAATTGCATAATTTGATTTTTTTTTTCTTTTTTTTTCGCCTAGTGTGGGGATCCGTTAACGCATTATTCTATGTTAAAAATTTTTGGTCAATAAATATTTGTATTTGTATTTGATAAAATGCAATAGCTTTACCGCGGCAGTCCCGAGTGCCACAAGTATATTTTTCATCTTTAAATACAACTTTTTATTCCAAGCAAATATTATAATATGCCTTACCTGTTTAATATAATTATTATAAGTCAGTGAATTTCTGACTTATGAACTAGTCATGACTAAGAACTAGAACTTGATTTCTTTTGGACCCCTCCCCTTTTGAATACTATTAAAATGTAATATGATCACTACTTAACACTAAAAATCAACACAAAATGAATCCACACTATAAATATATTATAAGATGAAATACGCCAACACCATTTGGTAAGCCAACAGGAACATCAAAATTACGATTTTTCCATTTAGAAAGTTCACAATAATGATCCCGTCATATTTCAAAAGATTTCGCACGAATAAATGCGGAGCTATCTCTAATATTTACCGTTTAAATCCAACCGCGTATAAAATCATAAGTGCTTGAACAGTGAAACATTTTTAAACACACTTAACATTTCCATTTTAAAATTCACCGACCATTTTCATAAGGATTACACAGTTCTAACGTCATTAGTGTAATATCACACGTAGAAGCGGGTTTCACGGCAAAACTTACTCTATCTCCTTGTGGTAGAGATCAAAACCGCATGTGCAATCAAAATGCATGGATGGTATAAATTCAGACGAATTATCATATTTCTATTCATACAATTGTCGGAACATTTCGAAATAATTATCCGATTTTAATGTAATTATTACGTAATGTTATAATATTATCGTTACAATTAGCAAAACGGACGGTTTATAGTGCTAGGCAATCGTAGTTTTTTAACCCCCGACGTAAAGAGACGAATGTTATTATAGGTTTTGACGTGTGATGCTTTCTCTCTCTCTCTCTCTCTGTGTGCGTGCGTGTGTGTGTGTGTGTGTGTGTGTGTGTGTGTGTGTGAGTGTGTGTGTGTGTGTGAGTGCGCGTGCGTGTGGTCATCATGGGTAAACAATTATTATTCGATCTATTTTTTTTGTCATGAAAATGAAAGTTATTTCTTTTTTTCATCACCAGGTGATTTTTTTTATTTAGGGCTATGTTGTTGAATATGATAATATAATAATTATTATTATATCAAGAACTTTCTTTGTCTTGTGTGAACATTTCTCTTGGACACTCTACGTGTGATAAAACAAGACAAATGTCCCACAAGTTAAATTGTATTACAGTACGTGAGGAGAGAAGAGAAAACATCTCACCTGTTATAGAAAATTTCTTGTATAGTACTCGCTTTTGCCCGTTACTTTGGTCGTCTTTATAACCGTCTTCAAAAGGAAGAGGAATGTATAATATGTTTTCTTTTGTTTCTTCGCGGATAACGGCACCATTTGTGAACCAATTTTGGTCATTCTTTTTAGGGTTCCGTACCCAAAGGGTAAAAACGGGACCCTATTACTAAGACTTCGTGGTCTGTTCGTCTGTCTGTCTGTCTGTCTGTCTGTCTGTCTGTCTGTCTGTCTCCAGGCTGTAACTCAAGAACGGTAATAGCTAGAGATTTGATATTTTCACAGGTTATGTATATCTATTGCCGCTATAGCAACAAATACTAAAAATAAAATAAAATAAATATTTAAGGGGGGCTCTCATACAACAAACGTGATTTTTTTGGCCTTTTTTGCTCTATATCAAAAATGGCAACAGGTAGGTACTTGAATTTTTCACAAAATCCTTAGTTATATGTGTACTTTAATATTTAATAATAATATTAAAATAAAATAAAAAAATAAGGAGGGCTCCCATACAAAAAACACAATTTATGGCCTAATTTTGCTCTATAATGGTACGGAACCCTTCGTGCGCGATTCTGACTCGCACTTGGCCGATTATTTGTTGAAAAGAAGACATTTAGCAGGTGGTTCCATGTTTTGGAAATTATACTGAACATGTTTTTTTTTTAATTCACCTAGATCGTCAAAGGGTTATGCAGTGTTCGACTTTAGGTGTCTTGGGTGGAGCGAGGAGTGTGCGGCGTGGCGGCACATGCACGGACGATTGGTAGAACGATAGGCAAATGACATTTAATTGGTAGATATTATACTCTTTTGTCGATTGTTCATCCAGTTTAATCCAGTACTTCAGAATCGCTTAAAATAAACATATTTTAAGAGATTCTGAAGTTACATTCTTTGTAGGATAAGTATGATAGTTGAAGGAGTTTACGGATAATTATGTAGAAAGGTCTCACAAAATATGAAATGGTAAACTAAAGCCTAAAAAGCGGGACGCCGCCGTCCTAATCTCGTAGTAATAAAAAATACGGTAAATTATCTAAAATGACAAAATATTAATAACTAATCAAGGCTTTGGTTGAGTCACGTCACAGTAAGTTTAATAATTATCATACAGTAATATAACTCCGACGTGTCTTTATTAAAAATTCAGTAGCTCAAGGACAATTTTTATTTGCTTGCGACGTAATACTGGTTGACTTAGCTGCTTGAATTTACCTGGAATCATGCTAATGTGTGCGACTGTGCGTGTGCCTGATTCTGGCGATTTGTCTGAAGATACAAGGAAGTCTACTGATTTATATTGTGTTATAATTACACTCAAGAGAGGGTACAGTTTTTGAAGAACTTAGTATGACAAACGACCTTATTTCAATGACGATAAGGTTTACAAATAATAATGGTCGACTGTACATAAATAAATGTTTGGAACACCTTAATTACGAAGGGCTTCCGAAATAATTAGGGATAATTCCTCCTGGAAAATAGATGTAAAACGGATAGGAAAGGGTTGGAAATGAAAATTGGATTAGATATTGTCTACAATACTTTAAAACAATTTCTGCACAATTTACGATATTTCATTTGCCGCTAGGCAAAGAGTCCCTAGCAAAGACGTTTTCTTTTCAGCTTCTTTCTGCAATCGCTGATCGCGCGAAATGTATAATATAATTATTATGATAAAATAAAGCCGACATTCGTGATTCGACTCATGTAATGTCAATTACAAAAATTTTGATTGGCGATTCTATAAAAAATCGGCCAAGTGCGAGTCGGACTCGCGCACAAAGGGTTCCGTACCGTTATAGAGCAAAAATAGACCAAAAATTGTGTTTTTTGTTTGGGAGCCCCTCTTAAATTTTTATTTTATTTAAATATTATTATTAATTGTTAAAGTACACATATATTTAAGGCCTTTGTGAAAATTTCAAAAGCCTACCTGTTACCATTATTGATATCGAGCAAAAAAGGCCGAAAAAATCGCGTTTGTTGTATGGCAGCCCCTTAAATATTAATATTATTTTGTTTTTAGTATTTGCTGTTATAGCGGCAACAGATATACACAATCTGTTAAAATTTCAGAAGTCTAGCTATAGCGGTTCTTGAGATACAGCCTCAAGACATACAGACTACACTAGATATTTCTACACTAACCTGCCACATGGAGCTACGTAGTCATAGGATCTCTCGCTGTTTTGTCCTTTCAAATAACTGTTATAAATAATATTATATCTCACCTACAGTAAATCCATACTAATATTATAAATGTGAAAGTGTGTCTGTCTGTCTATAACTTCTTCACGTCCAAGCCGCTGAATCGATTTTGCTGAAATTTGGCACGGGGATACTAATTAGAGTCCCGTTAGATTTAGGAAACTTTTTAACTCAAAAAACTATAGTACAGTTTTCGAGCGATTTAAACGAATTCAAAGTCATCTAGTAACCTACTTATAACTTCCAGGCTAAGAAATGTGTGTACCCGTTTAAGATAATAAATCAATCGTTTATCTAAAAAGCCTAGTTCTAAATTAAACTTTCAGTAAATGCCTCTAATGGATTATAAATTAATGAACGTAAAGGCATGGATCGATTTACGAGCAAAAGATAAATAATTAATATCTTTAAAGTTTAATAAATATTTTTTGCAACATTATAATATATTTCACATGATGTTGATATCATTTCCGTTTTATTTTATTTTTGTGGCGACATATTTTATAATATTACTAGCGAGGTGGAGCAATTAGCGCTTATTCGTGCATCGCTATCAAAATTTTCTAAGCGTCGTCGGGGTACCTAGACATTATGCAATTGACAGCTGTAGTGCACTAAATACTAAGACTTGACCGACTCCTCCATACCACTCCATACCACCTAGCTCGGTCAGAACTCAGAAGATCTCTTTCTCCTAATGTACTGATGTACATAATATTATATATGAGGAGGGAAGCAATATTATATTATAAACCTTCCCTAAACTTCCACGAAAATTATAAAGTAAAATTTGCCGATTCAATTTAGTCGTTTTCGAGTTTTAGCGAGACTAAAAAAAATTATAAATCATGTTTATTTATTTATAAATAGATTTTCGTTAGATCAGCGCCAGAACGTTTTATTACGTGCAGACAATCCATTACATTGCGCCAAATTAAGATAAATGGCGGTGCGTGTTCCAGAATCTCAGGTGATTCGGAGATAAAATTATTTGGGATAGTTCTGCTCGCTTCATCACTCCGTAGTTTTGTTTATACGTAGTACCTTACAATCTTACATGGATAATATAATATTGTAAAGACGATATTTCCCTCAAATTCGCTACGCTAGATGTAGTTAGGAACCGTAATTTTTTCCGGGACTCAATGTATCTTCATGTCCATCGAAACAGTTCAGGTGGCAACTGCAGATAAACAGACTACGCGTTTATAAAACACTAGCTATCCCGGTGAACTTCGTGTCACCTTACCGTAACCTTTCCTGGACTTCTACGAATATTTTAAGACTAAAATCAGCCCAATCCGTTCAGCCCAGTCGAAAGATTACGATTAATATTGACTTGACTTGCCTTAGGGGGCGTCCACAAATTACGTGAGGTGTTTAGGGGGGGGGGGAGGGGGTCGAGTCAAATCTCATCTAATCTCACGTTGGGGAGAGAGGGGGTCTCGGCAAATCTCACGTAATTTTTTCTCAACAAAATAATGCTATTTTGGTCAATTTCTTCCAGATTTTAGATTTTATCGTAAGTGAAATAATTTAAGATCATTAATTACAAATTCGTTCGAAAGAAAATCTACTGACTGCCAACCGCCATATTAATTTGTTTTATCCACCCGTACCAGTTTTTACGCAACATTTCGTAACATTCAACTATTTAAATAAAACTTATTAATAACTAGTTACTAGACTATAATATTATAAGCCCTTTTCTCATACTACTATTAAATTATCCAACGCGTTTACGTAAGAAACCCACATTTTGAAAAATCTCACGTGAGATTTTGGGGGGGAGGGGGGTTTGAATAAAGTCTCACGAAATCTCACCAAGGGGGGGGGGGTCAAAAAATTAAAGAAAACACCTCACGTAATTTGTGGACGCCCCCTTACCAAATCACCAAGATCTGCTAATCAGCTTTTAAATCAAATCCTTAGGGTGGGTTGCACCAGAGGCGTAGTTAATACAAAAAACAATTAATAATTATAATTATGACTACAATTTTTAAATTTTTCAAACAAAACAACAAAAAAATAATCTTCTCTTCATTTCTTAAGTACCGCGGTACAAAATAAACTAAGAATGTTTTTACTTTGTATGATGAGTGTAAAACTAATAAGCATACTTACTTTATATTGAGCTAAAAGCATAATATTTAAATTATATTGATGAGACCATTGAGGTAATAATACTATAGGAGTCCGCCTTATATTTTGACAGCTGATAATGTTACTCTTTCTAACTAACGATGTAGTAATTTGGGTGAAAGAGAAAGCTCATATCGGTGTGTAAACGTCAAAAGCCTGTAATGTTATGTCCCACTTAGTAGAACATAACAAACGAGTAGGTCTGCATATTTCATGTATAAAAAGTGGTAATAAAAGTGTTTAGTGAACGTTCAATGCAATATAATAATGCGTTTTGTGATTCCGCTATATAATAAACCATAAAAACCGCCAAGGAATGCCTCAAACACGTGGATTTAACATAACATACGTAAGTTTTCAACAACGTTGTTTGGGCTTATCAATCGGTATTTTTGTAAGCTAAAAAAGAAAATTTATAAGTATAATAATCCATTAATCATGCTATATAAGGCATTAGTGATAAAAATGTCACATCAAGTAATAATTTGGCTATAAATATTGCATAGTTTTTTACGTGTATTTTAGGGATGCGCCTTACTTGAACTATAGTTTATCGATAAAAATAATGTCATGGACTAAATGATTTTTTTTTCAGGTTGAAAATGCCTCAAAATAGACGACAAACAGATATATATTTTAGACGCAAGTTTCATGCAAGTTTTTAATCCTTACTCCCTTATGAAGGCATCACAATATTGGAATTTGGAATTATCATTTCAAACGTAAGTTTGAAACAATGATTTTATTGAAATAAAGAAAGTTCTAACGGAGAGTAAAATAATTGCATGATCAACAGCTCTCACACCTCCCCCCTGTAAGTACTCAATTCGTTACTTAAAGATACTTCTTGAAATTTTATCCTGGCATTAAATAAAATAAAAATAAAATAAAATAAGCCTTTATTCAGACATTTACATTTTGCTTCTTTTACTTTTTTATACTTTATGCACTAATTTTCCTTAACTAAATCTGATTGCCTTTTGGCAAAGGCCTCCCCTAAACTCTCCCACAATTGTCTATCCATAGCCTTCCTGCTCCATGTTGTACCTGCTATTGCTTTTACCTCATCCTCCCATCTTTTCTTTTGCCTTCCTCGTCTTCTTTTTCCTTCTCGTGGGTTTCCTGGCATTAGGTACTCTTTTTTAATACCTAAGTAAAATGTAAAATTTTAATAAGGCTAAAGTCATAATCATTTAATAAAATAAATTTAATACCTCAATCGTCGAATTCCAGACACAATATATATTTAGTTGTTATGCGGCACCTGGGTTCCGCTTGGGGCTGGATGGGTTAAGCATGGAAAACTTACATAAAGCATATTGCCCCGTATACAATATTATGAATTATGTGTATAATATTTTATAGTATGTAGTAGTATAGTACATATTTTATTAACACTAAACCATTTATTTTTTTCAGGTTATTGGAATGCTCATAAAGAAGAGTTCAATATTATGGTGGTGACGGAGAGACCTATAATGAAGATAATAATTATTTTCAACTATTAATTTGATAATAAGATTGAAAGTGAAGAATAATATATGGTTTAGTGCTCTATGATTTTGATTGCACACACCGTGATATTGCACAATAAAATTGATCGTCTAGACTCTAGAGTCCTACTTAGGTTATTAATTATTATTATTATAATATCATTATTCAGGGGGCGTCGAAGTATCTATTTTAAGTCTTTTTCTGTATAAATATTATTACATAATTATATTTTAATAGGTAAAGAAATGCACCTAAGCGTTTTTGGAATTACTATAAGTAGGACTGAGATTCATTCTTATATTTCTTTGATAATAATAATTGTTATTCTACAAAATAGTTGCTTAATAGTAAATAGTAATTAAGTTTAATAAAGTATAATATATTTTGTTCTTCTGTTATGTTTTATAAAAACTGTTGATTTTATTGATATTAGCTATTACACTCCGGACAAGCTTTCGTGGCTTATGGAGTATATATATTATGTATATGTTTAACTATTTGTGTAATTATATTATACTTAAATATTTTGTTTATACAGGGTGCAATTAAACCATCCTGCCAAATTTTTTCCAGGGCTTAGGTATCATTAGGAGAGGTCATTTAGCAAAAAAAATTGGGTGTTTTTTTTTTAATGACATATTTTATCTCATTTAAAATCGATGCAGAACGGTTACTCGTGGCGGTGGGAATGAGCGGGGGTGACGTGGGGGGAGGCGCGCGCGCGCTCACCCGCCGGCGACGCGTCGTGTCCATTTTAATTGTAGTGTTTTTTAGGATAACTTTCGGAAGCTATTTCTCAACATTTTAGTACTGACTATATTAAAAGAAAAATACGTGTATTTTTATTTTGAACAAGGATCAATATATCAAAATTTGGCAGGAAGGTTTAATTGCACCCTGTATTTAAGTATTTTCATACACTTAATAAATAGATAAAAAATACCTTGTCACCAAATTGAAAGCGACTTCTAATTTAATGAGCATAATATATCCTAAATTGAACATGCAGGTCGAATTGATAACCTCCTTTTTTGATGTTGTTTAATAAAAATCTGTAACATAAAATTATGGTCGCCTTGGTCGATAGCTGTAGTCTAATTTTATATTTTTATCGATATACGTCATCCCTACACGCACACTACAGCAATTGCACACAAGCATAAAATGGCCACGCGCTGGCGAGCTAAGAATCCATCTATGTATACTTAATCTGTGGATGAGACATTAGTATTCTGAGCACGTTTCTAGACCGCGAACGCGAGTTAAAACTAGTAGAATAAACGCCGTTAATCTGCGAACACATTTATGTATGTGCTGGCAATTAATATTATTTAAGTACCATGTGGGTATAATGCGTGGAGGCCCAAAGGAAGATCTTCCGACCGAGCGGGTATGCTCGGTCAGGCCGGAGCCCACGTGATACAATTCAGTTGTCTACACTACTATTATAAAGAGGAAAGATTTGATTTTTTGTTTGTTTGTTTGTTTGTTTGTTTGAGTCGAATAGGCTCCGAAACTACTGGACCGATTTGAAAAATTCTTTTGCTATTGGAATCTTACATTATTTCTGCTGAACATAGGCTACATTTTATTTTGGAAAAAAGTAGGGTTCCGTAAGATATTTGAGTTTTTCGGACGCAAGGTGTAAAAAATCAGCTAGAAAAGTTACTTATTTTGCGTACGCTGCCTAAACTATAAAAGATAGAACCATAAAATGTTCTAAGTAATTGTAGATCTTATAAATATCTACAAAAAAGTCCGCGACACACTATACCTATCTATGTCGAGTGAGCCACAATAACCATTTATTTATTTAAAAATCCTGAATTTTTTTTGGACTACATTTAAACGGATATATTTTACTCACGCTATTAATCCTTATCAAAATAAATTATTTTATCACTAAGTACAGTTTATGTAGATAATATTTGGTCTTTGAATGATTAAAATTGGACGTTTGGTTTTGAAATTAAAGCGAAATTAAAATATTACGATAGTGGGCGTCACCAAAGCGCGTGCGGGAGGAAGACAATTTTCTGTTGTAGAAATGAAAATTTTGTACATAAAAGATATGAAATGACACCCGAAATTACACCTTTGTCACTACATCGCTATAGATGCCAAAAATGTGGTTAGTTTTTTGTCTGTCTGTCTATCTGTCACTCTTTCTGTCTGTCTTTATGTTTGTTCCAGCATCACACGAAAAATACTGATCCGATTTGAATGGGGTTTTCGCAGATATATTTATCTTCTTCCAACTTAACATCTGGTGTATAAAAATTTTTCCCCCCACCCCTCTAAGGGGACAAAAGAGGGGGTCAGATTTTGTATCAAACTTTTTTCTTTAACACGAAAACTACTGATCCGATTTGCATACGGTTTTCACAGATATATTATATTTGTCTTCTTCCAACTCAACATCTGGTGTATAAAAATCCTCCCCCCCCCCTCCCCTCTCAACCCTCTATGGGGACCAAAGAGGGGTCAGATTTTGTATACAACTTTTTTTTAGTGGACTTACTTCATATTAGGTATTAACTGTGTTTTTCAACTTAACATCTGGTGTATGACCTTCCCCCCCCACACCCTCTTAGCAGACAAAAGAGGGGGTAAAACATGTATCAACTGATGATAAAATATACTTTAAATGGCAAAACAACGTTTGCCGGGACAGCTAGTCGTATATATACCGACGCGCTCAGAAAACTTCGATAGCGCGATGCAGGAATGTTAGGCGAATGTGGGTACCGCCACAACCATACGTCATCAAGTACATAGTTAACTATGTACTTGATGACGTCATGTTCACGCGGGAACCGTACATTTTTGGGGGATCAAAGTATCTTATGTTCGATTATCAAGCAAAATGAGTTTAGCGGTTTGGTCGTTTTTTTTTTATTAAATAAGGGGGCAAACGAGCAAACGGGTCACCTGATGGTAAGCAACTACCGTCGCCCATGGACACTAGCGAACTTCAGAAGAGCTGCAGGTGCGTTGCCGGCCTTTTAAGTGGGAATACGCTCTTTTCTTGAAGGTTTGCAGGTCGAATAGGTCCGGAAATACTGCTGGTGACAGTTCGTTCCAGAGTTTTACAGTGCGCGGCAGAAAGTTACGCGAAAAACGCACTGTGGAAGACTGCCACTCATCAAGGTGATGAGGATGGTATGTTTTTCGCGTGGGACGATGGCGAAAAGTTGCAGGTGGTATGATTCCGAACAATTACTCAGAGCACTCCCCGTGATACAACCGGTCCAAGCTGTTTGAAACACTATGGCAATCAACAATTCGAGCGGCCCTTCGTTGGATACGATCAAGAGGGAGCAGTTGGTATTTTGGCGCCCCTGCCCAGAGATGAGAACAATATTCCATATGAGGCCGAACCTGCGCCTTGTAGAGTTGTAGGCGTTGGTCCGGACTGAAGTACTGTCTCGCTCTGTTAAGAACACCAAGCTTCTTCTGAAGCTTGGTGTGAAGCGTAAAGCTGAAGCGTGAAGAGGTTTCAGACAGACAGCAATATAAAGCAAAGTCAACGCAAAATCACTCTGACATTGGCAACTCACTGAGGCCGCCATAATAAAAAGAAGAAGAAGAAGATACATTTTTGCATTTTAATAATGGTATGGATATTATAATTAGGTAATTGCAGATCTCGGCAATTATTTTCCTTTAGATAGAATGACAGAGGATGTAAATAATACGATTCTTGTAAATCTGAACGCTAAAAGTAAAACGAAACAAAAATAATTACAATTACATAATGTACATTTACACAACTTTCTGTTTATTAATTATGTACCTAATCAAGCTTTATCATGTAACAAATTCAATAAAATATGAGCGATGACATATTTTAAAGACAGGCAAGCATCGGAGAAAATGTTAAAAAAATTCGTTGAAAGTCTAGCGTCGAAAAATGGATAGATGACCTCAAAATCCTAATTGCATGAATGTCAATAGCAGGACTGAAAAGGGTCGCCCTTACACGAAGAAAGGACTCCTTAAATATCAAGTACTAACGTCATAAAAGAGTTCAAATAAAGAAGCAAAAAGGCACTTGTACTGAGAGAGCTCAGTGGTTGATTTTTAGTCGTTCGAAGTTTTCTTGCGTCATAATTTTTTTTTAATATATAATATATTATATATACGATCAAAGAAAAATATATTTTGTACCATGACAATAATATTATTATGTTTGTTATCATGTCTCATACTTACTTTCTATATTATATAAATACACTATAAGGCAATGATTATTATGTAGAAGAGAATTGTCTCGAAAAAGGTATGTAATGTTTCTTTTGTAAATCAGGCCAGAGACATGTCGTAACGGTAATAGTTAAAACTTATGTCTCGAATGTGCAAAGTAATGCTAGCGAAAACCCGCCAAGTTTACTTTATTTGTAAATGGGTTCTGTCTATTAAAATAAATAATAATCATTAATCAGCGATGGCGCAGGAGCGAGCACAATGGAAGACTTTGGGGGAGGCCTTTGCCCAGCAGTGGGACAGCATAGGCTAGAAAAAAGTAGCTATTATAATAATTTGCTTAAAATATAAAACTGATGTAATAAAAATATTTTTGCTTACAATATTCCTTTCTTCAACAGATGAAATCTAAACAGAGTTACCCAATATTATGATGATTGATGAAACCTATATTATTCTAGCACAGATAATGATAATTATTAATAATAATGAAAAAAAAAATTTAAGCATTTTTATAGCAGCACTCTTAAGAAAAATATTTCTGAATTACCAAGATTTAGGCAGTGTCTCTAAAACGCTAGGTCTAACTTCTACATGGAGTTATCCTAAAACCTAGCAACAAATTTCAGCCAGTCAATACTGTTTCAAACTCGCTGCCACAAAGTTTGGACGGGGCTAGAAGTTAGGGCAGGATGTATTTTTAAACTTCATTTTATCTCGCATGCTAAGTAGACCGGTTAGTTCCCGGATTCGTGGGTTTTTGGGTGGAACACGACGTTGTTGAAAATACAAACTATCAGATAATGCCCGTAACTCCGTTGCGCAAAAATACGAATAGCGCGCTGGAACTGTACATTTTTCCGGGATAAAAAGTATCCCATGTCCTATCCCGGGACTCAAAGGATAACCGTACCAAAATTCAGCAAAATCGATTTAGCGGTTTGGGCGTGAAGAGGTGACAGATAGACAGATAGTCAGACACACTTTCACATTTATAATATTTTAGGTTTGGATGGAATATTCTGTAGCAAATTAATTTACACAATTTTTACGAATGTTACGAATCAAAATAATATGTGAACGTTATGCTGAAATTATATATATGTAGAAAATTGTAACGTATCCAATTTAAATATAAAACTGCTGAACACTGGACCATACATCCCGCGAGGACATTGCCGTTGAAAAACAGTTTTCATTCAAGTGAAAAACGAGGGAATGTTGTAAATTACATGCAGCTTAAACCGACTACATCAGTTACCGAATCTGGGACATATATTGCGGAGTATGGATTGGCCCAGCGTGGGGACAAATTGGCCCCGGAGCGGGGCGACATTTAAAACGGGATAAAAACATCCCGGGGCTAATTCCCGGAAACGCGAAGTGTTAAATGAATTGCTGACGTCATTTAATTTTTTGATAGCATTTAGGTGATGTCACAAAAATAAAAAACAGGGAGGGAAAGAAAAATAAGGGTATAACGCCGCTAGTGATGGGAGTTTAAAACAAGTGCGAGTCGGACTCGCGCACGAAGGGTTCCGTACCATTATAGACCAAAATTAGGACAAAATTTGTGTTTTTTCTATGAGAGCCCCTCTTAATTTTTTATTTGATATTAATATTATTATAAAACCTACCTGTTGCTATTTCTGATATAGAGCAAAAAAGGCCAAAAAAATCACGTTTGTTGTATGGGAGCCCCCCTAAGTATTAATTTTATTTTGTTTTTAGTATTTGTTGTTATATCGGCAAGACACAATCTGTGAAAATTTCAACTCTGTAGCTATTACCGTTCTTGAGTTACAGCCTGCTGACAGTCAGACGGACAGACAGACAGACGGACACACAGACATCGAAGTCTTAGTGATAGGGTCCCGTTTTTACCCTTAGGGTACGGAACCCTAAAAATGGGGACGAGGAAAAACTACACGTGTAACTCCTCGGCTGGCTTTATAATATTATGTGGCCGGCCGAACGCGCCGGTTGGCGATTACACCGCTTGATTACAAGCAAATCAGCAAAAAACAAGAGTCGCTTTTTAAATACATAAATTGTTACAATTACAGCATATAAATCCGGCCTTCTATTATTAGGAGTGTTTAAAAAATTGAGAGAGTAGGATAAAAATACACGCGTAACTCCTCTGGTGTTGAGTGTCCCCGTTCTGCGGAAAACACTTACCATTAAGAGATACTTCCAATTGTTTTTTAACTAAAAATAATCAAAATAATTTTTATTTCTTCGGAACAATGTATAGACAATAAGTTCGCAGAACTATAATATTATTACTTACTAATAAAGTTATTATGAATTTGAACTATTATGAATTTATTTTCGTTATTTTCAATTCGAATCTGAACCACTATAATAGCCCGTCACCGAAAAACCTTTAACGACAATGATAAATACTATTAACCAAATGTAAAAACAAATAAATTGTTTGACCGCAATTTGAATTAAATTGAAACTGTGCAATTAATTATTTCGCGTGTTTACCCACTGCGTTTGTAAATGTTTAATCGCCTGTGTATTCTGTCGTTTAGTTCGCGGTTTTGTGAAAAAGTTAATAATTAAGCTCCTGATTGCAGAGAAAATTAAATAAGCTTTAAAAGAATTCAAACTTTTTTAAAGCTAAATTAAATCATAGTATAGTGCCAAGGCTAAAAACTAGAATAGTTACGGATACGTTTTGTATGTAACAAGAGCGTTACATAATAATATTTTCACGTTTCTACACAGTTCTTTAAGCCATTATCACTACAGGCTATGTAGTATTTAAAATATTCTAGTTATATAAATTGGGCAGCCCATTACTGTTTTTAATAAATAAAAAAACCTGCGATCCGGGCACATCTCTTGCAGTTTTGGATTTTTGATGAGGAAAGTGGAGTCGCCCAACTGTGCGGGATGATAATATCTAACACCTATTGATGGAGTGTTCTCGGAACGCAAACATAGGAGAACAGCTGATTTTTAATTATAAACTTATTAGATGTAATATTGGCAAATTATTTCATAGCATTTTAGCAGAGCCAACTTCTGAGGCTGCTAGAATGCTATATAATTTTATCTTTAAGTAAGAATTATTGTAAGTTTTGTTATTTTTAGCATAAGGTACGATGGGATTAATATCGTCTTTTTAGTATAAAAATCCCTTTATAAAAATAAATAAATAAAAAAAAACTATCGATCTAAAACACATTTCAAATAGAAACCAAAATATTAATCGCGTATATCAGTTGCTTTGAAAGAAGTATAATTATAAATGCTTTGCAGCTGGTTTTGAACATTTAATAGCGACTGCGGATGTCCCCGCCATATCTTATACCGATAAATTTCAAGAAAAACATGGATAACGATTTCTTGAAGCATTTTAGAATGTGCGACGCGATATCGTTCACATTCGGCCGAATTACAGAAAAATTATGTAAAATAATGACTTGTGAATGAGCAGTCGTAAGATCGAAAGATCCATACATCTATCTGGTGTTGTAGATTACACGAATTTAAGTGGTGGTACCAAAAAACTGGATGGATCAAAATGAGTTAAAAAAATAATATTTTGATCCATTTGGCCAAAACCTTAATATTTATAGCTACGTGACAGTTATTGTGCCCTTTCGTCAATGTTTTCTAGCTCTATTAGAGTTATGTAACATAGTAAGGTGGCCTTGACGATATTCTTCTATAAATATTAGCATCACAACTGTCGACTTGCTTATTATGCTTTTAACATCTGCAAATCGTATCGTGAGTTATAAAGCGAAAACCAAAATCCACACGGGAGTCGTTTAGAACGCTGTTTAAAAGAAATATGATACGATTATTGTAATTTTCCATACGCAATATTTTAGTTTAACAATACCATGGAGCATCCTTTATTATTCAAAAACAATAAGGTGGAAATAGACTGAATTATTACAAGAGTATTTGTAGAGCTCTTTTTTCCGTTTGGAACAAAAATGGCTCCATTATTTTCTTTGTGTAAAAAAATGTAAAATATAATAGTACGGGTGCCCTAGAACAAATTTTTTGTGATTACTAACAAGCTAATTTTTTGTGAGTAGCTACATTTTGATAAGACGAACAACATTTTTATTTTCGAAAAATCTCGAAAGTGGTAGCTAACAGAGATAGAAAGGATTTCATACTTTGACTTGATGGTCCTAAAATATGGATTGTTTTATTTGTAGGACAAGGTTACTCTTAAATAATATAACTATTAACCTACCAATATACAAAAAATCAGCTGGTTAGGGTTCCGTTTTAGGGTACAGTAATCAACCAAAGTTTTGTTGATTACAGAACCCTAAAACGTAATCACGAAAAAATTTGTTCTAGGGCACCCTGACTAAATAATAAAAGAAACAATAAAAATGATTTCACTGCACACTGTCATGAATACTAATATTATAAATGCAAAAGTGTGTCTGTTTATCTGTTTGTCTGTCTGTTACCTTGGACCATGCTTAAACCGCTGCATTGATTTTGCTGAAATTTGATACGGAGATACTTTGGGATCCGGAAAAGGACAGGATACAATTTATCCCGGAAAAATAGGCAGTTCTCGCTTGATAAACTAATTTTGGCACAACGGAGTTGCGGGCATCATTTAGTTCGTAATATATCTTCCAGAACCCAGGACTACATTAAACCAGGCGATAGATAATTATTATTAAGTAAAATTAAAAAAGATAAAAATGTTTATTTTAGGAACACTAAACCTCTAACTGTGCTTATCTGAAAATGACTGGTCAAGAGAGGCACAGAACATGCACAAAACGCCTGCCAGTTCCATCAAAATTTATGCATTGTGGGGACGGGCACATTTATCAATTTCAAATATCAAATTCAAGTTTTCAATTACGACGCTGGCGAATTGGGCCGATGCTCGGACAATTTAATAACCCAACTGACAGCTATTAATATTATAAATTAATTATCCCTGCAGTCTTCTCTATAGCTACAGCTAAGGACCTCTCTACCGAAGTAAAAGTACTTTTCGTCTTCAAACTAAAAGTAGTTTGGAACTCATAGAAGAAATCTTCAAGATAACCTTAACAAGGACGTTCTTTAGTTTGCTATGTCTACATACATATATTTTTTTTGTTATACGTTCAGTACTGATAGAAAATACACACGTTCCCGAATAATTTGTTTTGTTTTATATTTATTTATCGAAAGTAATATTAATATTTGAAATATGGTAAGAACTAAAACACCGCTTTACTTAAGGGTTTAGAACTATATACCACTTGCGCAGATCTGAGTTAAAGTTAGCCCCGGATTAAACGTTATCTCTTTTGTAAAATATAATATAAAGAATGTATAAGAGATAAAACACATTTAACTCGGTATTAACTTTAGCCTGGATCTGCTCAAGTGAACCTAAGAAGTGCAAAAACGTACAGTCGCAAACACTGTAACAATTTGGCACGTATAATATATATCTACGTCATGATTGTACAAAAAATGTAGCTACGCCAAAAAAGCGTGTAATCACGTCCAAATTATTTCCCAGAAAGCCGAGCGCCGCACTTATTCTCGAATTGAGATTGTAATTGTTCCTAAACTTAATAAAGACGGGTACATCGAGCTAATTGGTGTGAGTTGTCGACGGGAAAATCCCTTAAAGACTCCGACTGTGATAAAGGAGTTTGACACTTATATTTTGTAGCCCAAAGTGTAAGCTTTAAATATTTTATAGGTATACGGCATGAACGTAGAGAAAAAGGCGGACAGAGTCTTATTATTATACACAGCACTGTGTCTTCACAGTCAGCCACGCACACATTCTTACGCCTGTCAAATGGCCGGACTAGCGTAAGAATATTGTGTGCGTGCGGACCGTGTATATGCAGTCAGCCTGGCCGACTCTTAAGACACAGTGCTGTGTATAATGAGACTCCGTCCACCTTTTTTTTCTACGTTCATAGTATACGGTATTGAGGCTTTGCATAATACTATCATTATGCTTTATAGTAAATCTAACATGAAGCGTAGTTACAATTTTTCCATCCAAAAATATTATCCAGGCAGACACAGGAGAAACAACACTCTTGATAATTATTAGAAATAGTATTCTAACACCCATACGATGTTGGAAGCAACATCTACTAATGTTATTAACTCAATTTTAGTCAGCCCTGGTTGTAATACGTAACACAAAAATTAAAATAGCAGACTTTGTACAATGGTTATTTGCTACGTAAGAGTACCATTAAAACAAGTTTATTATTTTCCTTCTTTTCATGTGTAGTATATCCGTAAGTAGATAGGAGCGTGTTCAAGAAAAACCTAAATCAAAAAAATAATAAAAACAGATTCCTAATCAATGTACATTGCCTCTTGTAACTTATACCACACAACTTAAGTCGTAAGATGGAAATGTTTTAAAGTCATAGCGTTTAAAAAGATTCTCTGAGATTTCAGATAAGAAACATTTATATTTTAGAGCTACTACGGAAAAAAAGTGTTAATATTTTGTAAAAAAAATTGAATATCCTAATTAATCATGGAAATACAAACCATTATAAACATAATATTAAATAGTTATTTTCAGTAAAAGTTTCTAGTTATAAAGCGTAACGCAAAGTTGATATTTTAACAATGGTCTCATAAATAATTTGAAAATCCGAGATTTTTTTAGAACTACACCAGAGAATCAACAAATATTTCACTCAAAATGTAACGTTCGATAAAATTTTTGTCAGGAACCGAAAAACAACAGTAACGGAGCTAAAATTTCACACAAGCGGAAACTTAGAACTCTGCGCTTGCCAAAAACATTGTCTGCTAATATAGTTTTTGCTGAGTGCATTTGCTTTTATCTTTTTCATGAGTGACTACGGAAAATATTACTCTCGAATTTTCCCTTCCTGGGCTTAGATACTTTGTACTAAAACCAAAAAATTTTCCTGATATGAATTAGCTCTCAAGCTTTGATATGACTATAAGCAACCGTTTACTTGGGTATTGAAGGAGAATTTTATGTGGATCTAAATATTATAAGGATTATTAATTTTACTGTTATTCTCTTTATGGATACTCTGGAACAAAATACTTTTTACTGAACGGTATGGTAATAAAATAAAAGAAAATGTATCAAAGTAAATATTTTATTTGGCTAAATGCTTTCAGTGCAATCGATTAAAATCATTATTGTACTTAAATAACAAAATGCACTCTGTATTTACAATTATCCTATGGAATAAAATACCAATGATTACAGGTATCACCAAGCAAAAATTATTTGTCATAGATCATGAAATTAGTTTAATACAGTAAAACTTACGGTAACAAGTTAGTCTGACGTAAACTTGTTATCTATGAGCGAAGCACTTGAAAAGTTTCTATCTTGTTTGTTCAACTAAAGTTCTATTGCACGTATCTAGGTCTAACCATAGTTCTGCAGCTCCTAACTTTTGAAATTCTATTCTACTTTTGTAGGTCTACTCTGCGTACGGTACCTGTACTAGATTCAGTATCATTAGAAGATCCAGAGTTTGAATGTTCCAATTTACTATCATCTTTACTTTTACTTCTAAGGCTCTTGTTTAAAATTGCAGGCTTAATTGACCTTCTCTGTTTTATTTTTACCGCCTTTTCTGGTGGCCGATGGATGCTTTCACTTCGATCTTTTAATTTATTCAAGCCGAAGTTTGGTTTTATTTTAGCGGTTTGTTCCAAGTGAGTCGGATCTGGTAGAAGCAAGTTAGTCACACATACGTAGTCGTCAGTGTTTTTAGGTTTGGTCGTGTTTATTTTCACTGATACTATTTCAACTTTCTTTTCAAATATCGTCTCCGGTCCTTTAGAATCTAAGACATCCTCCCCCGTAGGAGATTGAGCTCCTCCAACTAATTCTTTTATAAGTTGATCTTCTGCTAGATCATCGAAGAAATCTTCATCATCACCATCTTCGTCTTCATCGTTTGACATTTCATATGTTGAAAATGAAGTGATTGAGCCCGAAGCATGTGAATGGAAATCGTCCGGCAGTTTGACTCTAGGTATACTTGAAGGCAGTTCAATGTGACTTCCTGAGGGTGTAATAATAATTTTCGATTCGTTCGATGATGGTGTGTCACTAGAAGCTATAATTACTTTCGGAAATTCTCTACTATGGGAATGATAAATTTTGTTTTTATGACTGTCACTTAAATCTGAACTTATCTCAGTTGATTTGTTGTACGGCTTATGCGTATAAGGTGATACTTCATCTATGTTTTCATAGTTCTGATTCCTATTCGCTTCGAACGAAGATAGAGGTTTAGTATTTTTATAAGCAAGTCGCCGCTCCAAAGTCGTTGTACGCGGAGGAGGCTGAGGTGGAACTCTCGGTCGATCTGTTTGACTTTCAGTACTACTACTGAAGCCACGGAAAGTTTGGAATGAATTTGGTTGCAAAGAAAGTCTCTTTTGAGCTTTAGGAAGGTCGGGTAATACTTTTGGGAAATTCCTCCTTTTTATTGTCATTAACGCATCTTCTGGAGATTGAGTAGGAATTTTAGCGTTTTCGTCTCTTGATGTGACGTTTATGTCATTTCTGAATGTAACTGGTGGAAGTATATTTATTATTTCTGCCATTTTCTCTTTCATAAGCTGCTCATAGTTTACATCTGTAACTGGATCGGAAGTTGAATGTTTATGAGAAACTCTTAAAGGTTTCTTTGTTTCCAGAGCTAATGTTATTTCATTAGTGTAGACCTTATTTTCTTCGTTGTCTTTATTTAAAACTAATGGGTCACTGCTTTTTGGTTCAATGCGCGTATCAGTCTCTGATTTTATTTCACTTTTGGAATGTTTATCATCAATTTCATCAAAAGATTTCGTTAACTCTATTGGTTCTTGACTAAGAATAGAAGTAGTACGAGCTGCCGGTGTTGCGTCTACTGCTACAGATACTTTCTTAGATTTTATGCTATCTGTGCCTTTACTTTTTAGCGAATCATTAGATTTTCCTGTGCGTTTATCTAGTGATTGTTTATTACTACACAGTGAAGAATGAGAATCGAGCGCAGATGTGGATGTTGTTTTTTCTGATGTTTTGCTTTTCTGAAGAGTATTTGGCTGAAGACTATCCGTTGTTTTGGTATTGGTGTTTTGAACTTTTTTTGTATCAGATAATAGTTCTTCTGATCTTGTAAATGGTTTTATAGATTTTTCATTCACATCAGAGTTAGACTTTCTCAATATATTTGGGGAGCATCTATGCAATACCCCATTAGCAATCCAATCCCTTACTTTAGTTTGTGCGTCCAACGTACTTGTAGATAAATGTCGCCTCAATTGAAATCTTTCTCGGAAACCTCCAGAATCATCTGATTTTGGGGTTTTGCAAACTTCTTTTTTCTTTATTTTCTTACTATTTTGGCGTACTTTGTTCATACTCATAGATTTGATAACGCTGCATCCATTTTTTAGCGTTTTGAGAGCGCTTTTGTCATCCTTAGAACTTTTCTGGCCAATCAAATCCACCTCGCCGATTTCAGCTCGCGATTGACGAGTATCAAAAGGCCTGTCCCGCTTTCGCGACTTTCGTTTTTTGTAGTACAGCACGGCGCAGATGCTAATATTTGTAGCTACAAATAAAACTCCCAGGGATACGATTAGAGTGACCGTCGTACTGGAAGTTTTAACGGGCATGTTGACCGTTGGCTTTGGAGTGGTGGGCGAAACTTTCTCAATTAATCCGGATGGTATCGGTCGGGCCGGTGTTTTTATTGCTTGTATCTCTCTGTACACGTCCGGCTCAGCTCGGCGTTCCGGGGGCGAGTAAGGCCTCAGTTTCCCGTATGATTGAACTGATCCATAGGACGGTGATCCGTAAGACGACGAAGAGCCGTACGATGTAGCTGAACTATAATGAGGAGAGTTGAATACGGGCTGAGACCAGATCTTCCTGACTGGATCTGAAATCGAGATAGTTTTAATTATATTTCTGGATTGTTACATTCATTCAGTTCCAGGTGGTGAGAGATGCAAACATTTCTATGAAATTAGCCTTATGACTTAAGACTTAAAAATAAATAATATTATTGTAATGGTGAAATCTTCATTTTTAGTATACTGTTATAGCGTAGTGATGCTATAATAGTTAACGTCACGTATATGAATGCAGTGTTTCGAAATTTCGCTATCGCGTAGTGTGGTTTAGATCACAAAATTTAATACAAAGAGTATGTAGCCCATAATATTGTTGTATTGTGTTGTATCACTCCGCTACTTGTGTACTAATGTCTATAGCAATCTCACACTTAAATTTAAATGCATGCCCTGTATCTATAACAAAACTGAGCCTTTAATTTTTCATTCAATAGCTTAATGATACTCGAATTAAGTCAGATAAAAATCTTTCGCTGTCCAAGAAATGATTTATGAAGATAATTTCTTAATCATACTAATTGACTTTTAATTTTCACTCGGCCTTATCTCGGTCAAAGGATTCTTGTAATTTGCTAAGTGCCTAAAACCCTAAACCTTTAATTATATTATTCTCATAATTACAGATATTTTATGGGCTTATTATACGAACTTTGATAATTTAATTTTACTAATCTAGTCTAATGTTGCAGAGAAATTTTAGCCAGACCTACGTTTAATTCACTAGAAGGCTTACATACATTACAGAAATTCCTAATCTAAACGTGAATAGCCTTTGCTTCGCCTTCATTTGCAGTAAATACTCAATGCATTTGCAGTCGTCTCTGATATCTGGAGGATGTTTTCTTATGCGGAAATTCGAAGACTTGTTCCAATAGCAAGCTTAAATGAGATTGTCGCAAGATGAGATCGCGGAGATAAACATTTAAATGACTTTTTGCTTCGTTTATCGAAATAGTTTAAGTTACATTTTTTTTCCAGGCAGAGGCAGTCCCCTCGTGACCACGGCCGTTGCAACACGGCCGAAACGTCGAGAAAAAGTATGTACTCGGAGTAGCATTACTACTAGAATAAGTCGCGTTAAGTCCCGATTAATAAGTTTTGGTTAAGTTACTTATATTATTAAGAGAAAATTTTTCCAACAAATATGCTCCAAGATCACTCAACTACCTCATCATGAATTTATGCACATATTATGTAGAAAAACTATCTGAAATAACATAGGCTACTTTTTATTGCATAGTGTACGGTTTCTACGGAGAAACATCTATAACATTTACCACTCGTAAAAACTATCCTACGACTGTTCTCGCTGTATTGAATATAATCATAATCTATCCACATCACGTCCCCAAATTGAGCGTGAAGAGATAACAGACAGACAAATGCACTTTCATATAAGAATATTAGTGCGGATTATTACCTGCAGTAGTCCTGTGCGTCGGTTTCGGTTTGGCGGTCGTGGGTGGCGTGAATTCGAAGAGTGGGTCTATGAGGAATCGCTTCACCTTGCTAGGCAGCGCGTCTATCCAGAAGTTGGTGTAGTTAGACCGGTATAGGCTGTTGATGGAAGGTGGTATATCTGAAACATAAAACAGTTTTCTAGGCCTGACTGTAAAATGAGGTAATCTGAGTCCTTAAAATTAATTATTATTTCCCATATCATACAAGTTCTTAAGGGAGGCCGATCGAACCGGTCGAACGGATTACAGGGTGGCCTGACTGGACTCGTTTTGTGTACTCCCGTGTGTGTAAAAGAGTCCAGTCGGCCTGGACTCGCTTGTTTCTTAGGCCTCCACGGCTTTTAGCAAATGGGTGCGTATAGACACAAACATTCAAATGTTTTTAAATTATTAAATTGCCAAAGCCCTATTGTTTACGATATTTTAATTGAAGACAAGAGCGGATGAAGTAGGTAACTAAGATTTTATAACATAAGAACAGTAACTCATGTTTTCCTTAATAAAATGTTAGAAACCTTGTACACATAAAATTCACATTTTTTATAATATTCATTTTCCCTGTTCCAAAACCTCCATTTATGTAAACTATCGTTTTCAAATTGTTGGCTACCCACTCACGTTTTCAATTGTTTTTATTTCAGATATCTCACCGATCCTCAAATACGGTTGGTGTTGCACGTTGTATTCGGGCCACTCAACGTTGTACGCCGACCAAGTTTTCCGGTCGAGTGTGTAGTACTCGCTCACACTCTGAGTGTTCGGAGACCTGCAATTTTGAGGAACCAGAATCAGAAAAATTTGCTTCATAAATAGAGCGAAGAATATGAAGAGAACAGCTGCTATTTTTACAGTGTTAGAGAAAATCTTACTATAGGTCTACCAGAATCTGATGGCAAATTTTGACCGCAGATTTTAAAAAAATATTCTTGATCATTGGATAAATTTATATATTTGCATGTTACACACACAGAATCAGCCGCAATAAGGAAAAAAAGGATCAAAATGTTTTATTCCAATTACCCCTGTATTGCTAGAGTCAATTTATTTTCTCACTTTTTGCCATCCAATTCTAGTAGACCTATAGTCTTATAAATAAGAAAATGCATCTGTCTGTCTTCTCTTAAAACTCTGGAACGAACTGTCATTAGCAGTATTCTGACCAATACGACTTGCAAACCCTCAAGAATCTTGATTTCAAGAAGAGAGCGTATTTCCTGTTTAAAGGCTGGCAACGCACCTGCAGTTCTCCTCATGTTGCGAGTGTCCATAGGCGACGGTAGTTGCTTTCCATCGGGTGATCCGTTTGCTATTTTATATAAAAAAGGCTATGATTAAAATGAAAATATTTGATGTGATTTACTTTGAGATGCAGCAAAATTATGTTCCTGTGCGATAAACTAATTTTGATGGAACGGAGTTGCGGGCGCCATTTTGTTGTTTCGCAGATAGCTAACCCACGTGATTTGGTGGGGCTGACAACATTGACTTGACATAAGCACGGCTGGGCTTGACACAGACCGGCCGACAGACATACTTAACCCGACAGAATTACGTAGGTCTGCCCATCAAACAATTTCTCTCAGTATATTATCGCACACAAATGAGCAGATAAAACCCTTTAGTCATAAACGAAGGTAAATAAAATTTATAAAAATAAAGCCCACTTTTTTAAGAAAAATCCAATAATTACTTGCTAATATCGGACTCTAACTCTATACAGTGTGTAACAAAAATAAGTGATATTGATCTTTCAGCGCTGCTACTTTCACAGTAAACTCTCAAAAAGGAACACGTACACACCCTAAAGTATTATCACTTATTTTTGTTACACCCTGTATTTAGCATGTCACTTGAAACAAAAACAAAAAGTTTTTTCCGAAGCTAAGTAAAGCTCCTTTGGCTTGCAAATAATATGATCCCCATTACATGGGCAGTGCAGACGAGCGATTCTAATATAAGTACATAGTAAGTAAAAGATCTACAAGGTTTTCTCTTTGCATGGCCAAATTAAGTCTAACACCGCCATCTTATATTATAAAAATCGAGATAAAAAGTGCCACAAAATCCTTGTATTTAATTTTTTGTGATTCCGTACCCACTTACGTAAACAAATCTATTGGCAAATAATTAATGATTGCGAAAAAGTTTAATGTTCTAAATGTGGTTATCACTGAACAAACCACAAAATTATAAAGAACAAATTAAAATGCCTTCTCTTATTGCTAATTTATAGTTTTTCAACAATTACATTTTTATCACACTATCACACTATTACGCATCAAGCATCGTGATGTGGTTTACGTCTTTAACTTTCTACGTTAAGACCGGGCTGTCATTTTTTGCTGTATTTTCTACTAAGTATTACACTCCCGGAAGACGATTGACTCCAATGAAATTGAGATTTATTTAATCATTGTATATTTATCTGATATTTAACTTACGGAAAACACGATTCACTTATTTTGACTCGATAGTTTTATTTTTCGAAATTATGAATATTCTTGGGCTTTTCAACGAATATCTGTTACACTTATTGAGTTACTATCATTAAATAACATGCACTACTACAATCACACACTTTATAAAATAATAGCTAGCGGAAATATTTGTATTGTATTTAGTTTTTAAGTAATCTCCAAAAAACAGTTCTGGGACTTGCGACCTTTACTTTCATGCTATAATTCGGGGACCATTGTTACGCGATATTGTTCACTATTAGCTGCAGCGTAAAGCACATTGCTCGGGAGCACGACTCATGGAATCATTGTATCACGATTGGAGGATAGTGGGATGTGTAGGCGGGGCTAGCGTTTTAGCAGCAGACTGTTAATTTTATTGTAAGTAGCCTACATAATTTTTTTCTGTAGGTACTTAAGAAACAACCGCGTCAGTTTAAAACGCCCGTCCACAACACAGAAAGAAGTTTTATTTGGTGCCACTTAAAAATTCTAAAGAAAGAGCTGCCTGAATAATGTAGGAGATTGTAAAAAATGTATACAATCCCCAGACCGAGGATTGGATGTAAATATTTACATTTTTATAATTTTATGGATATCATATGCTTCGATTGGATCGAGATAAAAAGGGGATTTGGAAAATCCTATCGCAATTTCTTCGACGACGTTTGGAAACCGCAACATTTTAAAAATTTAGTTTTGTGTAGTATACTAGTTAGTAAAGCTATTGCATAGCATTTTTATCAACTTATAATTATTCGCATAAGTCTAGTCGCACGCACACAAACACTGTGCAGGTTGAAGTTGGGGGTGTTAGGTTTATTTTCGTTACGGAATTTCTTGATTCGGTCGCCGCGGTCAAAGCCCGTGATAAAAGCTATGCAATAGCTTGAAGATAAGAATAATGAGGAATGGATATTAATGATTCGCGTCAAAGTCGACCGATTTTTTTAAATTTTAGGTCATTTTTTTACCTAAGAATATGTACAAGAATTTCCACGTATTTTCTCTAATGCACGATGTCGCAAGCAGTATTTAGTTTCAGATAATACGTATAGCTTCTATGAACCCTATTTCCTGCTATTAAAAACAAGTTAGCAGCAGAAAATAATATTAGCAATAGCAGTACTCACCCATTCTTCACAAAATTGGTCCACAGTCTCATAACCACTTCGCTCAACAGTTTCTCCTCCTTCGTATACTCAGAATGGAGATGTGTGTTGGCCCCACCTAGTGGAATACCCAGTACATACGGCATTTCCTCGCCATGCACGCTCTTGTTAAGCTAAAAGAAGAAAAAAAACTAGGTCAAAATTAATCATTCATTTAGATTTTAGATGCTGCAAAATTACATAAGATACGTTTAATCCCGAATTACCGTACGGTGAAGGAGCTTTGGCGCAAGGGAGTTACGGGCGTCATCAAGTAATATTAAAAAAAACATCGAGAACGAATCAAGTGGTACGAACGAATCAGGTGGTAGTCCCACTTTTACCTATTCCAAAGTTTTTGATAACTTGAGAAATAGTTTCTAATTTCATACTTGATAGCCTGTGAAATATCTGAGTGTTCAAACCGAATTCAACTACGAACAAAATCAATTTTAGTTCAATGGGTACCCAATCAATTCGTATTTCTTCACAAAGTCTGCGATGAAATCAGTCACAAAGAAACTCTATCTTTGCTAATTTAGAAATTGGTGTCTAAACGATGAACAGACGACCTAGTTGATAAAAACTAGTATTAGATAGAAGCTTTGTACCTATTCTTTGTGGTAAATGTGACTTTAAATTCTTTTGGACTTTCTTTATCTCTAGAGAAAGATAACGAATAAAGGTCAGTACAATGGCGTATTGGATTTAAAAATATAAATTGTTAAAAATGGAGACCGACGCAAATTAATATTATAATGCCTCTTACACCGGTTTCGGTGATCGGATTATGAGTCGGATTATGTCAATTCAATATTAGTCCATAGCTGAGTTTGATGTAACGTGAACCAATTGCGTTAAAAAAGGAGCCCTAAGCAATGAACTGATTCCTATATATTATGACAGTTTTCCAATATCTTACGCAAGAACCTCTATCAGAGCCGCAACCATAGAGACTTGGCAGGCAAGATATACTCAATATGATACGGGAAAGTACACAATATCGATATTCCCAATACTCACTAGAGCATACAAGATTCTACGGTCAGACGCCACCTCCAACGTAAGAACTCAAATTTACACCGGCCATGGTGGTATCAAGATCTATCTGCAAAGACTTGGTATGGAAATAAGAGAAGGAACTATTTGAACAATCCTAAACAACGATAAAAACAGAAGACGATTCATGGAATACGATGAAGAAGTATATAGAGTTATAGCTAAAGAGAATGGGTCAAGGATGTAATGAAGGAAAAAAAAAACTAATAAACTAGGAGACAAATTTGGAAGTAAAAGAAAAAATATTTAAAATATGAAACAATGTTGCTGCAATTAAATAGCAGCAGGAAATTATGTTAAAAAAAAGACCCAATTGCGTTGTTCCGCCAATATCTGCATAAGAATCAACTTCTCTGCTACTACAACAATTAGTGTAAAGTAGAGAGTCTATACAAGTGTTTAAGGACGGCAGGAATTGCTTACCGTGAAGCGATAGCTCGTATCCTGGACTATTTCGTAGAAAAATCCAGGAAAATCCAACATTATTCCGTTCGATATAGAGTCCATAAACAGAAGATATCACAGACAAAGTGTACCTCATGGAGGTCCGATTACTGAACACAAAGCTTTGTGAGATAATACGGATTATCGAGATATTTCTTTATGCTGATATATTGCTTTCAATGCGAATTTTACTGGACCTGGATAGCTAATAAATTTCTTTGACGATTAATAAAATAAAGGTATCTACACAATACTATATTATTAGCTAATCCAGTTAATTGGATTTGCTAAAAATATTTTTTGCTAGCGGAATGATAGCAGCTCTCTCGATTTTATTTCTCTCGATTTTACACCAGCATCTAACGGTCTTACCACAAAAGATTTAAACACCTGTTGAACAGTTGATTAGAAAAAAATCAGGACAATATTATAATGGTGTCAAAATTACTGTTCATTATCAGTTGCCTACAATACACAAACTACAATTGCCTTAATATAACCACTGTTTACAATATCGATAAAATTCCTACTCGACCTGTTTCAAAACATCACTTTGTAATAATAATCATCAAAATGTTAATGACCACAGTTTATATGTTTGAGTGCGCACGATACATTGCTATTTATACTCTATTGGGACCCGATTCTTAAGCGTAGAATGTTCTTCAATTCTATCGCACGTCTCGCTCGCGCAAGAGACAGATATGAGAACTAGATAGCCACAAAATTGCTGGTGGATAGTAACTACTTAGTAAGTTTTTTACGTCTTTTAAAAAAAGGCTTCAGTTATAAAAGGTTTCAGTTTGGAATTGAGATTTCAGTTTGTTTACCGAAGCGTAGTCCGTGCTGACGCTGTTATGGGCGAAGACATAGAAGTAAGCCTGTCGGTTGGCGCTGGCGTGATAGTTCGCTGTGCGCACCACGGGCGCGAGGGTACGAGCATCGCTGAGTAGGTTGAGTACGACTTCTCGGTTGGCTTCGACCGTCCAGCGCTGCGGGTCGAGCTTGGTTGGAGCGTATCTGAAGACCAGAGAAATCATGCAGTGAGAGTACAGTCAGTGATTACTGTATAGTAAACGCATGGTCAATGCCTCGATAGAACTGTGCAGTTCAGAGTTCGGACGTAGTAGACAATATCATTATAATAATATTATGCTTTGCTATTCTTTATAATACTCTTAATTCTATTGTGACCGACAATTATTCTTTTTAGGGTTCCGTACCCAAAGGGTAAAAACGGGACCCTATTACTAAGACTTCGTTGTCTGTCCGTCTGTCCGTCTGTCCGTCTGTCCGTCTGTCTGTCTTTTTGTCTGTCGCCAGGCTGTATCTCAAGAACCGCTATAGCTGGACTTCTGAAATTTTCACAGATTGTGTATATCTGTTGCCGCAATAACAACAAAATATACTAAAAAAAATATTAATGTTTAAGGGGGGCTCCCATACAACAAACGTGATTTTTTTGGCCTTTTTGGCTCGTAATCAATAATCATAAGAGGTAGGCACTTGAAATTTTCACAAAGGCCTCAAATATAATTTTACTTTAATAATTAATAATATTATAAATATTTAAAATAATAATATTATAAATATTTAAATAAAATTAAAAATTAAGGGGGGTTCTCATACAAAATTAAATTTTTGGCATATTCTTGCTCTATACGGTATACGGTACGGTACGCTATACGGTACCATTACGGAACCCTTTGTGCGCGATTCCGACTCGCACTTGGTCGATTATTATTTTGTAATTATTTTCAACTGTAACTGAACTGTGCACATAATATTTTGACCGACTTCCAAAAAGGAGGAGGTAATACGTTCGGCTTTTTTTGTCTATAGTGTTCAAGTTGAAATATAAATTAATCTCTACTTACTTCTTCTCTACTTACTGTTTTAATATCTCTTTCAGTGCTTCGTTTTCAGCGCCTTGTAGGACTATTTTCGTATATTTTCTTATGAATTCGTCTCTCTGATTCTCCAAGATGCCGTGGTCGAGCTCAATCACACCGAAGTCGTGGTAGCTCTCTAACTCTGTGACGCCGCTTAATAGCTGATATCTGTAACATAATAAATATTAAATTGAAAAAATGCGTTTACGTGATACGTTTTGCAGAGTGGTGGGAATGTGTGGTGAGCCATACGTTTTGCAGGAATAAGACTTTCTTGTGTCCTGTCCCATAAGCCAAAAGCATATCCTTGCCAATCCAAATCGCTTTACTGGAAAGTGGAAATTAATTAAAGACAACAGTTTATTAAGTTAACTGATCCTTGTCCTAGCTCTTACGCTTAGATCTGTCCTGTGTCACTAGCCAGGACTAACTAAAGATTCCATTGTTTTACCAGTAGGAATGCTAGTGGATCATGATGATAAACGAAAGAAATGTTAATTAAAACTGAACTGAAGCGAAGTACATTAAGAAGCGGATCTCCTTTGCTTTTAAGTTTACTACAGCAATTAAAAAACAGTATTCAACATAATTAAAAAACAGTATTCAACATAATTCGACTACAGTTCTGAAGACAAGTTCTTGGAGGAAAATTTTCAAGTTAAATCATATTTCTGCAGCAATAAATTTAAGGTAAAATGTTGGGTGGGATCAAAATCTTGTCCAAATAAGTTGGTTGCTTTGAAACTTTTGTGAGGTACCTATGCAATATGCATGGAACATTTTGGAACATTTTATTCGAACGTGCAACGGGCATTTCTTTGTGTCTTCTGTACGATTCGGGCATGCATTAGTGGCTTTAAACTTTACCTCGCTTCTACAACATTTTAACTTAACAAAATTTACACTTGCTTTGTTATCAAGATGTTATTATGGTTTAAGATAATATAGGTAATCAAAATATCCAGGCACAGAATATTTTAATCCCAATTTTGACTTTTTATTTTATGAAGCTTAATTGTGGCTCGATTCGGCTTAAACTTGAAACCTGTTGCTACATTAAGAGGTGGCTGGAAACCTTCAATAATATTATTAAAATCTCACTTGCTTAGTAGGTTTGGGTAGGACTCCATAGTACGCGAAGGCTCGCTGGGTATAAAGGAGCCAGCGACGGCCGGACCCAGCGGTGTCTCAAACTCCCGAGCTAATATCTGGACCTTCTTGATCTCTGATAGCCTGAAATTGAAATGCATGCTTAATATTTTAATTGCGAGAGTGTATCTGTCTGTCTGTCTGTTACCTCTTTACGCCCAAACAGCTGAACCAATTTTGTTGAAATTTGGTATATACTACATATACAGGGTGCAATTAAACCTTCCTGCCAAATTTTTTCCAGGGCTCAGGTATCATTAGGAGAGTCCATTTAACTAAAAAAAATTGGTTGTTAATTTTTTTTTATTGACATATTTTATCCCATTTAAAATCGTTGCAGAATGGTCACTCGCGGCGCGCGGGAATGACCGGGGGTAACGCGGAGGGGAGGCGCGCGCGCGGGGTCACATCACGCGCGGGCAACGCGTCGTGTCCATTAATTGTAGTGTTTTTTGGTATAACTTTCGGAAGCTGTTTCTCAACATTTAGTACTGAGTGATTATAAAAGAAAAAATACGTGTATTGTTATTTTTAACAAAGATCAATATATTAAAATTTGGCTGGAAGGTATAATTGCACCCTGTATAGATACTTTGATACCCGGAAAATGACTTTTTCCCAGTCCCGCGAAGAGTTGCGGGCTTGATCTAGTAAATAATATGAGAATTAATGAATTTTTAATAACTACACATTCTCTCTAACTACGCGTTGCACCGAAATCGTTCATCGCTTAGGAACTGTATTCCTTTGCTTTAAGAATTAATATTTATCCCATATTGTTCTTTCATTAAAATCAAGTCTCAAGTTATTTTTATTCCAAACTAGCTGTTCCGGTGAACTTTGTGTCACTTTAAAACATTCCCTGGAATTCAAGGATTGTTTTAAGACTAAAACTAGCCAAACCGGTTCAGCCACACAATTGAAGATCCATTTTTATAAAGATTTTATCAAAATTGATTTAGCACTTAAAGCGTACACACTTAAAGTGAAGAGGTAAAAGACGCAAAAATATAGTTTTTCGCTCCTCTAAGGTCTAATAATATAATATTATTAATGTTGTTGTGGTCCAAGAGATTTTTAGTAACGACAATTTTTCTTAAACATTTATTAATTATTGTTATTATGCGTAAGAAACCTTCCTTTTTAACACAACTGTGTCTACCCAAGCCAAACTTTAAAAAGTTCAAGATTTAAGCTTTTGTTTGGGCTTAATCTTTGTTCAGCTTTGAATTTCTCAGCTGCTTACAAGTACTGGCACAGTTCATAATAAATGAATGCAGCTGCAACTGAGATCTCCATGCTTGTAAATTGTTGAACGTGTTGAGTTCAGGAAAGGCAAAAGTTATTATTAAAAATATTTGGCTTCGAGAACTTGCTTCCAATCAGGCGGAATAAATAAATAAGTGATACATTTGAACCAAGATCTTACCGACTACACCAGAAGAAGGTTAAGTTTATATTATACAACATCTGGTTAGATTTTACAACAAAAGGCTATATCTGAATGATTATAACAACTGTAAATTCAATGCAATTTAATTTTCTCACTTATTTTAAAGCATGTCATACTCTAACCCCTAGGCCCTAGGGTAATAATATTATTAATTAATGCTTATAGTCTAAGCATTAATTAGTAATATTACTCTAGGGCCTCGGGGTTAGAACTATATTAAGCTTACTACCTACGTAAATACACAAGATTAGGTATTTACCTAGTAGGGAAAAAATATAATAAAGTAGGGAAAATGAAAATCAATCTCGCCCTTTTTTCGACCGAGAGCCGAACCTATCTACCTCATTAAATTTGCTAATCTAAACATATAATTCGATTCTTTGAATCGGATAATCAAATCTGTTAACAATAACCTCAACCCGCAGACCGTAAAAACTTCAAAGTATTCCGTAACCCGCAAATTGTTGTCGATATTCAGGTGAATAGTTTGATGAATTACAAATATTTGGCCTCGGTTAATGTGAAGGGTTATTCCGCTTCCAACAGCGAGCTTACAAAGAGAATTTATTTGTAGTTTGAATATTGATGTGATTTCTTGGTATTACAAGGATATTCCGTAGCTAAGAAGAATTATAAAAACTTTAATTGAACTTCATAATTTTATTCATTAGCCTCCAGGTAAAAAGGTAGTAAATGTACAGGTTGTAACGAAATATAATTAGGGAGTTTATTATGTGTTTCTAATATTTTTATGCCATGTTATAGCAGTAAAATTGTATTTTTTTTTAAACTACGGGCAAATACATGGAATTAGAGCATTTTTCATAGCAACACAGAAGTCAAAATATCTCTTTCAGTGCTGTTGCCTGTTAGCCACGTCTTTATACACTAAAGTATTATCTCTTATAGTTTTTTACACCAATTATATTGTTTATAAAGTATTTTATAAACATTATAATTGGTAAAACGTATTATATACTCACTGTCGATTCTGCAGGCAAGTCATCATATTCTTCGAGGTGGGACTGCAGCCGAGACTCTGTGCGACTTGCAGCGTGTACTGCGCGGGATCGTGCGTCATCGCCCAGTCGGACAACGCAGACCCCGACATAAGGATCGCGCGGTGGAATAGACCTTAAAGTGTTGAGGGTATAATAATTATTGTAGGATCGTGGTGATCCTGTTTTAGTTTTATTAGTTAAGGAAACAGTTGTTGTTGTTTTGATACCTTGAAAAATAAGAATTGAGGGGCGTAAGCCCATGTATAAATAAGATGTTTCAATTGTCAGTCCCAATTGAGAGTTGGTATAGTTCGGATAGTCCCAATCTAGAGTTAAAGAGGTACGGATGTAGTCCTAACTGTAGTAGTAGTAGTGTAGTTAAGACTTAAGACGGAGGCAACTTATGCCCATTGTAACTTATAATATTATGTTGTTGTAAGTGAATACACTGGTGATCGATCCGACTTCGTTTCCTTTACCTAACATCTTCATAGTATCAACCTGCACCACCTACACCAATGTGCCGATACTACATTATTATGATGTTTATATTATTCAACAGTCTAGCGTGGTAATTATGAAATAGGTACTGGTTTCCTCTAGGTCAGAGGTTCCCAAACTTATAAGTACCACGCCTCCCTACTGTTTAAAATGAACATGCTTACGCCTCCCTTCGGCCCAGGGCCCAGCAATTAGTAGTAGCAAGTGGGCTTGCCAAGCTATTGTAAAATAAAATAATAAGGACAAAAATACATTTTCAGATGTTTCAATTATAAAAATATGCTTTTACATAAGTACTTATTTTAAGGGGGCGAATAACCCAAAATTGACGATTTTATAATTCTTTGTTATACTTGAAATTAAGCTCCGAATTGTTTTATTTTCTAAAGTTAAATATACTGCATTATATTTCCAAGAATCCGATCTGAGCAAAAGCACGATATCTTAAAATTTTTTCGATAAAAAAAATCGCAATTCGCAAAGATGCATCTAATTTTCACGAATTTTTCATATTATTATATTGCCATAACCGTGCATTAAAGTCAGTTAATATTTTAACACATTGTAAAAATTCTATCATTGAGAAACCGACCTAGCGGATTTTTAAAATGTTGTATATTTATTCAGTTATTGAGAAGGACACTGTTTGATTTCTTGGGTTAGTTCACCCTCTTAAGAAGAATCAATGTGACGGATGAGCTTGCATGTTTTTGAAAAGATTTCCAATTCGCGTACGTCGCGGGAATGCGCGGGCGTCTGGAGTAAAACCGCCGCTGGCGCCCGCGCCCCCCTCATCATCTCTTCGCGCCTCCCTAGCGGGGCGCGCCCCCTAGTTTGAAAATCAATGCTCTAGGTATTCTATACATAATATACATAATACATAATAATATAATAAAACTGTAGAAATGAAAATTCTATACATTAAAGATATTAAATAAATAAGTAAAAAACTCTTTATTCAAACCATTAAACAAATCAGTGGACGAAGGTTACAAAGAAAAAGAAAAAAAAAACAGTTTGAAATGGCGGCCTTACTGCTGGAAGCAGTCTCTTCCAGGCAACCATAAACTTAACTAAACTTAACAAAACAATTAACTGATAACACCCCTCTTTTATGTCGGGGGATATTCAAAAAATAATAAGCAGGGGGTGTTACTACATCGCTGTAGAAGCCAAAACTGTGGTTAGTTTTTTGTCTGTCTGTCTGTCTGTATGTTTGTTCCAGTATCACACGAAAACTACTGATCCGATTTGAATGCGGTTTTCGCAGATATATTTGTCTTCTTCGAACTTGACATCTGGTGTATAAAAATGTCCCCCTCACCCCTCTAAGGGGACAAAAGAGGGATCAGAATTTGTTTCAAACTTTTGTATATAACTCGAAAAGTACTGATCCGATTTGCATACGGTTTTCGCAGATATATTTTTCGGCTTCCAACTTAACATCTGGTTTATACACCAGATGTTAAGTTGCCTTAATTTTAGGGGAGGGAATTAGTTGCCTAATTCCCTCCCCCCACCCCTCTAGGGGACCAAAGAGGGGGTCAAATTTTGTATCAACTGATGAAGTACAAAATATACTTTATATGGCAAAACAACGTTGCCGGGACAACTAGTTAAATATAAAGTAAATAATAATATAATCATTATGTAATAATAGTTATATTAGATAATACGTATCAGCAAAGCTCAATTATTTTATCAGTACTAATCATAATAAAATTAATATGATAATTATTTCCTGTAACGAAAAAAGCTTTGCATTCGTATTTGTGACAGACAGCGACATCTGTTATTTTAGCACGGAAGCACTAATTTGTTTCTGGGGCCGCTGTTTCGCCACTTACTGATAAGTGCCGGATAGGCTATCCACGACTTTTTTAAACAGATTCTCCTGGATACTCTATCTACCAAGTTGTGGATAGACTATCCGGCACTTATCAGTAAGTGGTGAAACAGGCTCAAAAAGATTTAAAAAATAATTATTAACAATGCTTCAATGATAGAATGTAGCCAGAGAACCGTCCTAGTAAAATATAAAAGCTGAGCTTTGTGAGGGCTCACAATCGTTAGGTACACCTTGACTGACTTATGATAATTGATAACCCAATAAAATATATAAATAAAAATTATTAATTACCTGTAAAGTGTAGCACAAAATCTTCAGGATGTGGGATACACTAGGGCTAGCTTCGCTCACCCTGATTATTAAATTTTACTCTATTACTACTGCAATAAGTCTAAAAATCTAAATCTACCCTCTTACCATTAGATATTGGTGACAGCATCAAGTAGTTAACACAGGCCGCGCCAGTCCCCTGGCCCATGATGGTCACGGAGTGCGGGTCTCCGTTCAGGTCCTCAATGTTGTCCTTGATCCACTGCAGCGCTGCCAGCTGGTCCAGCAAGCCGTTATTCCCGTATACGTGCTCGGTTAGACTGGGCTTCATGAACCCTGGAATAAAATTCTTTAAGAACAGAGCGTCCCTCTTAACAGACAGGCAACGCACTCTTTTGATATTGTTAATTTGTTTGTGTCCATGGGCGATGGAATTTGGTCTGTATCAGGTGACCGTTTGCTCGTTTGCCCCCAAGTTTTATATAAAAAAGACAAATTAAGAACCTTCTAGAAATAAAAAAATAATAAAAATCAACTAGTTATTACACGCTGCTCCGCCTAAAATGTAAAGTCTATTTGGCAAAATATTGTCTACTTTAAATACCTGTCACATATTATAATAAAAATGAATATTATGATAATGTAACTTAGTTTCAGAGAAAACATGGAGCAAATTAACTAAACTTTCTTTTAAAGAAGCACAGGCTGAAACATAGATGGCGTTTTCTCAGAATGAATCTAAAAACGCGCCATCTATCTTTGTACCCATAAACGAATTACTCACCTAGAATACCAAGACGAAAGTTCACTGTGATAACCATTACGTTGCCATATGACGCTAGTATTCTGCCGTCGTACGGGTTACCAGAACTCCACTCAAAAGAGTCTCCATGAATGAACACCAAGACCGGAAACTTCTTGGATTTTTGTTCTGAAAAGAGAAAATAATGTTAATTTTTACATTTTTACATTCGGGTATACGTTAAATAAGGTTGTAAGAAGGAGTGCCCACCAAATAGTTCACAAATTGTCTAAGAGATGGCAATAGTGTAGAGATGACAGGGTTTTGTCAGAAATTGTGAAAAGCGACACCTATATTGAAAAATAGGAACTGTATTATATGCTGCGTATATATCTTTTTCTTAGATGTTTCATAATATTATTATATTAATAGGAACATTTTTTGACCCTATTAATTAATCAAAGGAGAATGTTTTTTTATGTATGGCGTCTAGTCCAAATTTCCACCACTAACGAGACCTATTAATATAGTGAAATTGTCTACTAAATACTTAATCATTATAACCAGACCGCAGTCAAAAATACCCTGTCAGTGAAAAGTTATGGCTGAATGAAAAGTAGTGTAAAAATATTGTAGATGTAATAAAAATGTATTGAGTTTGGTGCAAAATGTCCACAACCAATAACACTTACGTAATGGTCTGCTAAATACGGAATCATTATAACTGAACTGCAACCAAAAATATTATGCAAGTAAAAAGTTATGTCTGTAATCTGTATGAAAAAGTTTTCTACTATTTTATTCCATAAAATAGTGTTAATATGATCCATTGCACTTTTCAACTACTGGATCTATGTGATGTCATGCCGCTTGGCATTTCCTATTAGGTTTTCACTAAAATAGATGAATCTTTATCAATATTTTAACTCCAAATTTTTTTTTTCATAATAATATGGTCATAACTTTTTACTGACAGTTTATTTTTAAATTGTCTCATAATGAAAGTTACTCTATATATTTAAGTCAATAGTGGTGGAAATTTGGACCACTTTAATCATTCTCCTTTTTTGTGAGTAGCTTTATTTTGATAAGACGAACAACTGCAATTTCCTTTGCAAAAATTCTCGAAGCTTAAAGATAATATAGAAAGGATTTAGTATTTCGAATTAATGGTCGTAAATTATTATGGATTGTTCTATTTGTGTAGGACAGTTACTCAATTATACATAAAACTATTAATAATTACCTATCAATATACAAAAAATATCAACTGGTTAGGGTTCCATTTTAGGGTTCTGTAATCAAGTCCTCGTTGACTACGCGTTGTCTGTAGAAGTACTTACGAGACAAAAAAAACTCCATTCAAATGTGATTACGTTTATGCCGCGGCCGCATATTATGCGTAGTGCTTCGCGCTAAAATTGATACTATTGGACGATCTGCGTGTATCGTCCAATAGTATATTATCGTCTCATTGCACGAAGCTTCGGACGATAGACGCAGGTGCGGCCGGGCCGTTAGAAACTGAATGTAACTAGATTATGTCCGCAACTCCTTTTTCTAGCGCCGCGTTTATCGCGGGAACCGTACATTTTTTCCGAGATAAAAGTATTCTATATCCTTTCCAAGGTTTTAAACTCAGATTTAAAGTATCTCCATACCGAATTTCAGCAAAATCGGTTCAGCAGTACGGACATGCAGACAGACACTTTCACATTTATATTATTAGTATGGATTTTTCAGCGCCTACTATTTCTTGACAAAATCTACAGTTTTCTGCACAGACGGAATCACGGCCTACTCCTAGTGCCGTTACAACTTACAAGTCTAAAGTAATCAATTGAATTAACTGAATCCCAATCTCTCTACAGTTATCGAATTACCGAAGTTAGCGCTGAAGGGTGAAGATTGACGTGTTATTTTGGTTTGGAATGCGAAGTTAAGAAAATTAAAAGCAATTTAAGGAAAAGTAGCATAATACCTTTATAGACAATTTATCAAGTGTTTTAGTGCATAATCCATACTAATATTTCAAATGCGAAAGTGTGTCTGTCTGTTGCCTCTTCACGCCCAAACCGTTGAACAGATTTTGCTGAAATTTGGTGAGGGTAGTTTGAGACCCAGGGAAGGACATATGATACTTTTTATCCCGGAAAAATGAACGGTTCGCGCACGATATGCAACGAGCAATAGTTGCGGGCGTCATCTAGTAATGTAAATGTATATATTTTGGTAAGTATGTGTCCATGCTAAAAGTGAGTTGGACCAACTTAACTATTATTTAAGGGGATAATATGACAAAATAAATAAAAATCTAAATTTCTTTATGATTTTTGAAGATCTATTATATAATATTATGATATCCCAGTTTAAATGCACGACGTAATTAAACTAATCATGAGGAATTGATGTTTGGTCTACCTAGTATTTTTATGTAATAGTGTAGAATTACAAAAGCTATAAAATACAACTACACTCTTTGAAAAAACTACAACATAATAATTATAATAAAATAAACTAGGAAGAGAAACTAAAAATTGGAAGTATGCCAGTGGCAAATTCCATCTACATCAGTTTTTTTAAATCATTATGACAGGTCTTTGCCCTGTCCTAGTACGACACCAAAAAATAATTGATGTGCTATTTAAATTTACCCGACTAAGGGCCTGTTTCACCACATCCTGATAAAGTGCCTGAATAAGCTATTCACAACTTTTTTGACAGATTCTCCATACTCGATCTGTCAAGTTAATTGGTGGATAGCCTATCAGGAAGTGGTGAAATAGGCCCTGAGAGTGAGTTGCATCAACCTACTTTAACAGCTATAACTTCAACTTACTATAACAAAAAGTCAAATGAACTGTCAAATCCCTAGTAAAAGTCCATTATGGACGCCATACTTGACGATAACTTTAACTACGCCTCTGGTGCAATCCACCCTTAGAGTGGGTTGCACCAACCTACTTTGACTATAACTTTAACAATAACAAAAAGTCAAATGAACTGTCAAATCCCTAGTAAAAGTCCATTATGGTCGCCATATTTGACGATAACCTTAACTTTAACTTTAACTACGTCTTTGGTGCAACCCACCCTAAGATAAACGGAGGGTTATGTGTAATGTAAAAGTGTCCACACTAATATTATTGTTCATGTGTCTCCGTTTGTTTGTGTCTTGTGAACAGTGACATTACTGTAAATCGCAGATGCGTATTCTGCTTTGTTTAATATTTTAGAAATTATAGGTAAGCGTCATTATTGTAAAAACGAAATAAAGAATTTTAGGGACTTAGGGCCTGTTTAACCATTTCCTGATAAGTACCGAATAGGCTAATCAACACTTAGCTTGACAGTTAAAGTATGGAGAATCTGCAAAATAAGTTGTTAATAGTCTATTCGCCCCTATTAGAAAGTGGTGAAACAGGGCCTTAAAGTATTTTATAATTGGTAGTTTTTCATACTAAATGTAAGTATGGAGAGCTACTAGACAAATAGACAGACACGCTTTCATTTTTATAATTACATCAGAAGGTTTAGGGCCTGTTTCACCACTTCCTGATAAGCTATTCATCACATAACTTGACAGATGAAGTATGGAGAATCTGTCAAAAAAGTTGTGAATAGCCTATTCGCTACTTTATCAGACAGTGGTGAAACAGGCCCTTAGAATGGATAATGCTTCATCTAGTTTAGTGATCGATACAATATGACTAGGATGTGGCCATCCCCATTTAGGCATTAATCAGGTACCAGTTATCAACGTAATTATGAATTCCTTTCGACGCTTCAAATTGGGCCAAATTGGTGGCAGAGTGCCAGTTATATTGGCTTTGAGAGCTGTGGCCGCTATATTGAAAAATCATACTAGAAAACTGCGCCTAACTAGCTGTTGCGATTGTTATCCGACTATACCGGTAAGAGGGGTTATACTTTTGAAGTGTATTATAATAATAATTAGCGTAGACGTCGCCGACATTATACGCGGAAAAACCGTATATTTTTCCCCACCAAAAAAACAAACATACAAAATGTGACATAAATAAATTGTACTTCATTGGAGTGTTTAGAGTTGCGTGTATGTGTCTCTTGTATAAGTTAATAGGTAAAGATAGACAGACACACTTTTAGATTTACAATATAAGTAAGGATTGACTCTTCAAAATATATAATGTTATATCAACTATAGATTATTAACGAACTATCTATCAGGTATTCCGACCACTCGTTCGGCCCCTAAAAGTGGCAATGATTGCCCACGACGAATGGCCCACAAACCTCGTAACACCATTAATAACCATCAAAGAACACATCAAAGCGACCAGCGGAAACACTTCCCCGTAATTTCGGTATGTTTTCCCGTGATTCCGTACACGATTCTGCTGATTCCGGAATTCAAGAAATTGGGAAGAATTTGTGGACTTCTAGGATTTGACAAAACTCCTGCACGTTTGACGTTATACCATGAGACCCTGGTGTGTGTACAAAGTTCAATTCATAAGCAGCGTTGGAGATCTCAACTAGAAGGAGTCACAATAGATTCATTTGAATAAGGGTTTATAGCCTAAAATTATTTTAAGAATAGCCTTGGACACACACAAAAATTATCTCTTTAAAACATTATTGACACGGACTGAATTTCCCAGCAAACGGGACACAACAGCAACTGATCCCACGAAATACAAGTAAAGAGCCAAGCTTATTCAGCAATTTATACATTGCATCTTCGTTTGCACAGAACCACACAAAAGAAAGGCAATTAGACAGACAGACACGTTTAATTAATACTTTTCAATTAGAGACTATTATTCTGAGTTTGTTTTATATCCGTGAACAAACCATAAAAACTCGATTTCGAAATCCAATTTTATCGAATATTTTTTTATTTAGAATAGCATAATATATTTCGTCGACATTTATATTCACAATTTCAATACATTTTGATGGTTTCCTACCGTCCCTTATCCTTGTTCGCACATCTGTTCCACTCAATCTAAAAATATAATTCAGTATGAAAAATTATTTTCATGGTAGGAAAATATATTTCTAATTATAATCTTAATTTATAAAAAGTTATAAACTATTAAGAATTTACAGTAAAGAGAAGGAAAAAAAGGAAGCTAAAAGTAAATAATAAGAGTGGAAATAAAAAGATAGAAGAAAGAAATAATTTGGTATAACATTTTACAAAACTAATAACAACATCTAATATAAACTTACGTAGTACGAAATTAGTTACTAATATTGCGAACGGATTTTTAATACCTTCAAACCAGGCTTGTGTATTGTGTAGGCAATAGGTGTAAGGTAAGCCTTTTTTTTTTTTTTTTCCCCGGAGGGGGAAATGCTTTACGCATACCACCCAGGTGCAGGGGGCGACCCGAGCGGTGATGTGGGACTCCCGTAGCTGATGAGACCACGGTATACCCACTAAAACCCCCCCCCCATCTTCCGCCACGCCGCCTTTTGACGGGGCCACGGGAACGATACACACATCCGCGACCCCGCCAGCGGTCCGAAGACTCCACGATGGGCGCACAACACGTGCGCCCTCCTCCTCGGCCCCCACCAGGGCTGTAGCAGACGCCCCCGAGTCTGCTACTTGGAGGCCATGTGGCAGATCAGGTCTGTGGCTCTGCCACCGACCACACCTCGGCCGCAGAGGATAGGGCAAGCGGCGCACCGCAATACCTACTTGCCTCTTCCTCTGCGGCCCCACCAATGCCGTTCAAACGGAACGGCCAGCTCGCAGGGGGGGTAGGGAAAGCGGCAACCTACCACAATGCCTCTCCCCCCCGCGATCCGTCCTCGGCCGCAGAGGATAGGGCAAGCGGCGCACCGTAATACCTACTTGCCTCTTCCTCTGCGGCCCCACCTCGGTGCGCATCCGCAGCGGACTCCTCCAGTCCGCTGGGAGCGCCCTCCTCGGGCCAGGCGGCGACACCGGCCGGCCCTGGTTGCCTCTTCGCTTCACCGCGGTTGTCCAAGCCGCGGTTACTAGAGCCCCACCGCCACGACAAGGCGAGCAACCATCGGGGGGTGTAAGGTAAGCCTTATTTATACCTTCTCAACTAAAGAGTTGATAAGGTAATAAATAAGGTGTTACGAGTATAAAGATAACAACTAGTTCAATAGCGTGAAAACCATAATATAAGTTCACACCGTCAAGTTACCATAGAAAAAAACCGGCCAAGTGCGTGTCGGGCCACGCGCAATGTAGGGTTCCGTAGCACCGCTAGTTTTTGAAAATTATTGTATGGTCAATGTATGTACATTTATAACATGTTTTACACTACTAACAACATCATCTCAAAGGAATTTGAACGAAAAGTTCCTTTATACTTCGCCGAATACATTTTTTTTAGTTGATCGACTATTACTCAATAACTTATGAAGTCAACTTAGCCGTGATAGTTTTCCTTTTAAATTCAGCATATTTCCTACTCCCGTGAGTTTTTTCACATTTCCAGAAGCAACCGTTTAGCTGGTAGAAGGGGGGGACACTGGACTCTAACGATTTTTTCCACTTTAAAACTTAATATTTCACAAATGGATCCCTAAACCGGAAAATAATCTATAAATACTCATAATATTTTTAAAAACCAATCAAACGACACCCCACACGATGGAGTGGGCGCGAAAAAAAAATCATCCCCGCTAGATATGTAGGGGTGGTACCATAAAAAAAAAATTAAATATTTTATGTACCATTTTGTCAGCATTATTAATATGTACATTCATGCCAAATTACAGCTTTGTAGGTCCTATAGTCTCTGAGCAAAACCGCGGACGGACAGACAGACAGACGGACAGACGGACGGACAGACCGAAACTATAAGGGTTCCTTGTTGACTACCGAACCCTAAAAATTACCAAAAGCTATGGAGCGTGTAAAACGTATACTTTCGTAATTTACACCTGTAATTTACAACACGAAGCCCCCGAAATGTAGGCGCAACAAATTTACATTTTTTATTAAGAAACCTTAATAGCCAATCCAAGTTTTGTACGAGAGCGTTCTATTAGTTAAAGGTGCGAGCACACTTCACAACTCGTATTAAAGTATAAAAATGGCAATGTAAAATTGAGGCAAAATATCATTAAAATTTAAAATGTTTCCAAAATTATGGTGGTCAATATCAATTCAAAAATTATGCAATCAACAAAGTAGCTATGAGTTTAGACGCCACAATATTTGGTAGAGCTGACTAAAAGTCGAAAGACCCAAAAATATTAACCTCATTTAGAGTGAAGATTTCAAGTTTATTTTTAGTTTTAATTAAGCTCAATTAAGCTCTGAAATATGGATTTTATAGTACCGATTTTGATAAAAGATATAGATCTGAGCCCCCACCCAGTAGTTCTGACTTAGTAGGTAGTAGGTCTTATACTTAATTAAGCTCTGAAAGACGTACATTCAGAGTATAATGTATTATACTCTGAATGTACGTCTTATTATCAAAATCGGTATTACCTGTAGGTAATACCGATTTTGATAAAATATAATATGGATCTAAGCCTCCACCCACTGTAGGTGTTTTAACTACTATTAATTTCAAAATCGGTGATGTACTTTCAAAGCTTGTATTTGTTGAGACCATGGGGAAGACTAAATGTCACTTTTTATGGATTAAAAATACTGTTCGCGTGAGATTCTGTATTTATGGAGGCGGATCAGTGTGTAACATTTAATTAATAATAATTAAAGACGTGAGTGCATGAATGAGGTATGTAACACATTTCGAATTTCGAGTAAATCGCGTTTAAAGTTTTGAAAAAACTTTTTATGATTTTTCATCACAAATCAAGTAATGGCTTTTGTTAATTGTATCAGGAGGTGTAAATATCTTCCGTTTTTATTGTTATGTTAAAAATTATATAAAAAAATCTCCATTCTAGGATAAATTAGGAAAAATGTGAAGTTACTCGGTTCTTCACTTTTAAATGCAACAAAATCTGTAAAGACTGTCAATGCATGAAGTACACATAAATCACTTTTTTTTATTGAGATGAAACAAGACTCAATTTAAAAGACAATAAATTCACGGCCAAACAGATTTAAACAAAAATGGATTATACTTTTGAAAGACGGGAAAGATTATATAAGGGAATTCCGCATTAGAAAACTAAATGTAAACAAAACTGAGTTGTAGGCGTCATCTAGTAGGAATTAAGTAGAGAAAACGAGATGATGAAAGTAATAATCTCCAAAGCAAATTTCGTCGAAATCAGTTCAGCCGTTTAAGTGTTAAGAAGCATTTAAGATCATACAAACACGATTTCCCAATTTATAGTTTACTAGTAAGATCAATTAATTTTTTAAAATATCTTAGGTTTCTCAAAGTTGATATATTATAGATTGTTTAAAATGAACCCTTACTTAATAAATAAATTTAAGTATATTAATAATAATAACTTAAATTATGCACTATTCAAATGTTACAATTAAAAGAACAATATACTAATTCAAGTTTTTATTGTGTTTTATTATACTTACTTTTAACTGCGTTTTCACGACTATGGCTTGTACGTCATAATACCTAGTAAAAAAAAACAGTCAAGTACTTACAATAAAAAATTCTTTGTCGAGCATAGCTAGTTCGATTTTCAAATTTGGCGCGGGAGCGCGCTCATTTGAATTTGGAATGAAGTATCGACGCGACCCGTGGACGCGACCAAAGAATAAATACACTAGGTACGCGACGCGACGCTATAAAGTATTAGCACAGGATAAATGCAAACAGCCAAACTGATGCCTAAATATTTTTTTTATATTTCCAACAATTTAATATTATAATAAAAACAAAAACAAAATATTTTATACGTAGGTACCATTTAAGTTACGATAGGTTTTTCCAAAATTTTAATTTGTTTGGAAACAACGAAAAGCGCCTAGTCTTTAATAAAATAACTATCGTAGTATAAAAGAGTATGGATGTGTATGAAAATATATCCTTTGATTATATGTATAAATATGTGTATGATAATGTGTCATTATTAATATACCTACTCGAGTTTTGCCTAGAATGTGAAAGATTACTGTTGTATTTTTTTTGTATTATTTTCTTTAAATTATTCTGTTAACTGTGTTTTAATGTGTATTATTGGCAGAATATTAACCATTATTACATATTCGTTATCGTGCACGTGCTGCAACTTCCAGGAACGTGCTTTTTGTGTCCCTCCAAAACTCCGTCAAAAGTTTCAGTATAGAGTATAGGGTAATCAACCGATTTGACTCCTTGACTGCTTGACTTGACTTTTACTTAGACTTTGACTAGACTTTAGATATGATCATAAATGACAATAATATAGTAAAAACAAAAACGTTGATGAACATTATTATTATGAAGAAGACTGACTATACCTTTGTATGTGGCAAAGTACACCCCCGGTGTCAGAGCCAAACGCTAACAAAAAAAATGTATACTAAATTATCTATGCCTTTGAATAATAGAACAATAAAAAAGTCGACATAATATTCCTTATTTAAAAAAGTAAAATATTCAAGCGATCTCCCGTACTGCAACGCATATGGGATGTAATTACCCGGTTCTTGCATAGTCATTTGGACGAACCTTGTAACTTACCTGCTTCATCATCTGGCTAACTTTGTAAGTATACGTAAAATTCTAAATTTTTTGATTGCAAATCATTTTCCAAGTCCTAAAAGCTACATTTATGCAATAAAACGTAAATTTTCAAAAATGTTACTTACCTCATTCATGCACTCATGTCTTCAATTGATATTACTTTTATATAGCTTTAAGTGGCAAAGTCGAATGGTAAAGGTAAAAGGTACCTTTGTTAGTGCATACTCACCTTTACACTCAAAGTTGGCGGCTATAAAAAAACCATTATGAAGTTTCCTATATCATAATTCTCGCGCACCTTGAAGAATATTCATTTCTTTTGGGAATGTAAATGATATTGCAACTTGTAAAAGCCAGTGAGTTGGTTTTATGAGGTGTTAGTTTCTTTTTAACCGACTTCCAAAAACGAGGAGGTTATACGTTCGTCTGTGGATATTTTTTTTTTTTTTTTTTTTTTTATGTATGTTCAACGATTACTCCGCCGTTTATGAACCGATTTTCAAAATTTTTCTTTTGTTATAATAGGTTTCACTCCAATTTGGTCCCATTTTGACAAAAGTGGTGATCTGATGATGGGATCCATGAGTAATCGAGGGAACTCCTCAAAATTCAAATGGAAACATATGTTTTTTTTTGGTTTCATATGAAGTATTCCAGGCATATGTTACCAAAAAGTAAGATTTTGCACCAGGATTTACTATGGTTCGAAGGTGGTGAACAGAACTCCTTACTCCTTATAGATACATGTTTGGGGGTTTCGGCGTTGTCTTAAGAACTGAAAGCATATACTACTATGCAAATTTAATTAATCATCATCATCATCACCACCATTCCACCATACATCCGTGAGTAATCGAGGGAACTTCTCCAAATTAAATGGAAACTTATAATGATTTCGATTTTATGAGAAGTATCCTAAGCATATGCTACCAAAAAGCAATGTTTAGAAAAGTGGTGACCTGATGATGGGATCCATGAGTAATCGAGGGAACTCCTCAAAATTCAAATGGAAACCTATGTTTTTTTGGTTTCATATGAAGTATTCCAGGCATATGTTACCAAAACTAAAAAGTAAGATTTTGCACCAGGATATACCATGGTTCGAAGTTGGTGAACAGAACTCCTTACTCCTTATAGATACATGTTTGGGGGTTTCGGCGTTGTCTTAAGAACTGAAAGCATATACTACTATGCAAATTTAATTTATCATCATCATCATCGCCACCATTCCAACATACATCCGTGAGTAATTGAGGGAACTCCTCCAAATTTATATGGATTTCGATTTTATGAGAAGTATCCTAAGCATGTGCTACCAAAAAGCAAGTATGGGGGTTTCGGAGTTGGTTTAAGAACTGAAAGCATATTATGCTACTATGCAAGTTACATTCATCATCATCATCATCACTGCTACCGGTCACCACACCATGAATTATCTAATTATGACCCCTATTATTGTTACTTTTAATCGTCTTTAAGAACAAAGCCCGAATTTGTCGAACGATTTAAAAAATTATAATGTTGTTTCAATGTAAATGACTCAACCTTGGTGTTTAGGTTACCAAGTTAGCAATTTGATCATAAGATCTATGAGGTAAGTTATTCTTAAAATTTATAAGGACGATTTTAGTTATATTATTTGAGCATCCATACTAATATTATAAATGCGAAAGTGTGTCTGTCTGTCTGTCTATCAGTCTGTCTGTTTGTTACCTCTTCACGCTCGAACCGCTGAACCGATTTTGCTGAAATTTGGCATGGAGATACTTTGAGTCCTGAGAAAGGACATAGGATAGTTTTTATCCCGGAAAAATTTAAAGTTTCCGCGCGATAAACGAATTTTGGCGCAACGAAGTTGCGGGCGTCATCTAGTAATGTTGAGTTGTTTTCATGAGTGATGAGTGTAATGATAGAAAGAAAGTCACTGAACAGAACTTTAGAGCCTTTAAAGACAGGCGTATGAACATTAATTTTATCACTGCTTGATTAACGCCAAGCAATAAGCATATACATACATTAGGTACACAGTGGTATATGCTTGGAGTTGCTTAAGCAATTCTGAAGTAGTGACATCAGACAATGAGTTCTCATAATATCATGAAAGTGTATCCTGGATCCAAAGTCACTAAGCATAACACATTAGTCTGTGCAGAAAACCAGCTTATAAATCACTAAAAAGAGTGAAATTATTATTTTTAACAAAAAATTAAAACCGACTTCCAGGGTAAAAACAATAATAATTTGTAATGAACAAAAAAGTGTTAAATAATTCTTACTCTTTAAAGTGCCTTATGCATAATTCTCCTAAACCTCAACTATTTCTGTACACAATCTACATTATTTTGAAGTCGGTACCAGTCTTAAATATTAAAAATATTTTGTCATAGAACTCAGCATTCTTATCTGGTACCGTCTTCAAAGTAATGAAGATTGTGTACAGAAATAGTTGAGGTTTAGGAGAATTATGCATAAGGCACTTTAAAGAGTAAGAATTATTTAACACTTTTTTGTTCATTACAAATTATTATTGTTTTTACCCTGGAAGTCGGTTTTAATTTTTTGTTAAAAATAATAATGCAATTTAATGACATCGTATTTAATTCTTTTGAATAATAATATGCTTTATAGCTGTTGATTCTATCTTTATTAGGGACTTTACATGAATGCATCTATAGCTGTTGCTTGCTATACTGTTGTGTATTTGTTATTACTAAAATAGTACGTACCTACCAGAAAGGCAACCTCTAAAAGCGGCAATCCAAGAACCGTTGGTTCCACGAAATTCGGGACACAAGTTACACGTGTCCCTCGCCTCATGTCACGTCAAAATGTTTAGGCGCCCCGCGTCAATCTCTGATGGATGACTCACCAAATAGATCCATTATGAACGTTTTGTAGCGGCCATTCAATTTGGATTATGGATATTGCCCGCGACTCGGTAAACTCAGGGTTTTGTGGGTTTAATTTTTAATGGATAAATGAGTTAGTGGTTCGCCCATGGACACCCGTAATATTTCGGATTACATTAAATATAATTGAGGTAGTTACTGGAGTTGCTTGTTTGGCATGGAATTTTTGATGTGTGCGATCTCCTATGTACCATCGAGGTACCAGTACCATCGAGGATATTGATTCTAAGACCAACGTCATTTGGTCGGATCACGTTAATTCTGTCGGCTGGGTTTGACGTAACGCGACCAAATTACGTAGGTACCTACCCCATCTGCCAAGGAATCAACTTCTCTGATAGTACTATCAAATGCAATGTATCTAGCAAATATATCCAGCAATCATTATCAACAGGTAGTTTGTAAACACTTTAAGTATTTAAATAATAAAACTCCAACAAAATAACTACAAAAATTCCATCGAAGCTGAACCCAATATCTTATATTCCATCAGATTTAGTGCGAATGGTTAAAATATAAAATTTGATGCTTCGCCCCGGGAGTCGCTTCCTTGTAATAACCGCAGTAAGTGGCGCTAAGTATTTTCGATCAAGGGTACAGGGCCTGAGGGAAATTAACGTGAAGGGCATGTGAACTTCCCTAATATATTTGGGATTTATATTTTAAGACGCTATATTTATAGTAATTTTACCGCAAGGGCAATTTTATACTTAATTTGTATCACTATAAAGTAGTGAATACGCTGCGGCCAGAAGCTATCGGCTCGCTCGGAAAACATGCGAAAAAACGTAATTAATTTGTTTATTTAAACAATAACTAGGAGCATTTAAGCAAAATGCTTCTATACGATTTTGGTTTGCAAAAGTGTATATTAATTAGACTAATTTCCTTCAATACATCTATTCTCGTCTAAAAATAATCTTCAAATTTCGTATTTTTAAGAGGTCATTTCGATCGACAAATGTATCGAGGCAAAATACATTAATCGTGTTTCTGGTTCTTCTCAAACCTAGAGAAGGCTATGAAGATATGTATATCTCATTACCAGATTTGTAACATTTCTGAGGGTCTATAGTATTACTTCAAAAAGGACGTTATTATCAATATAGCGTCTTAAGTTCACCGTGGAATTCATAAACAGTAGCGATTCTCATTTCTAGAATGTGAGAGATATCAGACAGCAAATGCACGCGAGTATAGCTTGCTTTTCGAAGTGAAAATTCGAAGTATGAAAATAACGCCCATGTGAGTATTATAAATTAATTTTATCATAAACCTCCTTTTGGCTTCGCCGCAGTCGGGTAAAAATATGCGAATAACTCTATAAAGTGAGCCAAACGTGACCCGTCTTTATAATATCCAAATGGGGGTTTATAGTACAATACAAGAATGGCTTCAATTGAATTTGAGAACTTAGTAGTCAAGTTGCGAGGCCGTATAGAATAGTTATTCCAATTACTTGTAAGGCCACCTTAAGAATAAAGGTCAACACTTATAGAGAAAATCTAACAGTCACCGTTTATTTTCCGTCATATAAACTAGACTAAATTGTCAAGTTCAATAACAGTAATCAACCAAAATATTTGCCCTATTTAATTACTACTAAGACAATTATTATCATCTTCTCTTATTAACCTATTGCATAGCTTTTATCGCGGGCCTTGATCGTTGCGACCGTTTCAAGAAATTCTGTAACGAAAAATCCTAACGATCCCACTCCGACCGCAATAGCGGTGCAGCGTTGCTAGACCTCGGCACCGTGTTTGTGTGCGTGCGACTAGACTTAACCGCGGCGGTCCCCGAGTGCCATGCGTATTATTTATTAACTTCTCTATCATCTTGTTATATTTTAACGTAAACTTTTCAGCACCTTTTACCATGACTCATGAGTCATCGTCGTATTTGGGTCAGAAATGGGGAATTACTTTTAATCGCTCACATCTATTTTGGGTTTGGGTTTGAAATTGAAAGATGATGTCATAGTTAACCACTTATTTGGGTGTTAGTTTAGGCGAAAATGGTAATAGTTTTGTAATAATACATGTACTGTATTTGTGTACACACAAATACAGTACATGAAAATTTCGTTGTAGATAGAACTTTAACGAAATTGACGCAATAATAAACCGAAAGATAGAGCTTTTTTTGGGTGAATAGTAAAAAAGCATAACACACGTTTTTTGGGAAGCAAAATTTATTCCTTATGTTAATTAATATTTTATGTAGGTCTTACTTGGCTTTCATGTGAGCCATATTTTTACGTGAAGGCCGGCAACGCACTTGCAACGCTTCTGACGTTGCGATTGTCCATGGGTGACGGAAGTTGCTGATTTCTATTAGGTATCCCGTTTGCTCGTTTTCACACCTTATTTTATAAAAAAAAAAATCAGAATAAGCAATAACTCACCTCTATAAGGAACATAGACATTTAAATATAGACAGTCTTCTGATTCGTGTGTGAGGAATGGTTTGATTCTGCTCAGGTAATGTTGCCTGCCCAGAGAGGGCGGGTTGCCCTTTTTGATCGTGGGCAGACTCTGGGGACAGACTGGTGCGAACTTCGTTGCCATCTTGACTCCTGACCACGGTGGCGCACTGACTGAAACAATTAAAGTGATCATGAATCAAATTGTTAATGATGCCAACAATAATAAGATTACTATATTTTTCATTGAAGTCATTGTTTAATCAATGGTCAATAATTTCTTAATTATTCACTATCTGTTGAACAAAAACGTTAATTTATAACTCCAAATCAGAATTGCCCCGATCTTACCCTTAATTGGATCTGTTTAGACACTTTTTGTCACGATGAGCAATTAATCCTATTGTGATATTATAGAAATTGTTACGTCGCTTTATCAATGGACTATACTCGGATTTTCGATAATATAGATTAAAGACTATAGAATAAAGAGATTCCTTTAGGGCCCGGAACCGGACATTTTTCTATGCCAAATATAGGTCATTTTCAGAACTCATTTATGCACGATGTACCTTCAATCTTCATTCAACCATGTTTTATACAAATTTAATAAAGATAAGCTTGTGAACATATTTGATTCTATATACTTCGTGTAACAGTGAAAGAACACGTCATCCTTCTGAAATCCCTAAACTATGAAACTCTGCGTAGAAAAAGAATCCTAAGATTGCCCCTTCCACAAATAAGTTCTAGTTTTGCGAGACGGTTTGGCTTATTCCTCCATCCATATGTGTATAATAGGGTAAGTCTTAAGTACCACATCAAGGACTGTCAGGTTATAGAAGCAAATAACCCTCCTGGCAGTCGGGTAAAAACATTATCACAAAATGGCTTCTAGCATTAGATTACCGGGAAATTGAACACATTTTGAAAATTTATTAACTAGAATCAATATTATGTAACATTCACCCACCCACCCACACCCACCCACACACACACACATACACACACACACCCACACACACCCACACCCACACACACACACCCACACACACACACACACACGCACACACACACTCACTCACACACACATACACACTGATACGGCGGCACATAAGCTTTCATTTGTTTTGTAACTCTTTCATTTGTGAATAATTAATTCATGTAAACATAAGTAAAATAATATTATGTAAGTAAATATTGGGGACCTGCCAGACAGGCTGCGCCTAGTGTAGGACCCAAAGTAGAAACTAATCTGATTATGTAATATGGTATGAAATAAATTAATTTGAATTGAATTTGAATTATATTCAATATAGAATCAAAATGTATGTTCAGAAGCTTATGTTTAAAGAACGGACAGACAGACAGGTCTGCATAATATAATATTTTGATACTAGATGACGACCCCAACTCTGTATATCCATACCAAATTTCAGCAAAATCAGTTCGGTGGTTTTAGTATGAAGATGTAACAGATGGACAGACACACTTTCGCCTTTATAATATTAGTAGGAAGTATGGATTACTGTATTAAGTATGGTCACTATCGGTCGGGTAAAATTATTTCAACATAATATTATACCGCAGAATATACAAGAAATATGTACCATTTTTCTGCATTTTAAAAATCGCATCGCTTCACCCGCGTTGTTTTAAGAAAACCCACTCTCATAAGAAATACAATCTTCTTAGGACTGCGTGTTTTTACTTTAGAATGATTGAATTTATAATACCTTATAGCTTTTTTATGCGAATAGCTTGGATGGTTGGATATTCAGTGTATTTATTTAACTGATTAATTATTCAAAGTGGATTTGAAGCATTGTATGTATTTAAATCGGAAATTTAACTTAATTCTATTGAATGTATTTAAATTATGTTATAGATATTTATTAACTTGGACTTGACAGTAGTCACAAATTGGTCTGAATGAAGAAAGTATCTTCCGAAAATCGTTTACGAACAATATAGGAAAGGTAATCAACAAATGAAAATTTCATGTGGGAAGCAGCACTTTTTACACTTCGTCCTAGAAAACCCAGTTTGGCGAAATATTATATTGGTTACTAGGAACAACAAAACCGCCAGTTTGTTGACGTTTTGGAGTCCAAATATATCGGCAGTGATAACATTAATTACGCGGCTGTATGTGGGGCGCAGCCAGCGTGCAGCGCTGCCAACATGTCAGCTTGAGACGTGGACAAGTGACGGACTTTTCATTTTTTAGGGTTCCTTTGTGAGAATTAGATGAAAATTAAATAATTTTAACTCACAATTTTACTCACTATGATACTGCTTTAAAATAGTTTAAAACAATATTTTTTGCAGTTAGTCACAACTAATTCTTGCAGACTGGTCTACGTGTTGATCTTCTATTTCAGTTCCTTTACAGGTGCTCAGGAAGTGTCTCGGCAAAAAAAAGTTTTAAAGCAATATTATAATTTATAATGATTATTATTTATTTATGATTGTTTTCCTACTTATTAATTAATATTAATATTTAAAAACCCTTTTGAATACTTCTAAATGAATAACAGTTTTTTTATTCATACTAAACCCTGCGGTATACAAGAGTAAAACGAACTTAGCAGATCTTTTTACTGTGTGGTAATAATTATGATTTTGGCTTCCATTCTAGATGAACTTTAAAGTTTTTCAACATTCTTAAAAACTTTGTTGTTTAAATAACTTAAACGTAATAATATTTCTTGCTACTTTGAAGTTATAAAGTAATGTTTGCTTTAAATTATTTCTTTTCCTCTAAACGTACAGTCGTTTTGACTATTTTTATACTTCCCAGTAAAGTTTGTTCTTAAATAAACACACCTCAATAATTCCAACTATATAGTTGATATAAATCGGTTTATGTAGGGAAAACGATAGAGGCTCATTATTATAAGTTGATCAAGCCTCTTATGTCAAGTATAATATTTTAGTTTAGTTTTAACGCCTCCGTGATCCAGTGGTCTAGAGCGTCGCTCTTGACTCGGAGGTCCTGGGTTCGATTCCCGCGTTGGAAACATGTTATTTTCAAGTTTGGTTAGGACAATGCAGGCTGATCACCTGATTGTCTGACAAGTAAGGTGATCCATGCGTCGGATGGGCATGTAAAAAGTCGGTCCTGCGCCTGATCTCTCGCCAGTCGTGTCGGTCTTCCGTCCCACTTTGTTATGAGAGTAAAGGAATAGAGAGTGCTCTTGTGTACTGCGAGCACACCTGGGCACCATAAAATTACTCCTGCGTACCTGGCCATGGTTTCAACGAAACCGGCCTCCGTCACTGAAACCGGTGTGGGGAGTATTATTATATTATTTTAGTTTGCCATTCAGTAATTCTCACCTGGAGGCATGAATCTTAGATTGCCCACCGGCGGCGCAGCATACGGCACCCCAAGATACATCTCTACTGGCTGCAGGTCATAGTTCCGACCTGGCTTCACTATCAACCCCCTTATAGCACCCTGCCGAAGGTGGTACTCCCTCGTCAATCGCTTTTCCTCCTTCGGAAAACTTCGGGGATCATCGTACACCTTCGCCTCATCCGTCATCGGCAATAAGAACGAGACGGCAATACAAATAAACAAATTATGAGTGAATACAGTCGCGCGCGCCATTTTGTCCTTTGATTTGCTCTCATTGCACTCAAAATAGTTCGGTTTATGGCTTGTTTATTTTCATGTTTGTTGTGAGTCATGTGTTTGCGATTCGAAGTCAAATACTTTATTTATGAGTCAAAAAACACTGGCACTTGAGTCACATTTTGAACACATGTTTTTCACAATAATTACAAATTGAATCACCACAAAACTAGGACCAAGTTGTGAAAAAACTAGTCTTAATTTATTTTGAAAATTAGCACTTTTATAATTCATTTTCAAATATACAAAAAATTCTATATTTAATTGATCGCTTTATCGAAAGTTAAGTCCGAAGATATTATGGTGTTAACGTTCCGTTCGTACGGGCGCTGCGCGGGCGCACAACTGGATCCCGCCCAAAACTGTCCCCGCTGAAGTGTGATACAGAAATATCTCGGAATGTGCCGTGGGCGGGCGGGCTTTTCTAGGATAAATCTCAAGATATTGTGCTAAAGTAAAATGACAAAGAGTAAAAATGTTAATTCAGCATACTCCCTTGGAAAAATATAGTTTTGCAATTGTGAATAATAATACATTTCCGGGTGAAATTTTCGCCAAAGAAAATGTTTTATTATTATGTAAAGTTCAGTACAAAGATTCTATTTTATATAAGTGTATAATAAAATATTCTAATTATTTTTAAATTAAAGTTTTGTATTAGTTTATTTTGAAACCTAATTAATTACCATTTACCACAAGAACAAAAGTACGTGTTAAAAAATTATTATTTTTTTCAAATTTTTATACACAAAATAGCAAAAAAATGTATGTCAGTCAGTTTTACAATGCTTACAATTGTTTAATTGCCATGGTACTGTAACGATTAAATAATGCCATCTGTTATGACAACTTATTAGCAGGTCCACTAAGCTTTCCATTTTCCAGTTCTTCCCACCGAGAATTTCACACTTGAGAGCTCGAATATCTTGTGACATATCCTCAGATGTGTATCCCGTGTGTATCACGGTGGTTGACCACGGTGCACAAACCGGGGATATATCGGTCGCGCCACGTGCGCTAAACATCCGGACTTGATCACTTGTGAGCTGATAACTCGTTACTGATTAGGTGATAAAGCTTAGGAGCTTTTATAATATGGAGCTTTATATGTGTGGTTATAGTTAAGGTGTGTTTGGATGGGCTCTGAAATTACTGGAAAGATTTTGATGCTATTTCACATAGTCAAAGAGTAGCCACAGGTAAGGATAATATATTTTGAAATTATTTTTCCTTGGTATATGTCAGATTCCGGTGATATTTTATTTAGTGCGAGAGCCATTGAGGTAATAATACTTAGGAGTCCGCCATATATTTTGACAGCTGATAATGTTACTCTTTCTAACTAACGATGTAGTAATTTGGGTGAAAAAGAAAGCTCATATCGGTGTGTAAACGTCAAAAGCCTGTAATGTTATGTCCCACTTAGTAGAACATAACAAAGGAGTAGGTCTGCATATTTCATGCTTAAAAAGTGGTAATAAAAGTGTTTAGTGAACGTTTAATGCAATTTAATATTGCGTTTTGTGGTTCCGCTATATAATAAACCATAAAAACGGCCAAGGAATGCCTCAAACACGTGGATTTAACATAACATACGTAAGTTTTCAACAACGTTGTTTGGGCTTATCAATCGGTATTTTTGTAAGCTAAAAAAGAAAATTGATAAGTATAATAATCCATTAATCATGCTATATAAGGCATTAGTGATAAAAATGTCACATCAAGTAATAATTTGGCTATAAATATTGCATAGTTTTTTACGTGTATTTTAGGGATGCGCCTTACTTGAACTATAGTTTATCGATAAAAATAATGTCATGGACTAAATGATTTTTTTTTTTCAGGTTGAAAATGCTTCAAAATAGACGACAAACAGATATATATTTTAGACGCAAGTTTCATGCCAGTTTTTAATCCTTACTCCCTTATGAAGGCATCACAATATTGGAATTTGGAATTATCATTTCAAACGTAAGTTTGAAACAATGATTTTATTGAAATAAAGAAAGTTCTAACGGAGAGTAAAATAATTGCATGATCAACAGCTCTCACACCTCCCCCCTGTAAGTACTCAATTCGTTACTTAAAGATACTTCTTGAAATTTTATCCTGGCATTAGGTACTCTTTTTTAATAAGTAAAATGTAAAATTTTAATAAGGCTAAAGTCATAATCATTTAATACCTCAATCGTCGAATTCCAGACACAATATATATTTAGTTGTTAATTGTTATGCGGCACCTGGGTTCCGCTTGGGGCTGGATGGGTTAAGCATGGAAAACTTACATAAAGCATATTGCCCCGTATACAATATTATGAATTATGTGTACATTTTATAGTATGTAGTAGTATAGTACATTTATTGACAATTTATTGACACTAAACCATATTTTTTTCAGGTTATTGGAATGCTCTTAAAGAAGAGTTCAATATTATGGTGGTGACGGATAGACCTATAATGAAGATAATAATTATTTTCAATTATTAATTTGATAATAAGATTGAAAGTGAAGAATAATATTTGGTTTAGTGCTCTATGATTTTGATTGCACACACCGTGATATTGCACAATAAAATTGATCGTCTAGACTCTATAGTCCCACTTAGGTTATTAATTATTATTATTATAATATCATTATTCAGGGGGCCTCGAAGTATCTATTTTAAGTCTTTTTCTGTATAAATATTATTACATAATTATATTTTAATAGGTAAAGAAATGCACCTAAGCGTTTTTGGAATTACTTAAAATAAGTAGGACTGAGATTCATTCTTATATTTCTTTGATAATAATAATTGTTATTCTACAAAATAGTTGCTTAATAGTAAATAGTAATTAAGTTTAATAAAGTATAATATATTTTGTTAGATTCTGTTGTGTTTTATAAAAACTGTTAATTTTATTGATATTAGCTATTACACTCCGGACAAGCTTTCGTGGCTTATGGAGTATACATATTATGTATATTTTTAACTATTTGTGTAATTATATACTTAAATATTTTGTTTATACAGGGTGCAATTAAACCATCCTGCCAATTTTTTTCCAGGGCTTAGGTATCATTAGGAGAGGTCATTTAGCAAAAAAAAATTGGGTGTTATTTTTTTAATGACATATTTTATCCCATTTAAAATCGATGCAGAACGGTTACTCGTGGCGGTGGGAATGAGCGGGGGTGACGTGGGGGGGAGGCGCGCGCGCACTCACCCGCCGGCGACGCGTAGTGTCCATTTTAATTGTGTTTTTTAGGATAACTTTCGGAAGCTATTTCTCAACATTTTAGTACTGAGTGACTATATTAAAAGAAAAATACGTGTATTTTTATTTTGAACAAGGATCAATATATCAAAATTTGGCAGGAAGGTTTAATTGCACCCTGTATTTAAGTATTTTCATACACTTAATAAATAGATAAAAAATACCTTTTCACCAAATTGAAAGCGACTTCTAATTTAATGAGCATAATATATCCTAAATTGAACATGCAGGTCGAATTGATAACCTCCTTTTTTGATTTCGTTTAGTAAAAATCTATAACATAAAATTATGGTCGACTTGGTCGATAGCTGTAGTCTAATTTTATATTTTTATCGATATACGCCATCCCTACACGCACACTACAGCAATTGCACACAAGCATAAAATGGCCACGCGCTGGCGAGCTAAGAATCCATCTATGTATACTTAATCTGTGGCGAGAGCAGTCGCGGAAAACTTGGTGTGTCAACTAATTCTAAAATATTATGATGTTTATTTTTTTTTGCATTTTAAGCTTTTTAGTTCTGATGACTAAGACAGCAGACGAAACGGCGTGATTTGTAAGTATTATAAATTTCAAGTGTCACGTTAGAATAAAGCCGGTACAAAAACAATCTTTTCCCGGGACTCCTCTACACTAAGTTTTAACCAAACCTGTTCCATACTTTTCCCCTTAAAGCGTAACAAACAAAATATATTCATAATAGCACAAATAACCTGCATAAAATGCTCCAAAATAAGTTTCTCTTTAAAACAAAGGTTACTACCCGGAAACGCGGAAGCTATTAGTACTAAGAGCCAGTTAATGATACTTTGGTCTTTGAACTCATCATGTAAATACCATCTGTTTTACGTTAAAGTATTAAATAAACTTTATTTTAAACTGTTTCAACGGTACTCGGTATTTTTAGAACCGTTTAGTTTTAAAAATAAATGTATTATCTTGTGTTGCAGCATAGATTAGTAAAACAGAGCTTATAAGTATAGCTCGGTCGTCGAACGCGAAGAATTCGGTCATTGATCTGCCCATGTAACATGCAAAAACATTGTTTTCGTGTTCCTATCACTCACTAAAGATTTCTTTAATTTATTCCTGAGATTATGCAAAAAGAGATGAGAAAATATCCTATTTCCTTTCCCGGGACACAAAGTATCTTGTTCAGCAGTTTGGGCGTCAAAAGGAAACAGACTGACAAACAGACGGATGAACAAACAGACACACTTTCGCATATAATATATTAAATTTAGTTCGGATCAAGTGTGGTTTTAGAACAAAGCCAAGAACGGAACACAAGTCATGTACGGCATCTCCGAGAGTCTCGATTCGAAAACGAAAAACAAAATGGCGTCGCTAAAATAAACTGTCGAGCAAAAAGTCGCGAGCAGCTGCCGAGTTCCCGAGATATCGATTGCAAAAACAGACAAACACAAACAGAGTTGGGTTACAGTGGGACGGTATATGTGACGTCACAGTGTCAACAGATTTTCGTATTTTCCTATTTCGGAAAAACAATTTTGAGGAGATAACGGTGACAACACAATAAATAATACCTAATGAACTTTTTGCAGCTCCATACCAAATATCTCAATCAGTTAAGTGGTCTTTAAGTAAAGAGGAATAGACAGACAGAGAGACAGACTAATAGGTATTATAATTCATTTTACACATAGATTTTTAAGATGTATGCGTATTTCAATAATAATACAACTTAGGACAAGCTGATGAAAAGATATAAACTCATAAAAAGGTTCTATACAAACACCACAGTTTTCAAATTATACAATTAAAATTCACATACGTCTAGTCGCAACTCGCAAGCACACAAACACCTCGCCGAAATCTGACAATGCCGCACTGGCACAGCCGGTTGAAGTGGGGCGTGTTAGGTTTTTTCGTTACGGAATATCTTGATTCGGTCACTGCGCACAAGGCCCGCGATAAAAGATATGCAATAGTTTATAAGTTAGACAAAAAAAGTTTGTAGTTTGTGTCAAAATATCCACCAAATTAAAGTAACATAATATTATTATTAATCATAAAATATTATTCTGAGTGGGCCGTTAACATTATTATCATAAAATTATTATTAGTAATTCCTCTTACTTCATCTATATTCTGTATACCATTTCGTACTCCTCCGTACACAATTATCATAAATAAATTATTTAAGTTTTGCCTAGCGAGTAATATCTTTTGATTTTTTTGTCGCTATTCTTGCACGACTAATAATCTTGATAAATATTTGCGTCGAGATTGGCAGATGCGTCGTGGGCGGTTGTGTTTGAGGAACTAGTAACAAGGACAACACAACTCAATTACTGAGAAACTTATTTAAAGATGTCCCGGGCGACTTGAGGTATGAACTTACTGAATATGGACGGCACATACTTGTACTCTATAATATATCTATAGTACGAAATCTATAATATTACATTCTATAAATTACTATCTAAAATTGAATCGCTATTTCACTTGGTCACAGCGTCTTCTCTTAACAGCAGGACTGATTTAGATAAGTTTTAAATTGGATATAAGAGTAGACCACAGGCAGGAAGGAAACAGGATAGAAGAAGCATTTATTTATTTTTTCATTTGAAAGTATACTAAGTTGTAGTTACACGTACACGTGAAACGAAACACAATAAAATAATAGTTGGTATATATTTTATATAAAACCGCGGCGCCCGCCCGAGCTCCAACTCTCGTTCGCTGCGAAGCCCTTCCGTCCTCCTAGTCCCTTCTGACGGGAAGAGTATAGGAGGAATGCCAAAAGTAAAGTGCGGCTGAACGAAAATTCTGGAAATTTCCAGACGAATTGGCGCCATTTCAGGAGAGTGGGTAGGCGAGCGCCGAACTTGTCGCAAGTTCTAATTACAGCTTAAGTAGACAATGCATTTATACAACTTAAATTAGTGACAAGAAGATAACGCAATCATAATATAATGCAAAATAATTGTGCTAATACAGTATGGACTCCGACTGCGGCACGGTGCCTGCGGGATATTACTTTGGGCGTATAAAGTCGTCAGAAACTGCTAGTACATAATATTAAACATTTACTTTCTAATCAATTATACTACTGTTGTAACTTACAAAATATAATTATTTATTATCAGTAAAAAGAATTCCAAAAAGCATTTTACATCATGTAAATGTGGACGAAGTAAATAAAAACTTCCAGCATTATCAAAAGATAATATTATATCCCGCGCCAAATAAAAACGCGATTAATAATTCAAATGCGTATGAAATGCTCGTTTTGATTTGAATATCATCTTTTTATCGTTTGATCGTTAATGCGAACTTGATATCGTTTTAGCACCTCAGCGATATTGCTTTAAAAATGCCGCCTGAGTACAGAATAATGATGTGTGACGTGAAGCCGAAAAACTTGAGATCTTTATTACAAATACATTATATTTACCAAGATGTGGTATCCGCAAAGGGAAATCTCGCGAACATCGTGAGATAGAGTAGAAATTAGTCGTTTAGGGTCTAGACAGACTGACCGCATTTCAGTTCATTTTCAGTTCAAATGCAGTTTGAATGCAGTTGACACGACTGCAATAGAACTGCAAACCAAACTGGTTCACACGATTGCACGCCAACTGAAACTGAACTGCAATCCGACTGCGTGTTTGGTTTGCAGTTCTATTGCAGTCGTGTCAACTGCATTATAAATGCACTTGAACTGCAATTTGTGGTTGGATTGCAATCGAAATGCGGTCCACCTGTATAGACCCTTAGTTAGAATAGTTATTGTCGCGACAAATTGCTGCTTATTATAGAAAAAGAACAGTAGTATCACAGGTAGTTATAGTAGATTATATTATGATAGAGTCCTTTACTACGGTACGGTAGTCAAAGTTATTAATAACAGCTATACAGCACGACTGGTGAGACATGTTCAATATTCGAGGACGTGATATTTGGCTATTATATTAGTTGAAAAAAAAAGAATATAAAAAAATAATACCAATTGATCACTGAGTAAATGTAGCTTAAAGTTAAATAATTATTTACCCAACACATGGACACCGCGCGCGGGAGTAGCGCGCGGCGCGCGGGGCGGGGTGGGCCGCGCCCGGCCGCATAGTAATTTACGAAGTGAAGTTAAATTTATATAAAGGGAAATTTGGTTAAAAATTAAGCACCTAATTTTATTACATAATATGAATGAGAATCGAGTACTGAATACTCTCCTTAATTATCGGTATTCACTCACCAGTCATGCTGTATAAACAACAAGTTCAGAGGTTTAAGTGTGAAGTGGACAACCGGAAAAATGACAACCTTATGACATATTATGAGTTATGAACTTCATTGTAGTGAGTGTTATAAACAACTTGGCCCAATGTTCTCATTATTAGCGAACAAATCAAATGGTAAATTAAAGACATACTTCCTTACTAATAAACGTATAAACGTTGAATAGTTATACAGTGTTTTGTTCCTGTCACACAAGTGACATTTGTAAATGGATCGAAGAAGACAAAACACTGTATAACTATTCAAAGCTTATACAGCGTTTATTAGTAAGGGGAATATAATCAGCATTCACTAGGCTTTAAGTGTAATAATATTATGAAGTTTGTTTAAGCGGGGATTGGAGCACCATGAGGTTTTAGAGGATAGATTCCATCCAGGGAGTCCCACATAACCCGGCTGATGTCCCCTGTCTGCTGGGGGTGCGCAAAGCATTTTCCCATGCAAAAGAGGCTACTATACTTCCTACTCCTCCTATGTTCTTCTAATTAATTCATTGCAGGTCCCAAGACAGCTTTAGCATGTCCCTCGGAATCCCTGAGATCATATCAAATGGATATCGCTGTCGATCGTGGCGACATAGGAGATACAGTGGTGGGAATATGTGGTGGGCCAAAACCCGATTTAGGCCCACTTGCGCCAATCTGGGTTAAAGTTAACTCTGAGTTATACATCATGTCATCTCTATCACTGACTTGGTGAGTGACAGATATGACATGATGTTTAACTCAGAGTTAACTTTAACCCAGATTGGCGCAAGTGGGCCTTAAAAATGCAAAAGAGGCTTTAAGTATATTCGACGTTAAATTATATCTTGATACAACACTGACCACGTTCGAAATACATACTCAGAATACTCAATACACATACGAAATCCAGTTAATATGAAATGTTACTTAATAATTAATAAATGCACTGTGACAATATTTATTTAATAACCTACCGATGTGAGCGTATCGGTGTAATGAAAAACGAAAAATAATTATTTTGTGACGCCCTGGGAGAGACAGTGACGTTTCATTTACAGATAGCTTCATACGAACGAAACTTGTGGATATGATAGACTTGGGAAGCTCAATCTCGAGTTAACTTCATTATCGAAGTTGGAGCTATATCTTGAGAACAAAATGGCGTCAACAGTCACGGCTACCAACGAATTTTATAGTGGTAGAGCATATACCAGGTGACTCTCTGTGTGATCTCTCTGTTGGATAGAGGGCTGTACATACGACATAATATATTTTGATGGTAGCGGCAATTAGTTACCGGAATTTCCCGACGAAATGTAATCAAAATTAACTAACTATGGCTTAAAAAATAAACTTTAGGCATTTTGTGGGGGCTGAGGATCCTATCCGAAGATGGCGGTGGATGCAGCCTCTACCCATTAAAAACTCAGCGATTCTCCACGGCCGCGAAATCCAGTGAGCCTACACCACGACTCGAGCGTGACATAGCCTGCGTAAACACGAGTTTGACAGCCTGAGGCCCGTATAAATAGTCAGTACTTAAGATGCGACCCGGTCTCAAGTCGCGGTTCGGCTCTGTGATTGGTCCAAATTTTGACAGCCAACCAATCACAGAGCCTGAACCATGTCTTGAGACCGAGATGCATCTTGAGTACTGACTATTTATACCGGCCTGAGAATCACGGCTCTAGAACAGAATTTTCACAACACGAATCTCGAATCGAATAGGGAGTGACTTGAGCTGTGAGCCTGGTTTTTAATACAAGTCGTATCCACATTGTTATATCGTTAATACGCATACCTGTGTATACTGTACGCACTTCCAATTTGTATTAAACAGTCCGTACTCGTATGCACGAAACAATCAACATTTATTCCTTCATTAAACTAAATAGGATTCGAGTAAAACTCTGAAATGTCTGATCCACCTGAAATATATTTTTTTAAGTAGAAAATTGAAAAGTAATCTGAAATTAAAAAAAAAAACTCGATGATAGAAAAAAGTGGCAGAAGAAAATTTCACAGTATTCACAAAGAAATACATAATATTAACCTACTTTGTAGGTAGGCCATAAAGTACTAACCTTACTATTAACGAATTTTATGTAGCAATATATTATACAATATATAAAGTACCGATTTTGATTTGAATCTTTTTGACCCAGTCGCAAATGAGATATTTTCAATATGACTTAGGTGATCTTACCTGTGTGCGTCGATAAAATGTTATAGACAGGCTGACCTAGGTAGGTACATTGTGTTAGATGACGATGAGCTAGTTTTTTATTGAAAGCTTGCGATAACTCAAATAAGTTAAGGGCTACTTAAAATGTTGTTTGTAGTGAGCAAATAGTAAAGGTTGAAAACAAAAAAAAAATATGAAAAAATAACAATCAAATTTTAACCAACATGTGTTTGTAAACGCTATTTAAATATTGAATATATCAATCAGTTGGATAAATCCCTAATCGTGGGTAAATATGTAACGATCTCGGTTAAGTTCATTTGTCAACGGACGAGCCAGGTGTGGTGCAAGTTACAAGCGTATTGCTTATTTTGGGCCTGATTACACCTACCGAGTAGAGTGGCGAGACAGTGCCCTCGACCATATTTTAAACAATGCCGAGTGTTGAGTAGAGAGCAATGTCTCGTCTATTCGGTAGGTGTGATCAGAGCATTAATATTGCCCGAAGTTTCCTTGCATCGAAACATACAATATGAAATATATTCTGTTCCCATGACTTATCACTTATAGTATCTCAATTCTAAATAACACTAATAATATTTTTAAAATAAAGGTTAAGAAGAACAAGCGTAAAGAGGTAAAAAGAGAGTAGTAACAGACAGAGCCATATTTGGAGTTTTGCCGGGAATGTGAAAGAGTGATGTTGTGATTTTGTATTATTTTCCTAAAATTGTGTTAAGTTGGGTTTTTAATGTGTAATATTGGTAGAATATTAACCATTAGATATTCTTTATCGTGCACAAGTGTAGGAAAGGGATGCATTATCCAGAAACCTGCGATTTTGTGTTCCCTCCAAAACTCCATTGAAAGTTTCAGTAAAGCGTCTACCACTTTACTGAAACGACCGACTTGACTCCTTGACTGTATTGACTTGTACTTAGACTTTGACTAGACTCATGACCTGACGATATTACATGAGAACGATGCTGAAAATTATTATAGGAGGAATACGGTTTTCCCGCCATATTCCTTACCTTTATACCTTGTCTGTGGCACAACATACACATACTTTGTGTCAAGTTGCCAAAAACGAAGAAAAAGAAAGAAAGACAGAGCCATAGGTACAGATAAACATAGTACTACTGATATACACACTTCTCAGCTTTTTCTTGCCTTTACTACGTCACTTAAAAATACTGCACTTTGAAAAAAAACTTGTCCTGGCCAAAATGCGGTTCCAGTCAAGACTAGAAGTCAAATGTATAGTATTAATTCTAGGTTATTTGATGATTTGACAAAAACCGCTCCATCCTATTTCTTACTCCACACAATCATCACGCCGCGGTTTTCGCTCTTGTATGAACATTTTAAAATTATAGTTTGTCCACCGTCGGTTTTTCGCGATAAATAATAATTACATGTAATTAACTACGTCGCTCGCACGTGCCATTAACGCGTGCCATGACAGAATTTATGGCATTTCCGGACAGTTTCTGTGCAAGTAAATAGTTTGAGTGTTTTTGATGTTGAATAGTAACTTCTTGCAGTATTTACAGTCTTTCATCTTATATACATGCAGCACGAAGACTCTGTTTTATTACTACCGAACATTTCAAAAACATGCATCACAATATTTTGTGTACAATGTATAGTAATTATAATTATTTTCACCTTCAAAATGAAGGATATCAGGGTATCTAAAACTCTTTTTCTAGCGACTTTTACATCATACAAAAAATGATTTACTTTTGTACAAGTCCTACAGCTTTCAAACTAAAAAATAACTAAAAATTTTTATTCAGAATATTTTTTTTTCAAATTTTCTCTGAACGTCTACATGATGCCTACCATTTCATCAACCTGGCGAGAAGATCCTGAACTCTGACCCCTAGTAAAAATTTAATGTTTACCCCTTAAAAACAACGGATTGCACTTCGGTAGTACCTGCAAAATGAGAAAAACTGCAGAAGACTGCTGAAAAAAAATTGAAGCTATATTATTGCTTCGATTTTTTTTACTCTGATGTACCTTAGAAATAAGATACCACTTTCATTTGGTGCAGACGCTAGAGGTAGTTGAGTATGCAAAATCTGAATGACGGCTATTATGACCCATGTGATGGCTCCTTTCTGCTCCTGTCTCATATCTTCCTATTATTTTTTTATTTTATTTTACTTGGATTATTTTTTTTTGTTTATTTTAAGTCGCTTTTTAACAGCTAAGGTCATTAGCGACTACAGCTTGGATTATTTGTTGCAAGATCCACTTATTTTTCTTGACCTTTTCTTCGCCACTCACATTTTGCATACTCACTCTCTAGCGCCCGACCTAATTGAAAATCCCGAAAACCGGTACCAAAATCCCGGAACACATTAAACAAAGTGATAGCTCAATATTCAGATAACGGTTATGTCGGCCACACCACGTCTCGTTGGACGCCTTCCAAGACAAAGTCCTTACTCATGGAATTTCTAGGAAATTCTAAGGTAAATTACATGAGAATTAAGTTAGTGACTTGATTAAGTTGCTTGTAAGGCTTCTTTGCTTTTAGGGTTCCGTACCCAAAGAGTAAAAACGGGACCCTATTACTAAGACTTCGATGTCTGTTCGTCTGTCTGTCTCCAGGCTGTAACTCAAGAACGGTAATAGCTAGAGAGTTGAAATTTTCACAGATTATGCATATCTGTTACCGCTATAACAACAAATACTAAAAACAAAATAAAATTGATATTTAAGGGGGGCTCCCATATAACAAACGTCATTTTTTTTGACATTTTTTGCTCTATATGAATAATGGCAAAAGGTAGGTGCTTAAATTTTTCTCAAAGTCCTTAGTTATATGTTTACTTAATAATAATATTAAAATAATATAGAAAATTAAAGGGGGCTCCCGCCTCCCATACAAAAAAACACAATTTTTGGCCTAATTTTGCTCTATAATGGTACGGAACCCTTCGTGCGCGAGTCCGACTCGCACTTGGCAGATTATGTTTTAAGTATGTTTGCTACTATGTTATGGAAGCTACAACGTCAAATTCCACGACGATTATGTTCAAGTATAGTAGTTATGAGTAGCACTTTGTTTAGTGCAAACTAAAAAACTACGCAATCATGGCTCTCCATCGTGTTTCAGCGTTAAAAGGGGTGTACAGGCAGTACTATTATAATATATTCTGTGGTACAGGCAACTAATAGAATTCCACATGTTCATAACCGCTAGTTTTTAGTCCACCGTGGACCAACAACGAGACTGCATTAGAGATAAAACTGTCCAGAGTTATTATTAAGAATAAATTGTATAAAAATCATAACATCGAAATTTATTTTGCCGCTAGCTAACGTCAGTAACTGCACTAGTCCTAATATTTTCATTTTTGTTACAATCAAAGCCGTTGCTAGCAAAATCCACGTGCAAAATTAAAAATGGACACAAAAATAGCAACCTTTGACGCAACAAAGTCGAACAAAGCAATCCTTCCGAAAGGTTGGAATTCCGGAAAAAACCGAAACATCTCAGTAATATCACAGCCTCCTGAGAAATAAGCGGGAGTGATAATAGAGGCTTCGAATCCAATCTTTTGAAAGTAAGGATGAGGCTGATCGCTATGTAAAGTGGCTCGACACCGTCAGTGCGAACAATATATTGTATATATTTTTTGGCCACAAAATTAATGCATTGCAACTACGAGTGCCATTGCATATGAATGCATGTATAATAATGTAACTAGCAGGTTATTTCTCGTATATTTTACTACTTGGTAAAGAGCATCTTATCAATATAAAATTAATTCTACTCAATATAAATAATAATAATAAATCTTTATTTCTCTCAACAATCTAACTTAACGGCTAATTTACAAATTATTATGCTGTCTTACATTAGAAAGTGAGGAGCTGGTGTCTGAATTAGGCAGTAAATACTCAGACATTTGTCACGGCTTAATTGATTCATTAATTTTTTGGCTGGCTCCTATACAGCATGACTGGTGAGATAATACCGATAATTAAGGAGAGTATTCAGTACTCGATTCTCATTATAATTATGTACTAAAATTAGGTACATAATTTTTTACCAAATTTCCCTTTAAACAAATGAATCATGGACACTTAGTAAATTACTATGCGGCCGGCACGGCCCACCCCGCCCCGCGCTGCGCGCAACCTTTCCCGCGCACGGTGTCCATGCGTTTACTCAGTGATCAATTGATATAATTTTTTTATATTAATTTTTTCAACTAATATAATAGCCAATCACGTCCTCGAGTATTGAACAGGTGTCATCAGTCGTGCTGTATTATATGGATATAATATTATTATCATTGTCCAAGATCTGTAGTCTTTCGAAGTCAAGGACGATGCATTGGCCCTAGTGGAACACTCACTTTGGAGACATTAAAATACTTTGACCCTAGTTAGGGCTTATCCTTGCGACAGTAATATATCAGGCATGGTTCGAATCAGAGATTTTCAGATCTTCAAAGTGAATTGAAGGTATCTTGTTTCTGAATAATAATGAATTCTTTTGTGAATCTGAATGATGATTGGAATATTTTTGACAAAATCTGAATGTGTTAGCAAGAAACATCAAATACTATCTTAGTTGCATTACTTCTTTAATTGTTTAATTATTAATTCTGGAACGAACTGTCACCAGCAGTATTTCCGGACCTATACGACCTACAAACCTTCAAGAAAAGATCGTATTCCCTATTAAAAGGCTTACCATCATGTGACACGTTTGCTCGTTTGCCCCCTTATTTAATAAAAAAAATATTATTTTACGAGTAAGTTAGCTCTTTTTAAAAAATTAAACAGACAAAGACATTTTAGAAAGTCTATCTATCTATCTGTTTGTCTGTGACCTCCGTACGCCCAAACCGCTGAACCGATTTGGCTGAAATTTTGAAATTGAAAGCACATAGGATACTTTTTATTCACGAAAAATCCACGCTTATAATAAACGAAACGGTTTCTGCGCTATAAACGAATTTTGGCGCAACGGAGCTACGAACGTCTAGTTTCATAAAATATCTTAGCACTCATGCCACTTCGAAGGTAAAGATTTAGTATTATTGCTGAGTTACTCTAGTAAGAAATATTTACAGCAATGCCCAGGTCTCTTAATAAAATTATAATCAGTTAAGTCGAGTCTGTTGACACTCGGCACTCTCGAGTATTTCCTGAGGGACTACAGCTGTATGTTAGGGTTTCAGTACGATTGCTTTTATATTGATTAGGTTCTGATTTTAAATTTTCAATTTGGCTTCGTTCCAGTTCGATTGATTCGATTATACGATTTGGACGCACCTAATACGATTAATAAAGTTTGTTAGCACGGAAAATTTAATTTTATTGTATCAAAAATTTTAATTAATTTACTTTTTTACTTCAATCCTTCGTTCCTACTGATAATAACATAACTCTACTGTTAACATAGTATATTTGCGTAATTTTTTTAATTAGCTTTTGCTATCGTCAAAGACCCAAAGAAGACATTTTCTTTACGGCTTTTAACTAGTACTACAGGTATTTGCTAACTGCAAACACTGCCTAATCTACGACATAATATCTGCTTTATATTTTTCAAATACTACTATTAGTCACAATTTTCATTGCGAGATTTCTGTGAAATTTTCGTCCAATTGTCCAACTGTCCGTTTCAAACTCCAAATAAACAAGAGGCAAAGCATTCCATCCTATCCAACATTTTAGAACATTTTCAAGAAACTAACGTCCACAACTCCTTTGCGCCAAAACTAGTTTATCACGCGGGAACCGTACATTTTTCTGGGATAAAAAGTAATCCTTGTCCTTTCCAAGGACAAAGTATCCATATACAAAATTTCAGCAAAATCTATCCAGTGATTTGAGCGTAAAGTAACAGACAAACAGATGGATAGACAGACATACAGACACACTTTTGCATTTATAATGTTAGTATGGATAAATTAATATTATAGTATGGATGCGTAGGTGAATTAAGTTTTTCATGAATCTTCTTTGTTGAATGTTCGCGAAGACATGAATTATCTAATATATGAAAAGTTATAAGTAGGTAGTTGTTATCTATTATAAAGTGGTAAAGTTGAGACATGTCTCGGGATCCGGTAGCACAAGCTATCATATTCCACGTGGAACTAATCTTAGTACTACGAGTTCTCGATTCAGCTTTGAGTAGATGGATTCGTGGTGAGAAATTTGAACTTGTTTAAAACATGGTGTACGTTGTGTACTTGAAATAGCAACAGTTAGATGAATAATTATAATATTATATAAGCTAATTGTTACTAACTCTCACTAACAAATCTATGGACAAAATTAATCTGAAATAAAGTTTTATTTATTAATTAATTTATTTAATTCTGATAGTACGACGCGACGTAAAATTTTGTATCTTTGAATAAGCGTCAAACACAGAAGAGTTTGCTTTCACAGGACGTATTAACATAAAATCAGGACTGGTTTTTTTCTTGATAAGAATGTTTAACAACAAGTGGAACTTTCAGACAAAAGAGCTAATCTAAATAGCACTAAATGTGTTGCTTAGATAAGCCAAAGGATTTAAGTAGGCTTTTATTATAAAATTAAGTTTAACAGAGGAATAAACTAAATAATATTATTATGATTTGGTCTTTTCAGGTATCTTATCATTATTTTATCTCGACAGTATGCATAATGCAACTCTGCCTAGTTTATAAGGTGGTTTCTCCTAAAAATAAATCGTTTCAAACGTTTATAGGAAACATCTGAAAATTAACTCATTCGAGACGCCTTCGAGTTGACTCTAATAGTAGGGGTCGAAGCAAGTTTCAATGTACCCTGAGCGTGCGGTTAAACTTCGTATCTAGAGTCGGGGTTTAGCACGTGTATTGAATGCTCACTTTTTTGGGTTCCGCTCTTGGTAACTTGGCACAGATACGTGGAAATGTGTAATATAAAATATCTTGTAATAAGGCATAATATTATGATAATGTCGTAAAGTTTATATTCTAGAGTCTAGACTAGACGATGGTTCCATGGAATCCTTTGAATAGAGGTAAAACTCGAATTATAGTAACTGTAGATACATTAATAATTGAAAATTGCTTTTAGGGTTCCGTACCCAAAGCGTAAAAACGGGACCCTATTACTAAGACTTCGTTGTCTGTCCGTCTGTCCGTCTGTCCGTCTGTCCGTCTGTCCGTCTGTCTGTCTGTCTGTCTGTCTGTCTGTCTGTCTCCAGGCTGTAACTCAAGAACGGTAATAGCTAGAGATTTGATGTTTTCACAGATTATGTATATCTGTTGCCGCTATACCAACAAATACTAAAAATAAATTAAATGAATATTTAAGGGGGGCTCCCATACAACAAACGTGATTGTTTTTGGCCTTTTTTGCTCTATATCAAAAATGGCAACAGGTAGGTACTTGAATTTTTCACAAAATCCTTAGTAATATATGTGTACTTTATTATTAAATAATAATATTAAAATAAAATAAAAAACAAGGGGGGCTCCCATACAAAAAACACAATTTATGGCCTAATTTTGCTCTTTAATGGTACGGAACCCTTCGTGCGCGATTCCGACTCGCACTTGGCCGATTTTTTTTTTGAGACATAAAATATCATTATAGATACCGATTATTATTATTAGTAAAGCAAGAGTCAAGCGTTCTGACATCCAAGTTTGGTAGGTGAGAAGCATAAAGCTGGACACAGTTTGAAATAAATTGGGGCAAAGTAAAGTACCCTTAAAATCTTGATAAAAATATGCAATACCGATTTGTATGTAAATAGATACAGGTCTGTATACATTATTTACGCTACGCCAATGACTCAATGCAAACTCTAACAATATTAATTCACTGATCGCTTTAAAGGATTGCTATTTTAAACCCGCAGGCTCTGCGAGGGGATTCTTGTAATATTTTACCCCGTAACAAGATACAAATAATACGATTAATCCACTCCAGGCGTCGTTCGATCCAGCGATTTATTAAGGTTAACAACGCTCTCGGCTCTGGATTATTAATAATCCTATTATTAAGTTACTACTTAGTGAATAGTTTATTAGTTTCACTATTAACAGAGTACCTACAATTAGAATTTATTTACTTAATTGAATTATGAGCTTGAATATGGCAATTAGTTTTCTCTAGAATTGAATGCAGATTGAAGCACTTATTAATTAAAGAGCATTCTTAATTTTAAAGATGACTTTCTGTTTTTAAGTGACTACGGCGGGCTCGGTTTGGATATTTTATTTGGAGGGTTACTTAAACACTCCAGGGGGGTGAGCCAAAATGTTTTCGTTTTCGCTTCGTTATAGAATCGCCGATGAAAATGTATGGAATTGACATAAGCGTTCGTTAAGACGTTGACGTTCGACTCGTCTTATGTCAATTCCATACCTTTTGATCGGCGATTCTATAACGAAGCGAAAACGAAAAAGTTTCGGCTATAGGCCCAGGTTAACTATTCACACGTTGAATGCAGGTTTAGGAAGTTTTTATTAGTAAGAGGATAAGACGTGTATATAGGAACAGAGGATGTTCTTATGTATTGCGCAGACACTAAAATACATACCATAAAGATAATATTATACTTCTCAAGTATCAATATTGTTGATTTGGTTTCAACCAAATTTACAATCAATCCTATTATCAACATTTTAACTTTTTCCAATATTGTCAAAAAGTTCTAAATCTTCCAATTCTGCGGCAACTGAAACAGCGATGTTATAAATACAAAACCGATGCAACTTCTAGGCCAGTTGTTCTCAACCTTTTATTTGTATGGGCCACAAACACGTTTTAGTATTTAATTGGTGTCGTGACCGCAACCAAAATCCTACTAATATTATAAAGGCAAAAGTTTTGATGTATATTGTATGTATGTATGGATGTTTGTTACTCTTTCACGCAAAAACTACTGAACTGGTTTTAATGAAACTTTACAATAATATAGCTTATACATCAAAATAACACAATATAGGCTACAATTTTAACCGACTTTCAAAATGGAGGAGGTATTATGTTCGTTTTTTACGATCAAAGATTATTCCGCCGTTCGTGAACCGATTTTCCAAATTTTTTTTTGTTGTATGATGTGATGAACCTGATGGAGGGCTCCATAAGAAATCGATGGAACTCCTCAAAATTTATATGGAAACATGTGGTGACTTCGGTTTTGTGAGCAGTATTCTAAGCATAATGCTACCAACAAGTAAGATTTTGCACCAAGGTATACCATGGTTCGGAAGGTGCTGTGAGAACTCCTGACTCTTTATAGATATAGGTTTGGGAGTTTTGACGTTGTTTTAAAAACGGAAAGCGTATGCTACTATGAAAATTACATTCATCATCATCATCACTACCATAAACCTTTATAGAAGCATGTATCGTCCCGTTTTGGCCCTTTACTTTTCGTAGTCTTTTATTGTTATCACTTAAACCTATATATTATATATATATATATATATATATATATATATATATATATATATATATATATATATATGATCATTCATTTTTACGATCAAAGATTATTCCGCCGTTCGTGAACCGATTTTCCAAATTTTTTTTTGTTGTATGATGTGATGAACCTGATGGAGGGCTCCATAAGAAATCGATGGAACTCCTCAAAATTTATATGGAAACATGTGGTGACTTCGGTTTTGTGAGCAGTATTCTAAGCATAATGCTACCAACAAGTAAGATTTTGCACCAAGGTATACCATGGTTCGGAAGGTGCTGTGAGAACTCCTGACTCTTTATAGATATAGGTTTGGGAGTTTTGACGTTGTTTTAAAAACGGAAAGCGTATGCTACTATGAAAATTACATTCATCATCATCATCACTACCATAAACCTTTATAGAAGCATGTATCGTCCCGTTTTGGCCCTTTACTTTTCGTAGTCTTTTATTATTATCACTTAAACCTATATATTATATATATATATATATATATATATATATATATATATATATATATATATATATATATATATATATATATATATATATATATATATATATACATATATATATATATATATATATAAACCTATATATATATATATATATATATATATATATATATATATATATATATATATATATATATATATATATATATATATATATATATATATATATATATATATATATATATATATATAAACATATATATATATATATATATATATATATATATATATATATATATATATATATATATATATATATAAACCTATATATTATATAGTATAATTATCACTTAAACATATTATCACTTAAACCGCGGGTAGCACCGTGGGGCACGTGGTGCCCCACGGTGCTACCCGATATTTAACTTCAATATTTAACTTCACACGAGCCACTAATAGAGTCCTGGTGGGTCGCAGGTTGAGTACAGCTGTTTTAGACTTACCTCAGTCTAGTCTACTTAATTATTCACATTCTATCTCTGTTTGCCAATCGAAGACGCTCATTTATTATTCGACAACTACACAATATTATATACTTACTTTACTCGTGTTGTTGGATAACTTTAGTAGTTAACTGATTTTGTAGTTACGTAAGTACTCTCTCGTTTATCGTTTTCAAAGATAAGGCATACGTAAGGTAAACTATTGCACTCTATCTATCTATCTATGGACGCTTCAAACCACGTCAGTCTGGCCCTGTGGTAAGTACCTGATGGACTTGTGTTACAGGTACCAGACAACGGAAATATATTTACTTAATACTTTTATACTATACAGATATTTAAGATTTTTATTATATTATACACATATTTAATACACATCTATGACCCAGGAACTTCGAAAACTTTTTATTCCGTCGGCGGGATTCGAACCCGCGACCCCCGGTTTGAGCTACGAACAGCCCACCAACTGAGCCACAGAGGTCGTTAACGCGTCACACTAACAACATTCAGTAGCATAACATGTTATTATGTCAGAATATTACAGATATAAAAGTCGTGTGATAAATTAAACGTAAAGAAGTACATACCTAATAATTGATCAATCTTATGTTCAAATCTTACGTTGCGTAAAATTATCGTAGAGTCACGCGGCTCACGCTTACCAAAATCTTCAGAAACGGATGAATAATAATTTTGGTCCAGCTAGGAAGTTTCTGAAAGCGCGATATTATGTCAACAGGTCGCTCGGTCGCAAGATCTTTTTGATGTTGTTTTACACTTTACACCCTTAAATTATAGATCAAAACTTGTGGATCAGCTAATGGGCCCTGAATAAATCGGAAAAATCCGTCCAGTCAGACACAAAAGTTCAGACGCAAGGTCTGACCGACCCTTACGCTGCATCTCAATTTCACACGTTTTATTCGCCAGCACCGCCGAGCGCGGTCACGTTTTAGGGATGTCACTTCTGAATTTTAAAGTCTGCATAATTTGAATTTTATTCCTCTAAGAACAATTTGAAGACTTAAGCTCGCGAAGAATAGTAGAAATCGCATTAAAATAGCATTTGTCATTGAAAGATTTATTTTGTAAAGTATCTTTTGAAATTCAGTAGTTAGGAATGAATTTCTCTTTGTTTAATGTAAGAATTACCAATGAAATATTATGTACTTTCTTATAATTTACAAATAAGAAGTATTTTCAATGTCTAGATTAGGCTTGCCGCATACACAAGTTTTCTGTATTCGATTTCTGAATTCGTTTTCAGTATTTGTAAATTCGAATGCATGGATACAGTGGATACATTAACTGATGCATACGTTCGCTTTTGTCCGAACGGAATGAATTCCGTATTCCGTGTTCGTTCGTGAAGAAAAACGAACGTTTGCGCTTACGGATTTTTAATCTAAATTCCACATTAGGAAAACCCATACGGGAAACGTGTGAATGAGGCAAGCCTTATTAGTGAGCTAGATTTCGAAACTTAGAAAAACTGCGATTTTAAAACATAACATACTTACTTAATTTTAATTTTTGTTCGTTTTTAGGGTTCCGTACCCAAAGGGTAAAAACGGAACCCTATTACTAAGACTTCGATGTCTGTCTGTCCGTCTGTCTGTCAGCAGGCTCCAACTCAAGAATGGTAATAGCTACAGAGTTGAAATTTTCACAGATTGTGTATATCTGTTGCCGCTATAACAACAAAGGCTAAAAACAAAATAATATTAATGATTAAGGGGGGCTCCCATACAACAAACGTCATTTTTTGGCCTTTATTACTCTATATCAATATGAGCAACAGGTAGGTACTTAAATTTTTCACACAATCCTTAGTTTTATGTGTACTTTATGTGGATATATATTCATATAAAATAAAAAATAAGAAGGGCTCCCATACAAAAAACACAAATTTTGGCCTAATTTTGCTCTTTAATGGTACGGAGCCCTTCGTGCGCGAGTCCGACTCGCACTGGCCGATTATTTGAAATAATCAGATCTAGAACAGAATTCAAATTTAGAACGTAAACCTAAATTCCCTATAAGGTTTATGAATATAGCTAATTAGCATTATTTTATTTTTTGCCAACCCTATAACAAACAAGCTCACAAGTCCACATAATTGCAGTACTTTCTTGTACTTTATTCTTTGAAGAAACAAAGCGTTGGGTTTAGCTTTGTTTAAATATAGTTAAGATGTACATTTTTTCACGAACTTACTACAAATTTTCATCTCACCTATGATATTATGGTCTTAACAATTCATACTTTTTCCTTTGACTGTTATAGAAGTGCGAATAGGAAGTTAAGGCTTCAGTTGTATCTTACATAGTATAGCAATACTATTAATATTATTTCTCGTTTATTATTACGAGAATTTTCTGAAGTGCACGTTTAAATATATTTTCTTTTTCACACTCCAGCTTCTCCACGGCTTATTTTAATGGCTACAAGTTTTTAATTCTGTATTTAGTCTATGAATATACCTAAATTTCAAATATTATATTAACTTGTGTTAGTCTTTCAATTACTTTTATGGAGCTTTATTGTTATATTTTAATAAGTAGATAATATTCTAAGGCCAACGTAGCCAATCATAATACATCTATTAGTATTTTAGGAGTTTCCTCTACCCTTCCCGGAGGTTCATGTATAAAATATTAAGCGAATATCAGAAGGGTCAAGTATCCAACTTAATATATCATACTTCGATGAATTTCTTACGTTATATCCTCCTTGTGTAGGTAAAAAGAATATTTTGTTTATAAAATATCTTATTTGAGGTTAGTTTTACGAAATATTTTATCGAATAAACCTTGTTTAGACAATATATAATAAGAATATGGTGTAACGTTTATAAGGTTTTTTGAATAGTATATTAATGTACCTATTTACTATAATAATAATATAATAATATCTATGGACGCTTCACACCACGTCAGTCTGGCTCCGTGCTGAGTACCTAAAGGACTTGTGTTACAGGTACCAGACAACGGAAATATATTTAATACTTTTATACTATACATATATTTAAGATTTTTGTTATATCATACACATATTTAATACACATCCAGACCCGGGAACATTGAAAACTTTTTGTTCCGTCGGCGGGATTCGAACCCGCGACCCCCGGCTTGAGCGACTGACGCGCTTACCACTGAGCCACAGAGGTCGTCAAATTTACTATGGTCATTAATTGGTAACTTAAAAAGCTACGAATAATAAAAACTAAGGAAATTTTATTATTTTATTACCGTTTTAAAGGAGAATGTTTTTTTTTATGTATGGCGTCTGGTCCAAATTTCCACCACTAACGAGACCTATATAGTAAAATTGTCTACTAAATACTGAATTATTATAACCAGACCGCAGTCAAAAATACCCTGTCAGTGAAAAGTTATGGCTGAATGAAAAGTCATGTTTTTTACCATTTTCTATGAAAAATATTGTAGATGTATTAAAAATGTAATGAGTTTGGTGCAAATGTCCACAACCAATAACACTTACGTAATGGTCTGCTAAATACGGAATCATTATAACTGGACTGCAACCAAAATATTATGTAAGTAAAAAGTTATGTCGGAATTAAAAAGTTTTCTGCTATTTTATTCCATTAAATAGTGTTGATATGATCTATTGCACTTTTTAACTACTCAATCTATGTGATGTCATGCCGCTTGGCATTTCCTATTAGGTTTTCACTAAAATAGATGAATCTATATATCTATATTTTAACTACAAAATTTTTTTTCATAATATGGTCATAAATTTTTACTGACAGCTTATTTTTAATTTGTCTCATAATGAAAGTTACTCTATATTTAATGGACAATAAGTCAATAGGGGTCTCGTCAGTGGTGGAAATTTGGAACACTTTAATCATTCTCCTTTGGTTCATGTCAATGGGCGCTGCTGGTACGTGGTTTTACGTGGTAGAGCCATCCTTTGGCACGAATAGGCCAGCTCGACCGGAGAAATACTACGGGCTAACAGAAAACTGGCGTAAAACAGCGTTTGCGCTGTGTTTCGCCGAGTTAGTGCGTTTACCAGAGGCCCAATCCTCTATCCTATTTCCTTCCCTACCCTACCATATTCCCATCCTTATCCTCCCCTACCCGTAACCCTATTACCCTTTACCTCTTAAAAGGCCGGCAGCGAACCTGCAGCTTTTCTGATACTGCGAGTGTCCATGGGCGACGGAAGCTGTTTTCCATCAGGTGACCCGTTTACATGTTTGCCCCCTTATTTCATAAAATAAAAAATGGTAATGTCTGTCAAAAATGACGTTTTCGTATGATAGCAGCGTTGGTCCCTTTTCTCGCCACGTTCATTTAAAACCTTGTCGAGCTGTATTGAAAATGTGTACCTAGGTACACATTTTTGACCAGTATCAGTATAACACGTTTTTTGACGGAGTTACTTTTCCTTAGTTTTTATTATTCGTAGATCAAAAATAACAAAACACCTCGGAAACTTGCCATAATTTGAACTGATGTATTATAATATCATAGAAAATTGATGTGAAATTAAGCTTACTATGTTTTACTAATAAATAGTTGAAGATATTGATTATTGAAGCCACAAAATGCCAATAATATAATATAGGTATACCAAACTTACAAGAAAATTTGTGTCTTCACGTGTATGCAGTATTATAATATTAAGAAGAACGTTTATTTGTACTAAGTATAACCGTAAAATATAAGAACGTATATATTTTTTTTACATTAATTTTTCTGGTTATATTTTATTTCTATCATTCAACAAACAATTCATTATAGTCCAACAAAACACATCGAGCAGTAAAATAAAAGATTAACCATAGTTGTAAAACATTCCGAAACAGAGCAAAGCAAAGACTAACAATGATAAAATGAAATTATTCATAACTGTGCATTTAAAATATTTGCCCACAAAAATGATAACATTTTTCGTATGAGCGTAAAATTCATGTCGTTTAAAATTTTTTAGGAATGTACACCTCGCTTTATTTAACTGTATGACTTTAGAGTCGAACTGTGAACAAACGTAGATTTTGCAATTATTTTTAAAAGTTTTCTCTTTATGTTACTTAAGAGCATACGCTAACACTTTTTTTCCATACAAACGTATTCCCCAATTTCCACCCTGGATAATGCGTCTAGACAAATGATTTTTTGATACTATATTGGGATCAGTGAAAGCTATGCCTCTACGTTCGATTTTTTTTAATTTACTAATAATTAAAAAGAAATATGACCCTTCAAAAATCGTAATAAATGAATTTTCCGCACCCCGCCAATCAACCGACCATAAAACAAATTTGAAAGATCTTTAAGATAAAATAAAAACGTAGAGGCATAGTCTCATCCTTTCTGAAGATATTTAAAAAGAAATTAATTTGATAGGCTCTATTTTGAAGGAGGAATCAGAGGAATACGTTACCTCGATTTTCTGTATCTGTCTCTATCACAATACACGTGCCAGCGCAGGAAGAAGCGTGATGGCAATAGTTTCTTCGTACAAATTTTACCGTACCCGCGTTCCCTCTGTTGAATTATCAGTCAAAATGTCAGATAAAGTTTTACTACAAGAACAAAATAATAAAATGTACTCAGTAGTACTTAACTGTAATTTAGTGACGATTTTGACACTAAACTCCATACTAATTCTTTAACTCTTTATTAAAGTTAATGAAGTATTTAATTTCTTTGAGTGTGTCCCTTATGCCGCGTCCGCATATGCGTGGTGCTTCGCGCTAAAGCCGAAACTATTGGACGATATGCGTGTATCGTCCAATAGTATCGTCTCTTAGCACGAAGCTTCGGACGATACACGCAGATGCGGCCGGGCCGTTAAACTTATGAAATCTATACAAATCTATACTAATATGCTTAAGAGTTTGTTTGTTTGAACGCGCTAATCTCAGGAACTACTGGTCCAATTTGAAAAAATCTTTCTGTGTCAGTTAGCCCAAATGACTGAGCATGATAATATTATATATGAATATAGCCTATAGCCTTTCTCGATAAAAAATTACCTATCTAACACTGAAATAATCTTTCAAATCGGAACAGTAGTTCCTTGATATAGCGCGTTCAAACAAACAAACAAACTCTACAACTTCTGAATATTAGTATAGATTTTTGTGTTTTATGTAACTTAGTTACTTTCAAATGAATCGTTGGAAATTTATGCGTTAATAATAAAATAATTATGAGCATTGAGCAGTATATTTTAGTTAAACCAGTTGGTACTACACTTGTAAATTAGGTATTGTGAGTTCACAATACCCAATTTACAAGACGTGTAGTTGCTGATCCCGACAGGATCCGAGTTGATTGCTTTATACATTTATAACTCCTACCAAATGTTTTCGAATGCATTTCTAAGTCAGATTCATCAAGATCGATCACTCGAAAATCGCTTCTAAATCGTCGCGATACGGTTCTATATCGTCTGCGTGCAGTGCTCCCCCTAAATCACTACTTCATTATTTACTAGTAGTTCGGGTCCACAAATCGTGAGTTTTCTCGTATCTCTTATTCCCAAATCTATACATTATTATTGACGTCTGCAATCACGGCGGGAATATATCGTGGAACGTGAGCTGAAATGCTATGTGTGAACACACGGACTTTAAATTAGAGAAGAAACGCTGCGATTTTTGGTGATGATAACATTTTAAACTTCTATAAAATATGTACTTGTCTTCTTGTGTTTTCGTTAAATGGTAATAGAAACTCAGGAGGTTAAATATTTGATCTAAGTAAGTTTTAATATTATAAAATTATTATTATAATCACGCTAGGTAGGGCTTTTTCTTTTTAACGAGTGTAAAGTAATAATTTAAATTCTTTGTGTTAAATAAATACTATGTTGATAATTATATCGATGGTAGGACAACATGTAGGACGTTCTGAAAAATAATTTATGCGTTGTTTCATTCAGATATCTACACTACTATTATAAAGAGGAAAGATTTGATTTTTTGTTTGTTTGTTTGTTTGTTTGTTTGTTTGAGTCGAATAGGCTCCGAAACTACTGGACCGATTTGAAAAATTCTTTTGCTATTGGAATCTGACATTATTTCTGCTGAACATAGGCTACATTTTATTTTGGAAAAAAGTAGGGTTCCGTAAGATATTTGAGTTTTTCGGACGCAAGGTGTAAAAAATCAGCTAGAAAAGTTACTTATTTTGCGTACGCTGCCTAAACTATAAAAGATAGAACCATAAAATGTTCTAAGTAATTGTAGATCTTATAAATATCTACAAAAAAGTCCGCGACACACTATACCTATCTATGTCGAGTGAGGCACAATAACCATTTATTTATTTAAAAATCCTGAATTTTTTTTTGACTAAATTTAAACGGATATATTTTACTCACGCTATTAATCCTTATCAAAATAAATTATTTTATCACTAAGTACAGTTTATGTAGATAATATTTGGTCTTTGAATGATTAAAATTGGACGTTTGGTTTTGAAATTATGGCGAAATTAAAATATTACGATAGTGGGCGTCACCAAAGCGCGAGCGGAGGAAGACAATATTCTGTTGTAGAAATGAAAATTCTGTACATAAAAGATATGAAATGACACCCGAAATTACACCTTTGTCACTACATCGCTATAGAAGCCAAAAATGTGGTTAGTTTTTTGTCTGTCTGTCTGTCTGTCACTCTTTCTGTCTGTCTGTATGTTTATGAAAAATACTAATCTGAAAAATACTGATCCGATTTGAATGTGGTTTTCGCAGATATATTTATCTTCTTCCAACTTAACATCTGGTGTATAAAATTTTTTCCCTCCACCCCTCTAAGGGGACAAAAGAGGGGGTCAGATTTTGTATCAAACTTTTTTCTTTAACACGAAAACTACTGATCCGATTTGCATACAGTTTTCACAGATTTGCATACGGTTTTCACAGATATATTATATTTGTCTTCTTCCAACTCAACATCTGGTGTATAAAAATCCTCCCCCCCCCTCCCCTCTCAACCCTCTCTGGGGACCAAAGAGGGGTCAGATTTTGTATACAACTTTTTTCTTTAGTGGACTTACTTCATATTAGGTATTAAGTGTGTTTTTCAACTTAACATCTGGTGTATGACCTTTCCCCCCCCCACACCCTCTTAGGGGACAAAAGAGGGGGTAAAACATGTATCAACTGATGATAAAATATACTTTAAATGGCAAAACAACGTTTGCCGGGACAGCTAGTAAAAATATAATATATAATTTTATTCAAGTATATAATTAAAATGTGTTATTAAAATTTCCAATTTTTTGTTTCATGTTTGTATCCACTTGTATTGATTTTATCTAGACACGCGGTAGTGTGTCAAGCCAAGTTCCAGCATAACAGAATGGCGAGCAGCACCGTGTGTAATATTACACGAACCATTTGCAGCTACTTTTGACCCCCTCATAATTCAGAAACTATTTCAAATAAACGTTTCGAATTTGGCTCATATAATGAGACTTGCGAGATAAATATATGCTCTAAATTTCATGAGCACAGCTCAAATGGTTATTAAGATATCAACGCCCGAAAATCTACATTTTTATCACTGACTAACTGACTGACTGACAGACCTATAGATCAAAATTCTAACCCACTTCCAGATGACCTAGAAGGCTGAAATTTGGAATTTAGTTCGATAATTGTGTGTAAGCGTAGGGAAAAATCAGAAAACAAAAAAAATCGGTCAAGTGCGAGTTGGACAGAGTGAAACTAGGCAATAATTGTGTTTTTTGTATGGAGACCCCCCTTAAATATTTATTTCATTTTACTTTTATTATATATTATGAAAGGAAAAATATAAATAAAGATTTTGTGAATATTTCAAGTACCTACCGGCTGCCATTATTGATTTGGAGCAAAAAAGGCCAAAAAATAACGTTTATTGTATGGGAGCTCCCCGTAAATATATTTTATTTGTGAAGTGAAAAACTTTAGGAAATGAATAGAAGGTGACTTTATGAAGTGTGTCTGTCTGTCTGTTACTTGTTTTCATCAGAATTAAAATGTTTAATAACTTTATGAAATGACTGATGTAATGAAAACTGGCCAAGTTAAATCTAATCTAGTTTAAGATATCACATTATTTAAATAACATCAATTGTTATAGATATTCAATAAAGCAAAGAAATAGACTCTATTATTTGTTCATAATGTTATTTGGTTTCTATACATACATATATTTCGATTTTCCATGAAATTTGGCACTTATTTCGATCTCCATCCTTTTTACGGCGAAGACCATACACAAGAATAATGTTTGTATGGAACTTGGCTCTCCATTTACATTTATGTTTTTGGTGGGATTTATAGTTTTCCACAAACTCAGTACAGATGGAGTTACAATGCGTCCGTTCAGAATGAAATTGTACATCTGTATTTTTCATTCTTATCTAATAACTGGATCATCTTTTGTTTGATCAGATTAAATATAATATAAAATCAGAACAAAAGTAGACTTTCTATAGACAGAATATTGTAATATTAGTTTTAGTTACATTGATTTTATCTAGCAATAATAATTATTATACTGCCACAGATAAGGGTGCATTTGCGATTGTACATTATATCCTTTATTTATTTATTTATTGGACTCACCAACAGAAAAGCATTTGTTACAATTTAAATTTATACATAAAATTTGTTTACAGATAAAATGAATTCTAATGACAGGTGAAGTACAGCGTGCGTATGCGACAAAAATTAGACGAGATGAAATGAAGTGAATATGGTGATAAATATGATAATGATAAAAATATGTGTGTAACAAAAAAAAAGTAATATTATTATAGCAGGCATTTCGAATGTTTATTAATTCCTCAAATATTTTACTTTTTAAGTATGAATATTACAACGTTATATTCTTAAATTTCTCAATAAGGTCACTATAATAATATAATAATATTATAATGAAACACAAACCGATGTATAATATACATACTTTTTATTTTAAAAGTTTAAATTATTCAAAATATTTGGCCTGAACGAGAAACGTGAGAAAGTAACAGTAAGCTGTTTATCATATATTTTGGTAAGGGATTAAAATTGTATTATTTATATAAAATTACCTACAAAATAATCAGAGGTTGATTTAATTAAAAAAACGATTATTTAATAAAGCTTAAGGTTTATGTCATCATTTTTACGCTATTTTTAGGTACGACAGCAAGCTAAGAATTTACTACTTTTTCATTTGATTCCATACAAATTATCATTACAGTTTACGTACGACGGTAGTAATACAGTGCAGGTTCGTATCAAATCAGAAAACTATATAAAAATCTGTTAAATATCTTAAAGAAGACATATGAATATTATTACTATTTTTTTAAAGCACAGCACTCTATAAAACTATTTTTTCTCCAAAGCACGCTTTAGACTGCAGCCGAATCCCATTAAAATGACAATGACGACCTGGGAAAAGGTTTCCAGGCGAAATAAGAGGCTTAACTATTTAAACGGAAGGAATATAACGCAAACGTTAGAGGAGAAAAATGTTGCAAACGCTTTCCATTCAGAGCGGCGCAAACATAGTTGACTTTGTGACACACGGTCGGGAGGGATGGCGAGCCGAGATTGGGAAGAGTAATGAATTGTAGGGTATATAAGATTAATGTTTTAGGTTCGAGGAAAGATTTTTGGAGATGCTAACCTGCGTGTTGAGTCGGTGAGACCGCAACGAACATCTCTCAAAACTTATAAACAACTGAAGCTCAGAAATTGTTGGTGACGGTCAAGCAGGGTTCTAACCCTGTGTAAGGTTGCCAGGAGAGAGCCAACGCCAGCCTGCTATGAGTGCGGTGCTGCGGAGGACACGGCCCAGCATACCCTTGAGGTGTGCGATCGTTGGGCTGTGCAGCGCCACGATCTCGTGGCAGTGCTAGGTGGGGACCTCTCACTCCCGAGCATGGTGCGCTGCATGCTCGAGAGAGATGAGGCCTGGCAGGCGGCGGTCTCTTTCTGCGAAATTGTTATGTCGCAGAAAGAGGCCGCGGAGCGGGACAGAGAGGACGATCCCACCTCTCTGCCGCTCCGCTGGCGTAGGACGGGAGTGCGGAGGCGACGCTATGCGAACCTCCTAACTCTCGTCTAACGGGGCTCCGGGAGAGGATGGGAACCTCCCCGGCTAGCCAGTCCCGGCGCCGAGGGGAAAGCTTTAGTTTGCCTAAGTGTTCCCTTACCTTGGTGGAAGTCCGGTCCCATTTGAGGTAGACCGGCCAGTCGTGGAGGGAGTCCCATGTTTGTTAAATCCGGGATATCCCTCTTTTATAAGGCGAACCGCAGGTGGGTTTAGTGAGTAGGAGTCTCACATTCCCTCGGGGTGCTGGGCACATACCCAACCCGGGGGCCCACGATGGGTTTCCCCTGCGTATAAAAAAAAAAGGGTTCTAACCCTGCTTGACCGTCACCATGTTATATGTTTCAACGTCGTAGGGTGATAAGTATTCGTTTACATTATTATTTATTTATTTGATTTTGCCGACTGAGAGACCGCTTGTGCGTCTTGTGCCAAAAATTGTGAAAGCTTTATTGCAGGATTCCAACTTCATATAGTTTTTCAGATAACTCGTCCTTTTTTGATAAAATATTATTATAAAAAATCTATATATATTTTTTGATTGTAAAAGTATTTTTTGCACACAATTTACACTATTAGAAGACTTAAACCGTAATCACCTAAACCATAATACATAATATTATTTGGGCTCATCTCAGCGACCCGAAGATGGTGTGTATTTGAGAATTTTTATCACGTTCGACAACTGATCCGTCTGTGTGTTCTTTGAAGTATGTGGCACCTCCATCGCGGACTGTTTAGTTACCCTCAAGATAGCATTCCCGGCTTTGTGTCTGTTTGCGCCGAACTGTGCGATTGAATACGTCACTATGACGTCACAACTCAATAGCTTTTTGAGCTGTTTATTGTTTTAATTTCCATACGAGAAATGGAAAGTTAAAACTATCAAAAGGGATGAAAAAGTAAAATTTGTACGTCTTAACCTATTAAGCCCCGAAAGAGCACCGGTGATCGCGACAACAATGGAATACAATGGCATTTCCGAGAATCTACGATCGACAGATGTTAGCAAATGTAAGACTAAATAAAAAATATAGACATATAACTCGGGAAAACAGAGTGAAGCAGATTTTTCAGTTTTGTGTGAATTTTTTAAAGCTACGCAGCTATTGCAAAAATGCGAAGTAGCGTAAGTACCGTGTCTTCGGTTATAATTATTTTTTATAACAAAATCTGTAAAATATATACATCGTATTTTCTTAGTTGTTAAAAATTTTGAGGCTGTGCGTAACATCTTTATACTTCTTAAATAATATACAACTTATAAATCTTTAAGAGATTCCAAATGTTCTCAAAACTCTCTAATATCTCTCATTACGACGAAACCGCTAATAATAAAATTAATTTCAAAGTTGAGTATTAGCAAATACAGAAATTAATTAGGAGTTAGTCCTAATTTATCTTGCTTTGTTCCATTCGCCGCAATCGCCATGGCTGGTCAAGCGCGGAATATTGGAAGTGAAATATTTAATGATCGGGTTAATTAATGTGTGTTCAGTGCTTCGGCACGTATAGGCTGACTTCTCACAAAAAACAATGAAGCTTACTTTATATTGTGTAAAAGTTAAAAGTCAATCTTGGGCCACGATTTACCTTGTGATAGATAATGTGGTTCGCCAAGATGATTGAAAAGCTGTCTAGCATGTAATAAAAAAGGCAGGACAAGAATATTATGACACTCTATATTACGTTCGTTATAGTCTATGTCGCGGTCGGTCCACTATCCTGGGGGAATATGGAAAGAACAGATTCAGGTAAAGCAAACTAGGTACTAGATGAATCACAATAAATAGTTTAACAATAATTATTATAATGTGAGGTATTGTGTCTTAAGGCCGTCACAGACTTAGCTATCATATATATAGCTCAGTGTGTTTAGTACGGTATATTAATATACCGTACTAAACACACTGAGACCAGAAATATATAGTATTATAGCTGAGTGTGTGGTCATGCGAAAATTGTATAGAAAATATATATTAATATGCCTAGCTATGAATATATTAATATGTATTATAGCTAAGTCTGTGACGGCCTTTATTCTCTTCGGTGTCGACCACAGTATGCATAGAGACTACAGCTGTACTTATAGACGCCTCATTTTCTGCATTGCGTTTTTATTTGGACGGCTTAATAACATGGTTTGACAAGTATTTCTGGGTATGTAAAAAAAAAAACATTCAATCATATAGGATATTTTCAGATCTGTGAAATAAATTCAATAGCTTAGTTAAACAAAAAATATAATATTTCACTATAAAACTGTATTTTAAAAATATAAAACCGACTTCAAAATTGTACGTAATTGAGAATTAAAACTCCGTATCTCCAAAAGTACTGAAACGATTTTGATGAAACTTGCACTATTCCCTAAGTTGAACAATACCTGGTACAACAAAAAAAGAATTACTGAAATCGAAATGGTAGTTCCAGAGATATGCGAACACAAAAAATTTTGTAATTAGGCACAATTGTTCAGACGCTTATACAGACTAACATATACGAAAATTGGGCAATTCTGGAAATATTACATACATATTACGCGTCAAATTGATGATCTCCTTTTTTTGAAGTCGGTTAAAAATAAATTCATTTTCACTACCGAATTCTCGAAAGTTGAAAATATAATTTTATCCTATTCACCCACGTATAATTCCGACGAAATCAGAATTCAAACATGCCATTGTCTAAGTTAAAAACGCGGGTAAACGCAAAATGAATTTACATTATCCCGCCATTTGCATTCTGTGACGTCACGCCAGATGTGTCAACTTTTTCTCAACTTTATGGAACGAAAAAAGATTACGTCACGGGTGGCTTTATGAAAAAAACTGGATTATATCGGATTTCGCATGTGATTTTCGTCGTGAATAAGACCCAGTCACGAACAGTTTGTTCTTTTAGCCAGTTTTAGTGGCAGGTGTCGTCGAATACCTGTTTAAACTTTTAGGTCTTTTTCGACGTCGGAGAAGTAAAATGTAGAAGTCAGTGCTTGACATAAAGAAGAAAGATTTCAAGCCAAGAGATTATGCTAAATACTCACATACGGTTTTACTCGATAGTTTTACTACAAATCGAGTAAAAATTACCGCGTGGACCGCAAAACTCACAGCTCGAAGGCTCGCGTCGGGCCGGCTCGATGGAATTTATTTCTTTCGAACTTCGAAACGCGAGCCGTCAAGCTTTATTCAAGCCATACTCAAGCGTGTGAGTTTTGCAGACCATAATTTTTACTCGATTTGGAGTAAAACTATCGAGTAATGCTGAATTTAGTTTGGCATTTGAAAATCATAACTTTTAACTATTGTTTAGTGTTAACTAAATATAGAAAATAATACCTGTATACACAATATATTGCATATATCTTACATGATATTTGAGTTCGTGGTGCCTAATGTCTGAAGTTGGCCGCTAGAAAGTATTTATGTTATTGGACAGCGCATATTGTCTAATGTCTAAACTTAAAATGGGATACGCTTTGTTCCACTGTGCTTCTACAATAAAAAACTTTAAATGTTCCCTAGGTTGTTTCACAAACATTATTGGATTTTAGACTATATTATTTCGTATCTATTAAATTAGAAGGTGTATTTTAGAGTACCTATGGCCGTCAGCGTAAACTATCAGCACAATTATTGATTCAAAGTATGCCAGAGGGGTTACTGCAAGTTTTATTCAATCATACGCATCGAGCGCGTGAACGTGAATTTATATGGGATCAAAGCAGCGCCATCTACTGGCTAACGTGGATACTGCTTTGATCCCATATAAATTCGCGTTTACACGCTCGATGCGTATGATCGAATAAAACTCGCACTAACCCCTCAGATCTAAGCGAAATTGATTAAAGGTCGTCACAGACTTAGCTATAATATATATTAACATGTTTATAGGTAAGTATATTACTATATATTTTCTATACAATTTTCGCGTGACCACACACTCAGCTATAATATATATTTCTGGTCTCAGTGTGTTTAGTACGGTCTATTAATATATATTATAGCTAAGTCTGTGACGGCCTTTAAAGTATGTCATACATAATTTGGTCAGGACATTTTGAGCCGAGCCGACATGATCGCGATTTCGACATGAATCGGAAAGCCACCTGGTTTCCATGCAATAAACGTTTTTAACAAAATTATAGTCATGAATAAACTAGTTCGATCAATATCGAATATTGCAAAAAACTATCGCGCAACTAAATTGTTTTCGTACACAAAAATCGGGGATAAAGTTGACTTTCGTGCGAGCTAATATTTTCATATCCAAAACCTTCGCAGCCAGGGGTTAACCGAATGTTTATTTTTCAAGAACCCCATTTTGTTACCAAACAACACTTTAACCGAAAAATAAACCCGCAAAAGCTTAAAATTGAATTTAAAAACTTCCAAGCAGGTCCCGAAGGTATTTTGAAGTAAACTCGTAACGCACAGGAATAAATGTTCCACTAGCTCCTGTTCGTGACGTTACTTGGTTATTTCGTAGATAAATACTACAAGGAGATCAGAGATTTAATATTCCAACTGTTTACCTTAATAATGATGTTAGAGCGCTTACAGACCAACGGCACTTTTTTATGAAATAAGGGGGCAAACGAGCAAACGGGTCACCTGATAGAAAGCAACTTCCATCGCCCATGGACACTCGCAGCATCAGAAGAGCTGCAGGTGCGTTGCCGGCCTTTTAAGAGGGAATAAGGTAAGGTAAGGTGAGGGTAGGGATGGGAAGGGAAGGGAATAAGGGAGGGTAGGGAAGGGAATAGGGTAGGGGATTGGGCCTCCGGTTAACTCACTCACTCGGCGAAACACAGCGCAAGCGCTGTTTCACGCCGGTTTTCTGTGACGACGTGGTATTTCTCCGGTCGAGCCAGCCCATTCGTGCCGAAGCATGGCTCTCCCACGTCTAACTTGTCAACGACACAAACATAGTGATTATATTCTCTTTGGACGACACGCGTCCACTGCAGTCGATAAGACGTATCAAAAAAATCCATTGATTTTTTTTACACTAAACTTGTCGACGGCAGTCGTTATACGGCTAACGGCATACGTGCCGTCGACTGTCGTCGACAGTCAACACGTACATCGCGAACTCCCGAATCGATGGTAGGTCGATAAGTAGGCTCTTCTGCAAAATATATTCGATTTAAATTAAATCCTTAATATTATAAACCGTTGAATTCCTTTTTGCTGAAATTTGGAATAGAGATACTTTGAGTCCTAAAAAAGGAGATAAAATACACTGTATCTCTGAAAAATGTGCTATTCCCGCGCCCTAAACGAATTTTGGCGCCACGGAGTTACGCGCGTCATATAATTCTAGTTACAAATAATAATTAGAACATAATATTATAATCCTCTTTTTTAAATATTAAAAACTCTATGTAAGGAAACCGCAGGAAGTAGCTAGCACAGAATACAATATTTCATTCAGTTCGTTTTATTTTGATTGTTTAATAAATCCTCTTACGGTTCGCCGACGATAGCCCGCAGTAGTTTGCGGGGAACGGATAACTTTTTGATTTCTTGCTCTATTTTTATAAGGAAAGTTCAATTTTGTGAGCAATCATCGTTAATTCTACTTCTCTTTTGTGAAGTATTTACTTTGTCTCGGGTAGAAAGGATAATATTATTAATACTCTTTTTCAATTGGCTATATTACCTAATCGCTGCAAGCCTACATTATTCCAATCCAGTTAATCCATTCAGAATGTTATTCAGCATTACAGTGCTCGTTTTAAGGACGCTATTACAAATATCAGCGATTTTCCGGTACCCTATTAAAGAATTAGGAGTCAAACTGCGAGGATATTTTGGTTTCAAATGAAAGATAATATATTCATCTCCACGACTGTACCATAAAAATTCCATAGCCGTATACAAAATTTTCACATAAAATACGTTTCAACCATCACAATAATCGCAAAATATGAAAAAAATGGGGTCTGATTAGGTACCTTAATATCTAAATACACTGAACTGAGGAAAATGAATATACAAAAAAATTGTTGCTTATTTAGTCCTCTATAAAGTCCGCTAAAAATTTTATATAAAAATAAACAACTTTTCCAGTTATAAGAAAAATAAGAAAATTTATCAAATTTTTTTCATACATTTTCGCCATATCAAGAACGCGGCGAGCGTCGTAACCGCCACTGTACAAGGCGCGCTAATATGAATCTTATTTAAATGTTATTAACGTCGATATTCGTACTGACAGACATCCGACCTGCTAATTTTTTTGTTATAGCGTCCTTAAGTCTTCAAATATTTTTGTAATATACCTACGAGGAAATTGATTCCTAGGCAGTTGACGGACCTATGTGATGTGATCGGTCGGATGGGTTTGATTTAACGCGACCAAATCACTTAGCTCCGCCATCTGCCTAGGAATCAACTTCTTTGATAGTTATACATGATGTGACACGCCTTGCGTGTTAACGCCTCCGTGGTCTAGTGGTACAGAGCGCGGCTCTTGACTCGGAGGTCGTGGGTTCGATTCCCGCGTTGGAAACATGTTATTTCCAAGTTTGGTTAGGACAATGCAGGCTGATCACCTGATTGTCTGACAAGTAAGATGATCCATGCGTCGGATGGGCATGTAAAAAGTCGGTCCTGCGCCTGATCTCTCGCCGGTCGTGTCGGTCTGCCGTCCCACTGGGTTATGAGAGTAAAGGAATAGAGAGTGCTCTTGTGTACTGCGCACACACTTGGGCACTATAAAAAATACTCCTGCGTAGCTGGCCTGGTTTCAATGAAACCGGCCACCGTCACCGAAGCCGGTGTGGGAGCTATTATTATGATGTGACACAAAATTTTAGACTAAGTGAATTCCGTTGTCCTTTTCACATTTCCACAAGTACCGCCTTTAATGTCATACTTCGCGTAGTGTATATTTTCTTTGGCCATACCAAATTTTATAAAAATTGGTTAAAAAATTGGCCAAGTGCGAGTCGGACTCACGCACGAAGGGTTTCGTACCATTATAGAGCAAAAATAGGCCAAAAATTGTGTTTTTTGTATGGGAGCCATCCTTAAATTTTTATTTTATTTAAATATTATTATTAATCACTACATAGTATAAAACAAAGTCGCTTTCTCTGTCCCTATGTCGCTTTGTATGTTGAAATCTTTGAAACTACGCAACGGATTTTGATGCGGTTTTTTTTAATAGATAAAGTAATTCAAGAGGAAAGTTTATATGTATAATAACATCCATTAAATAGTGGATAAAATTAAATTAAGAAATTTAAAAAAACCCCCGCCAAAAAACTTTAAAAAGTAATGAAATAACATTTCCTGACTTTAAGTTTAAATCATTCCTAAGAGTAAAGTAATATTTTAGTCCATAATTGTTGTCAAGGTGTGTCGGGGGACCGCTAAGTAAACTACCACAACAGCGACTTTTGCATTTTGTATCGCCATAATAGTCGCTGATTCTCTCGATTCGGGTCGCTGTGAACAGACCCTTAATTTATATTGTTATGTGAAATCAAACATCTACATTAGCGGTCCCCCGACACACCTTGACAACAATTATGGACTAAAATATTACTTTACTCTTAGGAATGATTTAAACTTAAAGTCAGGAAATGTTATTTCATTACTTTTTAAAGTTTTTTGGCGGGGGTTTTTTTAAATTTCTTAATTTAATTTTATTTTATGCTTTTTAAACTTGTGCAGAATAATTCCTATCAACTGGATCATATCCCAATGAATACCATCTATAAAATATGTCCTCTTGGATGAGGCCGTCAATATGAGCCTAAACATGAAACCTCCACATGAGGTTCATACGGAGCTTGGCTCCTATAGAATCCAGGTGATGCTGCAGCAGCAGCATGCAAATATTTACTGTTTATCTACGTCTTACTGGTTGTCGCAATTAAAATGAGCCCAAACACGAAACCTCTGCTCTAGGTTGGTGAGGAGTTGGGTATCCTTTTGATTACCAGGTGATGCTGCACCACCAGGTCAACTTTCCAATAATGTGTATATATTCATAAGTGTCACGAACTAGGATGCAAAATATAAAACCAATCAAACGACTGCAAGTTGCTAATCGTCCTATCACGAACCAGATATACCGTGATATTTCAGCAATGAGCAGGCTGATGATGATGAACTATAGCTAAGAACACTCTCCGTCATGTCAGCTTTCAAACAAAAAAAACTTGATCAAAATCGGTCCACCCGTTTGGATGCTACGATGCCACAGACAGACAGACAGACAGACAGACAGACAGACAGACAGACAGACAGACAGACAGACAGACAGACAGACACGTCAAACTTATAACACCCCTCTTTTTGGTCGGGGGTTAAAAAGTACTGTTATTTTTGAGGTTTCTAACGTGATGTCGTAAATAATTTCATTTTTTCCGCTTACAATGCAAACGCAGGCTGAACCCTACGAGTTTTATCAAAATAATGTACTAAGTATTGTACACATTGAAATGGTCTACAGAAAAGTCCGTGATGGTATATGTCTATCTCTTATGGATAACCCACAATAACTTTTTTTTGTCATTTACTTTTTACGACTAATAATGGCTAATTTTCGAAGCGATTTTAACCAATACAGCATTAATCCTTAACCAATTAAATGCCTTGAATACATTGTTCATTTAATATAGATCTATATGGCCCTTTACACCGTACGATTTAAGTGAATATTTTCGAAGATATTATTACAGATTTAAAAATTGCGGGACGTAGCGTTTGCGGCGGTACCGGCCGGCCGCCCGGTGCGGCAAGAGCGTGCCTATAAATAGCGCGTCTGAGGCCGCGGTTTTCCCTATAGCACTTTGAATTTAGCAGCGATCGGACGCGTTTATTATAAAAACGTGCTTTTCAGTGCGACAACGTATCAGTAATCATAAGTAAGTTACGATAAATAATTGTATGATAGTATTAAAATATAAATTATATTCTATTCTAAGGTTAATTTTTAAATCGCACTTATAGTAATTATAAGTACCTACATAAGGTGAGATAAGATTAGATTAAATAAAACCATAATTTATGGATTGCAGTTTATCAAAACTACTGAATCGATTTTAATCACGTAGGCTATATATTTTATACCCGTGCGAAACCGGAGCGGGCCGCTATGTTTTTATATACAACGTTCATAGTTTTTCTGTAGTGTATTTAGTATCAGCATTGCACCCGTGCGAAGCCGGGGCGGGTCGCTAGTTACACATATATTTAAGCCTTTTCTGAAAATTTCAAGTGCCTACCTATTGTCATCATTGATACTGAGCAAAAAATGTTTGAAAAATCACGTTTGTTGTATAGGAGCCCCCCTTAAATATTTAATTTATTATGTTTTTAGTATATGTTGTTAAAGCGGCAACAGAAATACATGATCTGTGAAAATTTCAACTCTCTAGCTATTACTGTTCTTGAGTTACAGCCTGGAGACAGACGGACAGACGGACTGACGGACAGATATCGAAGACTCTGTAATAGGGTCCCGTTTTTACCCTTTGGGTATGGAACCCTAAAAAGGAAAAATAGACACTTTTGGAAAGGCAGACACACTTTTCGACTTGAAATATCAACTTTATTAATAAGAGAGGTAAATATTATCCATGTTATAAAGAAATCTCTATATAGTTGCTACCTTTTTGTTGCTTCTTTCCTTTGATCATAATACGTAATAATGCTTGTAAACGCCTTCTGTTTGTATGTCACACGTTATGACATGACATTAATAAACGTTCATTAACCCGACTATAAGTCTTCCCTTCATCTCGTGAACTCCTTGTGCTAAAAATTCATAAATTTCATTTCACCATGACTGTGTATGTTAAAATATTAAAATTTAATTCAGAATCACCAGCAGGGGTGTCCTTGAATAATACCAGGGGTTTTTATGCGAATTTAGTTTCTAACACTTGCACATAGAGGTTATAATTCTGTGGACTGTTCCCACGTCCTGTGTGCAAAATTTATGCTGCCCGGGTCCCACATGCTCTAATTTTCCATATTAATTTTATCTTGTGGTGTGTATTGTTTTTTCCTTCTAATTATAACTTACATCAGCGATTTCAGTCGGCATTTTGGGATCGTTTAAGCATTTGTTTTTCGTCGAGAAAAAGAAGGTTGCTATGAGTTTGATGTCTGTACTATGTGCGTCCATAGCTACAAAACCAGTGCACCGATTTCGATCTAGGTTTTTAAAGTTCATAGCTGATATGATTGTGAGTTTTCATAGCAATCTATACTTTTTATAACGCGGAAGAGTTTCTTTGTTTGTTTGAACGCGCAAATCTCAAGAACTACTGATCCGATTTGAAAAATTCTTTCAGTATTAGATAGCCCATTTATCAATAAAGGCTATACGCTATATAGCATCACGCTGCGACTTTTAGGAGCGAAGAAACAGAGGAGACAGTGGAAAAAAGCGGGGGATTTTTCCTATTAAGCTGCGTGCGCTGCATAAACGGTAAAAATTCGCAAAATCCCTGTATGACAGAATTGTTCCCCTTTAAAAGTTCTAAAAAAAGTCCGCGATAGTATAATATTATGTCTATCTTTTAAGGCTAGCTCACTATAACCTTTTTTATGCTAACCAAATTTGTTCTAAAATAATGTATTATTTTTGTAGGTGTTTTTATGAGGATGATATTAATCCAGATAAAAACGTTATTCATTACAAGTATTTAATTTAAAATAGAATTGCCATTTGAACCATTCGATTTAAATGGAGGAGATATCGCAGATTAAAAAAAAAACATCACAGCAAAATAAAGTTCAGCGTTCATAAACCACGTAACATTGACGCAGACGAAGTCGCGGGCAAAGTAACGTAAAAGCGGACGAAGTACTATCAGAGAAATTGATAAGCAGATGGTAGACCTACGTGATTTGGTTGCGCAATGTCAAACCCAGTCAATTGATCGCAATCAATATTTACTCGACATAATCCTACTATCTGTCATGAATAAATTTCTTGATAGTACTATCAGAGAAGTTGATTCCTAGGCAGATGGGGGGACCTATGTAGTTTGGTCGCATTACGTCAAATCCAGCGGACAGATCACAATTAACATTGAATTGACATGATCCAACCAAATGAAGTAGGTCCGTTAACTGCCTAGGAATCAATTTCCTCGATAGTACATACAAACAATAACAAATATTATATTTAAAAAGAAATTCAAACATTTTTAAGTACGAATCAAAAGTCAAAGAGCACCATATTCTTCAGGCCATATAAACACCGATATGAGAACACCCGAATAAGAATTCTCAAATATCGCCAAGTGGTATTTTCAAGTTTGCGCAGGCAATATAAAAGTTTCAGGTCGTAAATGGCTGGTATTGGCCAATCTGAGGCGCGCAATATGTCCTCTGATGTACTTTAAAATGCTGAATATAGAGGTTAAAAAGAAATATTGCTGTTTTATCGGTGTGCGATTTTTCTTGTTACACTTGTGATTTCTTTAGTTTCTGGAATAAGAATGAGCTATACGGCTTTCGGTGACGGTCGCGGTGGCCAGTTTCATCTAAGCCAGTGCGCATAACATACACATAACGAGAAAATTTTGTCTACTTACATGTTTTCTCGATGTTTGATGGTTTGTCTCTTCATCTCTATTGACCCTAACATGACATACATTTTTTCTCGTGTAGATCTGTCGTCAAAATCTATCGACATAATGACAAAAAATATTTTTTAAAATGATTTTTACATTATGTCGATACTCGATATTTACAATATAACTACACTTGAGAATGAGATATCTCGTTGTACGCGCATGCTAGACGCACAGGTCAGCTAAGCAGGGATTTTATGACGGCCAAGTTTTTGGGTATCACACAAGAGTTCTCTGTCTTTTACTTTCGTAACCCATTGGCACAAACGATTGAGATAACTCGCGGATCTGTTTATTACCTTTCACGCCTAAACTGCTGAAAGTGTTTTGATGAAATTTAGTCTATGGAAACTTTCAGTTCTGGCAAAGGGTAAATAATAGTTTTTATCGTGAAAAGTTTGCGGTGCTTGGGAAATCACTTGGTTGATAAACGAATTTTGAATAAGATTTATCAATTTTATATTATATCACTAGTAAAATATCTAAGTATAATATATTAGTACTTCTATAACATTTCATTTATATAACAAATTAAAATATTTCTGCATGATCGCACATTAATTAACAATTTATTTTGTGATTACAAATATTGGTCTATTTCATCATTCAGCTTATTGGGTCCTTGATAGAGCAAACATCGGTAATTCACAGTGGTGACTGGTGAGTCCACAGTTAACGTAATTCGTGAATAATGACTTTGACAGTCCAATGATGGCTTACTTGTTCCAGAAATTGCTCTAATTACTAGTAGCGCATAGAGCAGGAAAGCTGTTTTTAATTTAAAACGTATTATAGACGTTTGTTTGTATTACTATTTTGTGTGTGTGTGTGTATTTATCTATGGAAGTATATCATTTATTATGCACATTTTATAATAATAATAATATCTTAATATTAGAATAGCATCAAACTTAGATTAACGAAAAAAATTTTACCGAAGTTAACAATTTAAAAAAAATAAGTTATCGCTTAAAGCAAGTTTTAACGAATTAAACACCGGATGATAATGTTACCACAAACAGTTGTTTCTTGTTGTATTCCGACATGCCTCGTTAATGATGGAGTTTATTAACGTTGTGATTGTGGTGCTGCGGTTATGTATTTATATTGTCATAATAATCACTGGCAACACCCGTCTAATTAGAATAATTGCACTACATAGTACTGAGGAACCAGTATCCATTTTTGTTAATAATGCGAATCATCTATGAACTTTGAAAGTGACCCTTTCATTTGATACCCATAATATGGGGGTACATTTCAAATAGCCTGACCGCCATCTTGGGGAGGCCGCCATATTGGATTTGTAATGACGTTTCTTAGCTAGTCATGTATTGTCATCGGAACTCAGAGCGTGTGCAAAATTTCATCCTAATCGAAGACCGGGGAGTAGGTCAAATTAATATTTCAAGATTTTCTTACATACATAGTTACAAGTGAAGAGAATATAATCGTGTTAAAAAAGTAATTGTCAACATTATATAGTTAACAAAGGAGAGAAGAAAGAAGAAGACCATGATACCCAACATTAACATTCTATGCTTATCTGAATTGATCCATCCTTATCCAAACCGTATGAGAAAACCGACTGCATCCGACAGTGATTTCTTCAATATAAAAACTCTGGCAAAACCCCCTCATATAGTCAGCTGGCACCGCGCCAGGTGTTCTAGCCTTCATTCTGATCATTTTAATTTTAAATTCCGAACACTCGAATCCGAATATATTTCTGATTAAAACAGATTATGTAAAAATGTAACAGTGAATTCGATACGGCGAATAAAATCGATATTTACAATCGCTTCCGAAGTTGATATTTCGTTAATTTTAAAGGACGCTTCCCTGGAATTGTGAATGCGAATGGCGTTCGCATGAATCGCAATAGTTTCCGTATTGAGGTTCGATATGTATCGATATACCTTTGTATCGTAACAATAGTTTGGCTTTAGTAAAATATTACTATTTTTGTAAAATCCTTCAAAAGGAATTTCTGCTACTTTTACAGTACCAGTACTTATTAATATCTACATAAAAAGTAAATGTTTTGTTTGAGATATTATGCCACAGTAACTCTAAATTATTCCTTAGCCAAGATTGATTTATACTTGTAAACTTTTCCTTAAAATCTAGATTCTTATAACCGTTAAACAAAGAAACAATCGGTTGCATTTCGGGAGTGCTGGTTGAATTTGAGTGAAACAGCCGTAGACAAACAACATGAGCGTGTATTAGAAGAAGGGATAATACTCTACTACGCTGCGCCGGCGGTCTGCTCTTACGAATTTTCGATCTGGTGTGTATGTGTGAATGTGCGAGTGTCATCAACTTTGTGTCTGGATCATACCCAAACATTTTTATTTCCAAAAACAACTTCACTAAAAGAACTCCATTCAATACTTAAACGTTGATAATAAATCAATACTTAATCTACGTTTAAGGATCAGTTCTTCGGCGCTACGTGCTCGGAGTATGAAGTGAGATTTCAAAAGCATTTCTCTGAGATACACGTTGCTATATGCATCTGTAATATGTAGAATTAACTATTGTAGTGTTATGAACTGAATACTTGATCAAGATATTGTGCCAATTATTGATTCTGTACTCAATTTTAACCTAGATTCGGAATGAAAATACTTGAAGCCTTAAAAAATATGTAGTTTTTAGGGTTCCGTAGCCAAAATGGCAAAAAACGGAATTATAGATTCGTCATGTCTGTCTGTCTGTCTGTCTGTCTGTCCGTCCGTCCGTATGTCACAGCCACTTTTCTCCGAAACTATTAGAGCTATACTATTGAAACTTGGTAAGTAGATTGGAAAAAATTTTTCATCTAGCCTATGCGTCTACGGATAAGTCTCCAAAAATCATAATATTGAGGTTTCTCATATCATTTTTTTCTAACCTGAATAGTTTGCGAGAGAGACTTTTTCAAAGTGGTAAAATGTGTGCCCCCCCCCCCCCCCCCCTCTAATTTCTAAAGTAGGGGCGTGATAATTCTAAAAAAAATATATGATGTAGATTACTATAAAAACTACCAACGAAAATTGGTTTGAACGAGATCTAGCAAGTAGTTTTTTTAAACGTCATAAATGGTAAACCTTAATCTAAATTTCATTAAATCGACTGAAATATAAAAATAAATCAAAAACATTTTAATTTCATAAAAATAAACCTTATTGCTGCTGCGGAACCCTTCATGGGCGAGTCCAACTCGCACTTGGCCGCTTTTTTTAATAGAAACTAGATAGAATTGCAACGTATTTATACAAATATTATTGTAAATGCAAAAAATAGAACTTTCTTGGGCGTATCACGCTGAATCGATTTTAAATAGTAAAATAAAATAAACTATTACGGTAGCAAATTAATATAACATAAGAGATATCGCGATCTAACCTAATAAATATACAAGCGGCCCGCATTCTACCAGCGTGTTTCTAGATCTAATATTAGGCTCAGCGATAATTTATTCGCCGTTAATCAACTTCAGATAACAATATCGTATTAATTAATGCTTCCGATTGGCACGGACAATATCGCAGCTGACACACGTATGACATATACTGATATGTGATAACATTAGAGGAAAGCTCGCTTCGCTAAACAAACTAATATAATAAGTGCGCATTTGTGGCGTCCGCGTCTGAAAATTGTTTCAGCTGTCAAAGCATAGTTACAAAATTACAGAACCATATATTATATTTATAGTAAACATAATAATATACATATATTTAAAGTATCGATGCCTTCGTGAAGTAACTGTCAAAAATCGAATTCAAAAATGTATACTTACGGCATCACTAAGGGACATCTGCAGGTGTCGCACCAGAATAATATTTCAAGTCATTAATGTACACTTTCTTTTATTTTAAGTGTAGAATTAAGTTTTTTTTACTAAATTCCTTTTGACTGCTTCCAATGGCAAAGAAAGTATACAATATTTTATGAAGTCTCCTACACAATAATAACGGTTTTAAATGATAACAGTAATTATGCTGTACCATGGTTTACCATGCTACAAAAGCCGTCGTGCGCCAGACTCACACTTACCCAGTTTTTTAACCCGATTATTCTGTCTTTATCCAATATTTCAAAGCAGGAATCACACTTCTCATAGACTCCTGATGTGTGAATTGTAAATTCTTTGTATCGAGCTAGCGCTAGACGTGTTCATACATTTCGAGTATGAGTTTATTGGAAGCTAAGACCTAAACACGGAAGCGGACAAAACCAGACCTAAACACGGAAACGGTCCCTTTTATGTCATGCGTGTTGTCACCCCCGCAAGGATCGAATGGCGCAATTTCACTGATCAATAGGGTTCGCATGCGGGGTGCGGGAGATTTCTGAAATGCATGCCACGACCAATGAAAATGCGCCATTATTTGTTATCTCGGCTGCGGGAACTCCCCGTATATGCTGTATATTGAACTAGTTAACGACCAATGAAAATGCGCCATAATGCTAGGAAGCGGGTAACTTACATGCGGACTAGGGCTTGTACCACGAAACCGTTTTGAGACTCAAACAATCGAACGAGAATGCCGCATCCTACTCTAACAAACGTGATATGACGTTGTTAGAGCAAGACGCGGCATTCTCGTCCGAATGTTTGAGTCTCAAAACCATTTCGTGGTAGGCCTATACATCCGCGCGGGCGCTGACACCATGACAGGAAAAGGATAGGTTGTTGATGAATACGATAGTATGTGTCTATCTGTTGCATGTGTCTCTTCACGTTTAAACCTTGAACACACATTAACACATTGAACCTCATGTGAGCCCCATGGTAAGTACCTATGTGTAAGTATGTGTTACGAGTACCAGACAACGAAAACCCGTACCATACAATAAATACATATTGTATTTAAGATTTTTACTTTGTCATGACCAAGGGACATTGAAAACTGTTTTTTCCGTCATCGAGATTCGAACCCGCGACCCACGGCTTGAGCAATCACGCGCTCAACCACTGAGCCATAAAGGTCGTCGAATACACTGGTCTTTTTTAAATAGGGTGAAAAAACCGAAAACGCTACTACACTCGCTCACTTCGTGTGCTCTGTCTTAGGAGCTTTCAAAGCAAAGTGCTCTTCTGTGTGATCTTGCTTGATTTATAGTGAGACTCAAGACTGTCTTTGCATACAGCGATGATGTATGGAAATGAAAAAACTAGGTAGTGCGATCGTAAAATTGAGATTTTTTATTTTATTTATTTATTTATTTATTATACATTCTTACAACTATCATTACAGACTGATATCCAATTCGATAGCGTAGTAAATAGCTTATAATTTAAATTACTTTTTTTTTTTATTACTATGCATAACATATAACCGATAATGTCACTTTTGTGAACTCACTCAAAGGACATACGAATAGGTCCAATTTGATGCTCACTTTGTTCAGTATTTGGATTGCTTCTACAATGGGCGCGTATTTTTAACCGACTTCCAAAAACGAGGAGGTTATACGTTCGTCTGTGGATATTTTTTTTTTTTTTTTTATGTATGTTCAACGATTATTCCGCCGTTTATGAACCGATTTTCAAAATTTTTCTTTTGTTATAATAGGTTTCACTCCAATTTGGTCCCATTTTGACAAAAGTGGTGATCTGATGATGGGATCCATGAGTAATCGAGGGAACTCCTCAAAATTCAAATGGAAACATATGTTTTTTTTGGTTTCATATGAAGTATTCCAGGCATATGTTACCAAAAAGTAAGATTTTGCACCAGGATTTACTATGGTTCGAAGGTGGTGAACAGAACTCCTTACTCCTTATAGATACATGTTTGGGGGTTTCGGCGTTGTCTTAAGAACTGAAAGCATATACTACTATGCAGATTTAATTAATCATCATCATCATCACCACCATTCCACCATACATCCGTGAGTAATCGAGGGAACTCCTCCAAATTTATATGGAAACTTATAATGATTTCGATTTTATGAGAAGTATCCTAAGCATATGCTACCAAAAAGCAATGTTCAGGAAAGTGGTGACCTGATGATGGGATCCATGAGTAATCGAGGGAACTCCTCAAAATTCAAATGGAAACCTATGTTTTTTTTGGTTTCATATGAAGTATTCCAGGCATATGTTACCAAAACTAAAAAGTAAGATTTTGCACCAGGATATACCATGGTTCGAAGTTGGTGAACAGAACTCCTTACTCCTTATAGATACATGTTTGGGGGTTTCGGCGTTGTCTTAAGAACTGAAAGCATATACTACTATGCAAATTTAATTTATCATCATCATCATCACCACCATTCCAACATACATCCGTGAGTAATTGAGGGAACTCCTCCAAATTTATATGGATTTCGATTTTATGAGAAGTATCCTAAGCATGTGCTATCAAAAAGCAAGTATGGGTGTTTCGGAGTTGGTTTAAGAACTGAAAGCATATTATGCTACTATGCAAGTTACATTCATCATCATCATCATCACTACTACCGGTCACCACACCATGAATTATCTAATTATGACCCTATTATTGTTACTTTTAATCGTCTTTAAGAACAAAGCCCGAATTTGTCGAACGATTTAAAAAATTATAATGTTGTTTCAATGTAAATGACTCAACCTTGGTGTTTAGATTACCAAGTTAGCAATTTGATCATAAGATCTATGAGGTATTATTCTTAAAATTTATAAGGACGATTTTAGTTATATTATTTGAGCATCCATACTAATATTATAAATGCGAAAGTGTGTCTGTCTGTCTGTCTATCAGTCTGTCTGTTTGTTACCTCTTCACGCTCGAACCGCTGAACCGATTTTGCTGAAATTTGGCATGGAGATACTTTGAGTCCCGAGAAAGGACATAGGATAGTTTTTATCCCGGAAAAATTTAAAGTTTCCGCGCGATAAACGGATTTTGGCGCAACTAAGTTGCGGGCGTCATCTAGTAATGTTGAGTTGTTTTCATGAGTGATGAGTGTAATGATAGAAAGAAAGTCACTGAACAGAACTTTAGAGCCTTTAAAGACAGGCGTATGAAAATTAATTTTATCATTGCTTGATTAACGCCAAGCAATAAGCATATACGTACATTAGGTACACAGTGGTATATGCTTGGAGTTGCCTAAGCAATTCTGAAGTAGTGACATCAGACAATGAGTTCTCATAATATCATGAAAGTGTATTCTGGATCCAAAGTCACTAAGCATAACACATTAGTCTGTGCAGAAAACCAGCTTATAAATCACTTAAAAGAGTGAAATTATTATTTTTAACAAAAAATTAAAACCGACTTCCAGGGTAAAAACAATAATAATTTGTAATGAACAAAATAGTGTTAAATAATTCTTACTCTTTAAAGTGCCTTATGCATAATTCTCCTAAACCTCAACTATTTCTGTACACAATCTACATTATTTTGAAGTCGGTACCAGTCTTAAATATTAAAAATATTTTGTCATAGAACTCAGCATTCTTATCTGGTACCGTCTTCAAAGTAATGTAGATTGTGTACAGAAATAGTTGAGGTTTAGGAGAATTATGCATAAGGCACTTTAAAGAGTAAGAATTATTTAACACTATTTTGTTCATTACAAATTATTATTGTTTTTACCCTGGAAGTCGGTTTTAATTTTTTGTTAAAAATAATAATAATAAGTTTGTTCTAGAGTGCGGCGTCGCGAACAGCTCGGGAGACCGCCTCCGCCACACATACCTATCAGGGACGTTCAGTGCCAGCCATTGCAGTAAACCCGGATAAATTAATTTGCCACGCAACACTTTGAACATAAAGCACGCCAAACTCAAGTCCCTTCTGGTCTCCAACTTGTTGTATCCGACCATGCCTAACACAAACAGCGTCGGATACATCAGCGGGTAGAAAGGGTACACTCCATACAGTTTTAGGTACAGAAAACGCAAATACTTGTTCTGAATGCGTTCCAGCATGAGCTTGTACTTGTTCTCGTGCGGGGCCCACACAGCCGCGTTAAACTCCAGCTGACTTCTCACTAACGCATCGTATAACGCTGTAATTGCCCTAACATTCCTAAACGTCGCGGACGTTCGTAGTACGAAGCCTAATCGTCGGTATGCCTTCTTACAGACGTTAGAAACGTGATCCCGAAAGTACAGCTTGTCATCCACCCGGACGCCGAGATCCCGCACAGAGTTTTCCCTCGACAAAGTAATATCATTAACCTTGTAGTCGTGGATCAGGGGAGTTCTCGCTCGGCTAAACGATATGACCGAACATTTGGAGACATTAAATTCCAGCTTATTCTGCCGACTCCACTCGACGACCCTCGCCAAGTCCTGCTGGAGGCGCTCACAATCGCTGAGAGCTCTGATCGCTAGTAGCAACTTGAGATCATCCGCGAATAGTAGGCATATTACATACCTAATTATCTCCGGTAAGTCATTTATCATTATTAGAAATTTTAATGGTCCCAAATTACTACCTTGACTCACGCCAGATTCTGTAGTATAAGGTGCTGATCGACAGCCCGCAAATTCCACGTATTGCCTCCTGTCTCTCAAGTAATTTACGAAAAATAGCAGTAGCTTAGGAGTAAAACCTATTTTAGCCATTTTTGCCAGCAGAATATCATGATCGACAACATCGAATGCTTTTCGATAATCTAAATAAATCCCATCTACCTGCAACCCCCTATCTACATGGGGCGTAATGTACCCCATCGCTTCTAGCAAATTACTGCTGGTACTTCTATTTGAGCGAAAACCGTGTTGGCAATCCTTCAGCGATGATTCAATTTGTACTTGGATCCCCCTTTGAATTGCAGCTTCAAATACTTTGGCTGGCGTAGAAAGGATTGCCACCGGCCTGTAAGACTCGACACTGGTTTCGTCTCCGCCTTTATGTCTAGGTACAACGCGGGACATTTTCCACCTATCCGGAAAGTACGAGCTACCTAAACATAAATTAAATATATGCGTCATCGGCTTCGCTAATACCGTCCGGCAGTCTCTTATTACAAAAGCCGGTATGCCATCCGGGCCCGCCGACTGTTTCGGTTTTAAAAGCTTGAGGGCTGTGCTCACCTCCTTTAGCGTGAGGGAGGGCATTTCACTAAAGATTGCTGTTACAGGGTGAAATTGTATACTGTTCGGAATTGGGACAAAAGTAATACAATCCATACTAATAATATAAATGCAAAAGTGGGTCTGTCTGTCCATCTGCCTTTCTGTCTGTAGTGGTTTGAGCGTGAAGAAGTAACTTCTTTATGCCCAAACCACTGAACTGATTTCACTAAAATTTGGTAAGGAGATACCCTGAGTCCCGGGAAAGGACATACAATACCTTTTATCCCAAAAATGCATGGTTCCCAAGGCTATAAATGAACCTTGGCGCAACAGATTTGCGGGCGTCATCTACTATTATAATAAATGTGAAAGTGTGTCTGTCTCTGTGTCCGATTTTACTGAAAATGGTATGACCTTTGACCTTTAGTCCCGAGAAAGGACATAGAATACTTTATAAACGAATCTTAGCGCAATGGAGTTACGTTATTCTAGTGAAATGAAATGAAATATATTTATTGCAAGAATGTAGTGCATAACATAGGTCTTAAAATTATAAAATACTGTTCTAAACATTCTGCCATCTAGGTGGCGTGCAAAAATCAAAGTAAGCATAAAATATAATATTGAAAATTAATTTATAGAACAAAAATAATTTATAGTACAATAATTATTATCCTCGTAGCAAGTGCTACGTGCGTAGCACCTCTACGAATTTTTCTAATGCTTAGTAGACCGATAGAAGTATTAACGAAGCAGCTAAATATTGTTTAGTGAAAAAAAAAATGTATGCTGATGTATTTGCTATTTCTAGAGTAACGATACATGTAACGATTCGTTGCGTTGCACAACCTTAAATAGTAAGATGATGATATTTGATTTTGATATTGATACGGATTCTGCAACGTGTTATTATACTTGACATAATATCAATTAATTCTACTTGTATGTTCTAATTGAATTCTGTGCAGAAACGGCTAAGTTATATCATGTACAGTCGCGGAAATCTAATGCTTAGCAGTTTGAATTAGTTATTTGTATTTCCATACGCTTCTGAATTGACATTGTTATACAATATTACGATCTGATCGATAAACATCAATTTTCCCGAAATGTACTATCTATTCAATAATACCGGGTAACTAATATGTTACAACATCAATTACCTACTCCTTTTTTTCCTTATGATTTGAACAAACCTTGTTAACTTGCCTACTTCATCATCTGGTTGATATACCTAGAGCCTATACAGAAAATCCACATTTTTTATTTCAAATAATTTTTCCGCTCCTAAAGTCTCAATTTATGCAAAAAACGTCAGTTTTCCGATTGCTACTTACCCGCTCCATCCACCCATGTCTTTAATTATTGTTATAATTAAAACTGAGCCTATCGATTTCAATAAGATTGCAATATTGCCAAAGGAGGTCAGCATAATATTTTGTAAAAAGATAAAACCAGCAGTACGTATTTTCAATTATAGTTAACTTTCCGTTAACGTATTTGTATATTATGTTCTACAAAGTAGTCAAGTGAAATATGAAGGAAAAGGAAACAAACACTTAATCACATATTGCAATACGACATTTGATAAATATCCGGAAATACATACGAAATTCTCCCCAAAATGTGGGAGTTTCTGGCAACACTGTAATTCCCCTAATTTTGCCCGAGTCAAGCTAGCGTGTACTCAATGATATGTGAAATATATGACCGGATGAGCTTGACCCCAATCTACATTTTATTGTGTTGCCATAACTATATTATACGTTTGCTAATTTTAGTTCGTGGTGTGTGTGCTCGTTATTTTGCAGACCTTGCGGTTTCAGTGGCAATTATTTTTGTAGTTCATTTGTGAAAAGACAGAATTATTTGCGAGGCAAATTAAGTTTGTCATTTCATTTTTTTAACCACATTATACTGTAGTGTTTTTGTACTTTGTCTTTTGTCTTTTTTTTCATAATTAAATTATAGTAGCTTTTGAATGCGGCTTCACTTGCATGAAAACGTATTTTTAAAAAATATGATTTTTAAAGCCTTCAACGCAAATTTCCTTTACTAACCGACATAAAAAAGGAGGTTATAGTTATAGTTATAGTGTGTGTTACTTAGAACGTATTTTATATGTAAAGACGTCTTTATTAATCTATTGAAAGAAATCATTAACATTTCGCTGCACCCCTTCAAAAGAACAACGGTGTTAAAATTTAAGAAGCCTCAAAGAAAACTTAATCACACGTGGATCAAAAGGTTTAGATGGTGCTAAGTTAATTCATATAAGAAATTGATTGAGATAACGTGTAACAAATAACCAAAGAATGTAAAATGCGTATAATAAAGTATGGTTACTTCAATAATATTAAATGCTTTGAATATACCCACCGATTATTTTAATATTATTATTTATCATTTTTACTTTTAATTAAGATTGATAAAATTGCCTTATTATGATATTCATAATATTATATTGATGTCTTTAGTAATTTTAGTAACATTATTTAATGTTAATATTGCGGTAATTACCTTTCTCAGTAAAAGAAACACAATTTTTTAATTTTAATAATTTTATAGTTTTAAATAAGTAGTCATTTTAGTTAAGTATTACAACTATATTTGGGAGACTATAATCTCCCAAATATAGTTGTAATGGAGTCCCGATTTTCCGCAACACGTGGTCGCGATGGTCACCCTACTGCGGTGTTGCCGATTTTAAAATAAACTTTGCACTTAACCTCATTAACGGTTAATTAAAATCTATTTACACAAATGACCGAATTTCAAACGTTTTTGGCTTTAGTTGGTGTTTTTTGGTATTGTTGTTATGATAATAATATCATTTTAGAGTTTTGTAACCTTTGTAACATATTTAAATTATTAGTTAGGTTAATTAACTACGATCTTCTGACTTATGGACAAACACCTTTAGTTCTTCAAGTATTAGACTTTGAGGTGGTCTGGCAGTGGGAAGCAACTGTCAAAACTCAAAATGTCCGGTAGTGAAAGATAAAATTTCTACAACTAAGAAAATAAAACAAAAACTGAGTTTTACTCTTTAACGAAGGCCAGGTGCACTTTCGGAACAGGATACCTCCCAAAGTAACCGCAATCGAAACTCCATAGTTGCTGGTCGTTCCTACATCTATTAAAGATGTCATATACAGGTAAATTTTTCTTCTTCTTCTTTACTTCAACTTTTATAAAATGACACTGGCTCTTGGGTTAATATTACAGGACCAAATAATGTAATATTATTACACAATAACTATTATACATCATATTGTATCTCACTATCGAGTCTGTAATCCATATTTCGTCTAAATGCGACAAGTCTGTTAATCGCCGGCCCCTGGCGACCGTACGTTGGATGCTTGAAATATTTCGCGGCCATTAACCGAATTTACTGCCTCATTAGAATACTAATTGTTCTAGTTGAATTCACGTATCGGCTGAGAGATATGATAATATTATTGCAACAAAATAGAATTATTTTTAACCCCCGACATAAGGAGAGGGGAGTTATAAGTTTCATGTATCTATTTGTGGCATCATAATGTCTAAACGGGTGGAAAGATTTTGATAAATAGTTTTCACTGATATTATGATGGAGCACAGAAGCAATCTACTTTATAATTACTGACTTTACTATATTAATGATCAGAATTATAATCTTAAATGGATATTATTTTTCAAAATTATTGCCAAAATTAGAACCAACACTACCATCGAGTAAGGAAGGCGTGTAAGTAACTTAAAAGTTAGTTTAATCTCACCCAATTTTTCCTGTCCTCTAAGCAAGATTTTACATCACTGAAAAATAATTCTGGTGTCATTTTAAATGACAGCGGTTACGCATTCGAGCCCTCATGACAATGTCATCCACGACTCACGAGCCAATCTTCATGTCAATGTCATCCACTAGCCAATTCTTGTAGTGCCGTACGCTTACGATGATTTCCCGGCTGTCAATACACTTTGATCGTCGATCATTTGGCACCGAGTACCGATACAACGGTACTGCCAATTTCACAACAGCCAACAAACAAGACGATTAACTGGTTACATCACAAAACAAATAATCTATAGATTAAATACAGTTATTTCACCAAAAAATAATAATCTATCGGTACTAATATCATAAAGGTGAAGAATTTTATTTGGTCCGAAATTTGTTTGCTTGAACGCGCCAATCTCAGGAACTTACTGTTCCGATTTGAAAAATACTTTCAGTTTTAGATAGCTCGTTAATCAAGGAAGCCATTTACCAAATTTATTTTGAAATAATGCATTATTTGCGACGGTGTGGTTGGGTGGTGTGGGCGGTGGCCCCAGTTATTACTTAGCCCAATGTAACTATTCCATGCGGACGAAGTCGCGGGAGGAAAAAAAGAAAAGAAGTAAGATTATTTTTAATTTTTCTACGTAGCTTAATCTTTATTATAAGCCCAAGCAATACTCTTACGTGTACTATCGAATAGTAATCCGTCCGTATTTGGGTTTTTGGCCAATCACGATGCTCAAATATTCCAGTTGAAAAAACCAAACCGTATTTACAATTGAGTTCATCAGAACTTCATAAACGATTTACAGACTCTTTGACAACGGGATTGCGACTCGTAAACTAGAATTAAATCGCGCAAAATGAATACACAATGTATTTTAATATTCTCCGCCGATGCAGTTTTATTGTCCAACGGAGTTTTACAGCTTAAGATACGATTTACGATATCCGTACCGATATAATATCGTCGAGAAATAGGTATTGAACATTCAGATTTAACATATTTTACTTTCCCTTATCACTTCACAAATGTGTGCTTATGAGTATAATATACGTGTTCTCATGTTAAAAATATTTTAAAGTCTACCGGAACCATTACAAATTTAAATAAATTATTGTGAGAGCTCCAGATTTTATCTATTCAACAGATTAAAAATATTTCTTATCATTTTGACTTAAAAGTCTTTATAATATTTATTTTTAACCAACTGAAAGTATAGGTATTTTCTAACAATTATTTATTAATAATAGAGTAAAACAATAATAAATCCTCTATAAAATGGTCCAGTATTATCCAGGAAACGACATTAAATCGTACGGTATAAATGGTGTATTTGCTCTAATATCTACCCGCCAGCACCAACAATCTTGGAATTGAAGAATTCTTGAAATTAAGTTGTAAACTCTTCACAGTAGTTCTGCTATTGAAGTAGGCTGCCTGTTGCAATCCATGATTTCATTTAGCAATCAAACTTAATTTTAAATTGTGTTTAAGAATTATTTTTAAATCGGAGAAGCTAGATATGAACGGATTAAAGTAGCGGCTGCAGTAATGACGAAAAATTTTAAAACAAAAATGCTAAAACTCTTAATTGAGATGCCCTAACCCTATGCCCTGCAACAAACGGTAGAATACTATATTAAGGCCCACTTGCGCCGATCTGGGTTAAAGTTAACTCTGAGTTAAACGTCATGTCATATCTGTCACTCACCAAGTCAGTGATAGAGATGACATGATGTTTAACTCAGAGTTAACTTTAACCCAGATTGGCGCAAGTGGGCCTAAGGCGCGATATAAGGCCAGGCTACAGCCCACAACATGGCGTTGAGGCATAATATCGAAAAAACAACATCGGACAAAAATGTCATGCCTTGGCGTAACGCAAAAATTTAATCGTATACGACATTACGAGTATAAGTACAATAAGACGGATACTTTTTTACGATGAGCCGTCATATTGGAAATTTCCACGATGCGTTGTGCGGCGTCGTAGATTTTTACGATGCAACGCCGTGTTGTTGCCTGGCCCGTACGAGAAGCAACATGCGTCAAATTGACGAACATTAGCTTATGAACCAACCGTAGTAGGTACTACCTCTATAATATTATATTATGTACTATCAGAGAAGTTGATTCCTAGGTAGATGGGGGACCTACGTAGTTTGGTCGCGTTATGTCAAACCCAGCCGACAGATAACATTTAACATTAAATTGACAATAATATGATCCGACCAAATGGTCTGTCAACTGCCTAGGAATCTATTTCCTCGATGGTACAATATTACGAAAATTGTATAAGTATTATATCATTTTATTTATATTTTATTATCGCTGAATTCATTTAATCTACATTAAGATTTCAGCCTGGATTCAGTGTCGTGGAGTTTTTCGGAAATTCTATAAATTATTTAATAATGCTTCTCGGAAAATGAAATTTCCATTTGATCGTATTAAAATATTATCTTTGTTCCTTTGTGGTTCAGCAAGGCTTAACCATTGATAATAAAGGTCCCAGTACTCTTTCAAAGAATCGATGGTATCAAAGGATATTTTCGTTACATTAACCTAATGCATTGTTTGTTACCGAAGTCATTACACGCCTTTTATTCCACGAAATTAAATTATTTACACGAAATAAAAGTCTTACATGATAAAAGTGGAGTCATACATTTACCTTTTATCTACATAATGGTTTTTAGGGTTCCGTAGCCAAAATGGCAAAAAAGGAACCCTTATAGATTCGTCATGTCTGTCTGTCTGTCTGTCTGTCCGTCCGTCCGTATGTCACAGCCACTTTTCTCCGAAACTATTAGAGCTATACTATTGAAACTTGGTAAGCAGATGTAGTCTGTAAACCGCATTAAGATTTTGATGCAAAAATGGAAAAAATATTAAAAATTTTAGGGGTCCCCATAGGTACAACTGAAACAAAAAAATTTTTTTTCATCTAACCTATGCGTGTGGGGTATCTATGGATAGGTCTCCAAAAATCATATTGAGGTTTCTCATATCATTTTTTTCTAGCCTGAATAGTTTGCGAGAGAGACTCTTCCAAAGTGGAAAAATGTGTGTCCCCCCCCCCTCTAATTTCTAAAGTAGAGGCATGATAATTCTAAAAATAAATATATAATGTAGATTACTATAAAAACTACCAACGATAATTGGTTTGAACGAGATCTAGCCAGTAGTTTTTTTTATACGTCATAAATAGTAAACCTTAATCTAAATTTCATTAAATCGACTGAAATATAAAAATAAATCAAAAATATTTTAATTTCATAAAAATGAACCTTATTGCTGCTGCGAAACCCTCCATGGGCGAGTCCAACTCGCACTTGGCCGCTTTTTATTCTTGCTTGTGTTTAAAGAATATTGTACCCTACAAATAATAAAAAGTAAGGTAACGTAACTCCCATACTTCAATCGAGTTCTTTTCGCACACTATAATAATATTATGGCAATAGCTACGAGACACTACATTCAAAACGACAAAATAAAGCCGTTGACAATAATAATAGTCACTTCTATAATTACGCAAAATTCTTGCATGTACTTAATTCTCTTTTTGAAGTATGCACCATGACAATATATTCGCGTCACATTTTGTAGAATCGGAACAAAATTTTTTGACACGGTTACTCTACCTTAGTTTTTAGGGTTCCGTACCCAAAGGGTAAAAACAGGACCCTATTACTAAGACTTCGTTGTCTGCCCATCTGTCTGTCTGTCTAAAACAAAATAATATTATTAATATTTAAGGGGGGCTGCCATAAAATAAAACAAACGTGATTTTTTTCGACTTCTTTTGCTCAATATCAATAATGGCAACCGGTATGCACTTGAAATTTTCACAAAGGCCTTAAATATAATTAATGTGTACTTTAATAATAAATAAATGAATAAATAAAATAAATCTTTATTGCAGACTTATTTTGTCCATAGATTTGTTAGCCACTGTTAGTAACAATTAGCTTATATATTAAGTATGTTAGTAGTGTTAGTATAGTAATCCTAATCAGTAAGTATATTATTATGTTACGACATCAAGCCTATCCCTATCTCCATCCAGTGTTTTTAAATGGGACAGTCTAATTTAGAGGCCTTCAGAATGCTGTTTTCACTGCTACGAAGTCTCTGCAATAACGAGGCTACCTTTTTGCGCATCAGTGCGTGAAAACCGTCAACGCGAGACTCGTCAAACATTTTTTGATGCACTGCAGCGCCATGGCAATTACAATATTTAAATAAAATAAAAATTTAAGGGGGGCTCCCATACAAAAAACACCATTTTTGGTTTTTTTTGCTCTATAACGGTACGGAACCCTTCGTGCGCGAGCCGGACTCGCACTTGGCCGATTTTTGTTATTATTATTCGTAGATTGTACTAGATGACGCCCGCAACTCCGTTGCACCAAAAATCGTACATCGCGCGGGGACCGTACATTTTTCTCTGATATAAAGTATCTTAATAATTATGTCCTTTCCCGGGACTCAAAGTATATCCATACGAAATTTCAGCAAAATCTGGCTTGCGCGTCAAGAGGTAGCAGACAGACAGACATACACACTTTCGCATTTATAATATTAGTATGGAAGTATGGATTATTGTTACTCTTAGTTTTGTGTAATGTGTATAGTTGTGTATTGTTCAAGCCTTCGGTAAGTTATATTCAGATATTTATTATATTTATAGATTATTGTTAACCATTATCAGCATAGCCTATTGCTTAGTAACTGGATTATTGGAATGGAGGACATAGGGCTGGCACAACATAGTTACTGCGTCCAATACTAGCTGGCTTAATACTACCGCAAATACTATAAACCCATCCAGTGGTTTAGAGGGTATCAGTGCTCGTGGGTTCGCATGCTGCGTTAGAATAATGTTTCCGAATCTGGTTAGGATAATGTAGGCTGATCGCTTGCATCATATTTCCTATTTCTCCTGTCCCTCAGGCACCCCTGAGATCATATCAAAGAGTTTACGTGGTTGATTATCACTGTTGACCCTGACGACATAGTTGCAGTAGTTAGAATGTGTGGTGGGCCAATTGCCCCGTTTTTAGGGACGAAGTTCCTTATCGTGCGTTGCGAAAAGGGGCTAGACGGAAAAATTTGTAATGACACTTTTTAAGTACCTGCGAAATAGGGGCAGAGGGCGTTGATGTGGCAATGACGTCAACTGGCGGGAAATTTAAAACTTCGTTCCATCCGGGTGACCATTGACACCTCTCAACTTTTTTTAATTTTTAGTCTTATCTGCTGATTGTCTGACATGTTGTCCATGGACCATGCGTTAGGGCATGAGAAAAATAGTGCATTTTACCTTTTGCCAGTCGTGTCCGTCGTCCTTCTCACTGGGTTATTACAGGAAAAGAGAGTGCTCTTGTGTACAGGGCCACTTAAAATTACTCTAAAGTAGCGTGATTTAAAAGAAATCGACCACCGTTACCAAAATCGGTATGATATTATAATAAAAGTATGTTATCGTAGCTGTTGTTCTAAGCTTTGCGCACATTGCGACTCGATCATAAAACCTGTGTGAAAAATGCAGCCACCTCTGTTGCGCCTCGTTGAAAATTGCGCAAAGCTTTACGCAACTGTTTCGCATTTACGCCGATGTGGTTTACGTGCCCAAACATACTTGTATGTGCACAACGAAATTGTCCAATTCTATCATCTGTTCTTCTTTTTTCGTATTTTCTCTACAGGTATGTCATTTTGCGGTTGTTTTCTTTGAATTTCGCGGCATTCGTGGAAAAAAATATTTACCACGAACAAAGGCGTATCATTTATACTACGTTCGGAGTTTTTGTACCTCCAGCACGACTTTAATGCCGATAACATAAGGATTACATTTCGAGGTAAAACAACAACAAACGTATCGGGGAGTTATGTCGAATTCGTGAAGTATATCCGCAAGGTATTTATAATGTACGCGTCTACTGGGGAATCTATTTTCTGGGGTGATACTGTGTTCATAGGCGGAGCGATGTAATTCTGTTGAATTGTAAATAATTGACAGTAAAATATTATGTAAAACTTTGGTATCGGCAATATTCTATAAAAAATCCTAATAAAGTCTTAAGCTTCTAATAAGTATTATATTTATTAATTCTTTAGACATTCGCAGCTCCGTTGCGCCATAATTCAGTTCTTTGCGTGGGTACCGCACTTTTTCCGGGATAAAAGTATCCTTCCCGGGACTCAAATTATCTTCATACCAAAGCAAAGTCAGTTCAGCGGTTTGAGCGTAAAGACAAATAGACACACTTTCGCATTTATAATATTAGTAGGTACCTACAAATTTGAGAATCTCATATACCATTTTTTTGTGTTCTCGCTTTTGTCGTAGCCATGTGAATAGTCTTACCCTTTCCGCGCAAACCGTGTAAAAGCAATTTTGGTACAAGCTACCTTAAATTCGTTACATTTGGTTTAACAAATCAACTGAATTGTGTTGTTATTAAGTTACATTTTCAATTTCTTACATGGATCCTTTTAAGCGTATAATTAGAAACATTCAGAAAATGAATAATTATTATACATTACAAATTTTGTAAATGGCTAAAAATGGTTACTATTTCCTCTGCATAAGCAGGCAGCTCACGGCCATAATTATCACGTAAAAAAATTTTGTGCAAATAATCTCAAGTATGCTAAATAAAATTTTTGTCAAATATTAAAATAATAATATTATTGGCTTCTTACATTCTTAACGCTTTAGTTTGAGTTACAACTTAAGTGTTGGCGCTAGTATGCCTTCTTGCTATAATCAAGTTACCGCTTGTTCAACACATAGCTTCAAAAGAGTTGCTGTCATAGATATCAACCATGTTTAAGTTTAACGTTGAACGCCTCCGTGGTCCAGTGGTTAAGAGTGGCGTGGCTCTTGACTCGGAGGTCGTGGGTTTGATTCCCGGCCGCGTCGGAATCATGTTATTTCCAAGTTTGTTTAGGACAATGCAGGCTGATCACCTGATTGTCTGACAAGTAAGATAATTCATGCGTCGGATGGGCATGTAAAAAGTCGGTCTTGCGCCTGATCTCTCGGCAGTCGTGTCGGTCTTCCGTCCCACTGGGTCATGACTCATGAGAGTAAAAGGAATAGAGAGTGCTCTTGTGTACTGCACACACACTTGGGCTCTATAAACATTATTCCTGCGTAACTGGCCTGATTTCGATGAAACTGGCCACTGGTAGGAGTTATTATTATTATTATTATAATGTTTAAGTTATTCACTGTGTAAAATTACTTAGTAACGAGGTAATTCTTAGAATGTTCCACTTCTATCACAATTTTAACAAACAGAAAAACATAGCCTCTCCAAATATTTTCTAGACTGTTATACAGGATCCAAGTCATTAAAATACCGTATAATTCAGAGCGCGGAGTTTATATTTCTGTTTATTTTGGTCCGCGGAGCGTTGCACTTGTTTATGTACAAACTATTTAAGAATACCTTCCGAGAGTTTGTTGGTTGCATTTTACGAAGATCAGGGATTCCACGAAATTTATATTTTAAAGTGAACAAAATTAAAATGTTGGTCAGCAACTTTGAGTTAATTATGCAATGTGTTTGGTGGTTCCTGTTAATCTATTTAGTATCTGCGTGAGTGATTTGATGCATAATATGTTAATCATTCACATACTAGACGGAGATAAGATCTACTTAAGTTGGGCTTCTTTGCTATAGAACATAAACTGAAAACCTATATAATAGGCGTTGTTATGATCCTACCGGGTGACCTGCTAGATCTTTAAAACGGATGCTTCAGTGATGTAAGAGTACAAATTACTTGTTGGTCCTGTATGAAGCCATCATGCCAGTCATTTCTATGTGGCTCAATTTATACCATCGCTAGATGTAATGGAAGCAGACATTATTTGATCGAAGAATGGAAGTGACTTTTTGCAACGAAACTGTTCATAGCACAATGAACTTTATGTCAACAGTATAACACACTAAATACGCGGCGGTACAAATTGAGCATATTAAGAACCTATATTGTCAAGGTTGAGGTGGGCATGGTCCTATAAACTAAGCTATTTGCTATCAAGCGTCGTTTTGCTGACGAAAAAATTTAACCAGCTTGCTCGCATCGCATTAACCCATCCTGGTTAAGACTTAAGTTGTCAGAGTATAAACTTACTTGCATCACATGAATCCATCTTGTTAAGAATGCTCCAACTTTTTAATTAGCAGGTCGGATGTCTGTCAGTACGAATATCGACGTTAATGACATTAAAATAAGATTCATATTAGCGCGCCTTGTACAGTGGCGGTTACGACGCTCGCCGCGTTTTTGATATGGCGAAAATGTATGAAAAAATTTGAGAAATTTTCTTATTTTTCTTATAACTGGAAAAGTTGTTTATTTTTATATAAAATTTTTAGCGGACTTTATAGAGGACTAAATAAGCAACAATTTTTTTGTATATTTATTTTCCTCAGTTCAGTGTATTTAGATATTAAGGTACCTAATCAGACCCCATTTTTTTCATATTTTGCGATTATTATGATGGTTAAAACGTATTTTATGTGAAAATTTTATATGCGGCTATAGAATTTTTATGGTACAGTCGTGGAGATGAATATCTTTCTTTCATTTGAAACCAAAATATCCTCGCAGTTTGACTCCTAATTCTTTAATAGGGTACCGGAAAATCGCTGATATTTGTAATAGCGTCCTTAAGTCGTTACAGTTATCTCATGCCCGGATTCCGTAAAAATCCATTAAATCAAACCCAATAATTGGTAACTGGAGGGCCCAACAATAGACACTCCCAGTCGGGCGTGAAAGGGCCCCGAGATTGATGGACTGTCACTCACAAAACTTGGCCCCTACAAAATGTTATTGTGTTTGCAAACTTTCGCTTATGTAATTCAAAAATGTGGGATGTGATACAAGATATAAGGATAATTTATACAGTATTTTCTGAGCGAAGTTACCACTCTTTAAATACGGTAGTGTCTAACAAGATTTTAAATCTCCGTTGAAATCTGAAAATTTCTCAATTGTACACACCTCCACCTGCGATCAAACTTGTGACTTCTCGAGAGCGAACCAAAGGTCTACCTATTAGGCCACGGTCGCTCTATATGGAGGTATATTAATAGGTGTTACCTTAAGAATAGCTTAATAAATTGTTTCTTGTTTTTAGGCAGTTGATGCAGTTGTGGTAGGTTCTATCGTACCCGCAACTCTGCTTTAAGCGATGAGTGGAGCACCATGGGGTTTTAGTTTTTTACCCCGGCCAATATCCCCAATTTGCCGGGGATGCGCAAAGCATTTCCCCATGCTAAAAAAAGCGGCCAAGTGCGAGTTGGACTCGCCCATGAAGGGTTCCGCAGCAGCAATAAGGTTTATTTTTATGAAATTAAAATATTTTTGATTTATTTTTATATTTCAGTCGATTTAATGAAATTTAGATTAAGGTTTACCATTTATGACGTATAAAAAAAACTACTGGCTAGATCTCGTTCAAACCAATTTTCATTGGTAGTTTTTATAGAAGTCTACATCATATATTTTTTTTAGAATTATCATGCCCCTACTTTAGAAATTAGAGGGGGGGGGACACACATTTTACCAGTTTGGAAGAGTCTCTCTCGCAAACTATTCAGGTTAGAAAAATATGATATGAGAAACCTCAATATGATTTTTGGAGACCTATCCATAGATACCCCAAACGCATAGGTTAGATGAAAAAAAATTTTTTTTGTTTTAGTTGTACCTATGGGGACCCCTAAAATTTTTAATAATTTTTCCATTTTTGCATCAAAATCTTAATGCGGTTCACAGACTACATCTACTTACCAAGTTTCAATAGTATAGTTCCTTTTTGCCATTTTGGCTTCGGAACCCTAAAAAGGCAGTTGATGCAATTTGATAATCTGTCCCTATAACACCATCATCAATATATGAAATTCGAAATTGGTTCCGTCTGTTTTTCTATCCTCTGATAGGTAAAGAGATACTTTCAGTATCGAGAGGACAAAGGGTAGTGGAAAAACCCTGGAAAAATGCACGGTTTTCGCACAACAAACAAATTTTGAACGATATTGCCCGCAACAAAGTTTTAACCGAATCAAACTATTTGAGTATAAACTAGGAACTGTAGCAAATACTTCAGAGGATATTTTAACAAGGGGAAGATGGGTCGAAAGGACTATCACTTCAAAGAATCCCTTTATTTGACTAGGGTTTTCTGTACGCAATGTTATATAGAAATACTTCTTTCTATGTTATCATACATGTACAGCATGCATTTCTGTTTGTTAGCACGCTTATGCTGCTTGGCTGACTGGCTATTTGACCGAGCTTTGCTCGGTATTCGATAAGACACGAATAAAATGACATTTCCTAAAAATGATTCCTAGCTAGATGGATTTATCGCCCCCGAAACCCCCTATATTCTGAATTTCATGAAAATCGTTGGAGCCGATTCCGAGATTCCAATTATATATAAGTACATACAATAATTGCTCGTTTAAAGATATAAGATTTAGGTGAAAATTAGTATTAATAAGATTCTTTAAGTCGCGGAAAAGAGCTTTACGCATGTACACTTATATTTGTCTAGTAAATATCTGTAGTTAGCTATTACTTAATGGCAAAAAATTATCTAGTATCGTAATAATTTGACCTTCTTAACTTCTGTCTTATGCTATCATATTAAAAATACAACCGATAATTTTTTATATATTTTATAGTATTTGGCTGAGGCCCAATACCACAAGTTTTCATGTGCTTAGTAGAGCAGGAATAAAATATTTAAACTAGCAAAACGACCGGTGATTTGATTGATTAAAAGCCCTTTTACATAAGTCTCGCAAGACGCGCGGACAATATTTTGAAAGAGCTTAAGACCGCACCATGAACTTTTAACGATTTCATGGAATAAACTGGAATGAGACAATGCAATTAGTCCTATAACAGTCTTCAGATGCATTTAATAACTACTTATCTTTAATTTAATGAAGACTTTAACGGAAAAATTATATAACTTAACATCTGGTGTATAAAATTCCCCTCCCCCACCCCTCTAAAGGGACCAAAAAGGGGGTCAGATTTTGTATCAAACATTTTTCTTGGACTTACTTCATATTATTTACTGTGTTTTCCAACTTAACATCTGGTGTATAAAATCCCCCCCCCGCCTTAGGGTCAAAAGAGGGGGTAATATTTTGTATCAACTGATGAAGTAGAAATACTTTATATGGCAAAACAACGTTTGCCGGGACAGCTAGTATATATTCAATATATAGTATTCTATAAAAAAATTAAGATAATATTTTTCTTCTCTACTTCGTTTATTCCCCACTTAGCTATTGATTATTATTATTTACCGTCGCAAGTTAAATAAAGTATTCTTAAATAACAATCATTTGAAAATCGCGCGTTTTATTCGCAAATGAACAGGGGTCTCAATGCAAATAGAATAAATTCAAATTCGGTAGGCAAGCACGTTTTAGTTGTGCATGTTAAACAGTTTGAAAAAGTTAAAACATTTCTGCCTATCAGTTTTATATTTTAACTGTGAATTTTATATCTTTGAGCATTGATTTTGACGTATGATATTTTTATTTTGCATGCTGAATTGGCAAATAAAAGTATTAACTGATTAATTGAATAACGGGTCATGTCAATACGCCAAATAACCATGCCAATTGTACAACGAAACTATCGAGACCATTAACATCCATCTAAATCTATATATATAAAACTCAAATGTGACTGACTGACATGGTGATCTATCAACGCACAGCCCAAACCACTGGACGGATCGGGCTGAAATTTGGCATGAAGTTAGATGTTATGACGTAGGCATCCGCTAAGAAAGGATTTTGATAAATTCCCACCCCAAGGGGTTCAAATAGGAGATGAAAGTTTGTATATAACAATACTTCTTAGCGCGAGCGAAGCCGCGGGCTTGTAAATAAATAAATAAATGCGAAAGTGCGTCTGTCTGTTTGTAACCTCTTCACGCTCAAACCGCTGAATTGATTTGGCTGAAATTTTGAACGGATATATTTTGAGATCCGGGAAAAGACATAGAATACTTTTTATATCCGGAAAATGTATTGTTCCCGCGCCATAAACGAATTTTGGCGTAACGGAGTTGCGGGCCGTAAAGTTATCTCTATAGTAACCGTTAAACCTCTTAAACACTTTATCAATTACAAAAACCTCACCAAAAAAGGGTAAATTACATAATATAGAGACAGACAGTGGGAAACTGACTATGTAACGACTATGTTTACAATGATAGCAAAGTTCAGAACAATGTTAGCCCATAACAATATGTTGTTAATGGTAATAGGGTCGTTAGTAAGTTTTACATACATTGTGGTCGCAGTACAAACCGTCATTATCTAAACATTTTAATTAAGGTATTATTGCAACTGCATATTGCTTTGCTAATGAAGTTTTGGAATGTTTTCTGATATAGATAGCAGGCAGTGTTTAGCTGCATAAATATAAGTTAAGGTTTAGATACTTTAAAAATTAAATATATAAAATAAAAATAGTCTATAATAGTACTATATTTATTAAGAATAGTATATAAGTCTAGTCTAAATGAAACACTATCGGTCTTACTACAAAAGATTTGTACACCTGTTGAACAGTTGAAATTTACAAAAAAATCAGTACATAATTGTGTCAAAACAACAGCTATTCAACAGATGTTTAATCTTTTGTAGTAAGACCGTATATTTTTAACTGCATATCTTCAGGCAGAAGTAAAAACCAAACAGTAGACTTACAATTTCACCCCGTGATAGAGTAAGGAAACTACTCCCTGTTCAACGCCGCGCCGAATGTCTTTTTATCTACTTATTCTGCAAATAAATGATTTGATTTGACTTGAATGTCTACTCTCTCTCTCTCTCCGTCCATTTTTTGCATAAATAAAAGTGCACAATGCCTTTAAATAAGTTTTTACTATAAAATGGTAACTTAAAAACATATATAAAATATTTTTTACTAAATAAAATAATATAAAGAAATTAGCAACAAACAATAAACTGATACGAAAGTAAGCATACCAGTAAACGTACCAGTAAACATAAAACGTTTGGCCGGCCGACAATCGGGGAGCGAAAGGCACAATATTTGCAAACGAAAAAGGCTCTATTTGTTTATGAAAATTGCACCTAATCCTTATTTGCGCAGTTCGGCGCGAGCAAACATCTCTATCACGAGCAAAAATGAATATGTAAAGGTGGATCTTTGCAGACTTTTTAGTTTCGCTTCTGCATTTTTCCTTTTTGCTGTGGATATGATATTGAATGTACTGTCACTTCTTGGTGGAAATTCATGTTCAATTAAATAATTATACACTTTCCTTGCACTTATTCCACTTTATTTTAATAGATTTATTACAGAATTATAATATACACGACCGGTTTCGAAAAATTCATCATCAGGTGAACAGACGATTGCATTGATCAATCAAATTACAAACACCCTTTAGCATAGTTATTGCCTATATTTAGTAGCACCGTTTCCTTCTAATTGAGCTAGTATTCGTATAGTTGGTATATATATAAATCAAGGCAAACTTGTCACAGTTGTCGCGTGTAAGTTATGCGAGTATGGCGTGTCAGCGGCGGATTTATGACTTATGGAAATTGGGGCCGAAATTGGGGCCCTGGTCGATCCGCCGATACCGTTCATTAGCCGATAGCGATGAGAATCTTAGAGACAATGAGTTATGTACCAAAGTTCCTTACTTATATAAGCCCTAAAGATCTAATATAGATTATAGATTCTGTAATATACATATTACTTACATAGTTTATAAAGGCCTGTATTCATCTTGATTAGTGAAGTACAGGTGATTAAAGCAGGTGATAAACGATTAGGAGAATATTGTAAGTGTGGACAGCGACTGATTAGTACAAGTCCTTTATACTTTCTCCTAATCACTAATCACCTGCACTCGCACTAATCGAAGTAAATACAGGTCTTTAAACTCATTACTAATGAATTAATATTACTAATTCCTATACAGATTATTGACTATTATTTCTAAAGTTGCACTTTTTATTTAGAATTTATATAATTATTGACCAAATTAATTTTGTTGATAATTAACCCGACTGCTTAATTCTCATCAATCCAGCTGATGATGATGAGAATGATAAACGACCTAATAATAATTTCACAAACATTAGTTACGTTGTTATTCAAATCAAGTATAAATTGTTATGCAAATCGATCCAGCCTTTATCGCATTAAACAATAATAACAATAGTAACAATAGACCAAAAATTTCGCCCAAACTGTTGTAGCGTTTAAAATAATAAGTGGGTTTGTGATATCGCCTGACCAAAATATACCAATTGATTGGACGAAATCAGAATCGAAATGATCATAAACTAACTAACACGTTTTGTTCTGCTTATTTTTAACCAATATCTAGTAGCTAGTAAGGGTGAGGCCAAACGAGCGTAATTTTATTAAAATTACTTTTAATTTCAACTTTTTGACCTGAGAATATTTTTATAATACAGCGTTACCTTATTTACTTACAAAGGGTTAGGCCACGGGTACGCATTTTATACTTAATGCTATTAATTTTAAGGGGATTAATATTAAAGGTATTTTTATAAACGGATTCTGATATCGAGTTCCGAAAAATTATTAGATCAATTTTTTGTATTAAAAAGATATCCGAAGCGGTAATTAAAGTTACCGGTAAAAAGCCGTGAAAATTTAAGCCGATATAAAAAATATTTTAATCAACCCATTCCTCTTTGGATGTTTAAATAATCATCTAATTTTTTTGCTGACTTTCATATTTTAGGAAAAAGGTTAATCCAGCAAACAATAGACTGGTGTCATATTATCATATTTTATGAACTTATTAGGTAAACGTGAAAATGTTATATTTTGACTTAAAAGTAATGCAAAATCGAAAATTATACATTATGTATGTTAAATCAAAAATTTGTATAATTTGTATTTGTATGTAATATTGTCCGCAACTTCGATAACTGGATATTCCGCTGGATATACTGCAAACCTTCAAGAAGAGAGCATATTCCCTGTTAAAAGGCCGGCAATGCACCTGCAGCTCTTCTAATGTTGCGAGTGTCCATGGGCGACGGTAGTTGCTTACCATCAGGTAACCCGTTTGCTCGTTTGCCCCCTTATTTAATAAAAAAAATCATACTTTAATAAGACCGATACTAAAATGCATACTTATTGGTTTCATGCTCTACATTCTACATACCACTATTCCTAAGAAACATTACAGATATGCAACCGGATGAGTGCGAGTTGAGCTCGCGCACCAAAGGTTCCGTATAAGCATTTTGCTATGTGATTTTTATGTTTTTTGACGTTAATGTTGATTGTGTTAGATGAGTATTCAATTGATGGTAAATATTTTTATGTGTCATCAAAATTTTATCCTCCCTAACCGGCAGCATTCACGTGTAATGTAATATTATAGATTCATTTTTGAGCAATACATTACAATACTAGACGAGCATTCGCGTGTAATGTAACGTTCGACTTTGATCATTCCATAGCTAGTTGATGTTACAAGTTGTATCAAGATATTACACACTGTATCATTACAAGGTGCGCATTGTAATGCTCAGCTCTCCTCCCTCACTGATAACGCTTTCGATGACGCTTTGAGATCGCTCGACTCTGTAACGTTACATTACAAGCGAATGCTCCCGGTGAGGCAGCACCATTAAGTTTTGATTATTCTGCGATAGTCGCGTAAGCATTCAAAGTTCTTAATATATTGGACTACGTCGACATAAATTACAATACTAAATATTTCCTCAACAACAGATTGCAGATTTAATATAATTATGTACCTACTTAAAATATATTGTATTTATTACTCACATTCATAATATTGTAAATAAACCTTTCCAGATAAACAGACGATAAATGTTATGTTTTTGTGAACGCCTAAACAAGGCTTAAGTTAAAAAAAAATTATGTATATTGATTTAATGTGTGCTTGGTTATAAATATAGTTAAATAGGGTTCCATTTTCAATTTTATTTCGTAGTACGGTACCCTGGGGGCGATACCGGTCCGTCCACGTCGTGTCCCTGGGCACCTCCCCCGTGCCATCGTGAGGTTTTTCACGGTGACACGGGAGGGGTGGCTGAACGCCGGTATGGCGTGTGTTTGTGTGCGTGCTTGTTGTGTGTGTTTGGCTGCGCCCGCAGTGTGAAGAACGGGCCCGCGACCCGGGGTGTCGGAGAGATCAAGATGGCAGAGCGCAACTTGAAAAATACTCCCCGGGCGGGTCCCGGTCCCTCAGGGGCCGGAGAATCCCGCACATCCCCGAAAGGGGATGTCTGCCGCGCGTATACGGGGGCGGCACAAATTGCGTTGAGTGAGTCGGAGGCCGCAAAAGCGGCGAGGCAGAGGGCTATTTTAGCGGCCCTAGGAGGCGATGACGGCGCGAAAAAGCGCGACAGCCCGAAGCCGGCGCCCATTACCGCGCCGGCGGCGGAGCCACAGACTGACAAGAAGTTGAGGGGCGACAAAGATCTTCCGCGTGTCCTGCTGACACGCGATGCGATCATGCCGCCCCCGACTCGAATCCCCGGACGAGACACTCCTGGTCTGGTCAGCGAGGACTGGCTCTCGGACTCCAGCGAAATGTCTGGCATGTCGCTGGACTCCGGGGGCCTGCCCGCATTCTTGACCAGGACACGCCGAAAGAGGCGATCGGATGATGACATGACACCGTCCCTCAGCAAAGGGGTGGCGCCCAAACCAAAGAGAGGACGTGGCCGCCCGCCAACGACCGGCCAATATGTCGGTCTGGCGAAGGCACAGGCCGACTTTAATCGAGAGAAGGAAGAGGCCCTTCATTTACAGGCCGAGGAAGAGGTCACTGAGGCAGCGCGGGAGGCGAGGAAAACGCGAGCGTTCATCAGATCCACCCGCTCCCAATCCGGACTCCCCGTTTCTTCTCCTTCGCGAGAAGAGGCTATGGAGCGGACAGGCGCTGACCTCATGAGGACGGTGGAGACTTCGCTGAAGACCATTGAAATGGTCGCCACGAAGTCCTCCAATCTTAAGGGTACCTACGTAAGGTACCTTAAAGAATCGGTGGCGACCATTAAAATGGTCTTCGAAGAAGTGAAAGATCGTTCCTCTTCGGAGGAGATCAAGAGGCTGGAGGCTCAGAATGCGCGGCTCGAAGAGCAAGTGGCGAAGTTACGCCAGGAGCTTGACGAGTTGCGCAGACAGACCTCCCGGCCGATTGGAAGTGACGTGAGTGAGCTATTGGCTGAAGTCTCCCGTGCAAACGTGGAGACTTTTGGCAATATGCTCAACGCCAGGCTTGCTGGGTTGGAGGACCGTCTCCTGCCCGAGCCGAGACGGAGACCCCCGCTGGCGTCGGACATAAGGCCGATCGTGGAGGAAATGCCGGGACCCCCTCTGCAGAAGGCGAAAGGGAAACCGGCTAAGAAGAAGTCGCAACCGTCTATTGCTGCATCGGCCCCTCCAGAGGCCCCTGCTGCACCCACGGTGCCCAGGCCTAAAAAGGCCAGGAAAAAGAAGAAGCGGCCCACAATGGCCGCTCAGGAGGCGGCGCAGGGGGGAGCAAACACCAGCTCTACCCGCACACAGACCCCTTGGACCACGGTGGGTTCGAAGGGTAAGAAGAAGAAGGGGGCGGCTACACCATCTACAGCCGCCCCAAAGAAGAAGAAAAAGAAGAAAGGGCTGCGTCCATTCAAGTCCGCCGCCATAACTCTCACGCTGGAGAGGGGGGTGGACGAGAGTGTAACGTATGCCTCTATTTTGAAGGAAGCGACGAGTCGGATCGACCTGGAGGAAGTGGGTATAAACCACAAAAACAGGGTCCGATTCCGACTGGCGAGGACGGGTGCCCGGATACTGGAGGTAACCGGAGAAGACGCCCAGCAGAAGGCGGACGCCCTCGCGAACAGAATGAGGGAGGTTCTCGATGGGGACGCAGTGAAAATCGCTCGCCCCATCCAAAGAGTAGATTTGCTCGTCTCCGGCATGGACGATGCAGCGACCGCCGCCGATGTTATCAAGGCGGCGGCAAAAGAAGGCGGCTGCCCGGCTATCGACATCCGGTCGGGCAAAATCACGGTAGGCCCCAGGGGCGCACGGAGCGTGTGGCTCCATGTCCCCACAGATGCCGCCAAGAAGTTAGTAACTTCTGGGCGGCTGCAGGTAGGATGGGTCCTGGCAAAGGTGGTGCTGCTGGCCGCGAGGCCAAAGCGGTGCTACCGATGTCTGGACACCGGCCACCTGGCACCGAGCTGCCAGTCCCCGGTAGACCGTAGCGGGAATTGCTTCCGCTGCGGGAAGCCGGGGCACAAGGCCGCTGACTGCGTGGAGGAGCCCAGCTGCTTTTTCTGCGCAGAGCACGGTAGAGAGAGCAACCACGTGCTGGGGAGTAACGGCTGTTTTACAGCAGCCAACAAGCCTCCCAGCACGAGGAGGAAGCGCAAGGCTCCCTCCAAGGCTCGGCCACGTAAGCGGCCTGGAGCCAATAAGGCCGGGGCGAGTGAAACCGCCCCCGCCATGGAGGTCGAAGCTTAGGCCTGTGGGTGGTTGATCGGGGGATCACCGTCCACAACATAGGCCCCGAGGAGAAAGGCTCCCCCGATGCCCGGGGAGCCTCTTGGTGCAGACAGGCGGCGGCAAAGGCTGCTGCAGCCGAAGTGGTGCCGGAAGCGGCAAGCGCTGTGGAGGACGCGGTTGAATGCACTGCGACCCCGCTCCTTCACGTGCAGCGTTGACGAGGGCATGGGGGGGTTTTAGTCGGTAAACCTCTGCGGAGGGAGTCCGACATACCCCTGCCCCTTCCCCCGAGGGGGCGGGGGATGCGTAATGCATTTCCCCTCCTCAAAAAAAAAAAAAAAAAAAAAAAAAAAAAAAAAAAAAAAAAAAAAAAAAAAAAAAAAGTACGGTACCCTAATAGCTCTCGCCATAAGAGATTGCATTCAATATTGTAGGCCGACCCCAATATATACAGATATGAGTTATTAAAATTATGAAAGGCCGCAGTTAGAAAATGCATAGCATTTGACCTTTTTAGAATACTGGCATATTTTCATATTTTATTCTAACTCATTGTTAGTCTCTAATGGTCTGGAATGTTGGTCTGAGATTTATATTAAAACTAGATGATTTCCTCAACTCTGACGCGAAAAAAATCTTTTATCTCGCGGAACCGTACATTTTTCTGTGATAGAAAGTATCCTATAATAATTGTCCTTTTTTCGGGATTCAAAGTATCTACTTAATACACCAAATATTATCAGTAAAAAGTTTTTGTTGTTAATTTAAAATGATTTAGTTTCAAATAAATATAACTATAGTCATGTTAATGATTAAAATACCAACCATAAGTAATTTTTAAGTAAAACAATGATATGAGAAGGCAACAATTAATTAAGAGCGTTAAAAATCTATTATGAAAGAGTTCAGAAAAACCTGAGAAATCTTTACTCACTCCTAACCCATATTCAGCACACTGAATTTTACACTCTGTTCATATTACATTAAGGTTTAAAATCGCTCACATTGATGAGACATTAAATCGATAAAGTGTGGGCAACTTGAAGTGACCTAATGAGATTTCATTTTCTGAGGACCTGTTGGGGCTATGACGGCCATGATTAAACCACAGACGGTATTTCATTATTGCTACGTAATGGGGCCGTTATACGATCAGAGCACCTAGCCAACACGTTTTCTTTCATTTATCGTTTCTTTGTACGGGGTATTAATGTGAATTAATGCTATTTTCTATTAATTTTATTAACATGCTAATTTTGATGTCACAGCATACTACGTGCTAATGCCTTGCTATTTGCTAAAAACGCGGCATCGTGAATTATTATCGGGTCGCGTTGACCGCTCGCGTCGAGTGAAAAATGCCAATTCATATACAGTTAGCGCTGCGGTGTAAAAAAGCGCGGATGTGATTTTTTTTCATGATCGCAGACTATTGATACGCACGATAGTATTATTATTAGCATTTAGCAATCATATTTTTTGTACTATTAATTTAGTTATTGCTAATATGCATTTAACAATTAATTATAGTTACTAATGCTATTTTTACCAACACTAGTACAGGGTGTAACAAAACTAAGTGATAAAACTGTAGGGTGTGTACGTGTTCCTTGTAGAGAGTTCATTTTGAAAGTAGCAGCGCTGAAAGACTGCGCCCGTGTCACGAGTTTTCCCACACAAAAGTGAAAAAAGATTTACATACCGTACCGAACATATTTTGTCGCGAAGCATTTTAATTACATTTCTCATGAAGCGCTAAATCAAATAGTTCTCAGAAACACTATGTCGGAAACTTTGTGAGTTGCGAAAAAGTTTGAATGTTTCAAACTTTTTCGCAACTCACAAAGTAAAGCTTACATATGGCAAGCAACATGGAAACAGGTCAAAAGATTGTTGGAAATCTAACTTGTTGATAGTGTATACGATGCTGAGAATATTCAAGGTTATTTTACTTCTAAATGTTCTGAGACTGGACCTTATTTAATAAGGGTGTTTGATATTCTATTTGTCACTAGGTGCCGTTATGTAGCCTACGGGGCTATCGTGTCATATAGGCATATTATTGTGACACATGACAGTTATATCACGACACATAAGTGCTATAATATATCGTAACATATTATAACAGCAGTATGACAAGATAGACCCAGGCAACATAACGGTGCCAAATAGTATATCAACGCCATCATTGGTATCAAGGTCCTCTTAGAGGTAAACGAAATAATATCAACAAAGATTTCATGTTGCGTGTATGTGTGCTTAAAAACTAAAGAACCCTATACACGGGCAGGCCAACCGATCGGTTCGAACTGATCGCTGCCTGATCTGTCCCTGTCCGTTTAGTTTGTAAACTCCGACAGATCAATCTGCCTTCTCGTATTATAGGGTGCTTAAGGCTACCAACAGGGCTAAATGGTCACATTTAGCAATTCCTCTCAATCAATTTAGCGAATGAATTGTCAAAACTGTCAAACTGACAATAATTAAAGTCAAATCAGTACGAAAATACAGACATGAATTGCAAGCAGAGGTGCAATTTGCGATTTAAAAAAAATAATCATATTGTGATTCATAATTATCATGATTCTCCAAAGCGACTATTTTAGCCCCGCAGGCTACCACTCAGAATTTTTTACGATATCTTGTTATCGCGTACTAAATCACGCGAAATAGTCTAGCTCGAAAGTCTATATCCGCAGGTATTTAGAGTTAAAATTCAAAGATAATATTGCAGTAAGTTCTTACCAACGTCAAAATTAAACACGAATTTGAAACAGCCTAATGGAATGCTTTGCCTCAAATAGTTTTTTTTATCTATGAACGCATCACACCACGTCAGTCTGGCCCCATGCTAAGTACCTGAAGGACTTGTGTTACGAGTACCAGACAACGGAAATATTATATTTAATACTTTTATACTATACATATATTTAAGATTTTTATTATAATATCATACACAAATTTAATACACATCCATGACCCAGGAACTTTTAAAACTTTTTTTGTTCTGTCGCGGTCGGCAGGATTCGAACCCGCGACTCTCGGTTTGGGCTACCAACAGCCCACCAACTGAGCCACAGAGGTCGTCAAAATCGTTTAGGGAAGATTTTATTAGCACTGATAACTCCTTAGTGCCTGTTTCACCACTTCGTAAGTAAATGCCGGATAGGCTATCCATAACTTTTTTTGATAGATTCTCAATACTCTATCTGTCAAGTTGAGTGATGGATAGCCTATCCGGCACTTATCAGGAAGTGGTGAAACAGACCCTAACTGTCTTATTGCTAACATATCTATGGGTTATGAATATTTATATAACGGGGTTAGGGATGGAACTATCTACATTAGTACTGTCACGCGAACTCGCGATAATCCACGTGCATTATGTTTGCAAACCTTAATCGATTATGATGGAGTTTTGATAGTGGCTTCGTTGGTTCAATATTGCATAATGTATAAAGTATTCCCTAACATTATGCTGGACTATTTTAGTGATAAAAACTTACACATGCCAATAATTTACATTATTTTTAAATAAATAATTTTACATAATTCTTACAAATCTTTTTATTCCAGAAATGGATGGATCTGGTGATTTTAGTTAAAATTTTTCTCGTATACCGCGCATGCGTGCGGCAAACGAATTTTGGCGCAGCAGAATTGCGGACGTCAATTCTTTCAATTCTTGCTAAAATTTGATAACATTTAGTTATTTACATACTTGGAAATAATTAAGCTAAAGTAATTAAATTAATAACTTACGGGTATAACTTAAGGGTTATAGTTTAGAGTTACGGGTAATTAACCCAGGTAGGACTCAGTTATTAATATACTTTACGATGTGCTTAGGTCACGATCTCGAATAGGCTGAGAAGTTTAGAATATTACTAGATGGTAAAATTTTAATTACGAATACATATTGTTCATAAACCTATTCAATATATTATTAATACGAATATAATACAACGTGAAATTTTAGTGGTTGTTTTCCCGCAGCAGAACGATTTACCTATTATAGTAGTACTATCGAACCATGCATGTTATTTTTTGAAAATAAAAAATATTTTGTATGATGTACTATGGAAACTTTATGCCGATAGGCGCGAGTTACTATGGACCCGACCGAATTTTTTTTTGATTTGAACAAAAACAACTTTACAAATCTATTGTACTACTAACTACTAAGATAGAATCATTTTACTGCGGGAAAACAACCATTAAAATTTCACACTGTATAACGAAATTACCCCGTCTCTTTCACTCATAATATAAGAAACCAAGAAAAACAAAAGAACGTGCGGAACAGGCATCAAAATGGATCATTAGAAAATTAATTCAGCATCAATAAACGAACAGGACAACACGTTTTTATAAATGGCAATACTTAAAGAATATACTTATCTATTCCTATAATTAGCATTTTTATTTGAAAATAATACACACACAAATTTTGCCTTAAAATTAAATCTAGTATAGCAACTGTGTCAATATCACATAGTATTCCATACTAAATGATATATTAATGCGAAAGTGAGTCTGTCTGTCTGTCTTTCCGTCCTTTCTGTCTGTTACCTCTTCACGCCCAAACCGCTGAACCGATTGTGCTGAAATTTGGTATGGAGATACTTTGAGTGGGAAAGGACATAAGGATGCATTTTATTGCGGAAAAATGTACCGTTGCTGCGCGATAAACAAGACTATAGTTCTCATGTCAGCAATGATGATTTTTTATAAAATCAATCAATTTCAACCTTTGAACAAAACTTGCGTCTATGACAAATGCCAGTTGGAATGGTTGACGATTCCGGCGAAAGAAGTTATTCAATAAAACTGATTCATGGCACCGAACTCGCGCCGGACAATAGTCGTGACGGATGGCTCAAACTACCGATTTGCGTACGACAGTTATGAAAGCACTCCATTTGGATTAATTGATTGGTACTGCAAAACTTTTTATACGACAGTTGGAAACTACTGAAAACTACATGACACCAGCAACTCCGTTGCGCCTAAATTCGTTTATGGCGCAGTAACCGTACATATTTCCGGGATAAAAAGTGTCCTATGTCCTTTTCCGGTACTCAAAGTATCTTCATATAAAATTTCTGCGAAATCGCTTCAGCGGTTAGGGCAAGAGGTAGCAGACGGACAAACAGACAGACGGAAACACTTTCACATTTATAGCATTAGTATGTACTGATACCATGGATGAAATTGGGCATCATGGAAAGCTAAAGGCTCTTTTCCTGTCATACGTCTCAACCTCCGCGCGCGGATCTGTCCCGACTCCCGCATAAAAGTTGCCTGTCTGCCTGTCATTTCATAGATTTCTCTGTCATGCGGGCAACACGCTTGTGGCCATAAGCATGTTACCCGCATGCGGACCAGATTCGCGCACGGATGACAACACCCATGACAGGAAAAGCGCCCTACATTCCCACCACTTCAACACCCGCGTTGTCAAGATCGACAGTGGTTACAAAGTACAAAAACCTTGTGAAATGATGTCAGGAGTGTCAAGTTAAATCGGTCTCTTAATTATTGAGAAGAAACGGAACTATTAGTTAGATGAACAATCTTATTAAGACCGTCATTATCAATTTCTTAGGTTCACGCGAGTGTAACATATATTATTTTTAACCAATTACGGGTTTTTTCGAAGAGCACTTTTCTTATTCCCGACATTTCGGCTGTTTTCCAGCGGCGGCCGTGTCACATACACAAAATATATGAGTGATTAAAAATACCGTCATTGCTGTGCGCAAATTGTATGCAGAGAATATGTTTGTCAGTCCGGAAAAACCTGGAAGACATTTGGCACAGATACTTCACTCGGAAAATGCAGTTCCCAAAGGACAGATTTGAGCTAAACGATTGCAGCTACATTCAGTTTGACGGTATTCTGTAAAGATAATTCTACATGGATGTTTTATTGTATGGTTAATCAGAAATAACGTTATCCTTACTAGTATTATAAAATATGCGCATGTATGTCTGTCTGTTAGCTCTTCACGCCCAAACCGCTTATACGATTTTGTTGAAGTTTGGTAAGGAGACTCTAACTGGTCCTTCAGAAGCCGGATCACTGCGCCAGCTCCGAAGAAGCTCGCCACTGAAGACGGCAACAGTCCTGGAGAAAAGAGAAGAAGAGAAGACAGAAGCTCGCCTGAAGACTGCAGCAGAAGTTTTCAAGAAAGAAGCCCAGAGACATTAAGCCCCTGCAGCGTCCACCTCCAAAGAAAACAGAAACAAGTACACGCGAGTGTTGGCAACAATTTGAGTCTGAGGAAAGTACATAGATATATAAGTAAAATACTAGGACATAGATACTTTTTATCCTGAAAAAATGTACGGTTCCCACACGATAAACGAATTTTCGGGCAACGGTTACGGGCGTCATGCATATTATTGTCACTTGAGAGAGCTGTTTTCTAAAATCTAATATTGCCTTCCCAGAAACAGATGATATTTTTCGGTACTTACCTATAATATAAATGTCGCAGGGAAAAGAGAATATCAGGGATTTCACGATATCCCTAGGGATATCACGAACTCCCGGTAGATGCCGAATATTCTTGTTTGTTACGTCTTCTTACTAAAAATATCTAGGGGAAGCGGGAGAAATGCGTGGCTCGATTTTTATTCGGCGGTATCCGCTTTTCTGACATTTCACTAGATTTAGTTTAGTGAAATGACATATCACTAGATATTTTTAGTAAGAAGACGTAACAAACAAGAATATTCGGCATCTATCGGGAGTTCGTGATATCCCTAGGGATATCGAGATATCCCTGATATTCTCTTTTCCCTGCGACATATATACTGACGACTACATCATAGTCTAAAACATATTAATTTGAAAGAAAATTTTATTGAATTGCCTAGCCTGATTTTTACCATCATCTATAAATTTTTTATACTGGTTACATCAGTTTGTACTGGTAAAATACAGTTATTATGACGTAATGGCTTCTTTCCTTCAAAAAAGTAACTAAGTAACTATTTAAAATAAATTTTAAGGAACAGCAGCTTTGAAAATTATTCAGTATAAAATCCAAGCAGACCGCCCAGTCTCTCGCCTTCGGGGTTTTCTTGAGCCTTCTGTATTTTCACCTAAAGATTTTATACCCACACTCCAGGTTCCTGTCAGATTCCGTGGTTTAGAGCGTGGCTCTTGACTCTGAGGTCGTGGGTTCGAGTTCCGCGTTGAAAACACGTTATTTCTAGTTAGGAAAATGCAGGCTGATCACCAGATTGTCTGACTAGTAAGTTGATCCATGCGTCGGATGGGCATGTAAAAAGTCGGTCCTGCGCCTAATCTCTCGCCGGTCGTGTCGGTCTTCCGTTCCACTGGGTTATGAGAAGAAAGGAATAGAGACTGCTCTAGTGTACTGCGCACACACTTGGGCACTATAAAATAGCTCCTGCGTAACTGGCCTGGTTTCAATGAAACCGGCCACCGTCACCGAAACCTTTCACCTCGACCTCGACTTCCAGGTCGAGCCTGCTTATTCCAACTTCACTGGAGTATAACGCTTCAGTAATAAAATTTATATGATTTATACCTAGCATCTCATCGGGGCCGTTGAAATTGCTAAATAATTTATTCTCGGATTGTTCCAATTCCGCAGTACAGCTCTCCCCTCGATATTTATTTGTTCGTTCGATTTTATGAGATTCTTCACCGTAAAACGAATGCATATTTTGATGGCTATTATTATTAATAGTTTTCCAATTCACTTTGTAATATCGGGTCTGACTAGTAACAAGTGTTGCATTTTATTTGACAGTTTAGGCCCACTTGCGCAGATCTGAGTTAAAGTTAACTCTGAGTTAAACATCATATTATTATCAATCAAATCACCAAGTGAGTGATACAGATGACAGTCATGACGTTTAACTCAGAGTTAACTTTAACCCAGATCTACGCAAGTCCGCCTAGAGGTACAATTAATTATACACTTTTCAATAATTAGTTATTTGTCTAGCTTTAAAAAAATATGCCTAAACCACTTAATGCATTATAAGATTTATCTTGATTGCGACAGAAACACTAACTGCCAGTAAATTATGCATTTATTCACATTAAGCTATGTAGTATACAGTATGCTTAAGGCCTTTTCAAAGGGTTAAAGTTTTGTAATTTATTTCATTCTTTCTCAGACTGTCACATTGGAAAATGCGTTCGATGGGCAAAACATTATTTTGATAAAATAAACAGTAACAAGTTACAATGTTATGACTGAAACGATCCTTTCATTGAAATGCTTACTTTATTTACATTCAAAACATGTACACTATTTTATGGGGAGAGCCCTCAAGCCTGTTGAAATTTTATACCCCGCCTATATATACAAAATAACGGTTGTCTGTTAGCCCGTACAATATTATCTCCTGAGCCCGGGTGATCGCCGTTAGCGATAGGCCTTTGTGGGAGAGGGACAGACGGCCATTGTGTTAAAATTTATTTCTGAGGAAAACCTTGAATATCTGAGTAAAATCAGGAATTGGGAGACATCATCTGCTCATGCACTTGAAGAGAAGGATTAAGCTGCACCGACCTAGCTGGATCAATAATTTACGTTAAAAAGTCAGGTACCATTACGTTAAAAAGTCAGGTCAGGTACGATGCATTTTTAAATTAGAATAGGAAGCCCACAGGACTGCCCAACACCGTGGGTGGAAAATCTGCACATCTGCCGAACGTACGGCGCCGAAAGTTCTGCGGCTGAAGTGTCAGTCGCAATATTCAGTTGTTATGACAAACCAACCGCCTGTTATGCAAACGCATCGAATGCGTTAGCTGAAAAAATCGCCCGACGGAAAGTAACGCATTACGCGGCGTAATTTACGCTGACGTGTCATAGAGAACTTGAAATACATTGCGAGCGTATTGAGCTGAACGTTCGGCGCCGTTCGTTCCGCAAAATATGTGTCACGACTTTAAAGTATACCCTATCATCTTGTGTAGCAAATAAATTTTAGTTTTAAATAGCTCATTTAAACTGATTTCTATGAGCACGGGATATTGCTTATAATAAGCGCCATATCACTTTAAATGTGTAGGATTTAACTCTTATAAAATTCAACACATTTTTGTTTCAAGCTTCGAATTTATCAAACCCGCACTTTTTTGTGCTAAATACTCGCAAATATTGGCACTACAGTAATTCTGACCCGGCCGCCTGGGTCAGTGAAATATTAATTTTCGTCCCGACTTGGCTGCACTTAAGCAAATTGCTCCGCTATTAGCGCGCGATTCGATTACTCTTGACTAGTTTGTATCTGTAATGTCGGTTGAGTGCTACCAAGGCTTCCAAGAAAACTGGTGTTGTAAACATTGTTTGACAAGGTTTAGAAGACATTTTAATCTATTGCATAGTTTTTATCGTGGACTTTGAGTTCGGCGACTGAATCGATAAATTCCGTAACGACAACAAACCTCACACCTCCGAACGCGGGTACGGCGTTGTCGTACATCGTCTAACGTCGTTTCAACTTGGCGATGCCATAAAGGCATTGAGATAATATATATTTTCCATTATGATAATCTAGGAAAGTTCAACATTTCGTGGCAGGTTCAGAACAAATCAAAATAAGAATATTTTTATTCTAAGGAATAAAAGGATTAAAATTCCCCAAACTATGTGCAGTCTGTGCTGATGCGATGATGATATTAAGATGTAACATCTGACGGCTGACATGTCGAGTTTTAGTAGCCTTAATTTTACATACATTCCAGTATTTTTTTTCAGTGAAATAAGGGGGCAAACGAGTAAACGAGTCACCTGATGGAAAGCAACTTCCGTCGCCCATGGACACTCGCAGCATCAGAAGAGCTGCAGGTGTGTTGTCGGCCTTTTAAGAGGGAATAGGGTAATAGGGGAGGGTAGGGATGGGAAGGGAATATCGTAGGGGATTGGGCCTCCGGTAAACTCACTCACTCGGCGCTAAACACAGCGGAAGCGCTGTTTCACGCCGGTTTTCTGTGAGGACGTGGTATTTCTCCGGTCGAGCCGGCGCATTCGTGCCGAAGCATGGCTCTCCCACGTGAAAAATAATAGTATTTTATTATACCTAAAGAATTCCGAACTAAAACATTATAATATGCATGTTAACCAGAAATAGTTGGGAATCTGCAGTTGTCACCTAAACTTTCTAAGCTCAGAATATTCAAATGCAAAACATAAAATTGAACTGTGGAGGCAATTTATAACATTGTAAGGAATATCTCGGGAGATAAATGATTCGAACTCCAGACGCCATTTTACATATCCGCGGAGATACCGTTGGAAAATCTGGTTTTTCCGACTTCTGTTTGATCGATTCGCTTGTTCTTGTGAGACCGTATAAAGTTCCGCTAAGCCACGAAATTCGTGGCCGTGGTTCGTCCTAGGAAACAAAATAGTGTGATAATACTTTAGGGCATGTATGAGTCCCCTGTATGGAACTCACTGGGAAAGTAGCAGCACTAAAAAAACATTTTTTTAAATTTTATACGGGAAAATGCGGCGCTTGGCCAATAGCCATACAAATTTAAAAAAAATACTCTTTCAAAGTTGCTACTGTGTAAGTCAACTATTAATAAGGGACACATACAAACCCTAATTAAGTTTTATCACTTTGTTTTGTTACACTTTATTCACTAATACTAAAGTAAATATTAATAATTATTAAAGTAATTATAGTATTAGTCTCTTCATGCTTGAACCACTTGATGCGGTTTGTTTAATTTGGTAGCTTAAGTCCCGAGAGAGGAATAGCATATTCCTAATTAACACGGTCTATGGATAACATGCAGAGAGCGTAAAAAAATAAAACATTGTTGTACAGTAAGGGCGAAGCCAAACGAGCGTAAGTTGTGAGTCGTGAGCCGCAGAATTTCTGCCGGACAGAATTTCTTTTCATACAAATAACAACTCATTTTGAGTCGCCGTGTGAATCAAACATGACTTTTGTATGAAATTTCTGCCCGGCAAAAATTACGCTCGTTCGGCTTCACCCTAACATTAAAAAAATACAAAATCTTTATTGTCAATTGTCATAAATAAGTTTTACAATGTTTTTAAAAGGTGACGGTCCCCCAAACTCGGCGCAGCCTGTGTTATGGCCTATGGGGGAATTCTTAACGAATTACAATAACAGAGTGCGGCTAACAAAACAAAAAAAACTAAACAAAAATATTCTGGGAATTAGTATTAGGGAAGTAGCACTGGGCATAAAATAAATTAAACATTATGTATTAGTTACTAACAACACTAACATAGGTTAAGTTACTGATTGTTACTAATACATTTACTAATATTTTTATGGGCCGTTAGCCTGAAATAAACTTATTTATTATTATTATTATTATTATTATTAGTAATAAAACAAGCATGAAATTGTACATAAATTGATTCGCACGACGAGATAACTTTGTAAAAATTATAATATTGATGCTCACTCATTCTATGAAGATACAAAATTGGAATTAACATGATGCGTATGAAAGTTACGTAGTCTCCACAAAAGTTTCACAATAACATATTGGTCGATCGGAAACTTATACAATACTCAAACTACTGGTATTTTGATGGGATTAAAACTAACTTATTCCGTAACAGAGAAACCCTTTCACAGCCCTCGAAGATTAAATTAACGTTTTAATTTAATTAAATGATTTTCTGTTCAAGACGTTTTTAGTCAACAGAGTGTAATTTTAATTAAAACTCGTCTTTTTAAATTATTAGTGGCTTTAGAGTTTCCTTTTCTCATAATTTTGCGTGATCGTTATCGGACGTGGCATTTGTGTATCATTCCCATAAAGTTAATATACCTAGCGGAATAGAGAAACAAAAGGCCTGAGCAAGAGAGATGTCGCCATCAAGTATCAGTAACACTGCGGTAAAAAGAGACGTGTGATACATGACAGCAGCACTCTTTTTTTGACGTCCAGTCGGCACGTGTGACGTGCCGCACGTTGACAATTTAATCTTATAGAATTTATATTCAATCATGCTTGTGTAAGTGTATACGTACACATATTTTTCACACAGATAAAAACCAATTTCGGTTTCGTTTGACAGCTCGAAATTGTTGCTCTATTCCGCTAGGTATATTAACTTTATGATCATTCCACAAAAATACGTAATGAGTTATGAATGCTAAATTTCTTAACATATTTAGAGACTACATTACTAATATTATAAATACGAAAGTATATCTGCCTGTCTATTAGTCTTTCTGTCTGTTTTCTCTTCACGTTAAAATTGCTTGGACAACCCAGTATAGAGATACTTTAAGTCCCAGGAAAGGATGCAGGATACTTCTTATCCCGGAAAAATGTATGGTTCCCGTATCGTACGGGAAAGGAATTTTGGCACCATCCACCACCAGTTGCGGACGCTATATAGTAACTTACATGTATAACTTAGTATTAGTATGGAAGTATGGATAAAGTATTTAGTACAGCATGTGCGCTATAGCCACTACATCATAACTCATCGCCGACAACGCGAACGGTTTTATTCCCGTGAATTTATCGACGCCTTCCGGGCGGTATTTGCGGTGCTGTCTATATTATATCTATATATCTATATACTGGAAATGGATTGTAAAGAAAGTATTGATTTTGAATTTTAATACTGTTTTTAGAGATCCGTACTAATATTATAAATGCCGAAGTGTCTGTTTGTCTATCTGTTACATCTTTACTACCGCTAAACCGATTTTCCTGAAATTTAGAATAGATAATCTTTGAGACCCAGAAAAAATTTTGTGTCTTGAAATATTTGTGGAAGTCCAGAAAAGGTTAATATATTAGGAGGAAAGTGATACGAAGTTCACAAGGTCATCCAGTATTATAATAATATATAACTAGTAGTCCGCCCCGGCTTCGCCCGTGGTAGGTACATACATAGCCTAGGTAGGCTATGTAATAAAATAAATAAATAAAAGTTTTTATTTCGGTCTATCGACCATATAGTGTTAGTAAACATATTTTACTTAAAAACTATGTTAGTAAGAATACAGGTTACAAATAATTTAAATATATTATGGGACAAGCACAATATCACGTATAATATAACTATTATACGTGATATTGGTGTCCTTAACTAGATGGATGCGAGTCCAGTGCTGCATCATAGCACTGTCCACATCCAGTCTCTCCGCTACTGGCCTCAGGAGGCTGTTGGCGCTGTCCCGAACCCGCTGTATCAGGGATGCTACACATTTCCTTATGCTGAGATAAAAGATAGCTGAGAAGCTATCTTTTTTTTTTTTTTTTGATGCGCAGGGGAAACCCATCATGGGTCCCCCGGGTCGGGTATGTGCTCAGCACCCCGGGGGTATGTGAGACTCCTACTCACTAAAACCACCTGCGGTTCGCCTTCAGCCGTATAAAGGAGGGATATCCCGGATCTAACAAACACGGGACTCCCTCCACGACTGGCCGGTCTACCTCAAAAGGGACCGGACTTCCACCAAAGTAAGGGAACGCTTAGGCTGAGAAGCTATCTACTTCAGCTGAAGCTAGCATCCCCGAAGCACTGCCAGCAGTGTCGGGGCAGCCCCACCAGCGCCCTGAACGCGTAATATGTGCCACTGGCGCATCTTAGCTAGCTTCTTTACAGTAATTAGTACTTAGTAATTACTTACTTCAGATCAGAAACTAAATTTTCGCCTCACATCCACGACGGTAGCGAAACAGCGAAGCCACACATACTCATATCACAGCTGATAATATGTAGAATTTGTTGGAGTTAGGGTCGATAGAGTTAGGCCGCGTAGATTCAGAAACTTGGCTCTACATTAGATCTGATGTATTTTTCACAGGGCGAAATGCGAACCTTTTTGGGTCGTCGAGGTAACATTTTACATGAAATGTTTTTGGTGGGATAATATTATTAGTATAGACTAATTATTAATAAGTATATATTATTATTACGTATTTATTATTTAAAAAACCCACTTTACAGTAATCCATTTTAACGCAAAGTTCTATAATAACTTGAAAGTACACTGAAAAAAAAATATGTTTGCTTCAACCAAGATCTTGTTTATTCCTATAATGAATCATGAACCCATATGAGCCTTCCAAGATCATAGTTGCTGCGACTAAGAGAACTTTATTAAACTGTCTTAGTTCCATCTATCAAGAACTATACTGGCCTTATAAAGGCTGCTTAGTTAGTTTAACTAATATCTTGTTTAATACAAGCATGACACTTTATTATATTAGTTAAATTGATTAGTAGATCCAAATAATCCTATAGTTTCATCAACTAAGACTCTTTTTTAACCTGATTATTAAACTTCTTCAGATCAGTTAACATTTTGCTTCATTAAACCAAGTCACTTAGTTCCAATTAACTAAGGTAATAGTTAGCCTAACAATGATAGTTATTCATTTCAAGTAAAATTTTGTCTAGTGTGATTATTATCCATTGTCAAATGAAAAATAAGTTTTGATTAATTTAATTAAAGTCTTAGTTAATTTGACCAACTTGTCAATAGTTGTATCTACTAAGCATGGTTGTTGATGTAGTCATGACAGGTAATGGATTTAAATAAGACCCCTTTTCTAGTATTTTGCCAAATAAAGGATAGTTCTAGTAGTTAACATAGGCACTTGCGTGCCTATGTTAACTACTAGAACTAGCCTCCACTTAACAAAATACTAGAAAAAGAATCTTACTTTAATTCAATACCTTTTCTTCCTGAAAAGGTTTGTGTAATATTAAAAATTTAGTTATTTTTTATTAATGTAAATATTTATTTATAATAATATAATATGGCACAGAGATAGAATGTATTTTTCTGGTTCTGGTTCTGGCTCTGGCTTTGGGTCTTTTGATTCATCTTGTTCATAGTTTGAGTTATCCTGAAAACAATAAGGTTTTATTATATTAACAAAAAAAGTGAAGGTAAAGGTACTCTTGGTCCAGTCAGGGGATTCAATTCTTTCAAGTCCTGGTTGGTTAGGGCTGACAAAGCCTGGAGTGTTATGCGCTGTTCTAAAAGATTGGTATTTTTTAGTACCTACAATCAAGTTAATAGATAAAACATGCATACCTACATGCCTAATTATAATTTAAACTGTACCTTTTTGGATTTTGAAATGTAAGTAGGCAGGTATTTACCTAGGTCTTAATAGACGTAATAAATAATAATCTATATAATATGAATGGAGTGCTGTGCGATATTGGTTGAAAATATGGTAAATAACTGTTAGATCGTAGATATAGGAGGACATACCTGTAAATATCTTTATTAATTCCGGAAGCTACCATGTTTTAAAATGATCAGTGACGTCGTCCATTAGGGTAAGTATAAGGTACTATAATATCTTCTTTGCCGCCACTCGAAGTCGCTTGCATATTTGCTCGTTATGCACTTGATCTTCTTGGGGATCCACTGTTGTTAATTGAAACACTATCAAGTGTAAAAGAAATCACAGAAACCATTAAAAATCACTAGCGTAGCGTGGTGTTCAGTCGCACTTCAGAGAAATGGCGTCGTCGGTCGAATGGCGTGCGTGGACGCTTCTTTAGGAGGGGAAGACGCGGCGCGGCGGGGGACATGCGAATCAAGTGCTTAGTAGAATCTACTAAGAACTTTGTCGGAATATTCAAGATTTTTTTTTAATTTAACGCATTAGTTGATTACCGTAATTATTTAAGTTTATTGCTTCAACGATAATAATTTGTTGATGCTAATATGGGTAAATTGTAGATTTTACTTTTATCTTGTTTCATTCTACTTCACAGCTTTTGTGATGTAACATATCTAGTGGATACTCCAACTAAATGCCTAGTTAATATTAAAAACATAAACTGTTAACATAAACACAGGGTCTTTATAGACCCAAATACAAGATTATAGTTAATTTGACTAGGTTGCTGTATAATCTCAAAGAAGTATTAGTTATTTTAATAAAAACATATCTTCAATTTAACAAATGTCCTCTTTGATGTTATAATTAAATTTAGCTTGTTGTTAAAACTAACTCCAGTTGTTCGCTGTTACAATCACCTTATTTTTTGTGAACAATAGTAAGGTTATTCCAATTAATTTGGTGCCAACTAAGAAAAAAGACTACTTAGTTGGAGAGTAATTTTTTCAGTGTAAATGAACAAACGAAGGATCGACTCGCGACGAGTGGGATTGTCAGGTGACAGCTGGTAAGGGCTATCACTGTGGATAAGCGGAGCGCAAAGCGGGTATTACAATATGTGCAATCGAAGAAATAGATATAAATAGAAATAAGATAGAATAGGCCTAATCCTCTACCCTTTTCGCTTCCCTACCCTCCCCCACCCTATTACCCTATTCCCTCGTAAATGGTCGGCAATGCACGTGCAGCTCTTCTGTGTCGAGTGTCCATGTGCGACGGAAGTTGCTTTCCATCAGGCGACCCGTTTGCTCGTTTTCCCCCTTTTTTTCATAAAAAAAATTATAGGCAGTTGACGGACCTCCGTCGTTTGTTCGGATTACGTTAATTCAATATTATTTAGCGCCAACTGCTTCTGAAACATCTTCTTTAATAGAATCTTGGAAGTTGATATTTTGAACCATCGAACACGTTGATTCTTTACTCTCTCTCAATATATTTAATTTGAAATCGTATTTGTTACAAGTTACCGTACCGTAAAACTTTTGAAATTCAGTTCTAGGTTTGCATAGAACTTTGAGATATCTGCTATTTATGCGTAAAAATATACTAATACCTTACGTAACTACAACCTTACCTTCTGTACAAGGCTCTGAAACTGCAATTTTTGATAAAGGATGAAGGATCAGGGCACAATTTTTGTTTCTTATATTTTTTGTGTCATATGGCTGGTGACAAAAACTATTCATCCGTCACCCGCTCCGCTACTCTAAGAGAGAGCGCACATCTGAGACACGACTGAAGTTAGACAATCTTGTTTCACATAGACAAGTCAGTCTAACTACAGTCTAAAGACAGTTGTGTCTATCATGTGGCGCACACCTAAGTCAAGACTGTCTTGACTACGATGACGCAATGCATACAATTGTATATTCATTCAGTAGCAGAATGGAGTTCACCGAAGCTGCTGTGATAAGCATCCTAGTAATGCGTGCAAAACGGCGCAGACAACGGAAATATTGGGTACACCCCATATACAGTGAAAGATTGTTAAAGGAAAGTTCTATTTATTGTTTGATCAACTAAGGCTTTATCCTCGAAAGTTTTTCAAGTACTTTCGAATGAATGTGTCTAACTTTGATAATTTGTTGAAATTGTTGCAACCTTACATTACTTATCAAGACACTCATTTTCGCAAAGCTATACCGGCTTCTGAACGACTAACAGTGACGTGAAATATTTTTTTAAGTTTGTTAAAAAGCACAAAAAATGTTGTATTACGTAATACTTACTGAAAAATATATTTTGCGTCTATTGCGAGCAGTTCTGAAAGATTTTATAGATATAGATAGAAAAGTTCTCATTTGGATAAAAATCATAAAATAACTTCAAAAATAAACGGGAAAGACTCGACGGGAAAGATAGTACTTGGATCGCTGATCGTGTTCCTCTTTTTGGTCGTATTATTGTTTATATTTTGACACATGTGATTAAAATTGTCAGAATCTAATTTTGAAATCTATAAGTATTTAAAAATAAATTATGTCAGCCAGCGCGAGGCACATTCCATTCATAATCTTAGTGAAACCCGACGAATTTGATATAATATATTGAAACCAGGGGGGTGAGCCAAAATGTTTTCGTTTTCGCTTCGTTATAGAATCGCTGATGAAAATGTATGGAATTGACATAAGCGTTCGTTAATATGACGTTGACGTTCGACTCGTCTTATGTCAATTCCATACATTTTGATCGGTGATTCTATAACGAAGCGAAAACGAAAGAGTTTCGGCTAAATGGCCTGTCCCGTCCATAGACTTATAATATTAGGTTATGGTCCCGTCCGTCTCTTTGCTTTGCAGTTGAACTACTGGTAGTTATGTCTATTGTGGTTAGACAGTTTTGTCGTAGATGTGCGCGCTTGCATACATTTCAAAGGGAAGCCGACAGTCGTTAGTCAGACTTGTCGCGACTCGCATTAGTCAACTTTGTCTATTAGACGTCTTGTCTCAGATGTGCGCATCTAGTGCATTTTGCTATGCGATAGTCTGTCTAACTACAGTCGTGTCTTAGGTGTGCGGTCGCACTAAGTGCGCAAGAATCTTCAGCCCGCTCAAGCGTTTATTTGCCTTGTTCTGCGGCTACTGAGGACGTATTGATAATTCACCTGCACGCCATTAATCGCCCGTGCCAATCGATGTGCCGATTGTGCCATTCGTGCACCGATCGTGCCATTCGCACAATCGTAACATTTCATTTGCGATCACGTATTCTTTTGATCTAGTTTCGTGCATGAAAAATTGCATTTGCAATATATTTTGCATTTTTCACGCCATCGTTACGTATTGAAGTTTTATGTTCGCTTTGAATTATATTATTCTTGGAAACTTCTAAATAGTGAGTGAACTAAGTCGTTAGGGAATGATATCAGGGTCCAGGAACCTCTCTTTTCCTTTTAAAATTTTAAAAGTATGGTCCTACCATACAATTTTCAAATCTTTTAACTTCCTAAATCTTTTAGATAAAAACTTTTCTCTTATTTTCTCAGTTATTCTTTTATAAATCAACATTTCGGCAAAAAGTTTAAAAGGAAGGACTGAACGAAATTTAAAACCAGTTCATTAGGATTATTTCCATTTCCTTTTTGAAGTTTCAAGTAAATATTACGGGTTTTTACACATTTTTACTTTGTGTAACAGAATATTTTCAAAAAAAAAAATTATGTTGTTTTATCTTTAAAAAGGGTTTTTTGTACGTATTTAATTTAAATATTATGACTTTGGTATTTTATATTATATTAAGAGGAATCATTAATTGTAGGGAATTTTTATGTTTTGTCAGGATTAAAATTTACATAGTAATATAAGCTCAAATAAGCTTTTGGCAAAGATTTTGAACTCCAATCCCATTTAAACCGATTAAGGTGGGAATTTTTAGCTCAAATGCAAAGCACTATTAAACTTTAAACTATAATATAGAACCTTTTGAAAGCGCTTAAATTCCTTAGTATAAAGGCGGTAGAAGTTTAGTTATGCTGAGAAATACTTGAGCGGCGCGCCGTCAAACGCACAAAGAAAAACGGTGGAGCTTGCTCACGACACTAGGAGCCAGTTTGTACTTTATTAAAGCCGTTATTGTAAAGCCTCCGTGGTCTAGTGGTATGGGGCGCGGCTCTTGACTCGGAGGTCGTGTGTTCGATTCCCGCGTTGGAAACATGTTATTTCCAAGTTTGGTTAGGCAATGCAGGCTGATCACCTGATTGTTTAACAAGTAAGATGATCCATGCGTCGGATGGGCATGTAAAAAGCGACGCCTGATCTCTCGCCGGTCGTGTCGGTCTGCCGTCCCACTGGGTTATGAGAGTAAAGGAATAGAGAGTGCTCTTGTGTACTGCGTACACACTTGGGCACTATAAAATTACACCTGCGTAGCTGGCCTGGTTTCTCTTCACATTCGTGACTGATTGTTCCATGAAGCAAAAATCAAATATCCAGATTTTCGTCAATCAACTTCATGCAGTTTCTGCGTCTGTCACGCAGCTCTTACACGGTAGGTTATACATCAGTTACAGCCATGACTGTGGTAAAACCATAAAGTTAATATACCTAGCGGAATAGAGCAACAATCTCGAGCTGTCAAACGAAACCGAAATTGGTTTCATCTGTGTGTAAAAATATGTATACGTATACACTTACACAAGCATGATTGAACATAAATTCTATGAGATTAAATTGTCAACGTGCCTATACGTGCCGACTGGACGTTAAAAAACGATTTTTTCTGTCATGTATCACACGTCTCTTTTTACCACGCAGTGTTACTGATAGTGACATCTCGCTTACTCAGGCCTTTGTTTCTCTATTCCGCTAGGTATATTAACTTTACGGGTAAAACTGACAGCAAATCCTACCGTGTATTGGATGCCTAACATGACACCATCTGTGTCATATCGACAGAAGAAATATCGATAACATTTAAAGCCCTCATCGGTACAAATTATTTGCGTATTGGTAATATCTACACGAGTTTGTTTGTTCGAACCCATCTCGAGGGCAAACAGCCAATTCTAAGTCAAACCTCACACAAAGTTCTTTCACTTTAGCCCTAAATAATGTTTTTCTTTAGACTTAAGGCTTAACTCTTAGTTGGGTATAGAAAATATGGATGTGGCAAGGAGTTTAATCCCTTAAAACTAGACGACAACCACGAAGGCCTTGCGCGGAAGTTTGTTTATCGCGCGGAAATCTTTCATTTTACGGCATAAAAAGTATTACAATTATTATGTCCTTTCCCAGGTCTTAAAGTCCATATCAAATTTCAGTAAAATTGGTTCAGCGGTTTGGGCGTAAAGAGGTAACAGACAGACATAGTTTCGCATTTATAATAATATTTAGTATGAATAATAAGCTTTAGACGTGATCATAGACTTAGGTCATGTCTTTATTCTCCTAACTCTGCGACCTCGGCTTAACCGTGTATAGTGTTTGTCGTCATTTATCCCGTTTGTCTTAGGAATTGTCGTAAAGTTGCCTCGTAAATTGTAATACGTCGTATGTGTTTTATGTTTATTTAAGTATCTCTACGCCTATGTGGATCTCCGGGATTAGAACCTAGGTACGTCTTATCGTTTCAAGTTTAGGCCCAATGAATTGAAGGTTTTAAGGAAAATATTATTTAAGTAGCTTTAAAACTTAAATATTATTAGCGACTTAGGATTAGGTCGCATCGCAACAATACGAGACAAACCTATGCATTTAAAAACAGGTTACTGAAAATTGCTAAAGGCATTAACTAGGCAGCCCAAAACCACGAGCGGCAATCACCTCAATTCAAATAAAATAAAGTTCAATAATTTTAAATGCCTCATTCATCGCATAGCATCGCATTGCCTCGTCACTTGCAATTTGAACTGACCCTAAGGGTCAATTCAGACCGCGACGCGACAATTTGTATGGATTTGACAGACTTCAATTACGTGAGACGTCTTGCAAGTCTGTCATTTCAGTACAAATATAGAAATGCATCTACGCGTCGCGTTGCGGTCTGAATTGACCATTAATCTCTTTTTGCAAAATGCCTGTCATGAATTATAAAATTAAAAAATAAGATAACATCATCAGTTATGCGTCATGATTATTTAGAAGGTCGAACAGAAATCCGACGCTCGTTTTATTTGTTCCTAATTCCATATTTGCTACATCTAGAAAATATGACGTCGTAACAAATTCAACAGGTTTCAATTTCCGCCGAAGCCCTCAGGTAAAAACTGCGGGATCGCAAATTGCGTTGCGCGATTTAGTTCGGAAGTCCGCCGCTTTCGCCTCACCAACGATAGATGGCGTTGAAAGGATTATTGGCATCCTGTATTTATTTTTGTGGTCGGATTTGTAGGCTTTGAATTTTATAGCCTGTTTCGTTTTGGTTGGACACGGAGATTTGAAATACGTTCAGGATCGAGTATCGTAGATTTCACGAAAAATATTTTTTGTTGTAACTTACATCGTTTCGACTTTTTTACACGACTCTGCCTGAACTTTTTTAATTCTTTAATTTAGTATCAGGTGGTTTAGTTCTTACTTTGTCTATTATGATTATAAAACTCATGATAATGACGTCACAATTTTGAGTGTACTCTTTTAAAAAATTAATTTAAAACGTGAAAACGTCAAATTATCCACATTATAATATTATGTTTATAATTCTGTTTTAAAAAGTCAAAACTGTAACCATAATCAATAAAGGTCATGTTTATCAAAGTATATAATTCTATGACATTAACGAGGCTAGGGACTAGGGCGTAAAACGCCGGGCCATTATATTTTAGGTTACCTATTAACTTATGCTAAAACAAGACGTGTATAAATAAATACTTCACTAAAATACACATATTCACCAGTATCAAAGAGAGGGTAACGTCTAAATTTAGTTCTAACTTCAACTTGAAATTCAAACAAAACGATATACCCACATAGTACAGTTACGTGTGGTCTGAGTGTAGGCGGAGCGTTAGCGTTTACTTTGAATATATAGTTTTATCTATTTCTGGAGGTAATTGAATAAGTTTTGTACTTATATTTCGTACTTCAATTTTGTAAGCCTTAGTAATGATAATTATGGATTATTAATAGTATTACTAAACAAGCTTCGAAAAATTGGTTTGATCAAAGACAAAACCCGAGGTAAAGAAACTATTAAAAAGCAACAAGAGAAAAAAGTTTTGATCATTTTTAAGGTCTAAATAAATTTTAAAATAATGTAATATTATTTATTTCTATAATTTATACAATATTATGTAAATAAACTATCTTCTTTACCCAATAGTCAGGTCTCGGAAACCTGGTTAATAATATCCTGTTTGTTAGAAACGCCATACATTTCCAAAAGAGCGTTTCATTTCGCGTCGCCGTGTCACACTTATAGTTACTTTCCGCGAGGGATTAACCAGGTTAATTTCAGAAGCAATACTGCTCGCATCTCGGTTTCACTCCAAGCGATCACTGATCCAAAAACCTGGTTAAAGAGCGTTTTAACCAGGTTAACAAATACCTGTCCCGAGCCCTACCGATAGTAAAAAAGAAAATCACTTGAGAGTTGAGATACTATCTACGCTACCGCTTGTCGCTAAGCGCTGCCACTGTCACCCAGCATCGTTTAGTTAAGCGATATAAGCGTCAGAAACAACACGCCCGTATAACCATACAAATATGCTTTGGAGAAATTCCTCGCAGAGAATATTTTGTTTTGAGAGATTTAAATTAGGCAGATAGCAAGCTAAGTACAGACTTATATGAATACGACGCGGGGAGCTCATTTACTCTCAAGTAAAATAGGTTCAAAAACGAAATATATTTCGAGCTGTGCATTTTCTGCAGAACTAATATTGTAAGACATTGTTACGCTGACGAAATATTACGATACTCATTGTTTTTTATGCCTCTGGACACTGGCAACACCTAATAGCTATGTCCACATTGTGCCCTTTCATCTTCAATTTTCATAATCTTTTGACATCCGAAATGTCAAAAGATTATGAAAATTGAAGATGAAAGGGCACAATGTGGACATAGCTAATCGGTTGCACGTGTTAATATAGTGTAGCGAGTTGCCTTCCTTAAAGAGCTTGATTCTCAAGCGTCGATTGTCATTTCAGTCGTCTAATTTACAGCCTGCGGGCGCACAATATTATTTTATCTCACGCACGAGTCATTCGACGCTTGAGACGGGCACGTCTTATCCTAAAAATCCTAAGAGGCATTTTATAGTAAAAAAAATCTCCATAGGTCTCACTGTGTAGAGGAAACACAGCATTTTTTTTTATGAAAAAAAGGGGGCAAAGGAGCAAACGGGTCACCTGATGGAAAGCAACTTCCGTCGCCCATGGACACTCGCAGCATCAGAAGAGCTGCAAGTGCATTGCCGGCCTTTTACGAGGGAATAGGGTAGGGGAGGGTAGGGAAGGGAATAGGGGAGGGTAGGGAAGGAAATAAGGAAGGGTAGGCAAGGGAAAATGGTAGGGGATTTCGCCTCTGGTAAACTCACTCACTCGGCGAAACACAGCGCAAGCGCTGTTTCACGCGGGTTGTCTGTGAGACCTTGGTATTTCTTCGGTCGAGCCGGACCATTCGTGCCGAAGCATGGCTCTCCCACGGCAATATCCGTTGATCCGGTCGATCCGGCTAATTCGTGAGTGGCACTCCTACGCTCAAAGGGTCTAGTGCAATAATTAAGGGAAACATGACTTACAGCACACTGCACAATAATATTATGTCAAGTAAAAATACTTATAGTGTAAGGGCCATAAGCAAAGAACGGTAAATCAAAGGTGTATTAGCGTCAAAAGAAATTACTTTCGTGACGTCACTTAGGGCCTTATCACACTGGCGATTAGCGAGCGATTTAAAAGCGACGCGATTGCGCAGCGCGCACGCCGCGGTTGCACAACGTACACGTCGCGACAGCGCAGCGTCGTCGCGGCGTGGCATAGACGCCATTTTGTACACTCGTCTAGGGATATGACATTACAGTTACAAAGCCAGCAGTAGTATTTCCTCGTCAGAATCCATTTTGCTACTGAGTGTATAAAACGCGGAAGGCAAGCTGCGTGCACGTCGCGCAATCGCGACGTCATCGCGGCGTGTGCGTTGCGCAATCGCGTCGCTTTCAAATCGCTCGCTAATCGCCAGTGTGATAAGGCCCTAAGTGACGTCACGGAAGTAATTTCTTTTGACGCTAATACACCTTTGATTTACCGTTCTTTGCTTTCATTTTGACTAATGTAAATGAACCTTTTTCACTGGCCTTAAATCTTTGAGATTTGTTATATTATACCAAATGAAATAATCCCGTGATTTTTTCAGTAAGCGAGCTGATGATTATGAGTACATATAAATAAAATCTATCTGGATCACGTCAACTACAGAATAATGAATGTAAGGTAGATTTTTCGATGCCGGGCGATATTTATTCCTACTTCTGTGATAAATTCAAATGCTAACAAAAGATTAATCTTTACATGTGAAACCTTTTTACGCTTAAGCAACTCAAGCGATTAAGATGAAATTTGGTATGACGATACTTTGTGTTCCAGAAGAGAATAGAGAAATTGAAAATAGGTATTTGAAAATGTATTGCTGTCTCACCAATCTCAAGTCTCCCACCGCAGAGCGCGATAGAGATAACACGACAAAAGTTCTAATAAACGAACAGAAAATCATCGATTTGTTGTCCGCTGATTCCTTCTCCAAAACTTAACCGATCTAAGTACTTTTTTCATTAAAGATTAAAGAAAGGCTTGAGCTGTCTTCCTATGTTTTCTTTTTTTTTGTATAACCTAGGCAAATCTGTTTTCTGGATGTTTGAATACAGCGGAAAATCTGACCATTTTTTGGGTTTTTGAACGTTCATTAAATCTTTTTAGTAACTAAATTATAAAAAAAGAAAACATAGGGATATTGTATTAGTGGCCATAGATATTCAGGACAAAATATAACTCTACCGGCATTATCCAGGGAGGAAACAGGTGACAACGTTAGTATGGAAAAAAGGACTGTGTGGACTCCTCTTAAGAATAATGTTTGATTCCTAGACGATAAACGGATTTCCGCGCAACGAAGTTGCGGGCAACATCTAGTTTTAAATTATAATATTACTAGATGCCGCCCGCAACTCCGTTGCGCCAAAAATCGTTTATCGCGCGAGAAACGTACATTTTCCCGGGATAGAAAGTAGGCTGTTTGTTTATTTTTTTTTTAATTCATCCGGTAATCGGACGACTAGACACTTCGTAGAAAGTATTGGTTCAGCGGTTTGGGCGTGAAGTGGTAACAGACAGACAGACCGACAGACACACTTTCGCATTTATGATATTAGTAAGGATTTGGATATTTTGTAAATTAATATTATTATTATTTCGTATTGAATCTTCAGCAATTGCTTAACTGGATACATGAAACCACCTTAATTCAGTGTAAACAGTTACAATTTCGCCTGAAAAAGATTTGTGAGTCTTATTACACTCAAGAAAATGCGATCCCTTAAGAAAACCTTTAATTTGTATGTATGTGCGATATTGTATGTAAATTTTCGTTTCTCATTAAGCCGCTTCGGAGGAAAGCTTTCTTTTATAACCGTTCCTTACCTTCATATAGCGATATCTCATATTTACATAATACATCGGAAAACATTACACAGCCTTCAGCGGTGAATAGTAAATGTATCTGGGGAAATAGGTATAACATCAACATCATTTTGACCGTTGGGAAGTGGAATCTGAGGTATAGTTAAAGCTAATATTAGTCACAGAACTTTGACAAGCTGACAGATGGCTAAACTTTCGCATTTATCATAATATTATTAGTGTGAATGTGACTTGCTTCGTGAATTTGAATGATAGCGATGATGACGAATTCGTAAGTCATGCAGGTTGTGTACTGAACACCGAGACTGTGCAGGTCTCCTTTAAATCCTGCTTGTCAGGGGAAATGAATCGCCTCCAGCTAGCTGCTGCTTATTCATTGACCGTACAGAGTAGCAACGAAAAGAGATTTTACAAAAAAAATCGTAATAATCCGATATTGACATAAATAGCTAGCAAAAAATATAAGCATTTAATGGTTTATAATTAATAAACATTGGGCTATTCCGAGACCAACGATTTATTTGATCGATTTAGATAGGTAAGAAAAATCAAAAAATACCTGCTAAAAATGCATTTTAAATTACTTAGTCTGTTTCATCCTATACAGGCTATACTTACTTAAGTTTATTGAATTTACTTTATATTATTGTAGCTGTAATTGATAGATTTTGTTTGAACGGCAGAAAAAAGATTGTGATCAAAATATGAGTGTCTAAAAAAATATTCATTTTAGGACTAAAAAACATTATTCATTTTAGGACTTCTCCATCCGATAAATTCCGTTCGCTCGTATACAACCGTGACGTTAATTACTCTATGATCAAGCGTAGTTCTTATGTGGTTGTAATAATGTCTTTATGGACGTAGTTCACGTTGTACGTGACACGTAGTACCACGTAAGTCGTAACGTGTAGTCACGTAGACCACAGGTTCGAGAGATTTGTACAACCTTGACTTACATAAGTGAGATAACTAATAAAGACTGAAAGTCTCACGCTATATTATGGTACGTCAATAAAACGAAGTATTATAATAATAGTTTAACCGAGTGAGGCGAAGGCAAAAGAAAGGGTAATGAGGGCAGTTCATGTATGTATGTGCCCTCGTAGCGGCTATACTACAGATCCGATTTAAAAAAAAAGAGGCGTCAAAAGAAAAGAAGTCGTTGACTGTTGAAACAATAATATTATATTATTGTTTCAACAGTCAACGACGAACTTGAGCAGTCATACTACGAAAACGCTCAAACATGTTGAGACATGTTTGTGCGACATTGGTCCATCAACATAATTGCTAAAAGTAGAAAAGCCGCATTACGAGTCAGCCTGTCAGAGTCATAACTCCAAAACGATATTCTAGAACCTTCTTCGAATTGCATCATCTTGAATAGCAGGGACTAAAACACTCACAGACAGACACACATAATTAAAAATAAGTAGAAGTAGATGCAAAAACGGGGTAAAGAGAAACAATCGTTAATAATTGTTTCTCTTTATTAAGTAACGCGGGAAAAACATCACTTATTTTATTATGCAACCAAACAGCATAATTTTAACGAATTTAAATAAAATGCACTTAATTAATCCGCTTAATAGAGATGATATTTAAAACGGTTTAAAATCGGATTCGCAACCGAAGCGGTTAACCGGCAACTATAAGGAGCTTAATTTTTGGCGAGCTCGGACAACGGCTTAACGCTGTAGGTATCGAATGTAACTTTCTCGTATAGGATTAAATATAAAACCTTAATTGCTAAGCAGGAGATTAGTGCTTCTTTTGTAAGACCTGAGATCGAAAACAATAGAAAAATTCGAAGACTTTGTGAACCATTTAGTGGAATAGACGGCTTTACATTATTTAAATCAGTAATCCAATCCAGCGACTGCTACTGGAATACAGTAAACGGGCATGGAATGCACTGGAATGAACTGAATTACATGATACCGGTGCATTTCAGAGTCAGTTTACATTATTCCAATCGCAATCAAGGGTTGGATTGTAATAATCATGTAAATCGGCCATGAGTCATGACACATAATCAGTGCCTTGCGCAAGTTTTGAAATGGATAGAACACAATTTTGTATGAACTCTTTAATTTATTAGTATTAAAGTCTATCTAACTATCGTTTCTCTGGTAAAATACAATTTTCATTTATGGCGCTATCGTAAACACACAATATGAAGAACGTGGTAAAAAGAGACGGGGATAACACATCCTCTCTAAGTGGGCTTTTTTTTTGATCATCTACATTTTGCAGACCCGACACCTCCCTTCCCAACTGGGCCCCTATACGATCAATTTTATTGTACAATTGTCTAGGGTTGATATTGAACATCGCGCGCCTTCATTCTAATTGTCAAATAAATAATTGTTCGCCGCTTACGCTGCGTCGGCGGACTAGTATATTCTCCCTTCGCATTAAGGTGACGCCATGTTAAAGTAAAAAACCGTGTTGGATGTGTTTGAGATTGCTTGTTTTCTATGCGAGGCTGGCCCGGTCTCTCATAGAAAACAAGCAATGGAACAGCAAAAAATTGAAAGGGCGTAGCGACAAAATGGTTTTTGTCGCGTAATTTAAAAACCATAAAAACATTTCATATAAGCTATGGACAAATTAAAGTGTATACTAGAAACAATTTATGTACAAATTTTGGAAGCTTATATCACTCTCCTCTGTTGGCAAAATAGGAATCCCTTTTTTTACAGAGGTCTTTTTGATTGATTATTCTGTGTTATAAAAGTTGACCAATCGTGTTATGCTATGGGTAATTCAAAGACAAAGACATTATGAATACTGACAGTGAACTTTAATTTCTTAGCTTTAGTCATTGCTGAGAAAAATGGACATCGCTACAGCCAAATTATCAAGGCGTCACCTTAAGAATTTTTGGTCACGTCACGTGTCCTGCCACGAGTTTAACATTTTGAAGTCCACAACGTGCTAAAGAAGCTTTCTCTTCAATAAGGTATTTCTTTTCAATAATGTACCGCATAGTGATTATGAAAGTAAAGAGCTTAAAATATAATTTATATGTGCGAGTTAAAAACCGAGGTGGCGTAGTTTAATGTCTGTCTTATTTTAATTACTCGTGGCAGCAGAATTGTCAAAATAAATATGACTATTAAAAGCCCATAAAACAACACGAATATAATATTAACGATAATGCCTTTTTATAAATTCAGAACGCATGTGAAACAAAAATAAAGGTAGAATTTGTTTTACGGCAAAATCAATAGTGTTAACATTCCACGCGCGGGTGGACCATTCATCAAAGTAGAAACTTTGACTCGCGGTGCACTTGTAAGGTAACAGCACTTAGTGACAATGTGACGATGTTTTACTACTACTTACTAGATGTTGCCTCTAAATTTGTGCTCAATCCCGTAGAAACTCCTGGTTGTTCCGATGAAAAGCAGTATTTCTTTTCCTATCGTCCATTTTGTGCCATATTTTATAGAAAGATATGACATAAATCATGCTAGATGATGCCCGCAACTTCGTTGCGCCAAAATTCTTTTATCGAACGGCAACCTTACAATTTAATTTTAATAAAATAATCGGTCAAGTGCGAGTCGGACTCGCGCACGAAGGGTTCCGTACCGGTATAGAGCGAAAGTAGACAAAAAATTGTGTTTTTTGTATGGGAGCCTCCCTTAAATATTTACTTTATTTTAATTTTAATATTAATTATAAAAGTACAAATACAATTATTAAGGATTTTGTGAAAATTTCAAGTGCGTAGCTGTTACCATTATTGATTACGAGCAAAAAAGGCCAAAAAAATCACGTTTCTTGTATGGGATCCCACCTTAAAAATAAACTTTATTTTATTTTTAGTATTTGTTGTTATAGCGGCAACAGATATACACAATCTGTGAAAATTTCAGAAGTCTAGCTATAGCGTTTCTTGAGATACAGCCTGGAGACATACAGACAGACGGACAGACGGACAGACGGACAGATATCGAAGTCTTAGTAATAGGGTCCCGTTTTTACCCTTTGGGTACGGAACCCTAAAAAGTATCCGTATTGATGTACTTTCACGGGACTCTAAAACATATCTACCAAAATATTATAATCCAAGCTACCGGTGCTATCTTAGTTTTTTCGTTCTTTCTACGACGTTCAAAAAGAGTATTTATGATACCTATTTTGAATAAAAAGATATTTTTTTTTATATTTTATCTGTATACCCAGAAAATTCGGTCAGCAGTTTGGGCGTGAAGAGGTGACAGACAGACATTTTCGCATTTATAATACTACTATGGATTGTATAATAATATTATGTAAAACGTTGGAGTGTAGTCTATGTTACGACACACTTTAAAACAGACAGACAGACAGACAGACATGACGAATCTATAAGGGAACCGTTATTTGCCATTTTGGCTACGGAACCCTAAAAATGAGATAATATAGCATCACTCTAAAAATTATCTGCCACCTTTACCTAAATTATTAACGAATACGGACAATTTATGAACTTGAAATTTTCAAAAGCTGTTATGAGTAAGCAAAAAATCAGAAACAAGACATTTCCATTAAACGTTATGGAATTCTTAGCGAGTTCAAAACAAACACGCGTAGATTTGTGTTCGTTGACTTCTGTTACGATATTTTTTGGGTTACTTGGACCGTTTTTGCAACGCACGCAACGGAAGATCTCAAAGATGAATAATTTCCCCTGCTTTTTTCCACATTTTCATCTGTTTCTTCGCTCCTAAAAGTCACAGCTTGATGCTATATTATAGCCTATAGTCTTTCTCGATAAATGGTCTATATAACACTGAAAGAATTTTTCAAATCGGACCAGTAGTTCCTGAGACTAGCGCGTTCAAACAAACAAACAAACTGTTCCGAATTAGAATGTTAGAATATTGTCTGCAAAAGTAAGGTACTAAAATTAAAAGGTGAAAGGCATTTTAGTTCATTTGCATCGAATAATCGAGAGCTACAGATTATGACACAAAAATAAAGTAGAGAACATTGGGAAGGATAAGGTTATTATCAGCAGCATAAAAGACTCCGACGTGATTTCCTTATAATATGCTCCTAAATTACAGAAAACCTATTTTTCCACCTTACATTAAGCTGATGTGATTTGATCCAAAAAATGATTGTAATATGAGTATTACAATCAATTTTTTGGATAAAACTACTCACCAATTCACACAATTAAAACACACTTTACTCCTAAAACCCATGTATAGTTAATGGGCTATAATTTATACCAGCATCGCTAAAGCTACCTCAACAAGATAGTAACAATAAAATCCTTAAGTTGCGGCGAGCTATTCATCAGCTGGATCCCTATTCATTAGATCCCCCCCCTAAATACTTTCGCAGCGAAATCTTGGAGTGAATTTGTCAAGTCCAAAGACTGTTCTTAATGTGCTATCGATTACGCCGGGTAATATCTCATTTTGAACGGCTGAAATTAAGCTATGGAGGACCATTATTGTGAAATGGATAATTTTTAGAGCGGTAGAACTTCTGGTTGGGACTCGGCACCGCCTATATCTGATTTTCTAAAACGTCTGATTTATATCTCATTTGAATAAATGAAATGTTTCGTTTAATTTGTGGGAATGAATTTAATGTGCCGTTAAAAGTCAGTTAAAATATTATAAAATAGTCGAATTTAAGACAACAAAATATCACTTACGATCTGAGTTAAAGTTAACTCTAAGTAATTAAACATAATGTCATCTGTATCAATCACTTTACAGAATGATAGAAATCACAATATGTTGTTTAACTCAGATTTAACTTTAACCCAGATCTACGCAAGTGCCAATAAGTGTTTTTTTACTCAAAACAAAATATTATATAAAAAAATTAAAGGTTTTTAGGGCCTTCTACTACATTATAATGTCTGGAGAGTACTTTTGAAGATGTTATCATGTAAGATTTTAAATATTTTTATGTTTTGAAATTTGAGATGCTTAAAGTCCCCTGTAAACGATCATATTTTATTTGTTTCACAAACTTGTTTGATGAAATTCACTTTTTCATTGTCGATTGTTTGACAAAGGCTTCAAACAAAGCTGTACACTATCAAATTGTTTGACAAACACGTAAAATTTGACAAACGATTTGATCATTTACAGGGCCCTTTATAGAATAACAAAGAGAAACCAAAAAAACGAACGTAGTCGACAAAATACAATCGTACGTGTTGAAATAGGTTTATTTAAAGGTAAAAACAAGTTCCTTACGTAGCGGCCATCCGTCACTGTCGGCATACTCAGGAAAAACTTGTTAATGATTCGCAGCACACTTTTTGCATCGCATGAGTCCAGTATGTTCGGAATAAATGACCCGTTTTTAGTACGTTTAATAAAATTAAATCTTCAAGAGCTTTGCACTGGAGACTTTCGTTTACCAATAAATTTAACCAATAAAAATTGCGTGTTTCAGTATGTCATATATATATATATATATATATATATATATATATATATATATATATATAAAGATATATAAAGGGGACTGACTGACATGGTGATCTATCAACGCACAGCCCAAGCCACTGGACGGATCGGACTGAAATTTGGCATGCAGGTAGATATGTTATGACGTAGGCATCCGCTAAGAAAGGAATTTGATAAATTCCAACCCCAAGTGGTTAAAACAGAGGATAAAAGTTTTCATATAATAATACTTCTTAACGCGAGCGAAGCCGCGGGCAAAATTTTTTTTATTTATAAGTCGCTGAAATGAAACTATCTTGTAACACATAGGTAATTGATAATGATTACGATTAATATCATTAATATCATAAAAACATAAAAAATCGACCAAAATCATACTTACTAAACATTTGTTACTCTCAAAATATGAACGTAACGTAAATATAATAGGTATATTTTGGTAGTGACTAACGAATATTCAAACTCATATTTTTTAGTGCTGTTACCACGTAAAATATTTTTAGACAGCAGTAACACGTAATAAAAATGTAACAAAATAAATGTAATCAACTAACACGTTTCGATTGTTCGTTTTTGAGCAGCACTCATTGCTGGGAATGGTGAAAAACCGTGGAAAATCGTGGAAATTGTGAAAATTCAGAGCCGCATAACGAGCCTGTGGATGGCTATTTCATATTCACGATTTTATTTAACAGCACTTTTTTCGAAACTTTTTAATATGAAATATTTTTAGAGTACAGTGTTTTAAGGAGAATAACTGGTCCATGTTTTCAATACTAATATAGTTATTAATTAGTCTGTCCGTCTATATTCTATAATAATATTATATTACCAGGTGAAATGTAATGATCGGTTTTATAAACAGTTGTCACACATGTATTTTTGTCTTTATAAAATATCGTTGAATAGCTTTGAATAGCTCTCATCGCGGGCTTTGAGCGAGGCGACCGAATCAAGAAATGCCGTAATGACAAAACATAATAACACCCCTCTCTCCTCCGGTCGACACAGCCGTGTGACTAGAATTCGACTCGATGTTTGTTTGCGTGCGACTAGACGTAAGTGAATTATAATTGCATAAGTTGATAAAAATGCTATGCTATGCTAAACAAGTATTCATACTTTAGCTGTGTTTTTGTTTAATACATTTTATCAGGTCGTGCGTCATAACGGAACATAAAATATCCCATATCAAAATACGAGATTGATACCCAAATAACATTGTTAAGAATACGACCTCCCTACGTTTCATGAAGTCGACATTTTTACGTAATACAACACTCGCTTTTGATTCGATAAAGCATTTATTTGATACAATCCAAAGCTTCAATGTTTTCGGATTTCGCATTGCTATTGAGTATGAAAATGTCTCTGGTTTCCAAAAAGTGATAAAATAGTTACTTATGGAAAAAAGGGGTTGCACTCTGGGAGTCCAGACAGGAGTGAAAATAAAACAGCAGAAGCAGGATACTTTCTTTCCGAGAGGGATATAATTCAACTGGGTGATTTACTCTTCCTTCGTCTTTAGGCCTGTATTCACTTTGATTAGTACGAGTGCAAGTCATTAGTGCAAGTGATTAGTAATTAGGAGAATATAAAGGACTTGTACTTATCAGTCGCTGTTCACACGTATTTTTTCCTATTTACTAATCACCTGCACTAACCACTTGCACTCGCACTAATCAACGTGATAACAGGCCCTTACAATTTTCGATTATAACTATGACGTTTCCTGACGTAAATTTGCTTTATTTGCCCATATAAACAATTACATAACGATGTTAAATTATTCTAATAGTAAAAAAGTATCTTTAAAAATCCCCTTTGCGTACATACGATGTCTGAAATGAGTACTCGCTCTGTCTGAATATCTTCTTTTGAGGCCCTTTTTCGCGTAACTTTCTACTTTCACTGTAAAACTCTGGAACGAACTGTGTGTCAACCAGCACCAGCAGTATTTCCGGACCTATACGATCTGCAAACCTTCAAGAAGAGAGCGTATTCCCTCTTAAAAGGCCGGCAACGCACCTGCACCTATTCTGATGTTGCGAGTGTCCATGGGTGACGGTAGTTGCTTACCATCAGGTGATCCGTTTGCACGTTTGCCCCCTTATTTAATAAAAAAGGCCCATAAACATAATATTCCTACAACAAATTGAACAATGAACAACGGATCAGCTGATAATATTTTAATAGCGTACTAGCTGACGCCCGCAATTCCGTTGCGTCGAAAACCGTTCATTTTTTCCGAATAAAAGTATCCTATCTCCTATCCCGGGACTTAACGTATCTCCGTACCAAATTTCAGCAAAATCGGTTCAGTGGTTTGGGCGCGAAGAGGTAACAGAAAGATAGACACAATTTCGCATTCATAATAATTTTAAGTATAGATACGAATCATATTTTACAAATACTGCTAGTAGTGGGATGATAGCAAATAACTTGCTTACGAAGGTAGTGATGATGATGACGTCGAAGTAAGCCTAAGCTCCCCGAAGGTTCCTCCACCACAAACCATTACCACCGACATCTACATAATATCACATAACCACGCAATATCACGGGTACAGTTGCTACAAATTATTTGTATAATAATAATATTATGAAGTCTATGTAGACTTCGCATACAAATAATTTCATTCGAAAACAATAATATTATATTATTGGTATTGGATGTACAATACAAAAATAATATTATCATTTTCGAATGAATTATAATAATAAATATGAGGTATTACTATTATAGACACATAATAATTGACACTTTACTTTTCTCACAAAACCAAGTTTTGTTGATTACTGTACCCTAAGCGGAACCCTAACTAGCAGATTTTTTGTATATTGGTAGGTTAATAGTTATATTATTTAAGAATAACCTTGTCCTACGAATAAAACAATCCATATTTTAGGACCATCAAGTCAAAGTATGAAATCCTTTTTATCTCTGTTAGCTACCACTTTCAAGATTTTTCGAAAATGAAAATGTTGTTCGTCTTATCAAAATGTAGCTACTCACAAAAAATTAGCTTATTAGTAATCACAAAAAATTGTTCTAGGGCACCCTGACTACAATCATTAATTAATAATGAATTGTCTGTGGAGATTTTGTTTCACTGATATAAAGTTTTTGTGTTATCAGCTGTTAGTGAAACATTTTTTCATAGCATATTGTAATGCTTAAGTACTGCTCAAGCCTATGAATTTAAAGTGTTAATACGTTCCAAAATTGTACGTCTTGCCAGGTAAGCAAAAACTTGCTGCGGAGGACGCGGTAGAATGCGTGCGATCCCGCTCCTCCGCGTGTAGCGTTGACGAGGGCACGGGGGGTTTTAGTCGATAAGCCTCTGCGGAGGGAGTCCGACATACCCCTGCCCCTTCCCCCCAGGAGGCGGGGGATGCGTAATGCATTCCCCTCCTCAAAAAAAAGGTAAGCAAAAAAAATTATTATATTTTTACCAATAACAACAAAAAGACACCTTTCATGCCATGGCATAAAGATACTTACATTAAGCTAAAAATGTAATAAAATAAAGCTATATTTGTACCCTCATTCAAATTTCCTTATTTTTATGTGTCTGAGTGTACATTAATGCTCTAGTAATAAGACTAATCATGACAGTCATTCTCTAAGTGATGCTGATGGAGTCAGCTGTTTTCGGATGGGGTTAATGAACTTCGTAATCATCAGCTGTGTATACAGGGTGTATCAAAACTATGTAATAATACTTTAGAGTGTGTATGTGTTCCTTATATAACTTGTTTAAGCCATAGTTAAAGCTGACTCAAGCCCCTTTAGGAAGATATTATGGTCGCTTTATCTCTACACTTTGATCTTTTCTTTAAAAAACTGTAATTATTTCTTCTCCGAAAGATCGGAAACAAATCTTAAAGGCCACTAGCCCAGCTGGTAATTTGAAAGTAAATAATATTATTATTATAATATGTCATTCATATTGTAATGAGAAACAAAAGAGGTAAAACATAATATGGCCATAACTTTAACCTGAATCTGTACAAGTAGTAAAAATTTAATTAAATAAATAATCGGTCAAGTGCGAGTCGAACTTGCGCACGAAGGGTTCCGTACCATTATAGAGCAAAATTAGGCCAAAAATTGTGTTTTTTGTATGGCTCCCTTAATTTTTTATTTAATTTTAAAAGTATTATTAATACCAAACCAGAGTAATTATGAGGGTGCAAAAATACGACGAAACGTTTCGATATAAAAGGTAGGTAGTGCCCATGCGCGCTTCGTTTGGCTCATCTTGGCGGGGGCACTCCCGTGCCCCCAGATAAGTACACGTATAAGTGAGGACTTGGTGAAAAATTCAAGTACCTACCCGTTGCCAAAAAATCACGTTTGTTGTATGGGAGCCCCATTTAGATATTTATTTTGTTTTATTTTTAATATTTGTTGAAGCGGCAATAGATATACATAAATAATCAGTGAAAACTCTCTAGCTATTACCGTCCTTGAGTTACAGCCTGGAGACAGCCAGACGGACAGACAACGAAGTCTTAGTAATAGGGTCCTGTTTTTACCCTTTGGGTGCGGAACCCTAAATAGGATTGTCAATTGTTTCTTTATTATTTGAATAAGCATAGTAGGCATAATATGTAGAGTACACGGTATTGTATTCACAATGCAATATACAATACGATAATATACAATTTATTGCGTAAAAACTGAGTCACACAAAAGGATAACACAAAGGGAAGCGACGAAAACCTACTTTACACACATCATAGAGTTACCACCTTTACGCCCCACATAATAAAGTCGTGATTCGCGTGTGTACGAAATATTGTAATGTTTTATGAAAATATGTGAAGACCCTTCCTGATAAGAGATATCAGGGCAGTCCAAGTACATCAATATCTCATTATCCTTTCGCCAAACGTCGTTAAATGCTATTCAAAATTTCCAAACATACATTTTCTTTTATCCGTCGTACGTGTCTTTTGCTGCTTGGGGGAAAACTTCGTTACATGGTGAATTTTATCTCATGGGTTTTATTCCAGGAACTTGTATTTTTTGGAGTACCAAGGTTAAGTTGGATCTTTAAGTGTGAAACAAATTTATAAACAAATAACTGAAATATATTAATACTACATAATATATAGCATTTGCCTACTGTTAGGAAACCCATAATATGCCTCTGATAATTATTAATTTAGTTTCATACCAATGGCAGACGTTTCAAAAGCATCTAATTTGTTGTGACTTTAAAACATAATGCCAGTAAGTTTTTATTGGAGTAATTAGTATCTTATCAAAGGTTGTATTTTAAATATTATATCCTTTATCTACCCCAATAAATAATATTATTATAATAATAATATATCCTTTACCAAGGCTTAGAGCATCTGCACAACTTTCATAACAACCACCTTTGGCTTTAAGGCAGAACAAGCATAATCTTTTTAGGGTTCCGTACCCAAGGGTTAGAAACGGGATCCTATTAATAAGACTTTAATGTCTGTCCGTCTGTCTGTTTGTATGTCTCCAGGCTGTATCTCAAGAACCAATATAGCTAGAGTTCTGAAATTTTCATAGATTGTGTATATTTGTTGCCGCCATAAATAACAACAAATACTAAAAATAAAATAAAATAAATATTTAAGGGGGGCTCCCATACAAGAAACGTGTTTTTTGGCTTTTTTGCTCGTAATCAATAATGGTAACAGCTGGGCACTTGAAATTATCACAAAATTCTTTATTATAATATTTTAACTTTAATAATTCATAATAAAATTTAATTAAAGTAAATATTTAAGGCGGGCTCCCATACAAAAAAACACAATTTTTTGTCTACTTTCGCTCTATATACCGGTACGGAACCCTTCGTGCGCGAGTCCGGCTCGCACTTGGCCGATTATTATTTTTTAGGTCTACCAAAGGCCACTGCACCATTGCTATCAGTCAACAAGCATATTAAGCCCATGATAAAGCTTGTTGATTTATGGACAACCGTTTGAAGTTACATCATTATATTTTTTAATTAATTTTACCAAAGGTTGATGATGATGAATATACGCTACCGTTTAAAGTGATAAAGCAATCTAAGTAACTCCTAAACCCCGAGTCCCGGTCGAGAACTTGCTTAATTAATTTACTTTTCCAGTATTTAACTCCTCGGTAATGAATACTTATCATGTTTCTTGGAGCACATTTTAATTTTTTTATGAGCAAATATTTAGGGGGATAATTTCATTAAATTCTGATCCATGGCGCCACTAGATATTGCCCACAACTTTGTGCGCAGGTTTCTCGAACCATATATTTTTCCGGAATGAAATCCAACGAACGAAACGAAAACGATTAAATAAATATAGCGAAGACAAATTAAAAATATGTCGATGGAAATTAAATCAAAGATAAGTAATTTTAATTATGTTTTTATCTCGCTAAGCCACTGAGCTGATTTGGATGAAATTTGGTATGAAGATACTTTGGGTTCTTCGGAGCTCTCTCAATCGCTTATACTTTTTTAAAAAAATATCCTGCTCAATAAACGAATTTACACGTAAATTTACTTTTATTATACGTACAGTAATATGTGTAGTAAAATCTCACTTATAAACAATCAGAATCGCACCGTAGGCAGTTTGCTAGATTAAATTCTGTACCTCAATTCGATTTTATTGCTGTTACGTCAATTTTACGATGCACAGAGCTATTTCGAGCCGTATGCTACGGTGATAAGGATCAAAATTTTATCTGTACGATGCGATATCAATATTCGTGTTATAGAATATATAGAATATGACATTAAGCAGACGTTCTTTTCGTAGCATTTCTTAGCAGAGAGTAAAGGCCTGCATTCACTTTGATTAGTACGAGTGCAAGTCATTAGTGCAAGTGATTAGTAATTAGGAGAATAATAAAGGACTTGTACTAATCAGTCGCTGTCTACACGTATTTTTTCCTGATTACTAATCACCTGCACTCATCACTTGCACTCGCACGAATCAAAGTGAATACAGGCCCTTACCTGATGTTATATTTTAATTTTTTGTGATTTATTTGGAATCGATCGAACAAAACGGTCTGTCGTTTCAATCCATAACATTACTGCAATATTTATACTACTGAGATTTAAGATTATATAAAACTGTACTCGCAATACCATGAAAATATTATGTAGTATGAACACAACGTTTTTAGCTTCTCTTATGGTTTTATTTTAATGTAGGTTGAAAATTCCTACCATGGAGGGTTGAAAGTGAGGGGACACAAAACAACAAACTCGGGCCTCATTAGCCGCTAATTTCGCCGCCATTTTGCGCCGTCACGCGCGACATGCATCGATGAAGTATACTACTAACCCAAGAGCCGGTGACATCCAGATTGTCATCATTTCATAAAAGCTGAAAGCTTAAATGTTAATGAGTAGGGGCCAGAAACATGTAATTTTTTATGGTTGCTTCCCACTTCCAGACCACTTGAGAGTCTAATACTTCCAGAAAGTTCAAGGGCGTTTGGCAGTGGAGAGAAACTGTCAAAAATGTCCGGCACTAGAAGATAAGATTCCTTTCGGAGATCTGGAAGAAAATACGATAAAAATTGAGCTTAACTCCTTATCGAAGGACAGGTAGATCTTCAGAACTATATACATCTTAAAGTAACCGCGACTGATACTCCATAGTTGCTGGTCGTTCTCACTTCTATGGTCATATACAGGAAATCTTTTTTAAAATTACGAAAATCTGGCTGTTGCTGGCTCTTGGGTTATACTGTTTGTTAGCATGGACATGAATTTACATCGTTACGTTATGGGAGTCGCAGTGATAATGATTTTCAAGCCATATTCGTCAAAAATGGATATTTCACCATTCTATAGGAAATAGGTCCTACAGCTGCAGTTGTTGACTATAGTTTGCTCTGGTTTTGTTATTTTCTCATTTTTCAAGAAAAATATTAATATTAACTTGATATAAGCTAATAATGTAAGCCCACACTCACCTAATATGCGTATAATAGTATGGCGTAGCTCCGAAGATACGCGGTGTGACAACGAATGTGAAATTTGACCCTAATTATTTCAGCAAACTGAAGTAATTAGTAATTACTCTAGAAAGTACAATTAGAGAAATAAATAAACTAAATAAAATTCGGCCAAGTGCGAGTCGGACTCGCGCACGAAAGGTTCCGTACCGGTATAGAGTGAAAATATACAAAAAATTGAGATTTTTTGTATGGGAATAACTTTATTTTATTTTTAGTATTTGTTGTTATAGCGGCGCAACAGATAATATTATAGACACTCTGTGAAAATTTCAGAAGTGATCTAGCTATAGCGGTTCCTCAAGAACCGCTATAGCTAGATCACTAACTATCTCAAACTATCTCAAATACAGCCTGAGGATTCCAGATAGACAGACGGACAGACAACGAAGTCTGAGCAATAGGGTCTCATTTTTACCCATTGGGTACGGAACCCTAAAAACAGCTTTGAAAACTGTATTTACAGTTTTCAAAGTTTAAACTGTATATTAGACAAACAAAACTTCATGAAGCGATTCCCTGTAAGACAAACGGAATCACAATTAAAAACACATTTGCCATTCAAATCGGACTAAAAGTTTCGCCAATCAGCAGCGCAAACACGGAGATTCGCACGTAGCGGCCATTGAGCTGAAAATAAAACAGCAAACCCCACCTTATGCTCCGAAATGAGCGTTAACTCGAAAGAATGAATACAAAGGGCGAAACTTTTGTAAACACTTGTTTACAGGTCCCCCGGATATAAAAGATAATTTTATTCTTTCTGTTTCTGCTGGAATTGTGGGATTTTTTATTGAGGATAAAAAAGTATAGATAGGATGGATAGAAACTTACAAATCGATTACCGTTGCATAATATTGAAGTGAGCAAGGTCCTCGCAGGCGTGCGAGGGTACTAACTTGCCCGAACTTTTAGTTAGAAGGTGCGAGGAAAAAAATAACAGACTCGATGTTCAAGCGAAATTATTTTAATATCATGACAAAATCTATCAAAAAGTAAACAAGTAAAGTAAAGAGTACAAAATAAAATAGGTTTTATAAAAGAAGTTTAGCTATGTACACTACATCACCCCCCTCCAGAGACCGTCAAGGGCGATAATAACCGGTTTTAAAACTACCGAAGGTCGAACCGTGAAATCGACTTGCCGCTTGCGTCGCTAGTACCAGCGTTGGCTGCAGTGTAGTCCCAGTGAGTCGGAACTGTGATGCTGCTGCACGGGATCCAGTGAGTCGGATAGCTGCCGTGTGGAGCCGATGCTACATGCCGACCAGGAGAGATGTGCCCTGCTTGCTAACCGGTCGGTGTAGTGAGATTGCCCATTGATGCCGATGTGGAGTTGCCCTGGCCGCGGTACGTTGTGGCTAGTGGACCGATGTACCCGATTTGGCGATGCTGGCTGGCGTGGTGCGGATGGGGCGCGGAGTGTGGTGATGGAGAAGGCGTGTTTTGTCGAGGTCACCGATGTCTTGCGCCGTCTCTTTGATCGCTGCTACAATTCTGTTTTTCCATTTTGTGTTCCTTCCGGGGTCACCAATGAAGTGAGCAAGGTCCTCGCAGGCGTGCGAGGGTACTAACTTGCCCGAACTTTTAGTTAGAAGGTGCGAGGAAAAAAATAACAGACTCGATGTTCAAGCGAAATTATTTTAATATCATGACAAAATCTATCAAAAAGTAAACAAGTAAAGTAAAGAGTACAAAATAAAATAGGTTTTATAAAAGAAGTTTAGCTATGTACACTACAATATAATACAGAGCCTTCAACACATTTGTTTCATATAACTTGCGAGTGTGACTCCTAATTTTATTTTTGTGCGTCTCAAGAAAAAACTATTAAAAATTAAAACAAGGGTCACAAGCCAGTAAGTCAAATGCATCTCTCACCTTATTATTTTATTTTCCAAATAAGGATTATATTAATAGCGAGCTTTTGCCCGCGGCTTCGCTCGCGTTAAGGAGTATTATTATATACAAACTTTCATCCCGTATTTGCCCCTTGCGGTAAGAATTTATCAAAATCCTTTCTTAGCGGATGCCTACGTCATAACATCTACCTGCATGCCAAATTTCAGCCCAATCCGTCCAGATGTTTGGGCCGTGCGTTGATAGATCACCATGTCAGTCACTCACCTTTGAGTTTTAAATATATAGATTGTTTTAAAATACATAAGAAATCTGCTGAATCTGCTGGCTAATAGTAGTTTAGTTATCATGAAACTTACTCTTTAACAACTATATTTTTATACCTCTATATTATTTAAAGTTATCATCTGGGAGCGGGGAATCGTCCTTTCGAAAACTCATTTCATTTTGAGATTTGTCAATAATAATAATAATATCTATGGACGCTTCACACCACGTTAGTCTGGCCCCGTGCTAAGTACCTGAAGGACTTGTATTACGGTCCTTCATTTCATAAATAATATTATAACACATCCAAGACCCAGGAACATTGAAAACATTTTGTTCCGTCGGTGGGATTTGAACCCGCGACCCCCGGCTTGCGCTACCAACGCGCCACCAACTGAGCCACAGAGGTCGTCGAGAAGTGTTTACAAGTTATAATTTAGGTTGAATTAATTATTATTATATTAGCATAGACGACGACGTATTATTAAAAAAGTAAAAGTTGATTCCATGCTATGAATCTCAATATTCAGAAGGTGAAATAATATAAGATTCTATTTACTTGAGATTGAATAATATAAATCCATCTATATCTCTAAAACTCAGCATTTTTTAAACCACAATACACCGGGACTACTATTCGCAAGTATTTAGATTTCATTACGCGCTAACGGGGGCAGTGCATATAGGTTATACCCTGAGGTGGCCCGGCCTAGTTCCGATATTAGAGTGCATGTTCTTAAGCTGCAACTCGAGCTTTTAATTTTATTCCTTTGAATCAAAAGGACTAATTGAAAATTTTATTTACTTTTGTATATTTGTATAGTTAAATTTGTTTGATGCTTTATTAATGGGAAGAGTGGTCCAGTGGTCGAGAGCGTCGCTCTTGACTTGGAGATCGTGGGCTCGATTCCCACGTTGGAAACATGTTATTTCCAAGTTTGGTTAGGACAATGCAGGCTGATCACCTGATTGTCTGACAAGTAAGATGATCCATGCGTCGGATGTCGGATGGGCATGTAAAAAGTCGGTCCTGCACCTTATCTTTCGCCAATCGTGTCGGTCGATTCAATCCAACGCTTTCTTGGCGAAATCGCATTCCAGTGCTCGTTTGCATTTTTTAAATCCAGTACGATTGGATTAATGTAAACTTATCTTCTTAATATATGTAACTCAAAGGTGACTGACTGACTGAGATATTAATCTATCAACGCACAGCCCAAACCACTGGATGGATCAGACTGAAATTTGGCATGCAGGTAGATGTTAAGACGTAGGCATCCGCTTAGTTTCGGATTAGACTGCAAGTGGAGATGGAATAGGAGATAAAAGTTTGTATGAAACTTTATCAATATTAAACCGATCTGGTTGAGACTTCAATACCCAATTAATAATAATACTTCTTAACGCGAGCGAAGCCGCGCACAAAATCTAGTGAATAAAATAAAATGATAAATAATATCTAAGATAACGCAGAAATATCTCCCACTTGAACATTGAAGTAGTGTAAGATCGCCAGTATCTTATGTCGACACTCAACATCAACTGTTAATTAATTTTATCAGAATTGCTCGGTGATTATGAAAGGATTCTTCTAATTAAAATGTTACCGGTAATCGCTCGCTAATCTTATTTCTGTAAATTAATACTATTGTAAACGAAGTTAGATCGTGGTATATCATCCCCAGTATGTTATAATATATCTGCTATATCACGGTTATCATATTTTATTGTTAAGATTGTATTTATAATATTGGACATAATATTGAATTCGAGAATAGGTAGGTAGTGCCCTTGTGCTTCGCGCTCGTCTTGGCAGTGGCACTACCGTGCACCCAGATGTCGAAAGAGCGTCCGTGGGTATTCTAGAATGAGTAAATCTTGGTTCGTATTCGCAGAGGGTGCAGATTCGATCCCGGGTGGAGGCGTGTACCAATGAGACATTTTCTGATCTTGAGTACACAATACGGACGCTCGTACGGTGAAGGAAAGCATCGTGAGGAAACCCGTACGTATGGTTGGTACCAGACGTATTGACCTGTTCTTTCCTTTGAACTAGGCTGACTTTGTTTCGAGAATGCCGTATGTGCTTGGGCAAGCAACTATACGGCAATTTAAAATCTTGTCTCAGGCACTACAGTATTTGAAAATTGGTCACTTCGCTTTGAAAATACTGTACAAATCATCCACAATAGATGCAAAGACCTAGTTTTTTTTTAATTTGGTCTTGTGTTTGATATTTCAACAATCGTGTCAGTCGTCCAACCAAGTTAAGACAATGAAGAAGAAAAGCGTTGACTTTTAGTTGTTGACTTAGGCGCTAAAAAAGCTTTAATACCACCCTGGCTGACAATGGCCAAAAGCAAGTTACAAGCTAGTAACTAGGGCTTAACCTTTTAATAGTGTCTTACAGTAACACTTTTTGTGTTACTGTAAGACAGTAACACAGTATAATAAAGCTACTGTGCAAAAGTTAATGAAAATCCGTTTATTTTTTGCGTAACTAACAAATATACACGCTAGATGACACCCACAATTATTACGATGCGCCTAAATTCATTTATCGAGCAAGAACTGTGCAATTTTCCGAATTGAAAAGTATCCTATACCCCTTTTAGGGTTCCATGGTCAAATAGCAAAAACGAAACCCTTATAGATTCGTCATTTCTATCTTCATACCAAATAGCAAAGTTGGTTCAGCGGTTTGGGCATTAAGACGTAACAAAAAACAGACAGACAGATGCATTTTCGCATTAATAATATTAGTTTGGATACAAACTTCTGCTTTATAATATAATAATATTATGTGCGATAAAAATGATAAAATTGTGATGATGATGAACGATGGTGGTTTAAGTAAATCAGGGCTTTGACGGTGCGGAAGTCTTGCTACTTAATCCGACGACTCCCAACTTCTAAGCCACGAACATAATCAGGATAAATACTTATAATTGAAAGAACGTTTGAATAATTTAGAATATTATACTCAAATAATATTCTAAATTATATATATAAATAATCAGCAATGTGAAATAAATCTTATAAGCTTAAAGTAAAGAAACGAAAATAAGATTTCATATCAATTCAATGTCTATTTGCTTATAATGACGTGGTAAAATTTAGTTTTAAGCTTATTTATAAATTCATCGCATGCGTTATCATGCTGCAATGTGAACTCACCCTAACGTGAATCACGTCTACAGCGTAGCGTCTACGCAGAGAGCTGTAACTCTCGCGCTACAATAACGATATCTTTGCGTAGGCGTGCTTCGTTACGCTGTAGGCCTGCTACGACGTAGACTCGTCCCGCTGTAGCCGTGCTACGACGTAGACTCGTTACGCTGTAGCTGTGCTACGACGTGGACTCGTTACGCTGTAGTCGGGCTACGACGTAGACTCGTTACGCTGTAGGCGTGCTACGACGTAGACTCGTCACGCTGTAGCTGTGCTACGACGTAGACGATACGCTGTAGCCGTGCTACGACGTAGACTCGTTACGCTATAGGTATGCTACGACGTAGACTTACTCCACCGTAGGCACCCTACGACATAAACTTGCTACGCTCTAAACGTTCTACGTCGCGTCATTCCCAGTGTCCATTCCTTCATATAATTTTTAAATGTGCTGCATTGTGATTATTATTATATATTTTTAATGAATTTTCCGAATTTTTGAAATTAAAAAAAAAAAGATAATGCAGTATTTTTAAAAATTTTACTAATATAGTTACAAACAAATGGCATATTTCGTTTCGAGAAAGAATAAAGACATGTAATTACTAGCCCATTTAACGAAGTATACCAAACACCATAAGTTATAGGAATTGTCTTAATAAAAGTAGCGAATGACTGGCGTAGCACTACGTATTATCGCTGTACAGCCACTTTTATCATTTGGCGCCCTTACGCTAAAGGCGATAAGGTTCATAATGCTACAGTATATGGTCTGGGACCGTACGTAAATGACATAAGCACCAGCGCTGGCGGTGGTCCAAACGTCTTTTCGATATTTGTTTTTCCTCAATTCTTAGAGGGATTACTCACTGGGATATTGGGTGGGGCGGCCGATTGTGCTATTTAGGTACAATAGACTAGATGACGCCCGCAACTCCGTTGCACCAATGCGTCAAAACTCGTTTGACGCGCGGTAGCTGTACATTTTTCCGGGACAAAAAGTATAATATGTCCTTTCCTGGGACTCACAGTATCTACATACCAAATTTCAGCTAAATCGGTTTAGTGGTTTAGGCGTGAAGAGGTAACAGATAGACAGACAGACAAAAAGACACACTTTCTCATTTATTATATTCGTATGGATATGGTTATGGAGGTATGGATATAATTTGAAGCTTAAACTGTCCCACTACTGTTCCATGCTTCTCTCTGCTATATTTTGTAATACATAATATGTATAGAATAATTTAACTAGTTTAATTATTATAAAAGCGGCCAAGTGCGAGTTGGACTCGCCCATGGAGGGTTCCGCAGCAGCAATAAGGTTAATTTTTATGAAATTATATTATTTTTGATTTATTTTTATATTTCAGTCGATTTAATGAAATTTAGATTAAGGTTTACTATTTATGACGTATAAAAAAAACTACTGGCTAGATCTCGTTCAAACCAATTTTTGTTGGTAGTTTTTATAGTAATATACATCATATATTTTTTTTAGAATTATCATGCCTCTACTTTAGAAATTAGAGGGGGGGGGACACACATTTTTCCACTTTGGAAGAGTCTCTCTCGCAAACTATTCAGCTTAGAAAAAAATGATATGAGAAACCTCAATATGATTTTTGGAGACCTATCCATAGATACCACACACGCATAGGTTAGATGAAAAAAATTTTTTTTTGTTTCATTAAGTTTTACTATTTATGACGTATAAAAAAAACTACTGGCTAGATCTCGTTCAAACCAATTTTCGTTGGTAGTTTTTATAGTAATATACATCATATATTTTTTTTAGAATTATCATGCCTCTACTTTAGAAATTAGAGGGGGGGGGACACACATTTTTCCACTTTGGAAGAGTCTCTCTCGCAAACTATTCAGCTTAGAAAAAAATGATATGAGAAACCTCAATATGATTTTTGGAGACCTATCCATAGATACCACACACGCATAGGTTAGATGAAAAAATTTTTTTTTTGTTTCATTAAGTTTTACTATTTATGACGTATCAAAAAAAACTACTGGCTAGATCTCGTTCAAACCAATTTTTGTTGGTAGTTTTTATAGTAATATACATCATATATTTTTTTTAGAATTATCATGCCTCTACTTTAGAAATTAGAGGGGGGGGGACACACATTTTTCCACTTTGGAAGAGTCTCTCTCGCAAACTATTCAGGTTAGAAAAAAATGATATAAGAAACCTCAATATGATTTTTAGAGACCTATCCATAGATACCACACACGCATAGGTTAGATGAAAAAAAATTTTTTTTGTTTCAGTTGTACCTATGGGGACCCCTAAATTTTTTAATACTTTTTCCATTTTTGCATCAAAATCTTAATGCGGTTCACAGACTACATCTACTTACCAAGTTTCAATAGTATAGCTCTAATAGTTTCGGAGAAAAGTGGCTGTGACATACGGACGGACGGACAGACAGACAGACAGACAGACAGACAGACAGACATGACGAATCTATAAGGGTTCCTTTTTTGCCATTTTGGCTACGGAACCCTAAAAACTTAATTAACATTCTGCTGACTACGATATTTTGGAAACATCATTTTGTACGCCAATTGCGTGCTTACTTTTAGACCATTTTTTAATGATATTGTTAATTAATAAATTGAGTATTGCTTTAATTTACACTTCGTTACAATAAATATATTTAGTAATAGTACTAAAGATAGCAGATTATTATAGGTCATAATTTCTCGAAACTTTTACACCTCAAAGCATTATGCAATTCGTAACACAAATATTATTATATTGTCATGGTAGAGGGTAAGGGTCTTTAATATTATCGAGCTTGCTATTTTGATAGACCTGCTTGTGGTATTTTGAAAATAGCTTGTTCGTTGTAATATAAAACCTACGTTATGTTTCAATTTCAATATAAATGTTATTTCGATTAAAAAGTATAGGAACAACGTATTTTGAGGATAAACCGAGAGCATTTGGGTCAGGTAGTAAGAAAATAAGCTGCTTCAAACTAGCATAGTTTCCTATACCTACCCGTAAAGTCTTTATTGATTTTCTATATGATTTCTTTTAATTAGTGAAAACTTCTTTTCTTTTTGTGATGGTTAAGAAATGTTATAATCCCGTCAGGACTCAGGACACGTGAATTTGTCAAAAATTCGTAAGACCAAGAGAGAGAATACCGTCAGCGCGGCGTAGACAAAGAATTGTCACGCTTTCTTTCAAATTTTTTATGCTTTCACTTCTACCGGCACTGAAGTGTAACCCGTTATTTTTTGTATTTTTTTAATACAGGCAACAACCTCGTGAATAAATTCTGATACACAATAAAAACAGGAATGTTATGCTATAGCTCTAAGCCGACATACACTTTCGTGTTATGCCGACACGATCCAGGCAGCCTTTTATTTTTAGGGTGTACATGCTTCAAGATATTGGAAGGAGATTTTTATAATTTGAAAAGAAAATTGGAGAAATAGAGGAGAGATTAGAAAGTGCTTTAGCAACATAATACATCGTCCGTCTTCTTAGTACTCGTTCTGATTTAATTTAATTCATTTAAAAGAAAAAACAAACACTTGAGAGGTGTCAAGGGACACCCGGATGGGACGTAGCTATTTCTTATGTACAAAAAACCTGTATACACTCAAAAAAAGAGAGAGATAGAGAGAGAAGCACGTGCTACAGCACGGCTTACAGCTATAGCAAAAAGCATGTTCCGCGAAGTACATACACATGCAGTACCTATCTTGTGGCAAAAAGTGTCGTGCCAACCAACTTTTTGGTCTTAATTTTTTCTGTTAAGCCCCCTTTCGCAACGCCCCAAAAGGAACTTCGTTCCACTATTAAGGCACATTACTTAAGTACAGTAAGTTACACTTAGATAAGACAACACTTCATGTCTCTATTTTGAACCCTACCAAAATATTTATAATAATATTTTTTATGTACTTGTTCATTAAAAAATATTATCTGTTTCCTGGTATGTCTCATATTTTGCTATTTCGCTGGTGACTCTACCTCGGACAAATAAAATGTATCGGCCAATTTCGCCGGTCAACACTAGCGATTGTGTCGTGAAGCCGGCACCGGCTTTCATTTCAGCCGATCTTATATTGCCAAAAACAAAATCCCCGTTGACACAGTAATTCTGTCTCGTTTAAAAATGACAAGAAGTTCTGTAGCAATTCTTATAAATATTTTCATGTACATTTCTATCGTATGATAATCATGTTTTAAAAATTCTGAAAAATGACAAAAGATCTTGATGTTTTTATTCCAAACTTAGCTTATAATTGAGGCTATATCTAACAAGTTTTTGCGTGCCATGATTGTGCTTTTTGATTCTCGGATTATCGAAATTGGGATAAAACAAGGAAAACACTTGACTCCGTCACAATAACAGAATTAACTCCGATTTATTATACGACGTTCCGAGGAACCGTTAACTAGGCTGCGTTCGGGACTCCTCGGAAATTTCCGGGTGACTTCGGGCTCCGGAGCTGCCCTGACATGCGCAGAAGAGGCCTGCCTTCAAACGCTATCAGTGAACGGAGCAAGGCCGTCGTGGAACCGCGCCTTCGATTTTCGAAAATATATCGAATTGGAATACATGTGTTTGTGTTGTGTGTGTGCAGTGAAATGAGGACTGTGTGTGAAACTGTTGATGACTGTACATCCACCGTGATGGTGAGTACTGGCGAGCGGAAAACGGGTTTAAATATGCAGACCTGCATATTTTGATCTGCATACACTATGGTAAAAAGATAAATAGCTATACGAAAATTGACGAAAGCTGTCTTTGTTGTGGTAATAATTTAGTAAATAACGTATGTAACGATATCCAATTGACGCATAACCAAATGCGGAATAATAATAGGGTCACCAAAATTTACTTCACTATTAACAATATCTCTTGTATCAAATTTCCACCAATGTATAGGATAATAATAATTTTAGTATAAAGACGTATCTTTTGAATACGATACTAATTAACCACACATAGAATTCTTAACGACAACGCAGTAATAATTAATTATGTTTTGTTCTTTTTCGAGTTACTGACTAGGTTAGAACTTAATAAATGATGCCTTGTGTAATGATTTTATTTACATTTTTATACACTATATGATATAAATAAATAAATATAGAATTTAAAAGTATTCACGCTTTATATAGCGTGAGTTTCTATGACCTTGCCAAAAAATAAGGCTCCAAGAATTTTGTTATATCCCATCCACACGCTTATCCAAAAATTGACGTGAGCTAAAGACGATAATTTCCGCCCGAGATAGATTGAAGTTTAATGTGGTTTTTCCTCGCGAAATTGCCAAACCAGTGACATCATAATAATCCTAACACAAGCCCAACATTACTAGTAAAGACTTTTGTCACATAACTGACAGATATTATGTGTGACTAGATGACGCCCGCAATTCCGTTGCGCCAAAATTTGTTTATCGCGCGGGTACATTTTCACGGGACAAAAAGTATCCTATGTCCTTTCTCTAGATTACCTGTATATCTGTATCTAATTTTAGCATAATCGGTCTAGCGGTTTGGGCGTGAAGAGATAACAGATAGACAGACACACTTTCGCATTATTATATTAGTATTTAGTATGGATAATGGCAAGTAAAGCTATATTTTGCCGTCATTTACCTATATTATTGTCTGGACCATAAAATAAAAAGGGGTACCACACCGCTGAATTTAGATAAGGATACCGTAAATCCCGGGGAAACGATAAAGGACTGTTTTATTGCGACAAAATACACGGTTTCCGCGCGATATTTGTGCGTAACTAAGTTGTGAGCATCCAGTATCTAATAAAACTTAATAAATGCTCCCTTGCTACATAAATATGAACCTTATGCTGTAACCATAGAGTTGCTTTTAGTGCGCACATTTTAGAGTGGTCCACAATTGTCAAATCCTTTATAACTACCGTCATACGACCCTTATAATTCGGGCTGGTAACTTACAATCAGGTGCGGCTAGACATTTAGGTAGGTATAATTACGCTGAACAGTTCTACTTTAAATTAATTGAATACTGGTTCGTGCCTATAGATTAAGTTGGACGCAAAGGGCCTATAGGCATTGACGGAACGACCGTTCAAAAGACTACAACGTAATCCATAATTTGCCGACTTCCATCTAATCAGACATCAGTAGTACTTTTATCTATAGTATTTTTGAGTACCGTGATTTATATCGACAGGCCTCGAAATCAGCCGCTCGCCCTCTGACTTCGAGACTGAAGCTATAAGGCATTGATAGAATCCATGTGCCGCAGCTCCTGCCAACAATAATAATTCCATCTTGTTTACTAGTTTTTAATATTACAAGGTCACGTCCGCAGCTACGTTGCATCGAAATTCATTTACAACGTGGTAATCGTACAACAATAACTCTCCAAATTAAGTTTGTCCTATCTCATCTCTCAAGGTAGGATAGGAAGGGCCTCCATACCAAATTTCATCTGAATCGGTTCAACCGTTTACACGTGAGGAGGAAAGATAGACACATGCGCACTGTAAAACTCTAGAACGAACTGTCACCAGCAGTATTTCCGGACCTATACGACCTGCAAACCTTCAAGAAGAAAGCGTATTCCCTCTTAAAAGGCCGGCAATCTTCTGATGTTGCGAGTGTCCATACTTGCTTACCAGGTGACCCGTTTGCTCGTTTGCTCCCTTATTTAATAATAAAAATTCATAGTATTAATAATATTGAAAATATAATAGAAGAAAATATAATAGAAGAGAAAGAGTCATTTTAATTTTTAATCGATGCTTACTGTTATAAATCACGGAAGGCGTCATTTCCAATAGTGAAATTCATTACAAACCTTACCAATTTAATTTCAATGATGCTGCTCATAATTTATCCAATAAAAACAGAAATATTAAGGAAGAAGTATAAAACTATGTATTAAACTGTATTTTCAAATGTGTTAGTAATGTTAAAACTCGAAAACGGCTGAACGGATTGGGCTGATTTTAGCCTCACAATATTCGTAGAAGTCCAAGGAAGGTTTTAAAGTGACACGAAGTTCACCGGGACAGGACAACCTACTAAATATTGCTCGCAACTTCGTTGCATTGTAAAATTCATTTGTTAATAGCTCGAATTTTTTCCGAGATAAAAGATATGCTTTATTCTCGGGTGGTATATCAAATTTATTGAAATCAGAATAGTGGCAAAATTTAGACATCACTTTCTAAATCTCACTTTAATAATATTAGTATGGAATTCACGTTTTATTTTCTTAGAATATGTGAGAAAAACGACAGAATATGTGAGACACTATTAGATTAGTAACACCTTATTGTACCATATTTCATGCAAATAAAGATTATTATTATTATTATTATTATTAGCCTAGATTCGTATCTAAATATTTATTATATTATAGCTCAAAGGTGACTGACCGACATAGAGATCTATCAACGCACAGCCAAAACCACTGGATGGATCGGACTGTAAATTTAGCACGCATGTAGATGTTATGACGTACTATGCATCCGTTAAGAAAGGATTTTGATCAATTCTACCCCCAAGGGGATAAAATAGGCGATGAAAGTTTGTATGAAACTTTGTCAATTTGAAACCGGTCGGGTTGAGACTTTGATACCTAATTAATAATATTATAATTATACTTCTTATCGCGAGCGAAGCCGTGGGCAAAAGCTACTTTGTTAATATCTTTTTACGAGTAAGTACTATTTACTACTCACTGCCTTCTTGATATTTACGACGACATCAAAGGAAATGATCAAGCGCTTTTATTGTCTATCAGATGACTATTGTCTTTTTGTCAAACGTTTCTAAGAAAAATTGTATATAGCCATCAAAATATAATATACAGAACGATCACCCTAAATTTTCACTACGCCAGTACAAAGCACAGGGCGGCAATCGGCATTTCCTAGAACAATATTGTTAAAAAAGAAACCTATAGACTATTATATTTTAATTGAATTTTTGTGGGTCGTGGTCGCTTGATGCGTTGATCAGGACAATACCTATATTATAATATTTGACCGCTCTAAGTTCGAACAGTGTACAGATCTACAATATCTGAAGCTATGCTTGAACTTTAAGCGGTCAGAATACTGAGCTACAGTAACGAAAATTGATTAACCGACCTGAGATGAGAACTAACTGAAAGTACAAAAGTTCTAGGAAATGCACTACAGATAACTAGGTTTGCAAATCGTGAAACACTCTTCCATAGTATTTCATATCCATAGTTTATATCAATCAATCAATCAATCAAAATAATTTATTCATATAGGTCACACGGTAACACTTATGAACGTCAAGTCGATTCTTAAAGATTACAAAATAAACATAGACATCTTATTCTTAGATACAAATTAGTAATTATCACAATTAGACTTACATAAATTACTGACAAATTCCATTTTTTGAAAATATGTACGTATAATTCAATAAGAAATAGTTATCAGCAAAACAATAATGTCAATATTATAATTTTAAATTATTATAATTAAGTATGTCAATAATTCATTAAGTCAATTCAAGTATTAATATAAAATCATGTCCATAGAATATTATTATGATAAGTTATTTTTATATTTATAGAAAAAAGAGACATAGTTAATTATTATTATTAATATTGTCGTACTTATTCCCATGGATGAATGTCATCAAAGTAGTCATTTATTCTGTAGTAGCCCTTACAAATTAATTTGTTTTTGATACATTCCTTAAATTTGTTGAAGGGCAAGGCTAAAATGTCATCAGGTAGTCTGTTATAGAAACGTATACCGAGTCCCACGAATGAGTTTTGAACCTTATGAAGACGTGAATAATTAACTGCTAGTTTATTTTTGTTCCGTGTATTAAAAGAATGCATATCGGACTTTTTATCATAATATTGGATGTTCTTTCTAATAAATATGACATTGTCAAAAATATACTGTGATGGTACCGTCAGGATATTTATGTCCTTAAACGTTTCCTTTAGGGAGCACCTTGATCCTAGTCTGTATATAGCGCGAACAGCCCGTTTTTGCAATAAAAATATTGTTTGAATATCTGCAGCACTTCCCCACAGGAGTAATCCATAAGATAAGATGCTGTGGAAATAGCTGTAGTAAACGGTACGAGCTGTTTCTTCATTAGTCAATTGTCTTACTTTCCTAATCGCAAAGACTGCTGAACTTAGCCTTTTTGCTACATTTGAAATGTGAGCTCCCCATTGAAGCTTAGAGTCAAGAGTGAGGCCTAAAAACATTGTAGAGTCAACGAAATCCAGATTGACATCACCAATTTTTAGGTTAATTTCAGTGTTAGCTTTCACGTTAGGCATTCTGAAAATGACACACTTTGTTTTATTAGGATTGAGTAAAAGATTGTTTGAAGAGAACCATTCTAATATAAGAGCTAGTGTTTTATTAACAGTACTGTAATCTGGATTTTTTCGATTCAATTTAAACAGGAGGGATGTATCATCTGCGAATAAAATAATTTCGCAAAATGATCGTATGAAAAAAGGTAAATGATCAGATGTTAAATCACTAAATAAACACATTTTTGTGCAATGGCAGTTACAAAAAATATTATCTAGGCAAGTTGCCGAATGTGAAGTTATCCTAGTAGGCTCTAAAAATAAATACTTAAGGTCAAATGTTTCAAACAAGTTCAAGAATCTATCACATCTGGAAGATTTTTCCATAAAGTTTATGTTAAAGTCACCACATAATATAATATATTTTTTTGTAACTAAACGATTTAATACATTTTCTATTATTACGTCGAAAGAATCAAAATCACTCTGTGGGGGTCGGTACACACATATGATGATATATTCCTCAAGTTCCACGCAGGATATTTCTGCTGTACATTCAGATGAAAGGGTTACAATGTCTTTGCGTTCTTTATATTTGATGACATTTTGTACATATATAAGAGAACCCCCGCGTATGGCGCCCTTCCTTATGAACGCACTGGCAATGCTATAAAATTCATTATTCATAATATCAATTTGTTCACTTTTTAACCAGTGCTCAGTAACACAAAATACATTAATGTTACGGCTTTTTAAAAATAGGTCTACTTCTAATTCTTTGCCATGTATCCCCTGAATGTTTTGATGAGCTATAATAAGACTATTGGCTACGCTGTCCTCGAAAAAAATCATTATCATTTCTTACATTGTTATACTTTGATTGAATTAAATCTATTTTATTAAAGTAATAAGGGATTGTGCCTTTTTTATGACTTACTACATGATTTTTCTGTACAGGGTTTTTTCCACTTTGATTTGTGTTTGGCAATATCGAAAAATAATAGGGTATAGTTCCCTTAATGTTGTTTTTTGAATACAATTTATCTCCAAATTTTTTAACATAATATTTATCATAATTAATGCTATCAATTTCTAAATTACATTTAAAACATAAAAAATTACATAATGGTTTATATTTATAATAGTCAGATTGAAGCTTTTGTTTTGGATTAATATATTTACAGTTTGGAAAATTTCTAATTAATTGCTCAATATTATAATTCAATAGATTCGTGTTAAGAAACGGGTTATGATTAATTCCTATAACAAAAACATGACATTTTTTCAAAGCTTCAAGTGTATGGCACAGATCTGAGTACAATGAATAAGGATTTTTTTCGTTAGTCCCGACGCTTATTATTACAATATCGTCATTACATATGTTTTCGCTAAGATTACGACAATTTTTAAGTATAATAGAAGCAGGAGCAAATGGTTTTATTAGACCATTTATATTATATATGTCATTCCAATTATTAAGTCTTGTTTTATGCATTTCCACAGAAAAGTTTTTTAATTGTTGGTCACCCAAAATGAATATGTCATTTTTCTTCAAACTACCCGCATTTTTCTTTTTTTGAATGTCATTTACACTTGACGCTGTCATCTGTGACGTTTGACATAACGTGGTATTGATATTTCGATCACGCTTAGGACTTCCTAGGTTATTATGAACATTCTGAGTTCCAAGTTTTTGTAATAAACTTACATCTCCGTGATATTGTGACAGTGGGGAATTGCGACTTGTTAATATCAAAGACTTGCGTATTTTCGTAGCGATCGGTGTACAATATGTTTTCTTCGGAGTTAGTGATATATGTGTGGTGTCTTCTGATAACTTTTTAAGAAGAGATATAGTTTTATTTTTAGAGTCTAACTCTCGTTTTAAGGACGTAACTTCTAGATTAAGGTGTGCAATTTCTTCATGGGCGCTGGTAAGTTCGATTTGCAATTTTTCAATATGGGACTTTAAGCAAATGATTTCTGTATCTATTTCCGATTCGATGGGTTGGCTCGATGATGAAATGTTTATTATATGTGATTCATCATCTGACATCAATGCAATATTAGTCTCAGAACTGGCTTTTACGATTTTTCTTCTGAATGTGATATTTTCCATGGTATAATAATAATATACTTAGTAAGTGTTTTTGTTGATATAAGCTAGATGGCGCTAGTTGTCGTAAGCGATTTATTCAAAATCAGCTGTTACAAAATTTGAAATCTAGTACTAGAATTATTTACTTATTTCTGAATACAAGATTTAAATACTGTTGAAAAAGCTACTTCTTCTGTTCATGCAGAGTTAAAGGTGATGCAGAAAGTTATAATATCTGCACTTTAAGTTCTTTTGGAAGAAGAAAATATCTGAAGTCCACTTACTACTTTTCTTGTATTTACGATTTATCTGCTGAATGTAGCACTTCACTAACAATGTCACGGATAGATCCAGAGTTATACTGTATAATTATCAACTTTTATTCTCAATAAATCAAAAATTGGAATTTTTTAGAAATTATAAATACGGAGCTAGATATTATCGTTGCAACTGACAGCTGTCAAAATCTAATAGTCATACTTCATTTATTTTTATAAAATAAGGGGACAAACAGCCTGATTGAAAGCAACTGCTGTTGCCCATTGCCTCGCAGCATTAGAGCTGCAGGTGCGTTGCCGGCCTTCATCCTCTTAGACATGAAATATCTCTGAACAGTCTTTCAGGCCAGCCTTTAATACGGCCTTACTATTTTGTATCGACCAATACAAGTGAACACAATATAGATGGGCATATCTTGTCTATGTTTGCCCATTATTATCGATCGTGCATGATAGACAGCAGTTATAGTAGGAATCATTGACTTTAAGTATGGCTCAATTAGGTGTTGGGCCTTTACGAAGTGTTTTGGCTCAATAATGACATTTCAGTGGCATAAAAATATGTCGATTTACGATATTATGACACAACCAACGTTTTAAGGGGCCCTAGATCATTATTATCCTTCTCTTTCAGCAGGTATTTGGTTGACGTACGTTTATGAGAGAGAAGCACGTTGTTTATTTCAATTTTAATTCTCTCTCAAGAAAACCTGTAACTTAAGGTCGTGCAGACCAATATCTATAGTGCGCGATGCCTTTTTGAAATAGCTTTTATCAAACTCTATCTGCAAGCAATAAAACTGTATTAAAACTATGAAATTATTTTACGAGTAAAGTAGTATAATTTTATAGCGCACTAAAAGAATATTACTCTCAAATGAAAAGATTGAGAAATTATTCTCATGTTTAAAATGTTTTTATGTATTTTTCGTTGCGTTCCTAAAGTTTGCGAGTAATAAAGATACGAAAAATGGATTTAAGATTTTATAACGGAGTGTAATGAAAGCAATAAAACTATTTTAACGACAGTTCGCGTGTTAGTTAAAATATTTTTTTCATTTTCTTAGGTACCCGCAGTTAAGGAAATTAAAAAAAAAACTTGCATTTTTAAAATTGACATTCTTGTTACCCTAGTAGAAATAATGGTTGATATAATTCCCTCTTTTACGCCGCACCGGTCTACTCTCCCTCCGCATTATAATTAATTTTCAATCTTTTCACATATTATTATTATCCTTACTTGTTTTTAAAATTTAAAGCAATCCAAATAAGTGCAACAGGGCCAATAAAAATCCTAAATTAAATCCCAGGGCAACGAACATTTCGGCACAGCAATAAGATTATTTTTTAGATCTTAATATAAACAATATTTCCACTCCACAAAACCGGGAGACAAATGATCCATTTTTTGAGGGATAGAAAGGGCCGGCCCATTTCGCTGTAAACTGTTTTCACACCGCATTTCCTACCGAGCATCAAACCATTTGCGTAAAAGCGATACATCAGTCCATTAGTGGAGACTCTTCGCCCGGATTCTGAAGGTTTTATTGACAGGGATATTAATATGGCATGGTCTAAGAAAGGCCAAAGATTTGTGGGATAAAGAGGTTTTGGTGTGCTTAAGATTTTGCAATATACAAGCGTTGAATCTATTAAGTCTACTATTTGCATTCTATGCTTCTGTAGTGCATCATATCTGTGTTCTAAAAAGTAAAATCTATACATATAATAAAATCGTAGGAAAGTCAATTCTGTACATTGAATATTTTTGAAAAATAATACTTGGGACGTGATCTACAATCGATATGGAAGCCAAAAATATAGTTTTTAGAATTTTTGTCTGTTTGTCGGTTTGTCTGTTTGTCTGTTTGTCTGTATGTATGTCCGGGATAAACTCAGAAAGTACTGAATGGATTTACTTCAAATTTTGCACGAATATTATATAGAGGTCGGGTCAACACATAGGCTATATATTATGACGATATCACCTAGGGCGGGGGGAGGGGCTCAAGTTTCAAAATTTTTAGTTTTTTGCTCATATCGCCAAAACGGTGCGTTGTAGAGAGAAAATGTCCGGCACGTAATGAAAGCCCATAAAATTTCCTACAAATTTCTCCTTCACACTTTGTATCTATCTTCACTCCTTGCCATGCTATGAGCTTTTGTCTATCTTTTCTATACAAATTTCGAGTGTCGTTTGATTAACATGCTGGGCGCTTTGGCATCGGTCTCTTATTGGGGGGGGGGGGCTTCGCCCCCCCCCCAACCCCCACCCCCCCACCTCCCCAAATTTTGCTTCAAACAAAGCGGTGTTGCGGCGTTATACATCTTTTTAAAGAACAAAGTTAAAAACTAAACTACACATACGGTTTTCCAGTGTCGTTTGTTTTGGGGGGGCTGCGCCCCCCCAAACCCCCCTATGAAACTTTTGTTTTATCTATACATATAATAAAATCGTAGGAAAGTCAATTCTGTACATTGAATATTTTTGCAAAATAATACTTGGGACGTGATCTACAATCGATATGGAAGCCAAAAATATAGTTTTTAGAATTTTTGTCTGTTTGTCGGTTTGTCTGTTTGTCTGTTTGTCTGTATGTATGTCCGGGATAAACTCAGAAAGTACTGAATGGATTTACTTCAAATTTTGCACGAATATTATATAGAGGTCGGGTCAACACATAGGCTATATATTATGACGATATCACCTAGGGCGGGGGGAGGGGCTCAAGTTTCAAAATTTTTAGTTTTTTGCTCATATCGCCAAAACGGTGCGTTGTAGAGAGAAAATGTCCGGCACGTAATGAAAGCCCATAAAATTTCCTACAAATTTCTCCTTCACACTTTGTATCTATCTTCACTCCTTGCCATGCTATGAGCTTTTGTCTATCTTTTCTATACAAATTTCGAGTGTCGTTTGATTAACATGCTGGGCGCTTTGGCATCGGTCTCTTATTGGGGGGGGGGGCTTCGCCCCCCCCCCAACCCCCACCCCCCCACCTCCCCAAATTTTGCTTCAAACAAAGCGGTGTTGCGGCGTTATACATCTTTTTAAAGAACAAAGTTAAAAACTAAACTACACATACGGTTTTCCAGTGTCGTTTGTTTTGGGGGGGCTGCGCCCCCCCAAACCCCCCTATGAAACTTTTGTTTTATTCCTTATGAAACTTTTGTTCATAATTAAAAGGTATCGTGGAGTTTGTATTGCGTCTTAATTATCCTTTGTAGGAACAAACTAAGTCATCTATACATTTAAAATCGTAGGAAAGTCAATTCTGTACATTGAATATTTTTGAAAAATAATACTTGGAACGTGATCTACTATACTAACGCGGACGAAGTCGCGGGCAACAGCTAGTTCCTTATGAAACTTTTGTTCATAATTAAAAGGTATCGTGGAGTTTGTATTGCGTCTTAATTATCCTTTGTAGGAACAAACTAAGTCATCTATACATTTAAAATCGTAGGAAAGTCAATTCTGTACATTGAATATTTTTGAAAAATAATACTTGGAACGTGATCTACTATACTAACGCGGACGAAGTCGCGGGCAACAGCTAGTTTTGAATAAAATTTCTATATACTTTGTGATCACAAATTTAAATCCGCTAGTTTTCCTATTCTAATTAAGTACTAACCTAACGTTACACTTTTGATTAAATTTGTTAATTACTTTTGAATGTCATTTTAAAATAATACTATTTCCATTAACTTTTTATAAATTGGATACAGCTAAGCACATTCTAAATTTGAATAGGCTACTTGACCTATATTCAATTTCATTGAACAAATGCATATTTCTAGTAGAACTTGGCCTAGGAAACCGTATTTCACCCTTATCATCAAATAAAAGCTTATGATTGATAAATAAAGTCGATTTGAAAATATGATTTTATGAAAATATGATTTGTACTGACTAAAACGCTTTTGCAGTACTTCCGATTTGGATGTGACGTCATCATGTTCGTAATTTAATATCTTTTATTTATCGCGCTCGTTATGTGTAAGTTTATTTGTACATAAATAATAAGAATAAGCCTAGAAAGATTTGCAAAATATATTTTCTTGAGTAATTCAAATAAAACACCAGTTTTATATATTATCTCCATTTATTGTAGACGGGAAATGAAATGGCCAAAACTTTTCTCCAAAAGTTTTCAACATTACAAATGATTTCTAATTTCTTATTTAATTCTTTTATAATTTTTGGGCACCTTAAGACTCGTACATTTAGCACATAAAAAAATGTTAATTAAAGAGACTCTAAAATACAAACAGTGTGACGTCACACTATAATGGCGGACAGTGTTTTTGGCGCCATTTATAAGGCGTATTTTTCAATCAACATTTTTATGGGTTTTTACTGTGTAAAATAATAAAATATTAGTTTATTTCGTGAAAATTAATGATTAAGAAGCGATTAGCATGAAGAAAAAAATTAGGTCAAATAGCCTATTATGTATACGTGTAGCCTGAACTCTAGAGATAGTACAAAGAACAAGTTAAATTAGTTTTTTATTAAGATCCACGATCTTGAAATTGATTTGGAAACTACCAAAGTTGCAGCCCTGATAATATGAAATATATTTTTATACTAACTTTCAATAATTATGATATTAAAAAACCATAACTTATTTATAAATTCAGATGGCATATTGCTTAACATCAAAAAGGCTATGGCACCGTGGGAGAGCCATGCTTCGGCACGAATGGGCTGGCTCGACCGGAGAAATACCACGGGCTCACAGAAAACCGGCGTAAAACAGTGCTTGCGCTGTGTTTCGCCGAGTGAGTGAGTTTACCGGAGGCCCAATACCAAACCCTTTTCCCTTCCCTACCCTCCCTTATTTCTTTCCCTACTCTCCCCTATTCTCTTCCCTACCCTCCCCTACCCTATTACCTCGTAAAAGGCCGGCAACGCACCTGCAGCTCTTCTGATGCTGTGAGTGTCCATGGGCGACGGAAGTTGCTATCCATCAGGTGACCCGTTTGCTCGTTTGCCCCCTTTTTTCATTAAAAAAGCTTCTATTCTACTATTACTATCAGCTGATTTTGATGAAAAGCAGATAAAGACGAAGACTAAAAGTAAATAATATTTATTATTTAGTGCAGTGTGATATGCAATTTCAAGAAATTTTAATATAGCTCGTATAAAACTTAGCTTTTACTTAATATGCCAATATTTAGGCAACGTATCAAAGTAATCTCTGTCCCTGATATGACTTATCTTATATACCAGACAGAGACAACAAAATCTCGTTATAGCTATTTAAACATTTTTAGCAAGTGGACTAGACGTATTTAATGGATTAAATTAAGCCAAAAGCCTTTTACCAAGCATGCCATAATAAAGCTGAGGCAAAATTTTAAAAACTCCACAAAAAACTTCTAAGCTCATCTGGACTCTAGTTACGGTAATTTATTTATAATTATCCAGGAAACCCTAAAAAGGCGGGCAGAGCCCAGTAATTACTTAGCTCTAAAAATCCTTTCTCTACTGAATTCCAGTTGAGTTTCTAATTTACAATCTTAGACTAATTTCTCGCAGTGTTTGTTGGAATTAGGTCAACTCGCATACGACTTTTTGCTTATTTCTTTAGTGAGAGACCCATCTGTGTAGACCCAAAATTAATCTTAATTTAATGAATACCGTGAGATCCATATAGTTTTGAAATAAGGAATGTCCTTGTTTGAGATCTAATATCAGTGCAAATTGTACATTTAACTGCATTACATTATATTTAACTTCATTGTATTCTACTATAGAGTACATCACAATGAAGAACTCAAGAAGAATCACAAGAAAAATTTATCAAATTCGATCCAATACGTTCGGAGTTTTTTGTAATAGAAGCACATTTGAGGCACCATGATATAATTTTATTAATATAAATTTTTCGTCCGTTAGATAGAAATGAATTTGATATTTTGACAATAAAATCTTCGTTTCAAACCCTATTCATCGCGACAAGATGTCACCTCCCAATAAGCAGCAATAACATAAATCGAACAAAACATTACAAAGACGGACAATAGAACAAAAAGATAAAAGAAGAAAATGATAAAGAAATCAAATCGAGGTCAGAAACTTGTCGTGGTAATATCAAAATCGATAATGTTCATGATGGAAAATACTCGTATGAGAAATTTTTGGTAATTTTAATAAAATTCTGATGTAAAATTCAGTACTCTGACTTCTTTTCTCATGATATCCGGAGATATCGACCAATTCGCTTATCAAATTCATAAAGAAAATGAAATCTGACACAATCAAGGTCATATTTTAATAACCTATTGATTAATTAATTATAGAGCAATTTTTTTAAACACATGCTAGACTTAAAACAGAAAAAAAAACTGAGAGGTGTCAAAGGACACCCGAATGAAACGGAGTTAAATATGTTAAGAAAATCTGTACATAATACAATATACTCAAAATAAATAAAAAAAAAACGCCATCTATTGACGCCCAGGAATACTAAAACGCCTCACTGTTTAATATTCTCAAAATAATAACGCATCGCTGTTTATAGCGCCCTCTGCCCCTAACATGCAGGTACTAATAAAAAAAGTGTCGAGGTCAAATCAAGGTCAAATTTCGATCTGTCTAGCCTTCAGATTTACGGCGAACGCGACATAAGGAACTCCGTTCCAATAAATATGATGATAATTAAATATTTCGATATTAAGAGTCTATTACAGTTACGTTTATACTAATCGTAGGAAGCTATAGGAACACAATATCATAATATTAATAATAGATGACACTGGCAACTTCGTTGCGCCAAAATTCGTTTTTCGTGCGGGAATCATACATTTTTCCGGGATCAAAAGTATTTCCGTAAAATAATTGAGCAAAATCAATTCAGCGGCTTAGGCGTGAAGGGGCAACAGACAGACAGACACGCACACTTTCACATTTATAATATTAGTATGGACGGGGACCAATATTTTCACGGTCAGCTTCACCTAGACACCTGCAGCGAGTTTATGAAACTCCCAAGTAAATGATATCGCGTATTGAATGTTCCAGGAAAAGTCCGCGCGACACCTGGCACTTGTAATACGATATGAAACATTTTAATATAGAGGTTATTGCATGAGTCAGAATTTACGATTCCGAGAATAAATTTTAAACTCTGTCGAATCACGTTCTATTTGGCGTAAAATTAAGGAGCAACATGAAAGACTAGGTAAATGTTAATTGGATATTTGGAATGACTATGAATTTTACGGCGTTTAGGGGCTACCAAGAAAATTATACTGCTGTGTATTCGTAACTTATAAAGTCGAAGTGCTATGAAATAGTCGTAGCAAGCGCGTACTACTACCAAGAAATACTCGTAGCAAGCTCGTACTACTACCACGAAATACGCGCGTAGTAGTGCTATGAAATACTCGTAGCATTTGCGTCTAGTGCTATGAAATACTCGTAGCATTTGCGTCTAGTGCTATGAAATACTCGTAGCATTTGCGTCTAGTGCTATGAAATACTCGTAGCATTTGCGTCTAGTGCTATGAAATACTCGTACCAAGCGCGTACTAGTCCTACAAAACACTTGCAGTAAGCGCGTACTACGAAATGTTCGTAGCAAGTGCGTAGCTTTGCGAAAAAATATTCGTTGCATGTGCATTGTATCAGTACGAGTTTGTACTTTGTAGCACGACAATCTTAGCAGTGTTAATGCGTAGCTGCTGTTGTCCATTGTTTCAAAGCCTTTTCAAATCTTTATCGTTGCATTATGGCAATAGTGTCTGAAATACTAAGTTGCTGTTTTTTTTTTGTATGAAAAAATATTGATACTTATTAATACTTATAAAATATAATAAACAAAGACAAAAAATCTCGTACCAGCATTTATACAGTGTGAAATTTTAATGGTTGTTTTCCCGCAGTAAAATGATTCTATCTTAGTAGTACAATAGATTTGTAAAGTATTTTTTGTTCAAATCAAAAAAAAAATTCGGTCGGGTCCATAGTAACTCGCGCCTATCGGTATAAAGTTTCCATAGTACGTCATACAAAATATTTTTTATTTTCAAAAAATAACATGCATGGTTCGATAGTACTACTATAGGTAAATCTTTCTGCTGCGGGAAAACAACCACTAAAATTTCACGTTGTATATTGTTGCCTACTTATGAAAACCAATATTATTTATTTTAATTTTTAGGAATATCAAGCATAATAATTTATGCATCATAGAAAAAGAAATTTTGTTGTCGACGTTGGGAACGACAGTTTTCAACAGGTGAAAATCGACAAGCAGCACTCGCATGACCTATTATTACAGCTTAAAATATTCAGAGCAGTAAAAGTTGGGCTATTTCAAAATATATAACCTCTTTTGATGACCTAGTAACCTCCGAATGCGGTCGTTTTTCTTGGTCCAATATTATATTTGAGGAAAGAAACAAAGAGTTTGTAGTTTTCCGGTTATTTTTTTTGAAACTGCATCACTATCATCCTTTGGTGTACTATATTATACAAGTTAGTACTTGGATATTACTATACACATGACTGGTGAGACATTACCGATACTTATGGAGAGTACTCTGTACTCGATTCTCATTATAATTATGTAATAAAATTAGCTTCTTAATTTTTTTCCGAATTTCCAAAATTAAATGAATCATGGATACTAAGTAAATTTCGCGGCTAGGCAAGTAGGCATACTATGCGGCCGGTGCAGAGGCGTGCGCTACCAAAGAAACACCACACAACTACCCCTCCCGCTCGCGGTGTCCATGCGTTGGGTAAATAATTATTTAACTTTAAGCTACATTTACTCAGTGATCAATTGATATTAATTTTTTATATTATTTTTTTCCAACTAACATAATAGCCAAATATCACGTCCTCGAGTATTGAACATGTCTCACCAGTCACGCAGTATACAACACACATGATAATTATTAATTATGCCTATGCGTAGGAATTTTATACAGAAAGAAAATCATAAGTATCTAGTATTCTTTCAAATCTGATTTATTTCGGAATTCATAACAGTATGTTCCGTGGAATTCGAATAAAATTCATTCATTTCCAAGAAAGTAAAAGGATCTCATAATAATTTTATATGGAATCCACGGTGTACATATTTTCATTGCTACCCAAAAATTATATGAACGTAGTATTATTGAAATTGTAATTTCAGTATATTATCTACTTAGAGTAGTACTTATTAGTGGTAATCATACAACCCCCATGTGCTTTTCAAAATGGTACATGCTTCCATCTTAAAAGAAGAAAAATTAGAACCCCCTAGATAAATAGGCTGACATTTATAATTCATACAATTTCTCCTCGTTCGGAGCTATAAAATATTTAATATCAGCTCTTATCATGCCCCTTCCCGTTCCGTTTCCTCATTGTCCCGGGCATAAATGTCTTTTGAGGTAATCCCATGAAATCCCGGCAGATGGGGACCAGGAGTTTTTCTTCACCCCTAGGGTTTGAGGGATAGTTACTTTAATAGGTAGCGCTAAGAATTGTTTTGAGTGATTGGGAAACATACGAATATTATCAATGTTAAAGTCAAAAAAATTGGCTGCTACCTATCGATAATGATTTAAGTTATGGGGATAATCAATTGATTCATATTATCCCTATAAATCTTTTTTTCAATTATCCCAATATATTTGATTTATGAAACAAGGAATAGTTTCGTTTGGAAATATAAAGTAAGGTACGTGATGAACTTATTTGCGAATAACGTAATCATATATGTGTAATAAAAGTTTCTGGAGATCTAGTCTATAATACGTTTTAATTGCAAATAAAAGACCTTTAAATAAATCGGCCAATATATTTATGTTAGTTCTCCAGTACTTGCTTATCTTAATAAATTACTAAAATTTGGTAAATTGATTGATTCAAACAACTATATAAAGTAATAAAACTAGAGTTATAACATCGATTCAAATTCATAATTTCAATTTGGGGCATCGATTTCGCGATATCGCCTATTTCATTTTGTTCCACTAGACGCCCAAATGAATTCGAGATATTTGCTATGCATCATTGTTATTATCATCACAGTTATAGACCGTACTAGTGATACGTCTAATTTGGTCAATATGTATTTAACCGACTTCCAAAAACGAGGAGGTTATACGTTCGTCTGTGGATATTTTTTTTTTTTTTTATGTATGTTCAACGATTACTCCGCCGTTTATGAACCGATTTTCAAAATTTTTCTTTTGTTATGATAGGTTTCACTCCAATTTGGTCCCATTTTGACAAAAGTGGTGATCTGATGATGGGATCCATGAGTAATCGAGGGAACTCCTCAAAATTCAAATGGAAACATATGTTTTTTTTGGTTTCATATGAAGTATTCCAGGCATATGTTACCAAAAAGTAAGATTTTGCACCAGGATTTACTATGGTTCGAAGGTGGTGAACAGAACTCCTTACTCCTTATAGATACATGTTTGGGGGTTTCGGCGTTGTCTTAAGAACTGAAAGCATATACTACTATGCAAATTTAATTAATCATCATCATCATCACCACCATTCCACCATACATCCGTGAGTAATCGAGGGAACTCCTCCAAATTTATATGGAAACTTATAATGATTTCGATTTTATGAGAAGTATCCTAAGCATATGCTACCATAAAGCAATGTTCAGGAAAGTGGTGACCTGATGATGGGATCCATGAGTAATCGAGGGAACTCCTCAAAATTCAAATGGAAATCTATGTTTTTTTGGTTTCATATGAAGTATTCCAGGCATATGTTACCAAAACTAAAAAGTAAGATTTTGCACCAGGATATACCATGGTTCGAAGTTGGTGAACAGAACTCCTTACTCCTTATAGATACATGTTTGGGGGTTTCGGCGTTGTCTTAAGAACTGAAAGCATATACTACTATGCAAATTTAATTTATCATCATCATCATCACCACCATTCCAACATACATCCGTGGGTAATTGAGGGAACTCCTCCAAATTTATATGGATTTCGATTTTATGAGAAGTATCCTAAGCATGTGCTACCAAAAAGCAAGTATGGGGGTTTCGGAGTTGGTTTAAGAACTTAAAGCATATTATGCTACTATGCAAGTTACATTCATCATCATCATCATCACTACTACCGGTCACCACACCATGAATTATCTAATTATGACCCTATTATTGTTACTTTTAATCGTCTTTAAGAACAAAGGTCGAATTTGTCGAACGATTTAAAAAATTATAATGTTGTTTCAATGTAAATGACTCAACCTTGGTGTTTAGGTTACCAAGTTAGCAATTTGATCATAAGATCTATGAGGTAAGTTATTCTTAAAATTTATAAGGACGATTTTAGTTATATTATTTGAGCATCCATACTAATATTATAAATGCGAAAGTGTGTCTGTCTGTCTGTCTATCAGTCTGTCTGTTTGTTACCTCTTCACCTTCACAACCGATTTTGCTGAAATTTGGCATGGAGATACTTTGAGTCCCGAGAAAGGACATAGGATAGTTTTTATCCCGGAAAAATTTAAAGTTTCCGCGCGATAAACGAATTTTGGCGCAACGAAGTTGCGGGCGTCATCTAGTAATGTTGAGTTGTTTTCATGAGTGATGAGTGTAATGATAGAAAGAAAGTCACTGAACAGAACTTTAGAGCCTTTAAAGACAGGCGTATGAACATTAATTTTATCATTGCTTGATTAACGCCAAGCAATAAGCATATACATACATTAGGTACACAGTGGTATATGCTTGGAGTTGCTTAAGCAATTCTGAAGTAGTGACATCAGACAATGAGTTCTCATAATATCATGAAAGTGTATCCTGGATCCAAAGTCACTAAGCATAACACATTAGTCTGTGCAGAAAACCAGCTTATAAATCACTTAAAAGAGTGAAATTATTATTTTTAACAAAAAATTAAAACCGACTTCCAGGGTAAAAACAATAATAATTTGTAATGAACAAAAAAGTGTTAAATAATTCTTACTCTTTAAAGTGCCTTATGCATAATTCTCCTAAACCTCAACTATTTCTGTACACAATCTACATTATTTTGAAGTCGGTACCAGTCTTAAATATTAAAAATATTTTGTCATAGAACTCAGCATTCTTATCTGGTACCGTCTTCAAAGTAATGAAGATTGTGTACAGAAATAGTTGAGGTTTAGGAGAATTATGCATAAGGCACTTTAAAGAGTAAGAATTATTTAACACTTTTTTGTTCATTACAAATTATTATTGTTTTTACCCTGGAAGTCGGTTTTAATTTTTTGTTAAAAATAATAATTTAACTAGTTTTCAAAACTGTTTTTACATAACCCCACGGAAAATCCTTTATGGAATAAAAGAATATTAATAATCGACCAAGTGCGAGTTGGACTCGTGCACGAAGGGTTCCGTACCATTATAGAGCAAAATTAGGCCAAAAAATTTGTTTTTGTATGGGAGCCCCCTTTAATTTTATATTTTATTTTAATATTATTATTAAATATTAAAGTACACATATAATAAAGGATTTTGAGAAAAATTCAAGCACCTACCTGTTGCCATTATTAACATAAAACAAAAAAGGCCAAAAAAATCACGATTGTTGTCTGGGGCCCCCCTTAAATTTTAATTATATTTTGTTTTTAGTATTTGTTGTTATAGCGGCAAAAGATATACATAATCTGTGAAAATTTCAACCCTCTAGCTATTACCGTTCTTAAGTTACATCCTGGAGATAGACAGACAGACAGACAGACGGACAGTCGGACAGACGGACAGACGGACAGACAACAAAGTCTTAGTAATAGGGTCCCGTTTTTACCCTTTGGGTACGAAACCCTAAAAACTAAATGATAATATTTTTAACCGACTTCCAAAAACGAGGAGGTTATAGAGTGTGTGTTCCCGTGTAGAGTTCACTTTAAAAGTAGCAGCGCTGACAGAGACATTTTTGTGATTTGTATGGGCGTTGGGCAAGCTCCCTAGTATCATGCATTTTCCCATACAAAAGTAAAAAAAGTTACTCTTTCAGCGCTGCCACTTCCACAGTTTCACACGAACACACCCTAAAGTATTACCATTTAGTTTTGTTACGTCTTGTACAGGTAATACTAGTAACAAAACTTCCCATTTCTCTATGACATGTAGCACCTAGTAAACAAGAGCCTTTTATATTAGCGGGAGATAAATAAAGGCTTCATCACGTTAGACACTTATTAGGATTTGGCGCCGGTAATCTCGGCCATGATGAAATATTAATTACGTTTCTATTGTATCACATAGATTTCTCTCGTCCACTTAATTACGTCTTATAATTATTTTTTGGTTTGCTTGCAAGTTTTTTAATGTCTGCGCCGGTCTTACTGTTGGGAATACTATATATACATATCAAAAACTATTCTTAAATGATTATATTATAGTATTTTAATACAATTGTACGTCGTCATATTTAGGCTTTTACCCTATCCTTTATTTGTCTCGTTCTTAAAATATTTTGAACGAAAGAATTTTTATATATCGTATATTTATTGAAATATTTTACTGAATCTTTTTAATTTTTTAAGATAAGTACTGTTAAAGACCTCTTTCAAAAATTTTACAATTCACTCAATGTCACTTTCTTGAACCTGCGGAATAACCTAAGGTTACTATAATATAATGTCTATGGACGCTTCACACCACGTCAATCTGGCCCCGTGTTAAGTACCTGAAGGACTTGTGTTAAGGGTACCAGACAACGGAAATATTATACTTAATACTTTTATACTATACATAATATAATAAATAAATATTAAATAAATAAATATCTTTATTTCGCAGAAAACTTACACGCTAATCTTACACAAACTCTGGTCTCCACACTAGGATTCCCTGTGTCGTGGAGACCAGACCAATATATTTAAGACTTTTATTATATGATACAAAAATTCAGGGGCGATAAATTATAGATCTAGCTAGGAATCATTTCTAGAAAATGTCATTTTATTCGTGTTTTATCGAATACTGAGCAAAGCTCGGTCAAATAGCTAGTTGTTCATAATATGTAATAATATACAACGATTATTTCATAAACATGTTAGCAATTTTCGATGTCCTAATTGTAACACGTCGCAGTTTCTTGTACACGATTAGCGAGACAGCGGGACAGCGTGACAAACAAATTGGCAGTGCTCCAACATTTAATTTCACTGTCTTAGATTACGTAGAGTGTAGATAAGAATGCGGAATGCTTTTTTATGTCACCCTGGAGGAGTCTATGTAACTTGTTTTGTTTGTTTGTATTGTTTTTTTGTTATATAAAACACTATATTGATGTTGTTATTCACAATTATATATAGGTATCTTTATCTCAACTGCCTTTTCCAGCTTATTAGACACGGTCATAACTTAACACATATAATATAAGGCTGTTTATTTTATTAGTAAGTGGGTATCAAAGTAATGACAGATCTAAGATAATCTCAATCCAGTACAACACAATTTTACACTGGGTAAACTCATCATTTTTATGAAAAAAAAAATAGTACTTATATTAAAAATGTACGGTTCCCGCGCGATGAACGAATATGTTGTGAGCGTCATCTAATTATCTATACTTTTTTTCTGTAGTCTTTGAACAACACCATATTGAACAAAACGACTTAAAATATTATCTTGTACCTATCCAAATTCTTGCTAAGCAATAAAACTGTGCAAGCGGCTGACTCTATTAAAATGTATTAACCCAACGCATTTCGCGATCAAAATAATCCCGAATAAACAAGCAGTAACTCTCGACGCTTTTAGTTTTCAATGAATTTTTTATCCCGCAGATTCCGTTTTATTTAGCTCCAATACAAACAAATTGTTTTTATATTTATCGATTTGCAATGAGGTCTTTGGAATACTTTTTGATATAAAATTGAAGTGTATTTTGGTAAGCCTTAAGTTTCCAGTAACATTTTAGACCTCCGCGGTCCAGTGGTTTGGAGCCTGGTTCTTGACTCACGTAAGAAACATGTTTTTCTAAGTTTGCAATGCAAACAATGCAGGCTGATCAGGTAATCTGATAAGTCTCTCAAGATGTGCCTCAAATGGGCAATGAGCATGTATAATAAGTCAGTCCTGCGCATGATCCCTAGCCAGTTGTGTCGTTCGTCCGTCCCATTGGGTTATGAGTATAGAAGAAAGAGTCTTGAGTACTGCGCACTCGTTTATTTTCTACTAGCTGTCCCGTCAAACGTTGTTTCGCCATATAAAGTATTTCTACTTCATCAGTTGATACAAAATCTTATAAAATATCTTACCCCCTCTTTTGACCCTAAGAGGGGTGGGGGGGGGGGATTTTATACACCAGATGTTAAGTTGGAAAACAGTAAATAATATGAAGTAAGTCCAAGAAAAATGTTTGATACAAAATCTGACCCCCTTTTTGGTCCCCTTTTTGGTTCAAAAGGGACCGGACTTCCACCAAGGTAAGGGAACGCTTAGGCAAACTGAAGCGTTCCCCTCGGCGCCGGGACTGGATAAGCCGGGGAGGTTCCCATCCTCTCCCGGAGCCCCGTACGTATTACCCGTCCTAGCCCAATGCAGCTCTAGAATTGAACTTAAAGTGACGTAATATGAAAGTTAAAGTTTATTACACTTCTAACCGAACTTGAAATAGCATATTGTTTTATGAAACTTGAAGTTTATGACACTTTTAACCATTGAATAGCAACGTTGACGTCGCGTAGCCCGTAGCTCATCGCGTTAGTTCCGCCGGCCGCGCGTATTGATTGAGCCAAATGAGCGTGAACCTCTATTTTTGGATCTGAACTAGATACACGTTTTTTATTGTGACCTATAACAGGCTGCAACATCAATGTTATAGCGTTTATATCATCAGCAGCTGCGGCTGTATAAAAGTGATTTTAGTTTGGATATTTCACCATTTTCTTTTAAGCGAAGTACCATTTATAAATACCCAGAAACTATAAAACCTGCAAACTTGAAAAATTAAACACTATATAAGATGGAGATAGAGTAAACAGTAGAGTAGAAAGACATCCTATAAGAGTATATTTTACGAAACCAGGTGTATTTTCGTGAAATCCATTCTTACCTAATGTTGCGCCCGAAATATTGTGGTATACGCGTAGTCGACTCTGCCATGACAAGGGCCGCAAAACGACAGCACATGACAGACATTTAAAAATATTTATACTACCAACGACCTTTTGCCCGCGGCTTCGCTTACGTTAAGAAGTATTATTATATGAAAACTCTCACCCTCTATTTTAACCACTTGGGGTTAGAATTTATCAAATTCCTTTCTTAGCGGATGCCTACCTCATAACATCTACCTGTATGCCAAATTTCAGCCCGATCCGTCCAGTGGTTTGGGCTGTGCATTGATAGATCACCATGTCAGTCAGTCACCTTTGAGTTTTTTAAATACATATAGATATAGATAGATACCCGTATAAAATAAACAATAAGAACACGCGTATTTACTTTTAAATTACAGTTGCTTTCAAAATCGATTTTCTTTTGAAATCGAATACGTAAATCAGTAGGTATATAAATTAACCGGTCTTTCACTGCGATGGGGCGGAGACGTATAAATTGTGAAAACTCCGAGAAGCCAATTTATTCGGGTAATGATGGGCTGGTATCGATTCGGATTCGGAGTGCGATGATTAACGACGCATTCGGTAATCGGGCAGCGATTAATGATACCAACTTGATCCGATAGCGAGTCGATACCAACTCGATTCTCGGTACGGTAATTATTAGCAACTGATAAGACATTTTTAATTTATTTTCAGCGTGATTAGTAAATACATAATCGTGAAATCCGTTTTTAAAGGATAGAATAAGATGGCACAAGCGGTCGTTGTCCTTTCTAGTCTAGGAGCAATGAGAAAAATGTTCGGACTATATTGTGTTAACTTACGAGTAAAAAACCCTCTCATCAGATGACAAATAACAGTTATAAACCAATTTTCTTCCTCTGTTTTAATCAATGGGTCGGCCAAAAAGTACCGGCATTTTTATTAAAAACGTACCCTTGAAGTTAGGAATTTTCCTTATTTTGTACGAACCCTAATTATCATGTTCCTTAATTATTAAAACAATTAAAATGATCAAACACATAATTATTATATGGCAAACTTTCATTGTAACAAGGAACAAAACGTATGTAACAAAACAATAAACAAAAATAAAGCATAATATTTTCAGTCGTATCGCCGACACAGATCTAAAAGTAATTATGAACGTATGCTCGTTACCCCTTTTGAACCTTAATAATATTTAAATAAGGTCGAAATCATTTGCCGATGTTAATTGCAGAACAAAAAACATAATATTTTCAAATGAATTTACAAGCTTGCACGTCAAAATTGTTCGTAACTAGTTACATTATTGACATAATAATCACTGCTTTGATTAGTTTCATACACGGACAGAATAATATGTGGTTAGGTTAATATTAAACTAGCGGCCCGGTACGTGCTTCGTTACATATAAAGCGAAATAATTAAAAAAAATTGAAACTTGCTTGTACTGTCAACACCGAAAAAACTTATAATTTGATAGCACAATCCCCATCAACAAAATGATCCGCAATTTATAAGGTGACGCCTTGATAATTTGGCTGTAGCGATGTCCATTTTTCTCAGCAATGACTAAAGCTAAGAAATTAAAGTTCACTGTCAGTATTCATCATTGTCTTTGTCTTTGAATTACCCATAGCATTTCACGATTGGTCAACTTTTATAACACAGAATAATCAATCAAAAAGACCTCTGTAAAAAAAGGGATTCCTATTTTGCCAACAGAGGAGAGTGATATAAGCTTCCAAAATTTGTACATAAATTGGTTCTAGTATACACTTTAATTTGTCCATAGCTTATATGAAATGTATTAATGGTTTTTAAATTATAATTTAATTAAAAACCATTTTATCGCTACGCCCTTTCAATTTTTTGCTGTTCCATTGCTTGTTTTCTATGAGAGGCCGGGCCAGCCTCGCATAGAAAACAAGCAATCTCAAACACATCCAACACGGTTTTTTACTTTAACATGATTTGTTTTAAAAAAATATGAATGAAGAACCACTCGACCGACTTTTGTGCAATCTTTACATAAACTATCAACTAAATAGACCGAACAAAGCCTTAACATAATATTTTGGTTTAGATATCCAAACCATTAAGGCTTTGTTCTTGAGTTATTTCTTTTTTTTATGAAAAAAGGGGGTAAACGAGCAAACGGGTCACCTGATGGAAAGCAACTTCCGTCGCCCATGGACACTCACAGCATCATAAGAGCTGCAGGTGCGTTGCCGGCCTTTTACGAGGATTGGGTAGGGGAGGGTAGGGAAGGGAATAGGGGAGGGTAGGGAAGGAAATAAGGGAGAGTAGGGAAGGGAAAAGGGTAGGGGATTGGGCCTCAAACAAACACATCGGAGGCGCTGATTCATGCCGGTTTTCTGTGAGCCCGTGGTATTTGTCCGGTCGAGCCGGCCCATTCGTGCCGAAGCATGGCTCTCCCACGGTAAATATCACGGAATAAAATCACAACGAAAAGTGGCATTGATTGTTATCTAATATTATAGATATAATATTATGTAATCAAGTGTCAACTAATTAGTGCTTATGACGTGTTGAATCCGACACCATGAGCTGCTAAAATGGTCACATTTAGCAATTCCTCTCAATCAATTCAGCAAATGAATTGTCAAAACTGTCAAACTGACAAATGTCAAATCAGTACCAAAATACAGAAATTAATTACAAGCAGAGATGCATTTTGCGATTTTAGAAAAATGAATCATATTATTATGATTCATATCACGATTCTTCAAAGCGACCATTTTAGCCCCGCTGATGTGCCACTGGTAAGACAAGTATGACGTAATTTATGTAATACTAGATAACGCCCGCAGATCCGTTGCGCCAAAATTCTTTTATCGCGCGGGAACCATCCATTTTTTCCGAGATGAAAAGTATCCTATATCTTTTACCGGGACTCTAAAGTATCTCCTGCATACCAAACAGCAAAATAGGTTCAGTGGTTCAGACGAACAAACAGACAGATAGATGGAGAGACGTGTAACAGACAGACACACTTTCACATTTATAATATTAGTATGTATTTATAATAATTATTATTAAATTCCAACCAATCCAACCAAATCATATTATCATTAATTAATCACTCGATAAATTTCTATTTTACACGTCATACGCACTGGATGGAACACTGGTTTATATTTCGGAACATACCTATGACTGGGGAAAATTGACAGTAGCCAAAACATCCAGCTAGCGATTAACCTACGAACAGTACGGCTAATTGGTCGATGTTCGATGTCAAGCGACAACCATTTCAGATAAGGATGTTCCGTGTCTTGCTTTCATTTACTGTCACTGCGGGTGCAATTGCGAACCTTATCACAGAGAGATATGGTCGAAAGTCGAAACTTGATTAACCGAGTGTGTTACGAGTTACACACACGAAAGGCATTCCTCAGGTACACGTAATGTCTTACTTATGTCTTGAAATACTGCACATGAATAGATATAATACAAAGCAAAATCATGGTCTTTTGTGCTTAGTTCTCTACTGTACATAATAATATTATATCTATACTAATATTATAAATTCGAAATTGTGTCGTTCTGTCTGTTTGCTACCTCTTCACGTCCAAACCACTGAACCAATTATGATAAAATTTAGTATATAATAGCTCCCACACCGGTTTCGGCGACGGTGGCCGGTTTCATTGAAACCAGGCCAGCTACGCAGGAGTAATTTTATAGTGCCCAAGTGTGTGCGCAGTATACAAGAGCACTCTTTATTCCTTTACTCTCATAACCCAGTGGGACGGCAGACCGACACGACCGGCGAGAGAACAGGCGCAGGACCGACTTTTTTACATGCCCATCCGACGCACATCTTACTTGTCAGACAATCAGGTGATAAGCCTGCATTGTCCTAACTCCTAACCAAACTTGGAAATAACATGTTTCCAACGCGGGAATCGAACCCACGACCTCCGAGTCAAGAGCCGCTCTCTATACCACTTGACCACGGAGGCGTTAGGCAAAATTTGGTATGGAGATACATTGAGCCCCCAGGACATATTAGGATACTTTTTATCCCGGAAAAATATACGGTTCCCGTGTATACAAAATTTCAGCTAAATCGGTTGAGTGGTTTGAGCGTGAAGGGGTAGCACACAGACGAGCATATTTTCGTATTTATGATAATTAAGTATAGATTTTTTATAAGCAGTACCAATTATTATTATTGAAACTTTGTGCTAATCTACTAAAATCAAATCCGGGTTAAAATATTAGGTAAAATTTTTATAGCAATCAAAAAATTTTATTTATATTTTATTGTATTTATATATTATTATTATTTTATTTTTATTTTACCGAAATTTTTATAGCAATAGGATCATGTCCCTACCAACAAGATGTCAAAAGGTTATCGAACAAAATGGCACCTATAATAAACTTTAGTCAATTGGAAATAAACTTTATAAAAAACCTTTTGAATTTTTATATAAAATGCGAAAAACTTTTTCCCCAACCTAATATTATAATATAATGTTATCTTTCTTGTTACTCGTAACTAGTGCTAAATTTATCCTGTGTAAGGGTAAATGTACCGAAAATTGTAACCCCGATCAATCACAAACGTTCAAATAGAGCTTAAAGGTTGTAGGAGCAACAAATTCACCTATACATGAGGTAAATGTCAACCTGTAAACCCATATTAGCGTCTTTTCAGAGATACTCTTTTTTATGAAATAAGGGGGCAAACGAGTAAACGGGTCACCTAATGGAAAGCAACTTCCGTCGCCCATGGACACCCACAGCATCAGAAGAGCTGCAGGTGCGTTGCCGGCCTTTTAAGAGGGAATAGGGTAAGGGGAGGGTAGGGATGGGAAGGGAAGGGAATAGGGGAGGGTAGGGAAGGGAATAGGGTAGGGGATTGGGCCTCCGGTTAACTAACTCACTCGGCGAAATACAGCGCAAGCGCTGTTTCACGCCGGTTTTCTGTGAGGACGTGGTATTTCTCCGGTCGAGCCGGCCCATTCGTGCCGAAGCATGGCTCTCCTACGTCAGACACGTCACTCTAAGACCCACTTGCGCAGATCTGAGGAGTTAAATATCATGTCATATCTGTCACTCACTTGGTGAGTTAACTTTAACTCAGATCTGCGCAAGTGACTGATTTTTAATTGATGTTTAACATCATGTCATATCTGTCACTCACCAAGTGAGTGACAGATATGACATGATGTTTAACTCAGAGTTAACTTTAACTCAGATCTGCGCAAGTGGGCCTCAGATATTTTAGTAATGACACAATGCGGCAAGAAACTTTTTAATAATATACTTAATGCATATTAATACATAATATTGTCATATTTTGTACTAGATGACGTCCGCAACTCCGTTACGCCAAAATTCGTCTGTCACGTGAGAACGGTACATTTTTCCGGGACTAAAAGTATCCTATGTTTTCCGTGAGTTCCGTGACTCGGAGTATCTCGATGTCAAATTACATAAAAATTGGTTCAGCGGTTTGGGCATGAAAAGGAGACAGACATACAGAATACACTTTCGAATTTATATTAGTATTCAATAGAAAAAAAATAAGAATGGATGTAATAGATACGCATTAATAAGCTATATTGTGAAAAAACTTATTCAATAAATAATTCTTTTTTGCACATATAATTAGTGAGTCTAAAACTTGAAAAACATATTTTAAAATATAAGCAGTACCTCATTTGTCATTATATTCATTGATTGTACAAAATCTGAGCCCACACAAGTACGCTCGAAACAAACGCCAACTCTTTGATTAGTTATTCATGTCACTTACAATCTACGAAATTCGTAACTGAGATGATGTTCCAGATTACTCGCTCCCATTGTTGTCAAAGACAAAGCCTTTCCGGTGCTCCAGAAGAAAAATCAAAAGGGTCAAAAAAGAGATAAAAACCCCGCCAATCAGGACGGCACAACGAGATATATAAATCATTTTCATTACCGACTTTGTCCCGTTGTATTAACTGACTGATATTTTTCAACCTTTGTTGCGTACTTTATTTAAGCTTGTTGCTTTATTTTGGGGATTGAAATCGTTTGGACTTTATCATTGTTAATAAATGGGTTTATGGACAATGCTCGTCACGAGTATGATTTAAATTTGTAAGTTGCGTTGGGTAATGCTATATTCACACTCATTGAAAATAACGTCCTTTTTGAAGTAATACTATTATTAGGACCCTCAGAAATGTTACAAATCTGGTAATGAGATACATATCTTCATAGCCTTATCTAGGTTTGAGAAGAACCAGAAACACGATTAATGTATTTTGCCTCGATACATTTAATTTTCGAAATGACCTCTTAAAAATACGAAATTTGAAGATTATTTTTAAACGAGAATAGATGTATTGTAGGAAATTAGTCTAACTAATAGACACCTTTGCAACCCAAAATGTATAGAAATGCTCCTAGTTATTTTTTAAATAAACAAAATTACGTTTTTTCGCATGTTTTCCGAGCGAGCCAATAGCTTCTGGCCGCAGCGTATTCACGACTTTATAGTCATATAAATTAAGTATAAATTTGCCCTTGCGGTAAAATTAATTTCAATATAGCGCCTTAATGCTTCATCACAAGAATTCTGAATTCGAGTTCAAAAAGAACAATTGGTAAGACTTGGTGTTTGTAAAAATTTAAAAATAGAAGACTCGGTGTTTGCATAAAAAACTTTTTAACATTCATCCGCAGTTCTTTCGTAACAAATACAAAGAAAGGTGGAATTGCTTCCATTGCGTTGATAGGTACAATCTAGGTACCCGTGTTTTTTTCACGCCCCGTTTCACCCGCTATATTTTAAAGCGGCACAGACAATTTGAAACCTACAAAGGAGCAGTGTAATTCTCAAACAGCAGGAGCGACTTTAAGAATATTTTATCCGAGCTACTTAATATAAGCACTCGCCTTGTTTCATTCAGAATAGAGGTGAGATTCGCTAGTAGATTCACTGGCAGAGTTGAGGTCGCAATTTCCTGAGAGCAAAACCTACTGCGAGAAGTTTCCTGTTGAAATGGACAATACGTTGGGTTTTAATTTAAAAGCAACCCAGATAGAAGCCAACTACGAAACGTAGGCAATAAAACAACCGCTCCGCGAAGAAAAAGTTCGTGTAGGTCCATAATTGAGGTCGGCCGGCGGGATGATGTTAGTGGACTGTTTATTAACGGTAATGTTGAAACGCTCGGGGGCGAGCGTTAAAACACTATTATACCGTCGGGAATAAAATTTTATCGCCATCTCACTGGAATTTTCTCGTTTGTGTCAGCAATCTCGAAAGTGATCGGGATTAAAACTTAGAAGTTGATTTAACGGTCTCCTTCTATAATATATTATCTCAGATCGCGAAGTTTAGAGTTTATTGAAATATAATGCCCCAGGGGCTCACGTCTTCGTGATAATTATTTGCGCTTACATAAATTTTATAACTTGGGATTAACTTAGTCATTCTTCTGTACGTAGTCTTATCATCCTTGTATATCATGGCACATTCACCTGATGTATATAATTATAATATTATGTTTCCTCTACCCATGGTTGCCTGGAAGAAATTACTAATTAGTAATAAGGCCGCCATTGTGTTATACTTGTCTTACTTATAATTAATGTTCTTGATTTTTCAATTTTATGTGTGCACAATAAAGAGTATTTATTATTATTATTATCCTTTTTATGTTGTTCTAAATTTTATGTTACGACCTTTTTGTAACTTAACACTAACTTCATAATTGTTTTATTAAGTTAAATTGTGTCTTAGGCTACGAATAATAAAAACTTATTAATCGTATGTAGGTCTTAGGTCTCCGAAAGTCAATATTTCTACAGGAATTATCCTAATGTTTAATAACAACATTCCGGAAAATTTCCGCTACCATTTAAATATTTTTCCACGTATGTTTCCCGTACTTGTATGCGGTACTTACTATCCTCTTAATCACTTGAGAGATGATCATAGTAGCATCGCCTTCAATGCGTGTATTTCACATGGGACACGTATCACGGCCGAGGTATTCAGCAAACGTAATTCGGTCCTTCCTATTGAATCTGTTCTATGCTTTGATCGTTAGAGGGTTCTGGATGGCACTTTTGTATCAATCACCTTTTTACCGTCACAGTTTTGATGTTTTCCTTGGAAATTGATTCTAGTTTCGATTCAAAAGAATTGCATAAAGTGTGAATGGTGAGCAATTTTATTGAGTAGAAAATAGTCGCAGAATTCTATCAAAATAATTCAGAACAATGCAAAAGAATCAACCTTAAAATTATTGACAAGTACATAAACCTTACTTATTGGTGCTGACGTCATAATAATTGTATATTAATTCATAATACAAACAGTTTTAATAACTAAAAGAAAGTCATGAAAAGTTAAATCCTCCTCTCGCAGAATATGATTTAAGTCAGATCACAAAGTAACTCTTGCAAGCACTCTGTACTACATATTCTCTTTGTTGGACTATAAATATTAATCCTAAGCAAAGCCAACTAGAACAAATGGGGGGGATAAATCTATACATTGCAAGTTACGACTTCATGCTCCAAATATACTTACGGCACATTAAAACTGTAATAAATGAAAAGTTTCTACATTTGGACGGTACGTTATTGTTAACATTGTATTGCATTGCACATTTATTACAGGTTGTAATATTACAATGTGTAAAACATGATTAAGATACCAATGATATAAGGGTGTATAATAGTTATGATTTTGTTAGGACCTGTTTCACCACTTCCTCATAAGTGCCGGATAGACTATCCACCACTTAACTTGACAGATATGGACAATCTGTCAAATAAGTTACCGGATAGCCTAATACGGTAGCCTCATGGAAGTGGTGAAACAGGCCCTTCTTCACGCCCTTCCAGGTCTCGCAAAAACTAATTTTGCTAGTTAAAGTCTTGAAATATTCATGGAATTCCAGGGAAGGTTTGTAAGGTAAGAAAATATGTTTGGAGAGACTTCCCGCCAAACATATATTATTTTTACACAAAGTTCACCGAGTCATCTATTAATAATACAGTTTGTACGTGGGAGAGCCATGCTTTGGCACGAATGGGCCGGCTCGACCGGAGAAATATCTCGGGCTCACAGAAAACCGGCGTGAGACAGCGCTAGCGCTGCGTTTCGCCGAGTGAGTGAGTTTACCGGAGGCCTAATCCCCTACCCTATTCCCTTCCCTACCCTCCCTTATTACCTTCCTTACCCTCCCCTATCCTATTACACTATTCCCTCTTAAAAGGCTGGCAACGCATCTGCAGCTCTTCTGATGTTGCGAGTATCCATGGGCGACGGAAGTTGCTTTCCATCAGGAGACACGTTTATTCGTTTGCCCCCTTATTTCATAAAAAAGACACGTTGAAAAAAAGCTGTATATCTGCAGTTTTTTTTTTATTATTATAGTTATAGTTCACCTATATTATGTGCCACGCACAATATTATGAAGATGTCTTATGTTTTTTTTTGTAGAAACTACTTTTTATGTCCTAAAAGCTATAAGAAATGCTTGCTCAAAATCCTGCAGTGTGAATTCTGTAATAATAGCTAGAATATTGTAATCCTTGGTCTTCGTATAAATTTCTCTCAAATATTGCTCGTCATTGTCTACATTGGATAACTTGCAAACCAGGCAGTAGAGCTTCGGTGGAATCAAATTATGGATCGCTGGTAATATTCCGTTTAATACTTGCCTTGCTAGACTTCTATTAATAGTATGTCTTGTTCATAGAATATATTATTATTATAGATTAAAGTTAGGATAAAATATAGTTATATTCAAAACTAACTATTCTAAGCTACACTATTTTGTAAAAATATGTAGGTTAGATAATTAGTAGATAGATAGTAAGATTGTAGACATAGACATATTCGACCAAATGACGTTGGTCTGTCAACTGCATAGGAATCAATTTCCTCGGTGGTACTTTCCGGTCATCTTTCTGGCATCTTACAGCTAAAAAGGTTCATTATGCATGTCCAAAAACAGAATTAACGCCGCCTTAATGTAAAAAAGTATGGACAACAAACATAAATATTAAATTGACATAAGGATGTTCTTTTAAGTGGTAGCTGCTTTATACATTTTATGAGCCTAAACCTACTAATATTATAAAGACGAAAGTTTGGATGTGTGGATGTATGGATGTTTGTTACTATTATAACTAATGAACCTACTAGTGTCACATTACATTACCCTTATAGTCTAGTCATAAAATTAATTAAATTCAATTTTAACTTGCTGCTGCCATAGAAATGCTCGACGCTAGATTGAGAAATATTCAGTAATAATTTCCAACATAACTTCAATCATAAACTCTATTTAAGCAATATTGTAAGTCAAAGCATCAAGACTTGTAAGACTATAAAGTCTCTCAAGTCGTAGACACAATAAAATCAAGACGAAGGCGCAGACACTAACACGTCTTTGACATTGACACTGTACAAGTGGCGTTGAGTGACGTATAAAAGCATGCAATTTCCCTCCTCTGTCCCAGTCCTTGTTCTGGTTAGTCCTGAATGTCGTGACAAATGACATTCACTGCAATGCCTTATTCACAACGAGCGGAAGACGCATTGTGAATTGTTGCTTTTGTATGTTGAGTGTGAAATAATTGAGGTATTGATTTCTTGCGCTTTGCGTTGAATCCTTTGTGAGTGGCAAATTGGTTTGTAGTTTTTGCTTTTTTGGCTTGATATTTGTTTTACCATATAAATTTAGAATTATTATGTTATTCTTAGATACTTTTAAATAAATTGTTTCAAGTTATACTTTAAAGTTTAAACTATATATTATTATCCTGATGATCTTCGTATCACTCCCCTCCTGTAAATCTTACCTCGACTTCCACGAATATTTCAAGACGAATTTAAAATAATTAATTTCTATTAATATAAGATAAATACTATTATACTTAATTGTATGACTTTTGTGATTATTTTTGAACTCTTCTACCAACTTTTATGGTTTCCTTCGATATTTTGCGCATACCGTAACTAAAAGCAGAATTGTCCCTCGGATGTTCCTGAGACGATATTATCATTTTTGAATTTGATATCAAATGATTTGTGAATTTATGTCAAAAATATTAACGAAGAAGTAATTTTGCTTGCATACCTCGTTGAATTTTAGTTACCTGTATTATCATTTTGATTCTTTTATTATTTATTTTATGTATATTTATATATATTATTAATTATTTTATGCCTTTATAATATTATATTTATTCTCCCGAGTGATGGGAAACGAGCCTCAGTATCCTAGTAATATTATGAAGATGCCTGCGATGCGTCGACACTTGACCGTGAAATGATCTCGTCTAAGGAATTTGCATTTGATTAACACTATCTCCTGCGAAATATTAACTAATATTTTTTTTATTTAGTTAGAATAGAAATTATGGAAATACTGATTTGTATAGATGACTCGATGAACTATGTATCACTTCGCACCTATTATAACCCTTCCCTAGACTTTGACGCATAAAATTAGCAAAATCTGTACAGCGGTTCTTCACTCAACGTGAGATAGAAATTTAAAATTAATTATTTAAAAAAATATTTAATAGATTCAGAAAATTCATTTAAAACTTTAGTGATTAAAAAATTTAAATTTTATTTTTACAGTCCTGCACAATATTTATGGACCATGCAATATTTCTGTGATTTATAACCTGGTTATTATTGCAATAATTGCTCAAACATGGAAAATGTATTTTACTTTGGTTTGTAATTCGTTTTCACTCAAACATAGATATTTTGAATTTTAATACAACTACCACGCCAAAATAATATATTATTTGGTTAAATTTATATTACAAGATGCACATTACAGCATCACATAGTTGTTAAATTTTTTGTTATCACCTGCTCCAATTAGCTTAAAACTTCAGAATAATGAAGTCTTGAATCTCTAACAATATAATTTCGGTTCGGTACTAAGCCAAACAAATTTATATTCCCATTAGGTGGATCTTGCGGAGTCTTTTGTGTGTAACAAAGCGTGGTGGCAAACAGTGATTTAGCTTTCCGGTTGACATTTTCCCAGAGATAAATTATAAGCTAAATTTGGAAAGACATATTATTAATTTAAAGATATAAAATCTTTGTCACTAGCGTCAGTGTTAGTCAGGTTTAAAAAAATTACGTTGTGCAAGGTTCAGAACAGCTTCTAGATGATCTATTCCTAAATATCTACATTAAAATCTCTACTATTTCAATTTAATTTAATTCAATTAGAAGGCTATTTTGTCATCTTGCCAGAATCAGAAAAAGAATAACTATCGTCCGAACTGATTTGCATCCGTGCCCCCATTGTAATGATATTCAAGAGTCGAATGATCGAATGATGATGTGATTATAATCTGTTTAAAATTGTTCTCTTAGAATGTAGACAATTACAATTATTCATTGATTTGTTTGGAAAAAACCGAGGATTCTTTGACAATATGTCCACAACCATTAAAAGGCCAACCACTCAGCTTGTAAAGTGTCTGTAAAAGATTAAACACCAAACACCAGTTTAAGTCATTGTTTAACGAAGTCACGATTTCATATTTCATATTTGCACATATTTGTTCTGTTGATTGAAATAATCAGTTGCGTAATCAGAAACGCTCGAACAGTCAACAAATTATTCAATTATTTAGCGACATCTATCGATAACGCTATGTGACGTCATTGTATGTGCCGGATGTTGTAGTGTAATATTAAAAAGCCTCTCTCCATTGGGTTACAGTGGATAACCAACCACCATGATTGCAAAGCCGTCTATATCATGAACAGTAATTGACGATCACGATCATGACAAATCAAAAATGCACACACGATAAACACTCATTTGATTATCTATCATTTATCATCGCCAAGCGTGGCACATAAAGTGATGTATTTCAACTTTTCCTTAATTTAAAAACTCTGTTTAAAGAATCATATCAAATAGAAATAAAAGCTGGAACTAATAAAATACAATTCTCTTTGAAAATCGACCTCGTTTACGTAACAGATTAATTATTAATTGAAAGCTACACGGCCTCCAGTATCAAAAACTACTGGAGCGATAACTACAAAAACAAAAGTATTTATCAGCCAACTAATTCTGTGAGGCTATTTCAAGGAAAATATATTGCTCTGAAGTGGGTCACAATTTGAAAAACAGGCAATGATAAAGTGTCCCGTCGTCGCTAGGGGAGTATTAGCTTCCCTTCCAGTAATTTGGGAACGACCGATCCCTCAGGACTCTTTGTCAATGATAGCGATTTTATCAATAATTATAAGATACGTGTCCGTGCATTTGATTGTATGAAATTTTCAATTAAAATATGCAAATTCCTGCCATCACTCGCGAGGTAAACGCCTGTAAGAATGTTTTTAAAACACTTTTATCGTCCCAAGTTTATTATTATGGAAATGAGCGCGTTGCTTTCTTGGGTTATTGTCTGTGCTAATCTGAAATTAATATTTTTAACAAAGAATTTCACTTTTGCGTTTTTACTTCTGATCTTCGTCTTAACTTTTATTACTTCTTATAAATTGTCTACATTGGAGTTTTCATTACCATCGACAACTTCGGGTTTTTTTTCAGAAAAGCTTTTAGAAAGTTTTTTCAATTATTAGCAATGAAAGTAATTCAATTGTTTTAACAATGTTGCTTTACATAAGTTAAATTTTATGATGTATACCTAAAACGTTTTATTAGCGTATTACATTTGCGTTAATTGATTAAGAAAATAAATCCATTAAAATCTATCATTTATCAAGCGTAGGCTTAATTAACAAGAAGCCTAATGTATGTAATAGGTATTATTATACTTCACAAATGTGAATTTTGCTCCCGGTTTAGCGAGCAACTTGTTTCTAAAAATCATGAATTGGCAAAGCAATAGAACATGTTACACAAAATTACGACCTACTTCTATTCTATGTTTAAATTTCAAGCCACGAGCCAGCAACAACGTATTGTACAATACAATAGATTAAACATTAACTATTTAAAGTTATACTTATCTTGCAGTCGAAGCGAATTTCGGTCCAGAATTATGTCTTCTGCTCGTATAATAAATATTCATATCGCACGCGATTTTATGTTGTATTTTAAGGGGAATAGAATACAGTTTCGCTACTGGGATTTACGTCGTATGTTTGCCCGTAGAATTTACTATGTCAATAGCTAACATCTATGCCTTATCTAGAAGTATTATGTCCGCTTGTTCCTGTTTTACGATGTTGTTTATTATCATAAAATAAAGGAGATAAGGGTAAGTTTGGATGTTCTCGAAGATTACCAAACTTTTTGAATGTTTCTCGGGAAATCGACGAGATTAAGAGACGCTTAGAAAAACATTAATTGTACTTGAGAAAAATTTCATTGATGCAAGCCAATTCTGAACATTTAAGCCTGAGCATTTAAGCCTGCCATTCTCTGATTCTTGTTTTTTTTTCCAAAATTTCTTGGGCCATGAAGATTATAAAGAAAGTCCGTAACTGTTTGTAATGCCTTAGATAATCCAGCCATAATTAAATTTTGTACCCATTGTCAGGAGAACAGAAAAGGACACGAAGAGGAGAAAAAAAACTTTGCCCGAGGGATAAAATAAAATTTATATCATCATCCGTCATGTAGGTAAAGTTATCCAGGAAAGTTTCAGAAATAATATATGAGGCGGATACTGGTACTTTTTTACTTTTATTTGTTGGTACAAAATCAATAGAATTGTGAAGGTGAACGTGACTGAATTAAAGTTGCAATTTGCGTGTAGGTAACATTTGTAACCTGTAGGTTAGAATAAAATATGAAAGCTCATGAGTCACGATTCAAGTCATTACAGATGGTCTGATATGGTATGTATTTAATTATTAATAATAATTTATAATATTTTTCGGTTTTCAACTTTTAATCTAGTCCTGGCAATAAGGCTTACAATGTACTTAAATATTTTTAAACAGGCGACTGCAACTCCTGTGTCTCTAGGATTAACATTGGTTAGCTAACACGAAAAACCTTGCTGTTTCGGAGGTGCCCGGGGAACTAAATCTGTCTTAGGACCCGCAAGTCGCAACGAAAAAGTAGGGGTGGTAGAAAAATGTTCGAAATATTTAAATATATATTTAATAACATTTGAAATAATATTTATATATTAAGTATATCTGAGTAATACAAAAGCTGGGTTTTAAATAATTTTAAGTCGATGACAAGGCAGTTACGTAACAGGCTGTGTCCCGAATCCCAGTCGTCGGACACAAGCGTTTCCACAATAACTGTAGCTCTAAAATTTCATTCAACGTTAAACTATTTCTAATTTTAGAATCTTTTGAATGCGGCCATTTTGGTTTTACGTTCTCTATACAAATGCTGAGAAGCTTTTGCAATAACTCTTCATAGTATAATTTTATTTAAATGGTGATTTTAATTAAATTAATTATGATATGAATATTTACAACGAACAAATTAATGTAAGAATCTCGTTACTTGACATCCGGTAGCTGTAAATACAAATTATATCAAGTGCGTATAAAAAAGGTAGTCGTTACAAAATAGAAAATAATTTTCCGGTACGCCTACAAGTACATCATTAAACGTTCGTATGAAAATGATACTTTTATTTCCCAGGTTGAAACGTTAAAACAAGGCATATGGGTGAATGCAATTTGACATGAAAGTAGAACGATACTGCAAGAATAAAAGGAGTATTCAATGCACGCGAAAATTGGAACATGTCTAGTGTTGCACTGTTAAATATTTGAAAAGAATTTTCAACTAATTACATCATTTTAAATAAACTGTACTTGAACAATTTTTATACTTGTGAAGTAGCGCTTGAAGAATTTTCGGGAATAATTTTACTTGGTTGCAATTTTTAATATTTAGATTTTAGATAATGAGCGGGTAAAAAATCGCCCAAAGATTGACTGGTAGATAATGCCAATAGGCATTAAGTCCACCTTTGTACTTTTTATGTGTATAAAGTTTTTTAAATAAATTAAATAAATAAAAAATCCAGACATTTATGCATCTTTGGTTTGCTAATTTAATACTCTCTGTCAATTTATTTTGATATATTTTATTCTCATGCAGCAAGTCTTAGTAAAGATTTTATAGTATCTTAAGCGGAAGGTTTATGAAGGTCTTATAATGCTACCAAGTTTTATGTAAGTAAAGTAATAGTCGCGCAACAAAGAAGTAGGTAAATAGTAAATACTTAATACTATGATTGAGTTTTTTTTGGTCAATATTTGACTGAAAATTGATATTTTTTAATATGTATTTGATTCGTCCTTTATCATTACATTCCATTCCCTTAGTTCGCACAAGCAAGTTACGAGAAGCCTAATTTTGTCAAATCTATCTTTAAGAGGGTACTCCAAGGTCAAGAGAAATGAAAAAAAGTAATAATTGTAATATTTATAATTGCTGTCTCCCTTACCTCAAGCCGCGATAGAGACAAATGCAGAAAATCAACGACAACGTTATCCCCTGATTTCTTCTGCAAAACTTAAGTAATTTTTTCATTGAAAAATTAAAGCAAGGCTTGATCTGTGTTCCTATGTTTTTTTTTTTTGTATAATCGAGCCAAATTTGTTTCTGGATGTTTGAACACAGCGGAAAATCTGGCCATTTTTTGGGTTTTTGAACGTTCATATCTTTTTTAATAATTAAATTATGAAAATAAGAAAACATATTGTATTAGTGGCCGTAGATATTCAGGAAAAAATCACAACTCTATCGGCATTATTTAGGGACTAGGCAGGAAACACCGGACAACGTTTGTATGGAAAAACGGCTGTAGTGTATCCTCTTAATTGACCAACCAACCGAACATACATAAAGGCAGATTGAGTCAGTGGCTGTCGTCAGTGCACATATGGCACACTGTGGCAGTGCACACGCAGTAGACTAACTTCAGTTACTGATTCAATGTAAATCTGCTTTAACAGAAACTCCATCTAATCTCTCTTCGTTTGTTCCAGATAATCCAGTAAATGGTCCGACACAGAGCCACTGTCCGAGATGGTCGACTTATAGCACCGGACATTATCTACCTCAAGCGGCTGCGGTGGAAGCGAAAAGATGCTTGTGCTGATCCTAGTCCACTTCATCACACTACCAGCCCTCAGCACCAGATCCGTGAGAGGAGACACCACCATGGAGGACAAAGCCCAGCCGCTGATAAGCTCTAGAGTTGTAAGAACCAAGTACGGAGACATCAGAGGTTTTATTGTGACCCCTGAATCTAGGTATTTGGAACCGGTGGAGGTTTTTCGAGGGATCCCCTACGCTTCACCCCCAGTTGGCACCTTGAGGTTCATGCCACCGGTGTCAGGAGCTCAGTGGTCGGGTGTGAAGATCGCTGAGGAGTTCAGTCCGGTGTGCCCACAAATTCTGCCGGATATAAGGAATGAGACAGCAGTACTGAAGAGGATATCGAAAGGAAGGCTGGAGTATCTGAAGAGGATTCTGCCGTTCCTCACAAATCAATCGGAGGATTGCCTGTACTTGAATATCTATGCGCCCGCTCAAGGTATTTATAATTTGTTTCATCTTGTACCCTTACTAATTTAAAATGTTTTCTCTTGACTTTGAACAGACTTTTAAGCAAAGACGATTCACGTCACCTGTCAGTGTATGAATATTTTATTAGTGAGAGCTGGAGCCACCCGCTTAAAAAATATATTATATTAAGTAGAAGAAGAATAAAACTTCAAAGTATTTTACCAAGCTTGAATCTTTATTTTTAAACAAACCGATTAAAATCACTTACATGCTCTACGCAATCAAATCAAAAACATTTTAAAAGGCTATTCACAAATTGATTAAGTTGTTTGCCTTTGATTCTCTCTTTACTGTGGAGGCCTAACTAGTTTTCTTGTTAATCAGTCTCAAGACTCGAGGGTACAATGAAGCTACGCATAGTCCAGATTAGTTCTTAGTTCAAACAATTTGGGCCATGTATTATGGGTATTCATTTGAAGCATTTTGATTGCTTTGAATTTGTAATCAAAATAATATTATTTCCTACAAGAGTTGGCTAAAAAAATAACACCGCCATTTTGTACAGTGTTACTTGACAGACATGACTTATTAAACACTCTGTTAATGTCATCAGAATAGTTAAAGTTAAGGTTATCGTCAAATATGGCGTCCATAATGGACTTTTACTAGGGATTTGACAGGTCATTTGACGTTTTTTATGGTTAAAGTTAAAGTTATAGTTAAAGTAAGTTGATGCAACCCACCCTTAATTTGATTATCTGACAAAAAATTTAACTTCTGACAATTGAAGTAATATTCTATTTCATGTCAATTATAACCACATTAACATTTTTATTACAGCCTCACTCACACATTTAGTTATTGATTAATTTTAATATAATGATGATTTTGAGGGATAATCGTATAACTGTAATTCAATGAAGATGATGACATCAGCTTTATTAAATTGAAGTTTAATCATCATTAAATGCCTGAGCTACAGGTACAAGTAATAGAATAAGTCGCTAGCCAATACTCAATACCTTAGCAACGGGAATACACAGACATGAGAACATAATGTTTAATTAAAAGAAATAAATAGGTTCAGCTGTAATTACATTTTATTGAGTGCCGCCGCACCCGCTACTAATCTCTATTTTATTTCATTAAGAACTAAATTTATCGGTCTCTAGAAAAGTATTGAGATATTATTTCTTATACATTTGATTGTCTAGATCCCTACTTATAAAAAAAACCCCTTAAAATAAAATAAATGATTTCGGATTTATGAATAAATGTGAGTGTAAAGTGTGTTGTGATTTCACGTGAAAACTTCTTATTCAATCATCATGAAACTTTGTGCAAATGTGTGATAGTATTAAGTATGTATAAAAAATGTTAAAATATAATTGATCAAATATATCAAAACATTATTTTCCTTTCAATATATTATTATAATATATTATTGTAATAGATGAATGGTTAATTTCATGATAGTATATTATTACAACTAAAATATATTATTAATAATTTCAAAACATGAAATTAATTTTAGAAAATCTAACAATTTACCACATTTTTCGCCACATTAACGAATATTTAATTACATAAATAAATCATGCAGTGAGCAAATTAAATGAAAGTACGTTTATTTAGCGGGTTATATGAGCGCGGGTGTTTGTTCGTAATTAGATGGGGAAGAAATGGCGCAGACATATTACGAAATGTTCCTTGCTGTGTCCCATTTAATTCGTTTTGTTATTAAAAATATTTATCATCATCACCACCTGTCCTTACTTCTGTAATATTGAAGATAAATCTTCCTTAGCTGCAGCGTTGTGCACTTTTTTGGGATGGGTAAAACACGTCGTTAAAACTTGAATCAGGACACAATATTATTATGATAAAAAAATAATTACGTGTGACACTCGAACACTGCCGCGGTAAAGCTATTACATAGCATTTTTATCAACTTGTGCAATTATAATTCGTATACGTCTAGTCGCACGCGCACAAACACCGTGCCGAAGTCTGGCAACGCCGCGTTACGGAATTTCTTGATTCGGTCGCGACGCTTAAAGCCCGCGATAAAAGCTATGCAATAGCTTAACTTCTTGTTTGGAGGACCAGAATAATTAATCGTAAATAAAAGCTGTACAAAAAAAATCTATAAAAGCCCGCGATAAAAGCTATGCAATAGCTTAACTTCTTGTTTGGAGGACCAGAATTATTAATCGTAAATAAAAGCTGTACAAAAAGAAAAATAATGGGCGACGTAACGTAAAAACGTTACTTACCATAACGGTGACGTAAGGTCTGAAAGGCCAATTTGGGTTCTTCCGACGCAACTATCTCCCTTTACAATCCAGGTGCAACTAAACTCGAAGCTACACAGACGTCCAAACCTGAAGAGTGTGGGGAAAAGGGTGAAAATACGTTTCACTGACGCCGTGCGGCCTGTGAGACCGCTTGTCACCAGTTAAAGGTTAAAACAGAAGAAGAGTAGACCGCTAACATGTCGTAGGAGAGGTCATTATTAATCTCCCACTATCCCTCCGTGCGACAAAAATATTATAATATATTATGCTGCCGTTTCGTTTGAATTTCTGCCGGCACTCCTTCAGTGCAAGTCGTTGTATTTTATTTGATATTCCAATCAATCAATCAATCAATCAATCAATCAATGATCGCTTCATGATAATATAATAAAAAATTGCGAACTCCAAAATTCTTAAAATATTATTTCTCCTACATAAAACCTTAACAAATCAAGTATTTTGCATTTAAAGTGAGAAGATTTTCTCAAACACAAAAACCAAAGTCGGAAAAATGTTGTTTAGGACAGTTTGTTTGGTTAGGTTACCTTACTCTGAATACATTGCGAGCTTTTTGGCCTATTAAGATAAAAAATCCGGGTCACGCAATTTTGAGGCCATGATATTGTATGATTTGAAAGAGAAATAGAAATCTACGCCAGAATTGCTCCAAGGATAGGTTAGTTTCTTAGGTATTTAAAGTAAGATTAGGTTTTTAGAAGTATTTGACATAAGCGTGAGGTTTGTTCTGTGTAATACAGATCTAACCAAGAAGTAGTCTATCCAACACAAAAAATAAGTTAACTCTGTGATTGTTTTATGGTATCTTAATTATTCTGTGTTTCATCGAAACATGAAACTTATTGAAGGGAAAGCTAAGTATGTATTAAACAGTACATATTGTTACATTCAGTAAATCAACTGAATACTGATCTGCCTGAATCCGGCATAGATAATGTAGGTATAAACCTAAACGGGGTTTCAGATAACTCCGAAGGGCAAAAAATACAGGCTTTGATATTTACTGACTTCTAGACTGAAGGATTAAGATTAATTTTTATTTATGCATTTAAGAGGATACTCCAAGATCAAGAAGAATGAAAAAAGTACTCGTAATATCTATTGCTGTCTCCCTTACCTCAAGCCTATACCGCAGAGCGCGATAGAGAATTAGAGGCAATTACTGCAGAAAATCAACGATTCGTTGTCCCCTGATTCCTTCTCCAAAACTTAACCAATTTAAGTATTTTTTTTATTAAAGATTAAAGAAAGGCTTGAGCTGTGTTCCTATGTTTTTTTTTGTATAATCTAGCCAAATCTGTTTTTTTGGATGTTTGAACACAGCGGAAAATCTGGCCATTTTTTGGGTTTTTGAACGTTCATATTAACTAAATTATGAAAAAAAAGAAAACGTAGAGACATTGTATTAGTGGCCATAGATTTTCAGGCAAAAAAATATAACTCTACCGCCATTATCCAGGGAGGAAACAGGGGACTACGTTTGTATGGAAAAACGGCTGTGTGGACTCATCTTAATAATAATTATAATTTATGTTGGTCTTCTGGTCCGATTCTTACAAGTGAGTTATAGTCATTATATTTTTAAATGTATTTTTCACGTTGTCACCTGTCGGGTTGTAATTATTTGTGTGTATTGCATAAATCCAATTTCAAAAAGTCTTACATTTACAACACTGTACATAATATTTAATATACTGCGGAGGCAAAGTCTACCTGTACGAGCATGTTACTGAAGATACGGGAGTGTGGAGTCTTTTGTTACACCTTATTGTTCCCTTTGGCACAATTTCCGAGTTGAAGCTGGCCATACTGATAAATAGAAGATCTATAGAGGTTTAAGGAGAATTATTTGGCATCCACAATTCTATACTAATATCATAAATGCGAAAGTTTGTCTGTCTATGTGTTATCTCTTCACACCCAAACCGCTTAACCGATTTTGCGAAAATTTGTTGTGGGATATACTTTGTGTCCCGGGAAAGGACTTTTCATCCCGAAAAATTATGCTGCTCCCGCTTAATAGACAATTTTTAGATGATGCCCGCAACTCTTATGCGCCTAAATCCGTTTATTGCGTAGGAAACTTACATTTTTCCGGAATAAAAAATATACCATTACTTTTTTGGGACTCAAAGTATTTCCACACCAAACTCGGTTCAGCGGTTCGAGTGTGAAGAGGTAACAGACTGACAGATCGACGTTATTAGTATGGATAGTTTCAGATTTCTCTGTTCAGTTGAGTTTTCATCATCAATGAAAAAATGGCTTTAAAAAGGTGAAATAATGTCGTAAAAGTAATATGAACGGTTATGATTCGATAAAGTTTCAATTTTCACTCCTTTCTGTGCAACTTTTAAATTCATTTTGTATTTTCTGACGCCTTTTAAATCTCGCCTGTCGTTTTGTAAGTGCACTGATTGATTAAATTTAAAATGTTTACTGGGACGCCATTTTTATTCCAATACGGGGAGTTGACAAGCTGATATCCCCTCTAAAATTACAACACCCAGACATTATAAGACTTAAATATTTTATTTGGCTAGGAGTTTCCCTTAACCAAAATTAATATTATGAATGCGAAAGTTTGTCTGTCTGTCCATTACCTCTTCACGCCCAAACCGCTGAACCGATTTTGCTAAAATTAGGTTGTGGAGCTACATTGAGTCCTGGAAAGGACATTGCATACATTTTATCCCGGAAATATATTATGTAATGTCTATATAGGGGACTCATAGACACTTTCACTGTAAAAGTAACATCGCTGAAAGATTAACTTTTTTCTTTTGTGTGGGCGAGTTAATATTGAGGTTGAGGTGCTTGACAAAACAAATCACAAAAACGAATTGCACTTTCACTGCTGCTACTTTTACATTAAACTCTATACAAAGGAGATAATAATTATACACATCCTAAAATATTATTATTGTATTTTGTTATACCATGTCAATAATTTTACATGAATACAATATTGTTTGAGCTTCAAAACACCGTATAGTAGCATAGTCAGGTTTTTTCAATCAAAAACTTATTTTTATAACTTTATCGTGTAACAGTGTTAAAACTATATTATTATAATTAATTATAGCATTCTATTTTGTAACAAAAATCGGCATATTTTCCTAATAGAGTAAAAAAGAATGCTAAAACTACAGCTCAGGCAGTATAAGGTCTTTCACTTCTTATATTATGGTCTCATATTAAATGCATTACATTGCACTTTTCTACGAACTAGCTACAATTGCCTCTAAGCCGATTACCGTGTAAATCGCAATGCAATTAAACAAGAGAACTAAATAACAAGCTACAATACGTTGTGCATTACGTGTCACGAACTGCAGTGCTCTACGTGCGCGGGACGCATTACTCAATGTACCGCAAATCTAAACAAATGTCGCAAACAGGACGTTCAAAGATAGCGGGTAATTTATTCACGTAATTCCCCCCTTCCCCCCTCCCTCGATAGCAGCGGTAATGCTAGACTAAGTGTTATTGGCTTCTAGAAAAAATACGACTTTATTCGAACTGAATTTTGTAAGGTACCACTAGAGTCTAGACCGGTATATTTTGTGTCAGGATAAATTAATGTTTCATTAGAAACTATCTGTAATATTCTACATAATATTATTATTTTGTAATATTAATTTCTATAAAGTTCTTGTAACCCGGTTTTTTTTTGCCAAACTCCTCTGAAACGGGTAGACCGATTTCGATAAAGTTTTTTTGTGCATTAAGAATTGACCAATATCTGTTTTTCATACCAAAAAAAAATTAAACAACGTTTATCTTACGCTGAATGAGCTTGTATTATAATATTTTAGTTATTTATTTTTATATATTTAGAGTAAAATCCAAAGACGGCTCGAGTCCAATAATCATCGAATTTAATACTGTGTCTTGCAAGGAAAATCTGCTTAGAGGTATGAAGGTTTTTAACAAAAATAAAATAAACAAGGATAAATTGAACTCAACTCATATTGGACTTCCACAACCTGCTCAGCCAATATATCTTCGCGAATCCCTTACGTATAAAACCCAAAAACTGTATGCGTCAGCTAGAGCATTTCGAGCTAACTACGGATTCCAGTTTTGCTGGACCACTAACGGCTCTATATATATGAGGAAAGGTAGTAGCGATCGTCCTATTCGTATAAATTCTGAAGCTGATCTCGATAAATTAAAGAATCAAATCACAATATGACTGTTTGTAATAGTCTTGCATGCACTAATAATTACAGATTATTATAATTTTTACAATTTCCATAAACTTCAATTTGCAGTTATTTTTAATCAATTTAATATTTTAAGATTTAATTCAAATAATTATACTAATCTAACCTACAGAAACACTACAAATATAACACATAATTTTTTCACACTAATAAAACACATGTTCACACTACCAAAAACCACGACAATATTATTTATTCAAAAAAATATCTCCGAAGCTATTAAAATTGAAAAAATCTACTTTAATCGAAAAGTTAACTCTACACTGACTTCATATCATACTACTATGACAATAATATACCAACCCAAAATTCGATAGTTTAATAGAAACAATGAACTCCGTTGATGCTCATGTTGTTGCCGATTCCTCCTATTGTGTCCCCGATAACTGCATTCCCGCTAACCTGCACCTTAACAACAATTTAAAAATAATATGCCAAAATATAAGAAGCATTAATAAAAATTTCGAGGAATTCCAAATATTACTTGCAAGAACCAAAGTGCAATGGGACTTGGTAATCCTAACGGAATGTTGGATCCAAGGAGTTAATAACGTGCCCTGTTTACCGGGATACTGTAGTCATACAACAAAAAACATTAAATCGCAAAATGATGGCGTCGTTATCTACGCAAATAAGAACTTTGACATAACTATTGAAGAGCCCCCTATAACTGATGCAAACTGTCTACAAATATGTCTTAATAGTAATACAATTATCCTTGCTATCTATAGATCTCCCTCAAAAAAAGATATTACTCCTTTCTTGTATTCCCTGAATGATATCCTGAAAAAAATTGACCGCAGAGAAAACATAGCAATTATTGGTGACCTCAACATAAATATTTGCGAAAATTCTCTAGATCAAAATAAGACAAATTACCTGACACTGCTTGCATCATATGGTCTCCTACCCGCCCATTCCCTACCAACCCGACTAAATAATTGCCTTGACCATATAATGCTTAAGTCGATTCTTCCAGCCAAAGTGCTAGTTGTTCACACAACAATTACAGATCATAAAAGTGCTTTACTCTACCTTTCAAGCCGCAAACCAAAACCAACAATCCTCCATTCAATAAAAAGATTTAATTATGACAAAATAGCATATGATCTCTCCAATGTAGATTTTAACTCCATATATAACATACAAGATCCTAATACTGCTGCAGACTTCCTTGTTGACTCTGTTAAGGCGATAATTGACGCAAACACAGAGCTGGTAAAAATCCCCAATCGCAAAAAACTCCTGAAGCCATGGGTGACTCCTGGCCTCCTTCGCTGCCTAAAACATAAAGATAACTTGCACAAAAAAGTAAAAAATAATCCGAATAACCCAATTCTCGCTACGTCTTACTCCCGCTATAGAAATTACTGCTCTAAAATATTAAAACAACTAAAAAGTGAATACAATAAAACAGAACTTACAGCCTCCCGAAAAAACACAAAAACCTTATGGCAAACAATCAATAAGATTACTAACAGATCCCCAAACAATAGTAAAGCTAATATTCTTCTCTCTCAAAACACACACTCTCCTAAACAAGCAGTTGATAATATAAATAAATTTTTCGCTAATGTTGGCCGCACCCTTGCCGAAAAAATACCCCATTGTCCTAGAAAAACTCAATTTCCCATCTCTTCCTGTAATTCAATGTCACTCCTTCCCACTGATGAGCAGGAAGTTACTAGAGTGATATTATCATTGCGAAACGACTGTGCTGCAGGATGGGATAAAATTCCAACTTGTGTACTGAAAAAAAACATAGACATCATAGCTCCACCTCTGACGTATATATGCAACCTATCGTTTACACAGGGTATATTCCCCAAATCTTTCAAGAGAGCTATCATACATCCTGTCTACAAGGCGGGCAACAGAGAACAAGTGAATAACTATAGGCCCATAGCCGTCTTGTCTTCCCTCTCAAAAGTGCTTGAGCGCCTCATGAATAGCAGACTTGTCAGCTACCTGGAAAAAAATAACCTATTATCTAAATCTCAGTTTGGATTTCGCGCTGGTATCTCTACGAGTGATGCTGTCCACGCACTAACTGACCGAATAATAAAAAAACTCGACGAAGGACAAAAGGTTCTGGGGCTATTCCTAGATTTAGCCAAAGCATTCGACACTGTTTCTGTTGCCATCCTTGTCGACAAGATGGAACATATAGGTATAAGGGGGATTCAGCTAAAACTATTTGCCGATTTCCTTTCTGGGCGCACCCAGAGCGTTAAGATAGATGATTATTTGAGCTCTGAAGTCACAACTACCCACGGTGTTCCACAAGGCAGTGTGATTGCCCCAACACTGTTTCTCATCTACATTAACGATCTGTGTGCGCTCAACCTCCTAAACGGCCAAATTTACACCTTTGCAGATGACACTGCCCTCTTGTTCTACTCGGACACTTGGGAGAGCGTATATAGGATTGCACAAAATGGTTTTGATACGGTGTCAGAATGGCTACGGAGTAACTATCTCACACTTAACGCCGAAAAAACAAAATATATACCTTTCTATATACGCAATCCTCCCCCTACGTCTCCCTCTCTCTGTATCTCAGTACACAAGTGTTCATCGGGAGCACTGCCTGGTGGGTGGACAGGAGCGCCTGCTGAACGGTGTTCTTGCAGAGCATTAGAGAAAACTGCTTCTACTAAATACCTTGGTGTCATACTAGATTCCTCCCTTAGCTTTCATCCGCACATCGAGGCCCTTACATCTAGAATTCGAAAAATGATCTCGACCTTTAAAAACTTGCGACATGTGGCGGATGAAGCTATCAGAAAAATAGTTTACCACACACTCTGCCAATCCCTGCTTGCCTACTGCATATCAACGTGGGGTGGCACCCACAAATCCACTCTACTACAACTAGAGCGAGCCCAAAGAGCCGTTCTCAAAGTCCTGTATGACCTACCTTATCTATATCCCACTGAAGATCTTTACAGGAAGGCTAAGGTATTAACTGTGCGGCAACTGTTCATACTCCACACAGTTGTCAAGCAGCACGGTCTTCTAACCTATGACCCCTCCTCTCACCTCGGAAAGAGAAGACGAAAGCCCGTGGTCAATAGCAGTGATTTTTTTCGTACGCGATTTACAAACCGTTTCTTCTGTTTCATTGGGGGCTACCTCTACAATAAAATCAACTTGCACGAACACATTTATAACGTCACAAAATCTGTCTGCAAAAGTAGAGTAACAAATTGGCTTATGAAATTGAACTACGAGACCACTGAAAAATTAATTGCAATACCAGAATAATTACATACAAAATACACACACACACACACACTCACACACATACACACACACACACACACACACACACACACAGACACACTAACTAACCCGACTTCACCAGTAAATACCTAGATATTTGCTCTATAAGACTGTGTAAAGTGTATATTTTTGGGATTGAGGCCTGGTGTCCTGAAATACAGGCTCACGCCCAGTTTAGGCACCAGTCTCCCACAATAACCTGGAAAAAGATTGTTATATAGTCTAAGTTAATTATTGTAATTGATCAATTGTGGTGAGAAAATAAATTATTATTATTATTATTATTATTATTATTATAGTAATATACATCATATATTTTTTTTAGAATTATCATGCCTCTACTTTAGAAATTAGAGGGGGGGGGACACACATTTTTCCACTTTGGAAGAGTCTCTCTCGCAAACTATTCAGGTTAGAAAAAAATGATATGAGAAACCTCAATATGATTTTTGGAGACCTATCCATAGATACCACACACGCATAGGTTAGATGAAAAAAATATTTTTTTTGTTTCATTAAGCTTTACTATTTATGACGTATAAAAAAAACTACTGGCTAGATCTCGTTCAAACCAATTTTCGTTGGTAGTTTTTATAGTAATATACATCACATATTTTTTTTAGAATTATCATGCCTCTACTTTAGAAATTAGAGGGGGGGGGACACACATTTTTCCACTTTGGAAGAGTCTCTCTCGCAAACTATTCAGGTTAGAAAAAAATGATATGAGAAACCTCAATATGATTTTTGGAGACCTATCCATAAATACCACACACGCATAGGTTAGATGAAAAAAAATTTTTTTTGTTTCAGTTGTACCTATGGGGACCCCTAAAATTTTTAATATTTTTTCCATTTTTGCTTTAAAATCTTAATGCGGTTTACAGACTACATCTACTTACCAAGTTTCAATAGTATAACTCTAATAGTTTCGGAGAAAAGTGGCTGTGACATACGGACGGACGGACAGACAGACAGACAGACAGACAGACAGACATGACGAATCTATAAGGGTTCCTTTTTTGCCATTTTGGCTACGGAACCCTAGAAACAGCTGTGTACAAAATGGTCCCAAGAAAAGTCGTCCACAGTAGCCCATAATAATATTACCATTTATGTATCAGCTTGTTGTCATCAGCTTGAGTTCATAATTATTATTCAACGAGCTTTTGCCCGCGGCTTCGCTCGCGTTAAGAAATATTATTATAATATACAAACTTTCATCCCCTATTTGAACCCCTTGGGGTGGGAATTTATCAAAATCCTTTCTTAGCGGATGCCTACGTCATGACATCTACCTGCATGGCAAATTTCAGCCCGATCCGTCCAGTGGTTTAGGGTGTGCGTTGATAGATCACCATGTCAGTCAGTCACCTTTGAGTTTTATATATATAGAAGATTCAATAGATTCAATTCAATTGTGAACGGCTGAACCGATTTGGCTAATTATAGTTTTAAAATATTCGTGGAAATCCAGTGAAGGTTAGGTTAGGTAAGGAAAATTATTCGTAGTATCATCTAGTGATCAATACATAATATTTTGCTGGCCAAAACTTCTAAGTCTATTTTTTCATTAGTGCACCAAAAAGATTATTAACACCGTGATAATATGTTCATGTCCACACTAAAATAGTTCGTGGTGTTCGCTTATTGTTTTAATCACGAAAGCAAAACACGCGATTTGTCAATGTCATTCCCACTTTAGTCGACGAAGGCTTTATGTAAATCAATATTTTGTCTCTTTTTGCCCAATATCAATAAAAAGGGATAGCTCGACTCATGCAAGATGCATAATATTATAATAGATGAAGAGTCAATGACCTTTTCTCTTCCACCAAAATTTTGTATTTTAATTTTAAGTAGATATTATATCTAACAGTCAACTAATTCAAGGGTATTTACTGAGTTAAATCTACTCCTCTTATTACTAATAAAAATTAAGTTAGAGTTTTCACTGCGCTATAATATAGGTACCGCCTTTAGAACGCTCTTTATTCTTGCTTCTGATAAAGAATGCTATAGATGGCATAATATTGTCACCAATCTAATAGGGGAATCATAACTCTCAGCAATGAGAAACACGACACTAGGAGGATGTTAGTTATAGGTAAACGTCAATAAGAAAAAATAGTGTGTACTAGTAAGTAAATCTTGATGTTGGTTTAAAGTTACAAAAAAAAATTACATTTTTAGCAACCTACAGCAATGTTACGGATGTAACGGTATTTAAGTATGCACTGAGAAACTTTTACCTGTATAAACTAGTGGAATTCGGCTAGGAGTCCGAACAATTCCGCTGTTCCGACTCCTAGACCATAATGTATTCGGCAATCAATTACATACATATCCTTACGACACGGAATAACATTACGAGAATTGTTCTGTACGGATATCCGTTTCCGGAATTTACGGCGCTCCGGAATTCCAGTATTTGAATGGAAAACGGCATTATTAGTGAAATATTTCACTCAAAATTCCCCGATGTTTGATAACTAGGAATGATTGATGATGACCGGAGCAGTGGCAACACTGCGTTTAAAATTCCATAACATTTCAGTCCACCGCTAATTCGCGGAGATTCGATTAAAACAGCGTAATCTCGTGATGTGAATGCCGGATTTAGTTCCATAGTGAACTGCGTCGTTCTAAATAACTGGGCTTTGGAATTCGATTAAAATACTCGTATCTCCAATCCGATTCATTTTGATCCATGAAATAGCAATTTAGATGTCATTTATACCAGCAATAATCATTGACAAACGGCCGCTGGAAAGTAGCTGAGATGTGCACCGTGATGAGATCTTAAAAAGAAAACAACGAGTCACTATTTCTAATTTCTGCCCGTAAGCAACAAATAACCAAGACATAAAAAATACGATTTATAAAATAAAACTAACGTAGTTTCTGGTAATTATAAGGGGTTTTTCCATAAACCTATAATGCATAGACGAACAAAGAGTGCGAGAGAGAAGAAAATCCTTTATGGAATTATAACAAGATGAAAAGAGAGAGGCAGTTTAATGTGAACTGTAACCACTTTTATTTGACAGGTCGTCACAAGTCGACACGCGTTTTTGTGCCCTTTCAGTATTTGAAATTTATTGTTTAAATCGTTTGTTATTTTTAACAAATACTATTATATATAGCAATGATAACTTGTTCTGTGAGTGATTGCAGTGTAAATCATAGGAATAATCCTGAAAAATATACATTTCACAGGTAATTAATCTTCATGTCCTAATTGCTACGATGTGTTTATTTTTGCTATATTCTGTCTTTAGTTCTGTATTTCAAATAAAATAATATCAATCCTCCCTTTTACTTTCATATTTTGCGTAACTAAAGGTACTATTGTTCTTAAATTACACAATTTTTGAAGAAAAATTTTTCATAAAAATTTTTTACATATACACTAGTGCTTGAATCAAATTTATCGATATACTTATCGGTATTTAACAATAACATAAAACCAATCTAAAAATGTAATAGGTGTGTAAGAGTATTATGATATGTATTTAATTTAAGAATAAATAAAATACTAAGTGTGTTGTTTACTTTCAACATTAGATTTGCATTTCCTTAGGCTGATTTTTCAGATAGCTTTTACCTGAGTAATAAATAAGTAACTTTATAATGTGTATATTATTTACCCTTATAAGAACCTCATGTCATAACATATCCGACGATTGAAAAATCACCCCAAACGACAATGTGTGTCTTAGATACTTTTCAATCGTAACCTTTTTTTCTGCCAAATAAAATATATGGTACCTAATTTGAAATAGAAAATCTGCCAAAGTTGTATATTATTTATTTCTCATAGAAACTCAGGTAAACTAACTCGAACGCACAGTGTATTTTTTGTCCAAAAAATTGGCCATGCCATTTTTATTACTTAATTTTATAGGATCTGTGATTATAAATGCAGGACGAGAGTACCTGACTGCCCAATTCCTATAGACGAATGCAAATTAGTACTTGAAAAAAAATTATATGATTTCCAGAAAAAAACATAGAAACAGTTATAGCTCAAAAGTTTGATATTCTTTTAAGAATTTATTAATTGGTCTAAATAGTGTCTTAAAAGCCCTACGATAGCGAAAAACATCCAGGCTTTATTTGTTCGAGATAACGTATTTATGACTGACTTCATAAATTTATGTTTTAATTTTTTTAACGTCATGTCTTTTCATATTTGGATTTGAAACTAAGACTGAAATATTCTTTTTATTAATACTTATAACCAAAAAAAAATGGGATCCAAATGAATTTTAAAAATTTTAAAAATTTGAAAAATTGAATAACTCCGATGCGGGGCATCGGAGTTATTCAATTTTTTTATTGAAAAAAATTAAAAGTGTTTTTTTATTGTTCATAATAAGAAATTAACACATGTAAATACTAATCTCACCAAAAACATACCTGTTAAAACGGGGCCAAGTTCCTATTCACTAATTGTTCGCCTTAAAAAAGAGTTGAAATCCAATTCAATGCCAAGTTTAGATGCACTTCCAAATCGATCATAATCATCTTCATCAACAGCCTGATCCTAAATACTTCTAAATTTGAACTTGGCAGGTTAATTTAATCACATAGATATCTTATATTTAAATTTAAAAATTATACATTATCAAGTGCTACTAGCATGAATACCTGCCAAGTTCAAATTTAGAAGTATTTAGGATCAGGCTGTTGATGAAGATGATTATGATCGATTTGGAAGTGCATCTAAACTTGGCATTGAATTGGATTTCAACTCTTTTTTAAGGCGAACAATTAGTGAATAGGAACTTGGCCCCGTTTTAACAGGTATGTTTTTGGTGAGATTTCAATACTTTTTTTAAGGAATCATACCAATTTGTTTCTTTCCTCCTCATCTTATTTCAGTGTATTTACTTGTACATATTAATTTTTATCTCAAATTCATAGATGAGCCGACTCACGCTTGACCAATTACTCAAATTTCTTAATTTTTTGTTAATCTACATATAACAAACAACCTGTGTGCCAAATTTCATAACGCTACGACAACTGGAAGTGGCCTAGAGGTTTTGATTACCGATTTTTGTCTCAAATTCATAGATGAGCCGACTCACGCTTGACCAATTTCTCAAATTTCTTAATTTTTTGTTAATCTACATATAACAAACAACCTGTGTGCCAAATTTCATAACGCTACGACAACTGGAAGTGGCCTAGAGGTTTTGATTACCGATTTTTATCTCAAATTCATAGATGAGCATACTCACGCTTGACCAATTTCTCGAATTTCTTAATTTTTTGTTAATCTACATATAACAAACAACCTGTGTGCCAAATTTCATAACGCTACGACAACTGTAAGTGGCCTAGAGGTTTTGAAGCCGACTCACGCTTGACCAATTTCTCAAATTTCTTAATTTTTTGTTAATCTACATATAACAAACAACCTGTGTGCCAAATTTCATAACGCTACGACAACTGGAAGTTGCCTAGAGGTTTTGATTACCGATTTTTATCTCAAATTCATAGATGAGCCGGCTCACGCTTGACCAATTTCTCGAATTTCTTAATTTTTTGTTAATCTACATATAACAAACAACCTGTGTGCCAAATTTCATAACGCTACGACAACTGGAAGTGGCCTAGAGGTTTTGAAGCCGACTCACGCTTGACCAATTTCTCAAATTTCTTAATTTTTTGTTAATCTACATATAACAAACAACCTGTGTGCCAAATTTCATAACGCTACGACAACTGGAAGTGGCCTAGAGGTTTTGATTACCGATTTTTATCTCAAATTCATAGATGAGCCGACTCACGCTTGACCAATTTCTCAAATTTCTTAATTTTTTGTTAATCTACATATAACAAACAACCTGTGTGCCAAATTTCATAACGCTACGACAACTGGAAGTGACCTAGGAATTTTGATTATCGGTCAGTGAGTCAGTGCCAAAATTAGCTATTTTTACAAGGAAATATTTCAGGATCTAACAAATCTATATGTATGAAATTTGGTATATTGCGTAAGTACTAGTATATAATTAGGTAGGTAAAATTTTATCTTTGCTCTCGCAATAGGCACTGAGATACAAGGGGGTCAAAAGTGCGTCGAAACCGTTCGTGTAAATAGTGCACGGCATGCGCGCGGCCTGCTGGAACTTGGCCGCGCACTCCGTGCGCTTTGATAAATTACTTACATAACATTTCTGTTCAAGATTTCCAAAAAAAGGCATGGCCAATTTTTTGGACAAAAAATACACTGTGGAACGGACTATACTATCGATAATAAAAGATACATCACTAGCACACGCACACATTAACAGATCGAAAATCGTCACGCATTTTCGGGTTGTCAGGTGGTCTTTACGTCAGTATATTATAAGTCTATGGGTTTTTCAATAAGGACTTGACAACTTTTTTTTTAAATAAAATTAAAACCATTTGAGATATTTCCAAAATTTTAGTATCGAATTGAAGTACAATAAAAACATATTTCAATAGAACTCGACCTCGCTCATATGGTCACCGAAGGTCCGTTTGCAGCGATGATTCTTTGAACCCAATTTTCTATGACTTTTCCACACATTTCGGCTATTTTGCGTTTAATTTTGACTCTGAGCTCTTCCAACGGCGTCGGCTTATCCAACGACTTGATGCAGCCCCTAATAAAAAAATCTAGAGGCGTGAAGTCACACGAAAGACGCGGAAAATAAAAAAGGTCATATTTTGAGATAACACGCTCATCAAACTTGCTCTTCAATAAATCGATTGTAAGATGTGATTTGTGGCTTGTGGTGCCGTCCTGTTGAAACCTCATGCTGTCCAAGTCCATATCTTCTAATTCGGGCCAAAATAATCCATAATCATAGTCAATATGTCTGTCTGCTAGGGCGTGAATGACGATAGAAAATCGCAGTTAACGCTCTTAAAGTAGCGGCCACCGACTCCGAATTTTAAGATTTGCAGAAGTTTTTCATTCGTGTACTTCACCATGATAAAAATGTAATGTTTAATGAGTTAAATGACAGTAACAGTTCGATGTGTAGTGTAAGGATGCATCCATAAACTAAATTCAAAATTGTCAAGTCCCTATTGGAAAACCCTTTATTATGCGACATACTACAAAAATCCCACGGAAGGTTTTTGCATCAAAAGAGGTCTGCTTTAGTGCCTTCCAAAAGAGCGCTAAAACCTCAGCGAAAATTCGAGCTTCAATACCGAAGTGTAATTCGATTTATGAACAAAATAGTACGGGAACACGACAATAGCTTCGGACACGAGGTGACGAGGGAAAGGCTTAGTTAAGCGAAACGAAAGAGAGAGACTTATCGTTCCGTTTCATTGGAGTGACAAAAACTATTGGACCTTACTTGATACATGGGTTGCAATATTTTATAAGAAAAGTTCAGGTATGAAAACGAACGTGTAAGAACTAGATTTTGCACAAATAAGCTAAAATGGAAAATAAAGTACCGATATAATTAAAATTACCATATACTTTTGTCATTTGTGGTGACTAACTAGATGATAACTTCAGAGCTTCTTTTGATAAGATTAATTTAACTTGAAAGTCATTAAAATACAGCCATTATTGAAACAATTTAGGAATAAAACCATATTATCTCGCTTTACGATAAAATACAAAGCTGATAAGGTCAATTCATTTCATCAATCCCCTTTTATCACAATGGACAAAATTCACAAAACGATTCGAATTGCCCTACATTGAAAACAACCAAATTCCGTTCTCAGTTTAATTTGTGTGTAATTAAGTCGTTTGTTTCTAAAACAATAACAACAAATTAATGTGTGTAGTGGCAAGCCGAGCGCTCCGATGGACGATATAATAGTTTACTGTCGATTGTAGCTATTAGACAATTTGATAATAAACTATTGTAACGAGAACATTAATACAACAAAGCGCAGCGCGTGGACATTGGACTCGAATGCTTTCCCGCTCGCACTTACGCTTCAAGTTACATAACACCATCGCCGGGCCGCCTATATAAAGCGCGACTCGTGCCTTGTTAATTCACTTAGCTAGCAGCAGCCGACCAGCAAACACCGATTCGACAAGCTCATAGAGTAGTCTTTCGGTAGCGGCTCGGTTCATAGGTTACAGAGTACGATAGCCTTTACGTAGTCTACTCTGGACACCTAAGTCATAGGCTAGGAATGAGATAGCCTTTACGTAGTCCATTCCGAACCCTATAGTAGTTAGGTCAAAAGTAAGAAACACCAGCTAATGTAAACTGTTCCTTACAATAGTAATTGTGAAAGCTTCTTTATATTGTGACAATACATGTATAAACTGTGGCCGGCTGTTTCATTTATTATCACAACTACCCTACATCTGGCGCCCAACGAAAAATAAGGAATATACAATCTGTCAACAAAATATTATAAAAAGTGGGTAGTCTGATAAAATACGATGTCACCGCCATTGCCGCCAACCTTATTGCAGGGGGAGGGCAAAGAAGAACACCCTGTTGAATATGCTAGTCGACTACTGACACCTGCGGAAAGAAATTATTCAGTCACTGAAAAAGAAGCACAAGTCATTGTATGGGCAACGAAACATTTCAAGGGATTAAAATATGAAGGAACGAATAACAAACTGGTTCAACATAAACATAACAAATGGCCAGAAATGTTACCTGCTATACGTTTCTCTATGAACACAGCACATAATAAAAGCACAGGATATACAGCAGCACACCTCACGTTCGGAAGAGAATTGCGAACACCATATGATATCACTCATAATTTCACTGAAATTGTCAACACTGAAAATTTTGTACCTGCAATCACGCCATATTTAAAACAACTAGCAACGGACTTAACTATTGCTAAAGAAAATGTTGAAAATATGCAAGATAACAACAGAGAAAGAGCAAATAAGAAAAGAAAACCAGATCCTGGTTATAAAGTCGGAGACTTAGTCTTAGTGGAAACGCATCCAATCAGCCGTCGTGAAAAACAATTCTCAGCAAAACTCGCTCCTCGCCGTGACGGACCGTATGTTGTAATGAAAAAATACGGTCATTCTATTTACGAGGTTGCCAATCCTAGTGAACCAGAGAAGCCAGTTGGGAAATACCATTCTTCTGCAATAACCAAATTTGAAAAGAGAGATGATGAAACTCCAATTCCAGTCCTACCAATAAAACGACGTGGACGTCCAAGGAAGCAACCTTCTTCATAATCCTGGTGCTCTTACGGGACGTCTGCGAGCACCAGAGGGGGAGACTGTAACGAGAACATTAATACAACAAAGCGCAGCGCGTGGACATTGGACTCGAATGCTTTCCCGCTCGCACTTACGCTTCAAGTTACATAACACCATCGCCGGGCCGCCTATATAAAGCGCGACTCGTGCCTTGTTAATTCACTTAGCTAGCAGCAGCCGACCAGCAAACACCGATTCGACAAGCTCATAGAGTAGTCTTTCGGTAGCGGCTCGGTTCATAGGTTACAGAGTACGATAGCCTTTACGTAGTCTACTCTGGACACCTAAGTCATAGGCTAGGAATGAGATAGCCTTTACGTAGTCCATTCCGAACCCTATAGTAGTTAGGTCAAAAGTAAGAAACACCAGCTAATGTAAACTGTTCCTTACAATAGTAATTGTGAAAGCTTCTTTATATTGTGACAATACATGTATAAACTGTGGCCGGCTGTTTCATTTATTATCACAACTACCCTACACTATTATATTTTCTCCTATCAGTATTTCTGTATTCGGGTAATGTAGGTGGTTAATATTTAAGTTTTAAAAAACAGTTTGTTGAATAAAATAATTTTGTCATTGAAGTGTAAGATAAAAATTATTAAAAGTTTCATGTTCCACATTAGAAATTGTAAAAACATCGATGAGTCAGACAGTCAAAAATAACAAAAAAATCTAATTCAATAATTATTGTAATCACATAAATTTAAAATGAAAATTACACGTTAATTTCTAATAAAATATTATCTTGAAAAACCTATTTCAATGGTAACAAAAACATTTCCTTAATTTCGAGAAGTATTTCATCTTGCTCAAAAAACTTGATCTCTTTTATTTCCGATCAATCACGATAAGGTCCATGGGTTCAATTTCGATTAGCGATTTCATCACAATTTGTGACTTTCGGGTAGTGCAATGTTAAATGGAAAACTTTGTCATTTAACTAAATCGAGTCTGGGGCCGGTTTAGCATCGACAGACTACAAATTAATAGTCGTAAAGTAAAATAGATTTGGATAATAATTTGTTTTACGGACTCGAAAGCTTATGTAATTGTTGATTCTCTGCATAACTATTTTTGTACAATATTTACGGAATCCATAGGTCGCTGGTTCATATCCGGCTCGACATGTACAAACTCGTATAGGTGCCTATAGGTGTGTCAATGAAACTCGGGTTTGAGTACGGATCAAAGTTTTTATTCAAATGTATGAGGATACTTATAGTAATATTGACGTAACTCCTATAGCGCGATCTAGAACGATTCCACTGCCATCTAGTGGTGGATGGCAAAACTAAAATTTCTAATAATACACTAACACAGCGGATAATTATTATAGAACTAAGAGAAGTTAGTATTATTGTATGACGCCAGATGGCAGCACTAAGATAAATATTGTACATGCCGCCCACCAAGGCCAAAGTAAGATCTTTGGACTTATAAATAAGCTTGAAATAAAAATTACAAGTCCATTTTATAAATACACTTTAGATTGTCATAGTGTTACATAATATATATCAAACAAGTAAGTGGACTGTATAAAGGTAAGTATCTACATTTTCTTATTTTAAACCATAAGAACAATTTTATGGGTACATATTATATTTATTCCGCAATGGGAAGTATACAAAGTTTTGAAGTAGGTCTCTTAAGATAACCTGACTTCGTTCGAAGAGTAACTACACGTACTATATTGTCTTTGCCAGGATGAGTGGCAGTCACTCTACCATAAAGCCAGCGACAGGGAGGCATGTTATCTTCCTTAATGATAACAGTGTCACCAATTTTGAATTGGTGAATGGACGCTGAATTCGCTTTATATCGCACTAAAAATTTGGTGAGGTATTCTTGCGACCATTGTCGCCAAAAAGTCTGAAGCATACGTTGAGCGTGTTGCCACCTCCTTAATGAACTTACATTTAATGTCTCTAGGTTCTGATTAGGAACTGTTACCAATGGTTCTCCGATGACAAAATGTCCGGGTGTCAAAATGGTGTCTGGATCGTCCTTGATCACTGACAACGGACGAGAGTTCAGACATGCTTCCACTTGAGCAAGGACCGTTGCCATCTCCTCGTAGGTTAGGGTGAAGTTGCCAATGATTCTTTTCAAGTGGTACTTTACCGATTTTACACCTGCCTCCCACAAACCTCCAAAGTTGGGGGAATGGGGGGGTATAAAATGCCATTCGCAATTATTGACTGCCAATGCTTCGGCAACTTCTGTGAGCAGCTGCTTCTGCTCAGCTATATAATGTTTTTTGAGTTCAGTTGATGCTCCAATAAAATTCGTGCCATTGTCGCTCCAAAGATTCGAACAATGCCCACGTCTGGCTACAAATCTCTTGAAAGCCTGTAAGAAGCCTTCTGATGTTAGGTCACTTACAACCTCTAAATGGATGGCCCTTGTCGCCATACAAATAAACAAAGCGATATATCCTTTGTACGATCGATTGCCTCTGCCTTTGCTCATTCTTATTTGGATTGGGCCAGCGTAATCGACCCCACTGTGGCTGAACGCTCGAGATGGAGTGATCCTAGCTGTAGGTAATTGACCCATTAAAGGTGTTTTTGAGATGGCGGCGTTTTTGACACATATGACACATGAACGGTAATGAGACTTTGCCATCTGTTTGCCACCAATGATCCAATATCTCGTCTGAACGAGACATAAAGTGGCTTGCGGTCCTCCATGAAGAGAGTTTTTGTGGGCATCAGCCACAATGAGTTGAGCAAGACGACAGTTCTTAGGTATTATGATGGGATGTTTTCGCGTGAATGTTAACAAATCTGATTGATGTAATCGTCCTCCTACTCTCAAAATACCGTGTTCATCTAAATATGGCGTAAGTGATTTTATATTGGAGCTTTTGGGTAAGTCTTGTTTTAATTTAATTTTCTTTATTTCTTCACTAAAGTAGCTTATTTGACAGTTTTTAATGTAAATGTTTAAGGCTTCATTTAATTCTGTAGTTGTAAGGTAAGTAGTAGCGTTTTTAGTAGTACTTTTCTTAGTGTTATTGATGAACCGCATGCAATAGGCTAGTACTCTTTTTGCCCTTGTTAAAGTAGAGAATCTGTTTAGTAAAGTATTATCGTCTAACGTAGTACAGTGAGCTTGAACAATCTCTAAATCAGTTTCTAATTTCTTAGGTTTATTATAGGCAATGGTAGGCTTAGCTAAAAAATCTGGTCCGTTGTACCACATGGGCCAATTGTTAATCAATTCAGCTGGGCTTTGACCGCGAGAGGCGCAGTCAGCTGGGTTATGTTTAGAGCTAACGTGCGACCAATTGTGCGGGTCTAAGTTTGTTAAAATTTCTGATACCCTATTTGCTACAAACACACTCCACTTGCTAGGATGTTTGTTTAACCATGCCAGAACGACACTTGAGTCCGTCCAGGCGTGCAAGTTGGGTTTTGCAATATTTAGTATGGTTGCTACTTCGATTAGCAACCTAGTTACCATGACTGCACCGCATAATTCAAGTCTCGGTATTGAGACTTGCTTCACAGGTGCGACTCTCGTTTTTGCTGTAACTAATGAGACGTTAACCTTTCCTTCAGGATCCAAAGTTCGAATGTACACCACTGCTGCGTACGCTGATTTAGATGCATCGCAAAAGCCATGCAGCTCAACTTCGCGATCAGCTTTAGATGTCCCCAACCATCTTGGTACACGTATTTTAGTCAATTTAATTTGTTCACTACGGTAAGTTAACCATTCTTTTAGTAAATTGTCTGGGGCGACTTCGTCCCAGTCAATACCTGCGATCCACAGCTTTTGTATCATTATCTTGGCTAATATTATGTTAGGTCCAACCCACCCTAGCGGGTCATAAAAACGTGCTATATCCGATATAATTTTTCTTTTTGTTACAGGTTCCTGCAACGTCGGGAGGTTTACTACGAAACGGAACGCGTCTTCGCTTCGGTCAAAGGTAAGTCCCATTATTTTTAATAGTTCGTCTTCTTTTATTTCCTTATCCTTTCCCTTTCCTGTCGTCCCATCCTTTCCTTGCATTAGTTCATTAAGTTTTTCATTGTTGCTTATCCATTTTTGTAGTTTGAAACCCGCCTTACCTAGTAACTCATTCATTTCCTTAAACAGCTTAATACCTTCGTTCACATTTTGAACTCCACTCATAAAATCGTCTACGTAGAAATCATTTAATGTTTTCTGAGCTGCTATAGGATATTCTTCTTCGTGGTCACGCGCTACTTGCTGGAGTGCCTTTACAGCCAGGTAAGGTGCAGAAGCTGTACCGAAAGTAACTCTGGTAAGTCTGTAATGGTTTATTTTTTCATAAGGATTTTTTCTCCATAGGATTCTTTGATAATTATTGCTGTCCCGTTCATCCGTCTTCACTTGCCTAAACATCTTAATAATGTCAGCTGAAAGACATAAGGGTGCCGTGCGCCACTTCATGATGATATGTCTAAGCTCTGGTTGGATTGTCGGTCCTACTAGGAGATGATCATTCAGTGATTTGTTATTTTTTCCTTTGCAGGACGCGTCGAAAACAACTCTCACCTTTGTAGTCGTTTTATCATCTCTCACGATCGCGTGATGTGGTAAGTAAACGGCATTTTCATTGTTGATTTCTGTTTCAGGTATAAGTTCCATATGATTAAGAATGAGATATTCATTTATTACTTCATTATATTTAGTTTGTAATGTTTTATCTTTATTTAATCTGTGTTCTAGTGATTTCAGCCTTTTCTCTGCAATTTCCAGTGAAGATGTTACTTGTGGATTCTGGTTCTTGAACGGAAGACGAACGACATAGCGACCATCTGGATCTCTACGTGTTGTCTTCGCAAAGTATTCTTCACATCGTTGTTCATCGTGAGTAAGTAAACGTTCCTTTGGCATTTGAATGTCTGATTCAATTTCCCAAAATTTCTTTAAGAGATTGTTGTTATCGTCCGAGCGAGTACAACAATGTAGTGATGTAAGTTGACCCCTGGGTTTAGCATTACCGTTGACTACACCTGATAAGATCCATCCCAAGCTCGTTGCTTGAGCCAAAGGTGTGCCAAGCGGTCCTTTTTTGAGGCCGTCTTTAATTATCTGCGCATGCACTTCTGCGCCCAAAAGGATGTCGATCTTGTTCGGAATATTATACTCTGGATCAGCTAAATCAAGGGAATGTAGTTCATCCCACTGTATAGTGTCTACCTTTTTGCTGGGTAGAAAGGACGTGATACATCTGTTAATCACGTATGCCCGTACTGTTATTGTAAAATAGGGGTCATATAAAGACTGGAGCTGAATATCAACTGTTGCTTTGGAGACGATGGTTGCACTGCCACCCAAGCATGATATTTGTCCCTCAGCTGATATCTTCTTCAATCCTAGGAATTGTACAGCTGATTCGGTTATGAATGAAGACTGCGATCCTTGATCGATTAAGGCTCGTAACATAAAGTTTTCTCCGCTTCGGGAAGATGCTTTAACTAAAGCTGTTGCAAGTAATACTTGCTGATAAGTACGTTTGCTAGATGAAACACATGAGACTAATTGCGTGGAAGTATCATTAGATGCGGCAACACTCTCACTTGCTTCATTGTTTCTGTTGTTGTCACCCTTAGGGTGTAAAAGAGAGTTATGTGCTCGTTTGCACACCCGACACTTCACCTTGCTGCGGCATTCTTTGACAGAGTGACCACTACCCAAGCAATTAAAGCACAAGTTATTGTCAGTGACGATTTGGCGGCGTGTGTCAACTGACGCTTTATGGAACTGCGTACATTGGTTAATTCTGTGGTTGTCTTTACAGAGGACACAAGCTACAGTATTAGAAATATGTAAAGATTTTATTTTAGTAGTAATATTAGAAGGTTTATTACTTGATTGTGATAATCGGTTAATAGCTGAAAACCGTTCTTTAAGGAAACCTTCAAAAAGTTTATAAGTGGGTAATTCGTCAGAAGTAGTTTCTGCGGTACAGTAAAACTCCCACTGACGTCGCGTTTCTGGGTCTAGCTTCAAATTGATAAGATGTATTACAATTACATCCCACGTGTCAACTTTAATACCTAAACTTGCCAGAGAAGCCATACATTCATTTGTAGTGTCTACAAGTTCCTTAAGCCCACTACTGGACTCGGTGGTGAGGTTTCTCTGACTCAAAAGTCTTTTTAGAACGTGATGACATATCCACTTTTTGTCGTTGTATCGTTCATTCACCATTAGCCAACAACGCTCAAAGCTTCCCTCTTCAATAGCTACATGTTTAATTAATTGTTCAGCTTCTCCTTTGAGGTAACATTTGAGGTAATGAAGCTTTTGAATCTCATCAAAACATTCATTGTTTATTACAAGAGACTTGAAGAGAGATTTGAACGATGTCCACTCTTGGTAATTTCCAGAAAAATAAGGTATGTTTATTTGTGGATAGTTTGCATGAGTTTTATTTGAAGACATCGATTCATTACTCTTAACCTTTGATTCAAAATTTTTACATAAAGTTTTGAGATCACACTTATACTCTAAGTAAATTTCTTCAGCCTTATCATAAAAATCATTGGTAACATAAGTTGAGCTTTTGACATCTTTGGCTGGATAATTTCTCATTAAGTCTTTGTGACCAGACAAAAATTCAAACCACAACTGTTCAAGAATGTCTAATCTACCTTCTACATATTCTTTGGTAATGCGCTCTTTGGGCGATTTCTTAAAATTAGTTTTTGCCTTTACCATACGTTCGTACAAGTTTTCTTGAAAGTTAATAATGTTTTCCATGTTTAAAAATTAAAAGGTAAGTGAAAATTAACTTTAGATCTTTTATCAAGAGTATTACAAATTTTTACAAAAAATAATCTAAGTGTTTTACAGTTATCTTATGTTGTACAAGTTTTCACGAAATTTTTCTAAGTATTTTTTTATTGTTACAAAATTTAAAAATCGGGCATAGGTTCCCCGTACCTCCGTTTTATTGAAAATTATTCTAAGTCCAAATACTACGTAAAATATTCTAAGTTAAAATTAACACAAATTTTTAAAGTCCAAAATTCACAAAATATTCTAAGTCCAAGATATTAAAGTTTTTATAATTTTTATGTTTCTTATTTTGCTTGAAATTCTTCTAAGTTATTTTCCTTTAAGTTATAAGGTTGAAAGTACTTACAGTTGTCCAGATACAGGATCAATCCAATAGCGAACACACACTATCACTCACTAACCACACGCACTTGGTGATGTACCGAGGGAGGGAAGCCCTGACTCCCCTCGGACCTCAGTACTCGCTGATCCGCTCCCGCAGCAGTTGTTCTGAGGCACCTCCGCGGGTCACTTCCCGCGCCAGAAGCTGGTGTTGATGATGGACACTGGACAGGCTCCGCCCACCGTGACCTGACCAGCGCCTTCCACCCGAAGACACGGTCTGAAGTTCGCCGATGCTGCACTTAGCCTCGGCTGGCTCCTGTTACTTGCGTTTGCGACAGCGATCCACTGCCCGCAAGTAGTTTTCCCAAAAAACAATTACACAATACGCGGCACTTCGCGATTGACATCCGGCTCCGATAGGACCATGTACAAACTCGTATAGGTGCCTATAGGTGTGTCAATGAAACTCGGGTTTGAGTACGGATCAAAGTTTTTATTCAAATGTATGAGGATACTTATAGTAATATTGACGTAACTCCTATAGCGCGATCTAGAACGATTCCACTGCCATCTAGTGGTGGATGGCAAAACTAAAATTTCTAATAATACACTAACACAGCGGATAATTATTATAGAACTAAGAGAAGTTAGTATTATTGTATGACGCCAGATGGCAGCACTAAGATAAATATTGTACAATTTTCTTATATTTTATTATACAAAATATTTTGAGTCTTACCACTAATTCCATTTGAATGATAGCACAATTATATTTATTATTGTTTTGAATAGGTTGTTTTAGCTTCTCACGATCCACGGTGATGATAATATATCCATGAACTTACAATTATGTATTTTATTTCAGTTATCATCAGGCATATATTTTTATCATCAATAATTTAGAATATCAAGTCTGTCACAACTTACACCTATTGTAATATTTCTCAATTATAAACAATATTTTAAAGCCTATTTTTGACCAAAATCACAGCCATTCTTGCTCACAGCAGCTGTCTCAATATTACCCGGTGTATTCTCTTTTATTGGTCCTGTTCATCTGATCTTTATTGAATTCTTGTATCGTTATTATGTCTTGAGTTTCATCGTAATTAATTTTATATTGACTTCTTCGAACGGGTGAAATCGATACATTCGTTGAAACCAAATGTATTCTTTCTTCATTTCTTAGATTTATTACGAATTGTAATAGGATATTTTCAATCTTCTTTAGTTCTTTTATTTCTTTACTCAAAGAGGGGATGTTGCTCTCAACTTTGTATAAACAACAATTCATTATTTTCTTTTAACGAGGAAATCTATTCCAAAACCGAGTTTACACACCAAGTTTCATTCAAATTGGTTCAGAGGTTGGAACATAAAACGGAAACGGACAGCTAACTATCAGTAGCATAATATGAGTTTTAACTATCTCAGAGATTGATATAAAACAATTTTTGAAGATAGTTAAAACCCGTCTTATGCACGTTCAGTCTGCTAATACCAGTGAAAAATATATACGTAGCAAACAACTTTTATAATTTAGAAGTTCGATCCTTTCAGAAACAAGATAATATAATCGTGATAGTGTGAAGTCCTGAAACTGAGAAGTGAATAAACTCTTACGTCTGGGTATATCGCTTACAAAAACTCGACTATTTAGGAAGTTAATGACATACTTTCCTCACAAATGGTGAAGATATTTCAGCTAAAATAAATCGAATGTATATACGAGATAAGTGCGAAAAACCGGTCAAGTTCCTATTAAATCCTTTGGGTTCTTTCGAACGATACATAGAAGATTATTTCTCGGGTATTGGATACTATGGTAGCAATGAATTTAAGTAAACAATTTTTATCTTTCGTTTCATCATTTATTTGGTAAGTTTTTACTAATGCTTCCATTTGCGACAATAATAATTAATATTCACAAAATCAAATCCAAAAATTTATATAATTGCCTAAATTGCAAATAAACCGAGGATGAGATTCTGGTATTCATTAACACGTTCACTGCGTTACGGGTACTTTCGCGCCCCGTACGTTGACATCAGTCAGTGCGGTGCTGAAAAAGTAGTGTCTACTCGTTCTTGCGGGGATTGTATTTTTGAGGATTTTTGTTGTATGAATGAGATGAATAGATATTTATGTTCCTGGCTTGAAATTGAATCAAGAATCGGTATAATAATCTACGGGGTTTCTTGAGCCCCGTTGCGACCAGCGAGTAAAAATTGTAATTAAGTGCGTCTACGGGGTCTATATCACCCCGTACAGATTATTGCTTACCCCGTACGGGGTGATGAGCTCATTTGCGTAGGCGCGTCCTAAGAAGCAAAGTGTTTATCGACTATTTTTCAAAATGAAGCGTTCGCGGCGTATGTTGGAATTATCTTATGGTAAAAATAATGAAGAAGCCGATGAGCATGATGTATCAACATCTTCACGATTATCCCGACGACCACCATCATCACCATTATTCCGCAAGGTCCTTCAGCGAAACCTAAGTCCAAGATACGATGTGATCACCAGCCCTAGCACTGGTCAAACCTATCACCAATTGCAAAATGTTGTATTAAATTCAGGAAACCCTAAACAAGACGATTCATCAAGCAGTACGAAAACTTCCAAAATAAAAATATTGCAGGATATCGTCGTGAAGCCAGCTGATGTTCAACAGAATACACCCGAACCTATCGACTTTTCCTCCGTAAGTACAAGTAATATCCAATCTTTAAATGATATTTCTAAGAACCAGACGAAAAACATTTCACTGACTCCAAGCCAAGAAAGGCAATCGAAAACTTCAGATATTGGTTATTTATCTAAATCAAACGACACATTTTTGAAGCCATTAGACATGAGTATGAGTAACTGTGGATCTTTGAGTGATATATCTGTGAGTAATATGGTCTTACTTGATGAACCTTTAAGCGAACAACAAATCAATGATCTCTTAATTACACCAAGTCGAAAAAGACGCTCAAACGCTAGTGGATCAAAGTCTATAGAATTACTGCCAACATCAAAGTATGTAAATGAGCCACCAACTCAACCTAATTGTAACGATAATGGTATCAATGAGGATCAAAGTGTACATATGTCTGATGTCGAAGATTTCTCTGATAAAGATTATAGCCCTTCTTGCTCTTCGACAGATAATACCTCAGATTCTTCAAGTGAGTGTGACTCTGATGATATGGCAGCTAATGATGATGAAATAAAAGTGGATGGGAGTAATTCTGAAGATTTTTCGAGTGATAGCGAATGGATAGATATTCATGATAGCAAACCAAATATTGAGGACCCTGATATAAGTTGCCAACTGACTGTGCCTGAAAATGCTACTAATCCGATGGACTTTTACAAACTGTTCTTGACTGACGAAATTATTGACAAAATGGTCTTGGAAACTAACAACTATGCAAGAAGAATTTTGGATAGCTCGGAATTGAAAGTAAAATCTCGTTTGAAGGCTTGGACTCCAACTAACAGAGAAGAATTATGTAGATTTTTTGCCGTTTTGTTAATTATGGGTATGGTAAAAGTACCACATGTTAATGACTATTGGTCAAAAAAGAAAATTTACAGAAACGAACAAATCGTTTCAATAATGCCACGAGACCGATTTCTTTTACTTTTAAGATGTTGGCATTTTAGCCAAAACAATAATGATCAGACAGATAAGCTACACAAAATTCGAGATATATATGAAATGATTGTAAAGCAGTTTAAAAAAGTCCTTATACCGGGAAAAGTAATGGTTATAGATGAGTCGATGATTCCTTGGCGAGGACGACTTAAATTTCGTCAATATATAAAAAACAAGGGCCACAAATACGGCGTTAAGTTGTATAAACTGTGCACGCCAGAGGGATACACACATAATGTGGTTATTTATACAGGAAAAAGCGACAATGGACGTGAACTCAAGCATGGACAAAAAACAGTAGAAAGACTAATTGTTGATTTAGAAAATAAGGGAAGAATCTTAATTACAGATAATTTCTACAATTCGGTTGAACTTGCTGAAGAGTTGATAAAGAAAAAAACGTTTATTTGTGGCACTTTAAGATCGAATAGGAAGGGAACTCCAAAAGAGGTTGTAAATAAAAAGCTAAAGAAAGGTCAAATTATTGGAAAAATGAATAGGATGGGAGTGAGAGTGATCAAATGGATGGATAAACGCCCAGTGTTAATGATAAGTACATGCAATAACCACAACGAGGATTTAAAGGTAATTCACAGAAGAAGAAGAGGTGTCATGCAAGAAATAAAAAAACCAGAATGTGTTCTCACTTATAACAAAAACAAGAAAGGAATAGATTTTAGTGACCAGATGTCCGCTTATTATTCTACTTTAAAACGAGGATTGAAGTGGTTTCGTAAAGTAGTTATGGAGTTGATATTTGGAACTGCTATAACCAATGCTTGGATTGTTTACAATATTGTGAAAAACACAAAAATTTCCAAAAAAGGTTTTGTTGAACACATCATTGATTCTTTCACAAATTTGATCAACGTTAAATCTGATGATTTGGAGCCTTCTGAATCTAAACATAAATTTGAAATTGGTGAAAAGAAAAAAAAATGTTCAGGTTGTTATGAGGAGCTAAGAAAATCTATGAGCAGTCGGGAAGCCGATAACAAAGTAAAGAAAGTTAAAACACTTTGTCGTCAGTGTAATAAAGCATATTGTTTGCAGTGTTATAATATGAAACATTAGAATTCAGTAAAGTTTTTTTCTATACTATCGGTTATTCGCATTAACGAAGTGTTAAGTAATTCTAAGATAATTTATTTTTTATATAAAAATATGTTTGTTTGGAATGTTCCCTAAAGTCATTCTTATAATTATTATGAATAAATAAATACGAGTATCATCTATTTAAAATATCGATAGTTTAAATTTTTTTACTCCCATCACTAACATTTTATCGATAAAAATGTATTCTGTGCGTTAAGGGGTTTTTGGAATCCCGTATTTTTTGTTTTTAATTGCGTTACGGGGATAGAAGCACCCCGCACTTTATTTTTCATTATATATATTTTTGTTTTTATTGTACCTACGTGCGGAGTAAGGATAGTGTAGTTCAGTTAATACTCTTTGAAATGGTATAAGAAAAACAATGATAATACTATTTTTGACAATTTTAGAGGGGTTTAAATGAAGTCGGGTGTACGGGGCACTTTTGCACCCGTAACGCATAATAATTAATTTCATAAAGGGGCGTGCTCATCCCCGTAACGCACTTAAATTTAGGTTAAGGATTCGGGTCTACGCAGTTAACGTGTTAAGAGAAAAAAAGTATAATAATTATTATTACTTCTGAGTTTTCATCACCATCATTTTTTCTTACATTACATTATTATATCTGCTATTTTATTTTATTTATTACTCCAATTACAATTATCGGTCTAGACAAAGACAATAAAGAGTTCGAAATATAAATTTTGCGTGGGAACCCTGAAATGACCGTTGACAGGAGCATCCGCCATCTTCCCTAAGCCGTCATTTTACGGGACGACATACGTCCATTCCATTTTTACTGCGGGGTATTATCGTAATTTAAAAGCTTTCTTTCAGCGCTCCTTTTATATCTTTTATGCTTTAATTAACTATAAAATTGAACGTAAATTAGAGAGAAATTCATTTTATAGTTGATGCTAGTTCAGCGTTTCAAATAACGAAAGATTTTACTAATTTCATTTTAATATTACAAAGTAAGATCGTAACATTAAACGTAGAGTCTGGCTAACGAAAGATGAGACTGGAAAAAGGCGGCAAATTCAAAAAATCGACGTATAAAAACCCCATATATAGCCAGAATTATAGTTTTGATCTATGAACTACGAATAATAAAGTTCCTTAGTTTTTATTATTCGTAATTAGTAGATCAAAACTATAATTCTGGCTATAGACAGGGTTATTATACGTCGATTTTTTTAATTTGCCGCCTTTTTCCAGTCTCATCTTTCGTTAGCCAGACTCTAACTACACAAGCGTAACATTTCTAATACACAATTTATAAGTTCTTAAAGATTCAGACTTTATAATAAAATCAAGTAACGTTTCAAAAATCTACAAAAGAAATCAAAGGAAAACAATATATAATATGCCTCATACCGTTCGGAAAGTCACAAATCTAGTAAAGTAGCGAGGTCCCGTCAATACAAATGATCGTATCTGAAAAAGGGATCCGGAGAAAAGGATTTGCCGTTGCGGGATACATTTACTGAGAATGCTCAATCAATACTACGCTCTTGGCACTCGCTGCGAGATTAGTAAATTTCGTGACGTAATCAAATTTGCCGATTTATTGTGTGTTGCGAGAAAAAGCAATGAACATTCTATTGGCTCCATTTAGTCGGATATTCTGTAGACTAACTGCCGTATTAAAAGAAATTTAGTGATGGCTTTAGCTCTAATTTAAGAAAGACTAGCTGTCCCGGCAAATGTTGTTTTGCCATTTAAAGTATATTTTCTAATTCATCAGTTGATACAAAATCTTACCCCCACTTTTGTCCCCTAAGAGGGGTGGGGGGACAAATTTTATACATCCGATGTTAAGTTGGAAAACACAGTTAATAATATGAAGTACCTAAGTCCATTAAAGAAAAAAGTTTGATACAAAATCTGACCTCTCTTTGGTGCCCTTAGAGGGGTGGGGGGATTTTATACACCCGATGTTGAGTTGTAAGAAGACAAAATTAATATAAATTATCTGCGAAAACCGCATTCAAATCGGATCAGTAGATTTCGTGTGATGTTGGAGCAAACATACAGACAGACAGACAAAAAACTAACCACATTTTTTATGAAAAAAGGGGGGCAAACGAGCAAACGGGTCACCTGATGGAAAGCAACTTCCGTCGCCCATGGACACTCGCAGCATCAGAAGAGCTGCAGGTGCGTTGCCAGCCTTTTACGAGGGAATAGGGTAATAGGGTAGGGGAGGGTAGGGAAGAGAATAGGGGAGGGTAGGGAAGGAAATAAGGGAGGGTAGGGAAGGGAAAAGGGTAGGCACTGATCTCTATTTTACAAGTACGCTGGATAGCTGATACCCTTTGAAATGACAGCTATTTCTTGTGCCTATTTGAAGCGAAATAAGCGCCCCCATTGTTCGGGTAGAGAACTAAATCTGACGTAAAATGACATTTGAAAGCCGCCATATTGGCGCTGGTAGCAGTAGTGATGATAACAATCTCTCCACAGCGGGAGTCCGGGACGCAGTGGCGCGGTACCCGGTCCTGGTGTTCGTCCACGGGGAGAGCTACGAGTGGAGCTCCGGGAATCCCTACGACGGTACTGTGCTGGCCTCACACGCTGGCCTCGTGGTGGTCACTATCAACTACAGGCTGGGGATTTTGGGTAAGTGATGTAACTATTTCAAAATGTAGAATGGAATAAGGTTTATGGTTACCAGAGTAGTAGGTACATATTGCAATTTGTTCCGCGCATCGCGTCGTAGTGTCAGTGTGGGCCTAACAGTCATGCACTGAAGCCTTTAGGGGCATCCTCTGGCAGGGTCGCGGTTGTGTATTTCGCGTATCCCGTGGCTCTGCCTTAAGCGGAAGAGCAGGAACGCCGTTGGGGTTTTAGTGGGTATGTCCGGGTGCGGCCCTCCACCCCCAGGGAGTCCCAGGGAGTCCCACATACCCCAGTAGCCCTCCCCAGACTGCCGGGGATGCGTAAACGCATTTCCTCAACGCAAAAAAAGGTACATATTGCAATTGATCAGCATTACCAGGTATACGAATCGGGCTTACGACCTACACTTTAAATTCCCCAAAAGATAAATTAGGATCTCATGTAACCTGCTCCCATCCACACATACACACACACTAAACGGTATTAATTATGTGGAAAATAACGATGTATGTGCAAATACGTCTTCGCTCCAGTCACTTTACTGCCGTAATTGAGATTTGCGAGATCACTCGTAAACCGACGAACGTGCTCGGCTATTAACTTGATGGCGGCAGTAAATTTAACATTCAAATTTAGAATATTATCGGCTATTTATAACCCACTGATGGGGGATGAGCCAATGGAGTGAAAGATAATCATAAGAGTGCATGAGCTACATACGTTAGAAGAATAATATAAACGGACAAAGTAATGGTTGTGATAAATAAGAACATTTGAAGCTCACTGGTCAATTATTATTGTCCTATGTAAATAGATAAAAAAATAATGAGAGTAATCAAAATAAACTAGATTTAAGTAGTAATCATAAGAGTAGCTATGAGCTATGAAATATAATACAAGAATTATACTAACGGACTAAATTAAAAATAAGAATATATTTCGAAACCCAGTGGCGAATAATTAAATTTAATTACATGAGAAAATGATGAGAGTTAATAAATAAATTTGAAATAAGAAATGTAATGACTTCGAGACTCGAGTAAGTAAATACTTAAAACATAACCTTCTGTGGACAATTCATAACAATAGGAACTTGGCATAGCTGCTGACATAACGCAAGAAAAAAATGATATAAAATCTAAAATAGATCATTCAAACAATGTCAGCAAACCTTTTATTTGCGCCATAAAAAGTAAACCTATTCAAAACTTGATCAGTAATTTAGAAGTTGTACCTTTAAATAAATACTTTATTTTGAGAACACAATTCTTGACAAAGTCAGCACTTTACTCAGTAACAGTTAAACTTTTACGAACTTTTAAACTCTGACTTCTTACGAAGTTCTAAATTACATCCCGTGGGTCGTTGTGGTCGGCACAAGTTGTGTATTGTTGCGAATCTTAATACTAATTAATAATATTGTTATTTAGGAATTAGAATATTAGGTGTCCGAAATATTATCCTTTGAGTATTTTATCGCGTGGAAACTGTATGTTTTTAATTTATAAAACTCATAATATTCTTTATATAGCTGGTAAAGTCCTTAGAGTCCTAGAGTCGTGACTAAAGTGTCTCCATACGGAATTTCATCTAGTAGGACTGACAGACATACTTTGTACCTATGCATACTGATCGGTACCAACTACAAAGTATGTATTAATAAAAAAATGTTGGATATGTCTGTTTCTTGACTATAATATTATGATTTATATTTCATAATTTAATACAGTCAACAATGTAAAATAAATTTTTCAACATCGGAATTTTGGGTATGTTACCGTTGTTCGTTAAAACAATAATGTTAGTGTTATTTCATCAAAAGTTAATTATCCAAGTAATTTCGGTTTTAAAAATTAATATTGTTTATCTTTCCTACCACAAAGAGAATATTAAAATTTGGTTTTAAATAAGTTATTCGCACTGGGTTTATTATATTAGATCAAAATTGTTCCCCGCGGAATTGACTTTAAGAAGAATTTGTTTGTAACAAATTAGGAACTCTTTGGTAATTATTCACTGGATCCACCTCAACAATTTTGTTTTGTGGAATATCAGTACACAGTTGAAAAGAAAGACGTTTTCTTCTGTCCGTTTTTAAAGTACCTATTCTGAAATCAATAAAACTACACAATATACAAGATGTTAGTTCACCGTTATCCTTGAAACCATCAAATGAGCCCGTCAAAATGAACAATGCTGGGAACTCAAAAAAATCCGTCTTCATACGCATACAAATCCGTATGGGCATGAAGACGGCATTTGTTTTTTGAGTTTATTTTATTTTGTCTGGAAGACCAAGCTACTAATAAAAACAGTAAGTAACTAAAACTAGAAACAAGGAAGCCAATTACAGGTCCTCACAAATAAATACAGGATAAGTTAGCTAGAGTCCAGAAGTACAAACATAACATACTACGTCGAGTTCCCAGCATTGTTCATTCTGACGGGCTCATATTATGGTGGTTTCAAGGATATCGGTGTTGACAGTATAATATTTTGGTTACAATTTTGTTACTTGGCATGTTTGCTGCTTGTATACAGTGCGTCTGTATAATAATTTTAAGTGAAAGATAGGTAACAGACAGGCAAACTTTCGCATTTATAATATTAGTATTGATTACTACTGTTTTCTTAAAATCGAAAAAAAAAGTATCAAGTTACAAGACGAACAAAAGAAAACGATAATATTTTTTACTACGTTAGAGTCCGAGAACTGCAGACTTAGACACGTCTAGACAATAAATAACAAATAGGTACTGAATAATTTATTATTTGGATAACGATATTAGGTTATAATATTAATGCTACAAATGTTTCTAATAATCAATTTTAATGCAGGATAATATTATATTTGCCGTATACAAACAAATATTGACAGATCTCATTAAAATATATTGCAATGATATTATGTTTAATTCAATAAATGCTCAATAATTTTATTCTATTTAAATAATTTATAAGTAGTTGATTTAAATGGAATAACATTGATAGAAAAAACAAATATTCAAGATTTTGTGTGCGACAGATTGTCTCACTAAAGTATCCTTATGTCCTTTCACTGTCTGTGCCAAGTTTTATTAAAATAAGACCAGTCGTTTTGGAACCTATTCAACGTAAGCAAACAATCGCGTCTTTTCTATTTTACACCGTGTATATTACTTATAACTTATAAGTTATAAAACTTTATTGAATTAAAATTTAGTATTGAGTACATTAATTATTATTATTAGATAACTAACATTAATTTTTTATAACTTATGGGCAATTACTTTTTTCACGATCGTTTGAACAAACCTTGTAATTTACCTACTTCATCATCTGTCTTATATACCCGGCTATATATACGAGTAGAATACACATTTATTTATTTAAATCAATTTCCCGGTCCTAAAACCTTTTTTTTTTTTTTTTTTTTTTTTTTCCTGGAGGGGGAAATGCATTACGCATACCACCCAGGCGCAGGGGGCGACCCGAGCGGTGATGTGGGACTCCCGTAGCTAATGAGACCACGGTATACCCACTAAAACCCCCCCCATCTTCCGCCACGCCGCCTTTTGACGGGGCCACGGGAACGATACACACATCCGCGACCCCGCCAGCGGTCCGAAGACTCCACGATGGGCGCACAACACGTGCGCCCTCCTCCTCGGCCCCCACCAGGGCTGTAGCAGACGCCCCCCGAGTCTGCTACTTGGAGGCCATGTGGCAGATCAGTCTGTGGCTCTGCCACCGACCACACCTCGGCCGCAGAGGATAGGGCAAGCGGCGCACCGCAATACCTACTTGCCTCTTCCTCTGCGGCCCCACCTCGGTGCGCATCCGCAGCGGACTCCTCCAGTCCGCTGGGAGCGCCCTCCTCGGGCCAGGCGGCGACACCGGCCGGCCCTGGTTGCCTCTTCGCTTCACCGCGGTTGTCCAAGCCGCGGTTACTAGAGCCCCACCGCCACGACAAGGCGAGCAACCATCGGGGGGCCGGTCCTAAAACCTGTGTTAATGCAAAATAATCACCCAAGTGCGAGTCAGACTCGCGCACGAAGTGTTCGGTAACATTATAGAGCAAAATTATGTCAAAAATTGTGTTTTTTTGTTTTGGATAATATTAAAATAAAGGACACATATAACTAAGGACTTTGAAAAACCTACCTGTTGAGTGTTGCCATTATTGATATAGAGCAAAAAAGCCAAAAAATCACGTTTGTTGTTTGGGAGCCCTCTTAAATATTAATTTTATTATGTTTTTACTATTTTTTGTTATAGCGGTAACAGACATACATAATCTGTGAAAATTTCAACCCTCTAGCTATTACCGTTGTTGAGTTACAACCTGGAGACAGACGGACAGATATTGACGTCTCTGTAATAGGGTCTCGTTTTTACCCTTTGGGTACGTTACCCTAAAAACGACAGTTTTCAAATTGTTACCTAACTATTTCACCCACTCATTCCTTCAAATATTAATCATAGTTTATATTAATATTCATAATATAACACTATTATAATATAATATTGTAATAATTGAACTACAAGAGGACCTCATAATCAAAAAACACAACAGATATTAAATCTTGAATATCATTGTTCCTGCATCTATTCATGTGGACTGAGTGGACTGTTCAGCGTAAAAACAAAAACATATTAATACTGTTGAAACCACTCCTGTAATACAGGCCGGATATAATACGAAATATACATGAAATATAACAAAGCGTCTATATGAATTTGTATATAAAAGTACCGCAGTCTGGTGGTGTTTATTCTTGAAGTAAGGATATACACAGTGTTTTTCAAATAAAGTATAGTAAGCCAAAAGGGGGTGAATCAGGGGGTAAGTCTAACAACTTTCGTTATACGACTTCTGGAAATTTACGAAAATAATATTGATTTGCAACAGAGTTTCTAAGGAGAATCGATATTTTTTCGCTAAAATGGAAGTACAGGAAACCTTTATATTGTGGGGAATGTGAAACGAAATTCACCGGTACTAAAATAAAATAAAAATCGGCCAAGTGCGAGTCGGACTCGCGCATGAAGGGTTCTGTACCGTTATAGAGCAATAATAGGCCAAAAAATGTGTTTTTTGTATGGGAGCCCCCCTAATTTTTTCATTTGATTTAAATATTATTATTAATTATTAAAGTACATTATACGTAAGGCCTTTGTGAAAATTTCAAGTGCCTACCTGTTGCCATTATTGATATCGAGCAAAAAAGGCCGAAAAAATCACGTTTGTTGTATGGTACCCCCCTTAAATATTAAATATTATTTTGTTTTTAGTATTTGTTGTTATAGCGGCAACAGATATACACAGAAAATTTCAGAAGTCTAGCTATAGCGGTTCTTGAGCCTGGCGACAGACAGACAGACAGACAGACAGACGGACAGACGGACAGACGGAGTACGGACAGACGAATATGGTGAATACAGAATAATTAGGTAACTACTATTCACATTTGGCGACAGCTTATTTCCGATCTAAGTTTAATAAAGCTATGCTCTATAATTCCAAACCGTGAATCTAATGACAGTTCTAACAAGTTCTAACTTGAAGATTTTGATTCCTAACAAGCGGGGTCGACCATAAGAGGTTTAATTTAGTTACGGATTTTAGCATAAAGTGAAATCTCTGGTTAGTTTCTGAATCAAAAGCTGAGTTAATGGATTGAACTATATTAGCGGTAAAAAGCTCCTATAACTAACTTTTGCACAAACATAAAGCATATAAATACCTCGATGAATCGTTCTATTGATAAAAACCGCAATAAATAAATGCGTAATATTTTTTCATAAAACACCAATATTATTTAGAAATATAAATAGTTGGCTAGAATCTATAAACTAATATAAATACGAAAGTGTGTCTGTCTGTTATATCTTCACTTCCAAACCACTGAACCGATTTTGCTAAAATTTTGTTTTTTATTTATTTATTTATTAAAATATTCATAATATTACATAAACTCAGCATATTACATAAAAAACAAAACATTTCATTAGCCTATACACTTTATAGGAACAAAATATGTTTGGAGATACTTAGAGTTTTGGGAAAGGATATAGGATACTTTTACACGGAAAATGTACGGTTTCCACGAGATAAACGAATTTTGGCGCAACAGACTTACGGGCGGACTTTCATCTAGTCTACGAATAAATTCACATACTTATACCTGTTTTTAGAGAACTTGAAATACAAAGTAGAATTTTTTTCAGATCGTTAGCACTAAACGTAACACTTAGGGCCTGTTTCACTTCCTGATAAAGCGCCGAATAGGCTATTCACAACTTTTTTGACAGCTGATTCTCCATACTCAATCTGTCAAGTTAATTGGTGGATAGCCTATTCGGCACTTATCAGGAAGTGTTGACACAGGCCCTAAATCTTGTAACTATTTTAAAACCCTTGTACTTTTGACGTATTTTAGTATAGCGTTCAACTTGATATATTTTTATAATTTTTAATATAACTGCCTGACACATGCAAACAAGTTGTTCCAATATCAAACATTAATTGAAAATAGAATTAGGGCCCGTTTTATTACTTCCTGATAAGGCTATCCACAACTTATCAGACAGAATATAGAGTATAATGTATCTGTCAGATAAGTTGTGTATAGCCTGTCGAAGTGACGTCGTGGTTAAAACTATTTATATTTTTTAGGGTTCCGTAGCCAAAATGGCAAAAAAGGAACCCTTATAGATTCGTCATGTCTGTCTGTCTGTCTGTCTGTCTGTCTGTCTGTCTGTCTGTCCGTCCGTATGTCACAGCCACTTTTCTCCGAAACTATTAAAGCTATACTATTGAAACTTGGTAAGTAGATGTAGTCTGTGAACCGCATTAAGATTTTGATGCAAAAATGGAAAAAGTAATAAAAATTTTAGGGGTCCCCATAGGTACAACTGAAACAAAAAAAAATTTTTTTCATCTAACCTATGCGTGTGTGGTATCTATGGATAGGTCTCTAAAAATCATATTGAGGTTTCTCATATCATTTTTTTCTAACCTGAATAGTTTGCGAGAGAGACTCTTCCAAAGTGGAAAAATGTGTGTCCCCCCCCCTCTAATTTCTAAAGTAGAGGCATGATAATTCTAAAAAAAATATATGATGTATATTACTATAAAAACAACCAACGAAAATTGGTTTGAACGAGATCTAGCCAGTAGTTTTTTTTTATACGTCATAAATAGTAAAACTTAATGAAACAAAAAAAAATTTTTTTCATCTAACCTATGCGTGTGTGGTATCTATGGATAGGTCTCCAAAAATCATATTGAGGTTTCTCATATCATTTTTTTCTAAGCTGAATAGTTTGCGAGAGAGACTCTTCCAAAGTGGAAAAATGTGTGTCCCCCCCCCCCCTCTAATTTCTAAAGTAGAGGCATGATAATTCTAAAAAAAATATATGATGTATATTACTATAAAAACTACCAACGAAAATTGGTTTGAACGAGATCTAGCCAGTAGTTTTTTTTATACGTCATAAATAGTAAACCTTAATCTAAATTTCATTAAATCGACTGAAATATAAAAATAAATCAAAAATAATATAATTTCATAAAAATTAACCTTATTGCTGCTGCGGAACCCTCCATGGGCGAGTCCAACTCGCACTTGGCCGCTTTTTCTACTTTGAAATGAATTTTTATGTCACACTGATGTCAAAAGTACACTAAGAGTTGCATTAACCTACTTTAACTATAACTTTAACTTTAACCATAACAAAATGTGAAATCAACTGTCAAATCCCTAGCAAAAGTCGCGTGACCACCCAAGGGTGAATTGCACCAGAAGCGTAGTTAAAGTTAAGGTTAAGGTTATCGTCAAATAATTAATTTTAATTATTTGACTTAATTTTTGAAACCGGCCTTGATTGAGTGAAATTTGTAACAATAATGAATATAGTGGAAAAAGTGCAAGTATTACTGTGTTTTATTTTCTAAAATGAATTTCCACCAAAAACCGACAGTACAATCAATTACATTTATTATTTTAAGTTAGACAAGCCCTAACAGAGTATTGTGTTCAGATGTTATACAAAATGTTACCATTTGATACATTCATGTAATGTTTTACAAACAAGTAAACATCAACTGAGACACGAGGTAGAAGGCACAAATCTCAATACATTCAACTCTCTTAAACGAGGTGTGTACGCATTAGAAGAGATATTTAATTCACAATCATACATTAGTGTCAAATAAAAATTACTTTAAAATTATGTTTGATTGACTTTGCTTACAATTATTTAGAGCAAGCCGTAGTCAAAAATAGCATAATATAATATTTTACAGATATTATTTTTATCAGACTGACATCTCTTGTGGTCGTGTTCTTATCATAATATTATTGTCAACAATAATTGAATCTTTGACTTTACCTTTTTGTAGCGATAATATAGAATGCAGATTTTTACTTCTATTAATTCTTGTTTTAGGAGTTCTGTTATACCTCTCAGTTTTTCTACAGTTTTTCTGATGTCATTTGATTCAGTATTTGGCATCGCTAGTGTACGCGTAAGCCTGATTAGCACTTGGTCGTCTTTTGTTTAACCGACTTCCAAAAAGGAGGAGGTTATTCTCATTGATTCAGTATTTGCCTTCACATCGTTAGTGTGAACACGCCTTAACTTGACTATGTTATGTCCCTGGAGCCTTATCAGTTGCCATGGCAACAACAAACTGTTTTATCTTAAGTGCGTAGTTCTCAAGTTAATTATCATCACGTTGGTGCCTCGAGACAGGATCGCTTATACCTTACATTAGCAAATAACCAGAAGTGTACTTTGTAATGGATTTGACTGGATTTGCTGGTGTTTTGGAGTATTTTATTATAGTTTTAACTATAATGTAACGTTTAGGTTGTCAGGGAGAAAGTGTTGTGAGAAGTAAGCCGATTTGAAAGCTCCTTTATCTGCATAATATTGAATAACGTAATATTTTTATTCAGTATTCAAATAAAATATTATTATTTTATTATCTTCTAACCTTCTTAGGCCCACTTGCGCCGATCTGGGTTAAAGTTAACTCTGAGTTAAGCATCATGTCATATCTGTCACTCACCAAGTCAGTGATAGAGATGACATGATGTTTAACTCAGAGTTAACTTTAACCCGATAAGAGATTGGCGCAAGTGGGCCTTATATGGACTAAATAAAATTATCATAAAATTAGTAAACAATAATGCCAGTAAAAACACTTCTACAAAAGCGACAACACAGGTGAAAAGCCAATATAGGCAGCCTAAATTGGTCTTATAAACTATAATTTACACACAGAGAAAATATTTTTTATTTTATTGTTTGTTAACATTGCAAAGGCTCTGAAACTACTGAACATTCTTGAAGAAGGTTCAATTTTATATATTTTATATGTGTGAATATGTGACGGATAAATTATTATACAATGTAACTCAGACGCGGGCTCTATGCTAAGCTTAATGTACTGACAAAACTGTGACCACAGTTAAGATACTAAACAGTAGACCATAATATGTTATATTATACTAGACCGCCCAGTTCGGGCGCACGCACACACTGTTATCGTCTCAGATAACAAGAAAGAATGCAGTGTCTACGATTCAAACACGCAAAATCTCTAATAATATACAATATCCGTACACATCATAATATTATAATCGGTTACCGATCTTTGGAGTAGAAAAATAGAACATACCGATTACAGCGCATATTACATGGAAAGTTAATCGGAAATAAAAAAAAATGTTTCAGGAACACGCCTTCGCTATGCTACTGTTTATATTTTGTATTGTTGTAACCCTTTGGCGTTTAAGTCGTCGGATGCGGTCCAGGAAATGCTGCAATGGAACATTTCTAAATTGTTTCAGCAACCATTACAAATTAATTTGAGTAAAGTTTATCTTTTGCTCCGGCTTTGCAACTAGTTCAGAACTCGGAAATTGTATATCATACTGGCATTGCACATTTTATGCCACAAAGTTGGCAAATATACTTATTTTGTTGAGGGAAATACCAATATTGCGAGGAAACTTGTTGTAAGTGAAATTAATTAATATTGTTATTGAATGTTATGAGGAGTGTGTCGCTTTAGTGATAGTTCAGATTTCCTCAACCCGCCAATTAATAATTGAAGGATTGTACATTAATCATGTATATTAAGTTACTTTAGTATTATTACAAGTCCCGATAGAATTATCGTGACTTGTATAAGTTAAGGTGACGCCTTGATAATTTGGCTGTAGCGATGTCCATTTTTCTCAGCAATGACTAAAGTTAAGTAATTAAAGTTCGCTGTCAGTATTCATCATGTCTTTGTCTTTGAATTACCCATAGCATAACACGATTGGTCAACTTTTATAACACAGAATAATCAGATGAAAACCAATTTCGGTTTCGTTTGACAACTCGAGATTGTTGCTCTATTCCGCAAGGTATATTAACTTTATGGTTTAGACAGGTGGGACTTGCGTAGATCTAGTACATCTGTATCACTCACTTGGTGAGTGATACAGATGACATGATGTTAAACTCAAAGTTAACTTTAACTCAGATCTGCGCAAGTGAGCCTTAGAATCAACTTGAAAAATTCTAACTTACCATCATGTAACCCCTTACTCTTTAACTGAACTTACCCTGATCAGCTTTATATGTAGCGTTTTAAGTTAGTGTATACTATCTCCATTGAAACGCGTCATTTACTTCGACCTAATTCTATGTATAAGTTTAGACCACTGGAGGGCGTAGTTATGAACATTGCCAGTGGCGCTGGTAAACTTACGTTGGTGCTCCAAACTGAAGTTTCTGATATAAAACTAGAAACATATTTTGAATACACTGTATGAAGAGCATACAGTAAGGGATATGCAAGTAACAGCACCAAATATAAAGGACTTGCTATGTTTTTCTAATCTGTTATATAAGATAAACATAAGGTGGCAAAAATAACTATGTGTACCGAAGTCCGTAAGTATTCAAAATTCAAAAATACATAAATGTCAGGATCTCAGAACAGGAAAATAAATTTTCTCACTTTTTTGGTAAAAAGTGGGACCCCGTGCGAGTTTCTTACGCCGGTTCTTCTCGCCGGGATAGTTCCCGAACCGGTGGTAGGCACCTGTAGTATCAACGTTCTGAAAGCATTTGTTACAAATCTATTCAGAAATAAAACAATTTTTATTTATATTTTATTACTTATTTATTTAGTAAGAACTATAAGTATTAATTAACAGATCAATTTCTTTACTCCCATAACCCTACGGGTAAACCGACACGACCGACGAAAGATCAGACGCTGCCCGCAGGACGTAGGACCGACTTAAAATGCGCATCCGACGCACCGACTTTCTTTCATTTCAAACAATCATGACATGATAAATCTGCATAGTCACAACAAAACTTTAACAACATTTTTAGTTCTTTCAACGTGGAAACCAAACCCATGACCTCTTTTTGTACAGAGCTGAGCACTAAACGTAGATCACGAAGGTGTTAGTGATAAAAACTCGTGCAAAAGGATAGCGCAATATAATAAAAGCCATAGGTTTGAAGTCAAAATCACTATAAAACTAGCCAAAATGCGTATTTATTTATTGTATTCGGTATGGTGGCTGTGGAATTTATTATACTCTTAAATATAATGGCCGACCGTGGAAAGCACATTAATTCTGTAAATATGAAATATTTTGAGCACATTAAATATATTGCAATATTATTTTTACGAAAGCCACAGAGTAATATTATGTGGAAATATTTACAAATGTGCGTTTTCGAAGTGGTGAATTTTAAATTCGGACGTGCTTAAACGAAGAAATGAACATTTTTCCGTACGAATTCGCATTTAATCACGTATGACAGGTTTAACCGAATCTGTTATATCCTTGCCGCATGTTTAAATATGTTTAAGCCATATTATATTTCCGATCATTAAGGCTTTTGTGGAATATTACATATTTTTTGCGACAACCTTGTAAGGCTATGGAACGTGTCAACGAAAGAAACGTACAGTCATACAATATCCACTTGGAAAGAGTATTTAATATTTATTACTATTTTTGTCGGATTCGAATAAAACTTCATTATTTTCTTAAAATATAATATTATATTTGGTTTAGTTCAAATGGTTGGTAGCATTAGCTGGAGAAGTCTTAAGGTAACGTTCCGATCAACGCGGCAAGCGACCGCGAACGACAAAAATTCAAATAAAATGATACTGACCTATTCTATAGCTACTGATATATTATATTCTGTGGCTATAGCTATAGGTTTCAATTTTCTCTACGCCATTACAATGCTGTGGCGGCATGGGTCGCTAGACTATTGTCGGTAGATAATGAAACCCATAACTACCAAGAACCAACTGCTTATCTATTTTAACACCTGTTTCTACCAAGACCCATCCACACTTAACATCGTTCACTTGTTGCAGGTTTCCTCAACCCCCGCTCGGACGAGTACCCTCGCTCCCCTGCGAACTACGGGCTCATGGACCAGATCGCGGCTCTGCACTGGATCAAGGAGAACGTCGCAGTTTTCGGAGGAGATCCAACGAATGTGACGCTGATGGGCCACGGGACGGGGGCAGCATGTGTCCACTTCCTGCTGACATCGCTTGCTGTGCCGGAAGGTACGGAAATTCCTTTTAATACAGGCAGTTAAATTACTCTTGAATGTAACCAAAATTTTACTGAGGTCAACAGTTTTCCAATTTGAAAAATCATACTGGTGTTTTAGTTGAGCTACTTAGTATGTAGAAATTATTTTTTTATAAAGTTTTGATTCAGTATCCAGAAAATGCAAAATAAAGAGTAGCAGGCAGGTGTTGACAAAAAGCAATACAACTTTATTATAATACTTCATTCTTCTCAGTAATGATAGAAATGGAAATGCAGATAGACAAAAATGCGTCTTATAAGTCTGTATACACATCGGATTTTTTATAAGTATGAGGGTTAGCGTCTAAGCTAATACAAATAAAATGCAAATGCAATATTACCATGAATGTAGAACGATACATACTTAGCTTAGTGACCTACATTTCAACTCTAATGAAACTCAAACATAGATCTCCACTTGACACTTATCATACTGTAAAATATTCTATAAATTGCCGTATAACAAAGACAGAACTTTAATATCGCGGCTCCCGTCATTCTTGGCAATGCAGGTAGAATCTCATTAAGTATGCCTGTCTCTTGAGGGTACGCTTGAGATGAGAAATACTAACGCATTGAAAAACGTTGTATGAAGGCGCTGATATATCAACGAACCACAATTTCTCAAACCTTTCAGGCAAAATCAAATCTTGTGATTGAAATTGTGTGTACATAAATTAGGAAGGGTTTATAATATCATAACTATAACACCAAAATGTACCACTTTTGAAGCAAAATATAAAGAAATATGAATATAATATTGTGTAAAAGAAAGACGATAATAGGTAAGTGACTACTATATTTTGTAACTCGAAATAAACGGATTTAATTTCGTGGGTATTGTCGCTTGGAACCAAGGAGGTTGGCCTCCTTTTAGTTCTAAGCGACAATATAGGATTCTTAGATCGACCTTGGCTTGGGCCAAGGCCAATCAAGGAATCCTTTATAGCTGTAAATCTTAACCCTTCTAATCTCAATTAAAAATGTCGAATGCCTAACGGAATGGATACGGGGCAGCTTAGCTAGGATGTTATAAAATTTACTAAACTAAAAAAAAATTACAGCAATTGGTACCACAAAAAAGAAATCTCTACATTTGTTCGACTAACGAATCAAAATAGATAACAATGACGACGTTTGAATTTTTTTTAATGAAATAAGGGGGCAAACGAGCAAACGGGTCACCTGATGGAAATCAACTTCCGTCGCCCATGGACACTCGCAGCATCAGAAGAGCTGCAGGTGCGTTGCCGGCCTTTTAAGAGGGAATAGGGTAATAGGGGAGGGTAGGGGATGGGAAGGGAAAGGAATAGGGGAGGGTAGGGAAGGGAATGGGGTAGGGGATTGGGCCTCCGGTAAACTCACTCACTCGGCGAAACACAGCGCAAGCGCTGTTTCACGCCGGTTTTCTGTGAGGATGTGGTATTTCTCCGGTCGAGCTGGCCCATTCGTGCCGAAGCATGGCTCTGCCATGTCAAAAAATCAGTATAATATTAAAAATGCTCAGGTAAATATTAATTATTCAAATTTTAAGATCCATGAACCAGTTAAACAAGTAAAAACACTCGAAGACGAGGAGATATAAAGATAGTAATCTGGTATTAGAGTAAATTCCTTAGCATTTTCAAGTGAACATTTTCTGAATGTTGGTAATCGTCGGCGATAAATGCACCTTTATTCCAGAGAAGTAGTGCATAATGAAATCTAGGTGGATCTTCAGTGTTATTTTATTTGTAACTGCAGTTTTGAATTTTATTCCTGCGTTTATTTTATTCCGTTTATTTTATTTTGTTCACTACTTTTTACTACTCCTTGAGTTATTTTATGAATCTGAACTACTTTCGGACGTATATTTATTTTATTTCAGTTTTTATAGTTTCAGGACTATTTATTTTATGAATTCATTCAAATTCAAAGGTTATAAATTTACTTCCTCTCTTACTACTATAACTATATTATACACAAGCAATAAGCATACTAAAATAATACACCCTTACATTTGGTCGAAATGTAGTTGTATAATCGTATATCTAGGCTAGTGATTCTGTGTTTATTCCTCCACGTGTAAATAAAGGAATACTACTCCTAGATTATTATTCAACAGGTGCATGCTGAATCCACGTATTATATTAACATAATATTCTTACGCTACTGAAATAATAATAGACTAGGTCAAATTAGTCATCAAATATTTTCATGTTACAGTCTTCTTAATAAAGTACAGAAATTACTATTTACCATCGCGATATTTAAAAAAGTTAAACAGAGCGGATATAAAAATTATGTCTAAATAGCTGTCCCGGTGAACTTCGTATCACTTAAAAACCTTCCCTGGACTTCTACGAATATTTTAAGACTAAAATTAGCCTAATCCGTTCAGCCGTTTTCGAGTTTTGACGTTACTAATACATTTGAAATCCATTTTTATATAATATATAGATTTAGCGGATATATATTTAGCGGATAGCGGACTGAAAATTAAATTTAAAACACGCGTCAGGAATTAATATGGACGGAACAAAAAAATACGTATGGAACTCGGGAACTGCGGTTAAACTATTGCAGTAAGCAGCTAGTATACACGCATACGTCTAGTGGCATGCACACAAACACCATGCTGAAGTCAGCCGAACTGAAACCACGTTAGACGTGTGTTAGGTTTTTTCGTTACGGAATTACTTGATTCGATCGTCGCGCTCAAAGCCCGCGATAAAAGCTATGCAATAGCATAATTACTTAAAAAATTGTAAGCTGCTGATAGTCTATAAATTATACTGCAGATGTCGTGCTGGAGAGGATGTGATATCCCCTCTCTTTTTTTATTGCGGCAAAATGGTTATTCCTACTATTTCACTGTTACATCAGCTGCCGCCCCTCCCAGAATCCCTTTGGTTAAATAAAGAATACTAAGGGCTTGTTTCACCACTTCCCGATAAGTGCCGAATAGGCTATCCGCCACTTAACTTGACAGCTGAAGTATGGAGAATCTGTCAAAAAAGCTGTGAATTGCCTATTCGACACTTTATCAGAAAGTGGTGAAACAGGTCCTAAATATCTTTATCTGAATGCAATGTTAAAGACAGCAAGCATCCTTTGTTTGAACCTAAAAAAATTACGATTTTACGATTTACTTTCCGTTATACTAAAACAACATTGTATCCAAGCAAGTTTCTTCACGAAATATTGCACTATCCCGTTGATTAACAGCACTAAGCCCTAATTTCGGTCGGGATTATAAACTTTCAGGAATATTTTCGTGGGAATATTTAAATTGGACCATTTTTCGTCGAAATTGCCTTTTGTTTATTCAAAACGCGTTTTCTAATTCGCCGCTGTATCGGGGTAAATATTTTACGCGGCCAGATTTATTTACATTTCTGTGTACGGCGTGTTCTTCTTGTTGTTAATGGGTAAATTCAATTGGAAATTTCGTCAGATTTCACCTCGTTTTCTTTGTCTTTGTTGAGAAATGTCAATTTTATATCTAGGATTTTAATTTCTAAATAAAAATCGGCCAAGTGCGAATCGGACCCGCGCACGTAGGGTTCCGCGGTATAGAGTGAAATACCAGTATAGACAAAAAATTGTTTTTTTATGTTTTTTTTTGTATGGGAGCCCCCCTTAGATATTTACTTTATTTTAATTTTATTCTTAATTATTAAAGTACAAAAATAATTAAGGATTTTGTGAAAATTTCAAGTGCCTGGCTGTTACTATTATTGATTGCGAGCAAAAAAGGCCAAAAAAATCACGTTTCTGGTATGGGAGCCCCCCTTAAATATTAACTTTATTTTATTTTCAGTATTTGTTTTCATAGTGGCACCAGAAATACAATATAATCTGTGAAAATTTCAGAAGTCTAGCTATAGCGGTTCTTGAGTTACAGGCTGGAGACAGACAGACGGACAGACAGACAGACATCGAAGTCTCAGTAATGGGGTCCCCTATTTACCCTTTGGGTACGGAACCCTAAAAACTGACATATTTATTTGGATAAACTCACTCATACAGGTCACTCACAAAATATTATAATGCTATCCGCGATTTCTGTGATGATGGTCGATTTGAAAGAAACCAGGCTAAGTAGGAGTAATTTTATAGTATCCATGTTGATGCACAGTTCACAACAGTACTCTTCCTAACTTTCAACATGGAGCGGACACAAGGCCTATGGTAATTTATTTTGGCGTTTGATATTTCATCAATTCAACGTAAAGACTAATCACAAAATGGCTGTGAATCCAATCCACAAACCGTTTATGAATGTAACATGGGCCATTACGAAAATCACTGATTCAATCTTAGCCGGCCTATTCAAACGTGACGAAGCTATTAGGCTTAAAGGGATGTTCTGTGCTGGTACCTGATACAGCTCGGTTTATGTGATCAGATTCCAGTAGAATTATCATAGGGCCTGTTCGGTCTAGCTAGAGGCAACAAGATCGTCAATGGTGCCAGTTAGGATCATTTCACATTGCAACTTCACAAGGCGTTGCGATGCTTTTTTATGAGCATCACTTTGAAAATGACTTTTGAGAGCTATATATTATTAAGTAATTATTGAATGTACTGTCGGTTCTTGGTGGAAATTAATTTTAGACACAAATAAAACACAGTATTACTTGCACTTTTTCCACTATATTCTTCACTTAAACATGACCGGTTTCGAAAAAATCATCTTCAGGTGTAGGTTTTGAGAGCTAGTTTCTTTGATAATGTATAAATTGTTAAGTTTAGAAAGAGAAAAGCACTATTGGGTGTTCGTTGCATCGTTTTTATATCCATCGAAATTTATTTTATTACCAGAGACTAAATACTACCGTAACAATTGTGTAGATTTTCAAGATTTGTCAAGTATACCCAAAATATAATTCTGGTTGAAAAAATATTAACAAAACGTCTAGTTGATAAAGATTATATCATTAATATTTTACACAATTTTAAAACACCAATTCGCGTACAAATCCAAAACTCAACGGGCATTTTACAATATTCAAAAGTTTCTGCACCGCGATTCTCAAATTCAGAACTGAATTCACGTACATGTTCAACTTAAAAATAAATTTCCAAGGCGACCCAAGCATGAAAATATTCAAAGCATGCTGGAGGAATTTTTTAAAACGGGGAATGGAAACGCAAAATGTTCAACCTAATTTCAAAAGCTCTTGTAGAATTTATTTGGACAAAAACATATTTTTGCTTATTTTCTCTCCTTTTTCATGTCTCCTGGGAAATAGGTAACGTTCCAGTTTGAATACGGTATTTAATTTAGAACTGTTTTCGATTTTGATATTATATTATGTTCGCGCAGTTTTAATACTAATAAAACGAAATATTTTTTGCTCCTCGCTTGAGCTTTTTATAATATTTAAAATGTTACTTTTAAAAGGAATTTTGTTAATACATTACTTGCTTTTCTTTTATTGTGTAAATGTTATTTTATATTAAGGATAATATTATCATCAGCGTTTAACCTCAGTCTCCTTTATTGAGTTTAATAGTTCCGTAGTCAGCGGAGTTATCTTTAAACATAAAAAATATAATATTATACACCTGAACATTAAACCTCCTTTCAAAGTCGGTTTAAAATAATTTGTACAATAATAATAATTATAGCAGAGAAATAATTTAAACTCAGTTTACAAAAACTATTTCCGGACATTGTTTAGAATTTCAATTGGCTTGCTGAAGGCAAGTGACCACAAACTTAAATTTAAAGTTCAATTTGTAAGTGATCTCTCAGAAAATCAGCTGTCAGTAGCAGATATTGCCCGCGGAGTAACTTTAGTAGTTGAGCTCTAAGCGAAGTTCTTCGAAAATATTTACTGTAATCTGTTTATGAGGATCGAGATTTCTTATCTTTGCTGCAGAATAAACTTTACAATGTTAGCTATTCATTAAAAATCTTGTTGAAACCATACTGCGAAAGTGCGTCTGCTGGCTAAACCAATTTTGCTGAAATTTTGCTGAAATTGGTTTAGCTGTACGGAGATAATTTGAGTCCCAAGAAAGGACATAATATTGGACACTTTACATCCCGGAAAATTGTAATTTGTACTACGACCGCGATAAACAAATTTTGGCGCTACGGAGTTGCGGACATTATATTTTAGTATAATATATTTCAGAATGTTTGTATTATATGGGTATTTGGTTTATTTCATAACCATATTTTTCAATAAAATACCTATAGTATGCATGCAATGCATTATCGTTAATTCAGTAAGTAAAACAACGTTATACTTCGTCAAAACTTCTAATAAAAATTGCATATTTTGAAAAAAATCAATAAAATTATCCAAAGTAACGTTTTAATTAAAAGAAAGTTCCGGGCTGTCCCAAAGTAAGCTTATAAGAAGGCATTTAGAAATTTTCGTGGACGGAATTTCGAGCAAAAGTTTATTAATGATGAATTTCGAAGATTGGCGGATAAAAAGTTAGATTGAGGACATTGAGAACATTAGTATAATCGAAAATTAACAAGGCATCGAAAATTAACCTCATTGACATCGCTCATGGTTTATTTCGTGCTAGCTGTTTCCATAATTTATTTCGCTAAGGAATTTGTTTATCGCGCGGGAATCGTTTTATTATGTTTTTGGTATTTAAAAACTATCACTTGTTGTTTCCTTGTTCGTCGCTGAAGCATAGAAAGTATCTGGATACCCACATAAACACTTGGTAAAATTCTACATGATAAATTATTTGTCATAAATGATGGGTAATGTTATTATAAGTCTTAATATTATTGACGATCAAAATGAACTGAAATAGCATAAAACAAAATACAAGTTGAAATTTGATTTTATAAGCTAAATATTATTTAAACATGTTTCAATATTTGCCAGCATTATTTAAATAGCTTTATGAATGTCTAATGATATTGTGTACATGTTTGTTGAAAAGTTTTCTCCATTGAATACGTTAAATGAAAGGCTTCTAATATTAGGTGCCCTTAGTAAAAAGGATGAAGGTTAGAGTTAATTTAACTAAAATTGTAGAGAAGAAGTAGCCTCTACATTTGAATTACTCTGTAAGGTGGTGATAACTTTTCTAAGGTGTCAGTATAAGTTCGACTTGTAAAATAAATTTCTTTGAAATTTCATTTTTGCTTCGTAAATAGGGTTGTCGAAAACAATGTTCGATATAAAATTAGAACTTGGTTAGACTTATTGGAAATAATATTATGTTGTTTCCAATTTTGGCAAGGATAATACAGGCCCTTCAGCCACGACTTTTTTATGAAATAAGGGGGCAGACGAGCAAACGGGTCATCTGATGGAAAGCAACTTCCGTCGCCCATGGACACTCGCAGCATCAGAATAGCTGCAGGTGCGTTGCCGGCCTTTTAAGAGAGAATAGGGTAATAGGGAAGGGTAGGGATGGGTAGGGAAGGATTAGGGGAGGGTAGGGAAGGAAATAGGGTAGGGATTAGGCCTCCGGTAAACTCACTCACTCGGCGAAACACTGCGCAAGCGCTGTTTCACGCCGGTTTTCTGTGAGAACGTGGTATTTCTCCGGTCGAGCCGGCCCATTCGTGCCGAAGCATGGCTCTCCCACGTATAAAACGTTTTAGCTAAACGGCCTGGTTGATCACCTGGTCGTCTACTAAGAAAGCTGATGTGTCGAATGGGCACGTTTAATGTCAGTCCTGTGCCTGATCTTTCGCTAGTCGTGTTGATTCGGCTCACAGGGTTATGATAGTAGAGAAATAAAGAGTGTTCTTGTGTACTTTTAGCGAACACACTTAGGCATGTTAAAAACACTCCTGTCTATGTGGGAATTCGGTGTGTGAGACATTTACTCTTATTATTAAAATATTTATAAATTGTATGCTCACCAAAAGTTGACTGTAAATTCCCCAAATATTTACTAGAAGTTCAAAAATCACTTTTGCAAGCCCTAGCAGAAAGCGAACGACTGTGTACTTTGTCGTCAGACTTACGGTAACAGAATTTCATGTGAAACTTTTTATAAAACTCCTTTTCGTACGTAACAAGTTTGTGAGGAAAATACACTTTAGATTAATATTAGGAAACTTAAGATCAAAGACATTGTAGCCATAAATTTAGGAATATTTCATGTAAGATATAATAACTTTAATATATACGTTATTTCAGTATCTGGATAAATTAATGTAATCTTACGTTTTTAAGGTACCAACAACAACACTTTGAAACTATCGCTATCCAGAAAAAAGTTTCACTACAGACTAAAAACAGTGTTTGGAGGCCAAAACTAGTCACGTCGCCACAATATGGATTGTAAAATATCACTTGCCTGGTAGCCTGAATGTAATGATAATAATAATCAGCTGTGCGTCGCGTCGGATGGGGATGTAAAAAGTCAGTTGCGCCTGTAGCTCTACCGTGGTTCAAAGCTATAGTTTTTATCGATACTCGATACCGACTACGTAAATTTTTAGTATGGAAAATTTTACAGCGCCTCTTGCGGTCACTTGCGGAACAAAAATGCCCACACTATAAATTTACGTAGTCGGTATCGAGTATTGACTAAAAATATAGCTTTAAACTCATGGTAGAGCTACTGATCTCTCGTTAGTCGTGTCGGTCGTTCGTCTCACTGCATTATGAGAGTAAAATTATGGAAAATGCTCTTATATCTTGTACACACTCTTGGGCACTATAAAATTACATCTGCCATGAAACCATGAAACCAGGTCATGGTTTCATTGAAACTGGCTACCGTCACCGAAACCGGTATAAGCAATAATATAATATCAACGCTAGCATTTCCGACTATACATTTAATTAATTTAACTAATTTATTTATATACGCCAACCTCAATCAATGCCCGACCAATACCCTAACCCCCGGTTTAGACCGGGTCGGACCGGGTAAACCCGGTAACGACCGGGTACGACCGGGTTTGAAGGATACACGTCCGGGACGGGATAGTTAATCTCCGGATAACTGTGACAAACAAGGGCATAGGTAGAACCCTCATACCTCCACCTTGTAAGGGGGGGAAGCATGACATTTAGAATTGACAAACAGCTTTGGTATAATACTAGTAAATGCTTGCAACCCCGGGCTGAATTTTATTGCGTGGGAACTTTACATTTTTCCGCAATTAAGACTATCGTATGTTTTTTCCCAGGTCGCAAAGTATCTCCGTACCAATTTTTATCAAAATCGGTTCTGCGGCTTAAGCGTAAAGAGGTTACAGACAGACAGACACAATCTCTAATTTATAATATAATTAGTTTGGATAGTGTAAATAATGGTCAGGGAGCCCTAGGACAATTTTTTTGTGATTACTAACAAGCTAATTTTTTGTGAGTAGCTACATTTTGATAAGACGAAAAACATTTTTATTTTCGAAAAATCTCGAAAGTTGTAGCTAACAGAGATAGAAAGGATTTCATACTTTGACTTGATGGTCCTAAAAATATATGGATTGTTTTATTTGTAGTTTATTTTTATTTGTACTCTTAAATTATATAACTATTAACCTACCAATATACAAAAAATCTGCTGGTTAGGGTTCCGTTTTAGAGTACAATAGTCAACCAAGTATTGTTGATTACAGTAGTAATTAATTATTTAGTTAACATTCAGTTCTTTGTTTACATTTAATTAAACTGAAACAGGGTGGGTACTGGGTACATTGGTTAAAACACTTGTTTATAAAAGTTAAAAGAACGGAAATTCTCGGTAAAATGTAATTGTAGACTGGCCAAGGAAGATAACGTTTTATTTTCAATTATACTTAACCCTTTTTTGTTTATTTTACTTGAATTGGATTCTTTTCAGTCGTAACTAGTTTATATGTACCAATCTACCAACAAAATATACATTCTTTTCATACAAAATTATATAAGTATACTTATTATAAGTATGATATAAGTACACATTTTTTTCATAAGATGTTTTCCTCTGAAAACTACAATAATTCTATTATAAGTCAAGCCAGACGGAGCGCTAGAAAACTTTATCTTAAACTTCATTATGACGCCCGTTGCGCCAAAATTCGGTAATCACACAGGAGCCGTTTTTTCCGGGATAAAAAGTATCCTATATCCTTTCCGGGGACTCAAAGTATCTCCATGCCAAATTTCAGAAAAAAATTGTTTAGCAGTTTGGGTGTAAAGAGGTAATAGACAGACAGACGCATTCGCATTTATAATGTCGGTATGGATGGATGTTGACTTGTATTAATTGTAACTTACCTAATGGTTTGGACTTTGGACCTTAATTGAACCCACATACCATTTAAACCTTTTTAGGTGACTTCAAAAAAAGGAGGTTATTTGATGATCATTTTCAGAAGTGCCAAATTCTTTTATTTTCACAACCGTGCACAGTATATCAATATTAAAACGTAATTTTGTTTCAGGTCTACTATTTCATAGAGCAATTCTGATGTCTGGCTCTGGTCTAAGTCCCTGGTCTCTGGTGGCAGATCCCAACAAGTATGCTGCAATTGTAGCAAGTCATGCGAATTGCTCTCCAGGTAAATTAACTTTAGCGGTATCGACCTAGGAATCTATTGTAGAATATACTGAAGTTCATTATATTCTACAATAGCTGATTCAGTAACTGAACTAAATGACGCCCGCAAGTCCGTCGCGCCAAAATTCGTTTATCGCGTTCCCACGCGATAAACGAATTTTGGCCGTACATTTTCTGGAATAAAGTCATCCTATGTCCTTACCCTGAACTCAAAGCCCATACCAAATTTCAGCAAAATCGGTTCAGCGGTTTGGGCGTGAAAAGGTAAAAGACAGGTAGACATAATATACACTTACTATAAATTATTAGCCTGGTTTGCGTCGCTTCATTGATGTTATTCAATTTGTATAATTTACTTAACTCTTTAGAATTGCTATCTCTAGGGCCTCACCAAGGACTTGGAAGCTAAAACAATATCTGCGAGTCCTCATCATTCAATTTGAATCATATTTTTGTCCGCCCAAAACGATCCTGTTCTCCTTTTATAACTCCATTAATACCTGAATTATTTAAACCACCTCATGAATATTCTAAGCCCTTGAACAATTTCAAGTAATTTACATTTCTAATGATATTCTTTTAGAGCTCACTCCGCCGGCGTTGCTGCGATGTTTGCGGGAAAGGCCACTAGAGGCGCTGCTGTCGGCTCCTGTGCAGGCACCCGACTTTGCCTATGCGTTTGGGCCCAGCGTGGATGGAGTTGTTATTGGTAAGAAATGATTTTTTAAATGTTATCCTTAATATAAGTATCCAGTATCTAAAATGATTGATTCCTTAGTTGTAATATTATTAATTATTATAGTAGGTATGAATTATTTACACTCGTAATCAATTCTATTAAAACAATCTCATTTTTTTCGCATTTACTTGTTTTACACGTTAAATCTATACTAATATTATAAAGCGGAAAAGTTTGTTTGTTTTGACGCGCTAATCTCAGGAACTACTGGTCCGATTTGTAAAATTATTTCAGTGTTAGATAGCCCATTTATCGAGAAAGGCTACAGGCTATATTTTATTACGCTAAGGCCCTAAGACTAATAAGAGCGATGAAATAGAGAAAAGTGTGGGAAAAATGGGGGAAATTATTTGAAAGAGCTTATCTCACGAACTACTGGAGCAATTTTTCTGTTATTTGGCACAGATAATAAGTAGACCACGTGAAGGATCATAATATGACATTTTTTGTGGACTAATTTGTCTGTGAAACATCTAATTTACGCAGGCGAAGCCGCGCGGAACGTCTAGTATTTTATGAATGCGCTTCATGAAGATTTCTACAATTCATTTCACGTCTTTAGCTGGTTCTGAACTTAAGTTTCTAGAGACACGTTCACCTGTCTACGACTTAACTTGTGTGAAAAGTTGAATACATTATTTTGATTTAAACTTATCAGATCTACACAAAAAAATATATGGAGCTATTGCTGGGCTTAATTTTACCACTTGAAATCATACTACCTTATTTAATACCTCTTTTATTATCTAAATCGATAAAGACACATTTGAATATCAAATATCTAACACGGAAACAGCATATTGCATTGCAAAATTGTGCACGTTTAACGAGCTAAATTTCGAAGCACCTTCAGTCTTCTTAATGGCGTATAGGTGAGCTTAACGACCAAAATTTCACCTTTATTCGTACACCTTTAGAGATAATATAATGTTATTCGAGCGCAATATCTGTATGTGCACAAAGTTTCAGATATAAAGGGAACTTTATATCAGCAGTTTGAGCACGCGCTGTTCGTCCACTTGCGAATTCACCAACTTCTATTGTTTGTCTCTTAGCTTTGTTTCGGACGTTATCGTTATCAACTTTATCAGTACCTGTATAATCAGCGTTTTGTGCTGCATTCTATACAAGTTTCAACACTTTGTTTCGTAATCCTTTTATTTTTCTTTGTTTTCACCGTACCGAAACATTCAAGCTTGTTTTGCAAAATATTGCGTTAGTTTTGCAGTAGTGTATTGGAGAGGACATGACTGACCTATATTATTTTTTGTCTCGTTTAATAACTATTAGTAAGCGTTTCTAATTATACTACGTTCCAAATTATTTAATATTCTACACATTCGGTGCGTTCCTTTTTATTATGATTTGCTAAAAACTTGTAAAAACTTCCGTCGCTCAACGCATTTATAGAAATGAATTTGTGTCCAACTATATCGTAACAAATTAATTAAGAACAAATAAAAGTTTCAGCTCGGGCATATCTTGTTCCAGATAGTTTCTACCAATTGCCGTCTCCGCTGACAAGCCGTTCGTCCACGTTATTAAATTGTCCCAAACTTTTCTCATCTACACACTTTTTCGGATCCCTGTTTTCTCCTCTCTCAATAATTATCCTTTTACGACTAAGGTATTTGAATGTTTGCTTTGGAAGTTGAGCCTACATAATATTGTGATTTTGTAACAATCTGCAAGCGTCTGTAATAACTTTTTCTTAGAAAGTACACATTCTAAATCAGAGAAATTGATTCAAAAACAGAAATGTAATTTCGTCGCGTTATATCAAACAAAGGTGACAAATCACGACTATTTATATTGATTTGATATAGCCTGACCAAATAACAACCCGCCATATCTGCCTGTGAACCAATTTCTTTGTTCAATCCCTTCTCTTGTCACTTTCATAGGCGAATAAGACACTCAGCTAAGGCATATTTTCAGACACAGGCGAGATGATGGTGAACCCCGAGCCGGGGTTTGACTGGCAGGCGGCGCACTCGTCGCTCGGCAAGCCCGCAACCGCTGTCAACGTCATCAACGCGGTGTTCATGCGCAAGAGTGCGGTCGCACAGCTCACCAAGTAAGAGTTGGTGTTTATCCATGATGACTTTTCAACTTAACAAAAAAAGGAAGTACCTTGACTGTAAAACTCTGGAACGAGCTGTCACCAGCAGTATTTCCGGACCAATACGACTTGCAAACCTTCAAGTGAGCGTATCCCCTTTTAAAAGTCTGGCAACGCACCTGCAGCTATTCTAATGTTGCGAGTGTCCATGGGCGGCGGTAGTTGCTTTCCGTCAGGTGACCCGTTCGCTCGCTTGTTCCCTTATTTTATAAATTTGCCTATTTCTTTCATTTAAAGTTTTGGGTTGGAATAGATATTATTGGACAAAATGCCATGCCCCTATCTGCGCAAAATGGCATAACATTTTCTCAATTTATATTTATGAATTAACGACTTTAAAAACCGTATATTAGAAGACGTTTTTCCAAACGATACCTTCGTTTGGACAAACGTCTTCCTACGAAAAGCCTTGTTAGAATTCCGGTAATTTGTAAACAAGACTAGAACGCTAAGGTACTCTTTCCGAAATTGCATCGCCACAATTAATTCAACGATTAACCGACACGAGCAAACAGGGCGATTACCAGGGAGGAGTAGCCCGCAAGCCGCAAACCTGAATACAAGATGTGGCGAACCTTATTGGCGCTCACGGAATAATATTAATTCCCTGAACAGCATTGTTGCTGGTGATACAAAAATTCTTAGACATTCTTGTAAATGGCGTTGGATATAGGATACTTTTACTACTTTGGTGTCCTGCGCTTTGTAAAATGGTCGTGTTTGTGGTTAGGTTTTGCTCTATTACTGCTCTGAATATTGGTATGAATATTTAGAATTTTACATATTGCGGATTTTTGTGTTTTTAAGTCGTAATGAAAACGGTGTTTTGTTTTCCTATTATAAAACTTATTTAGATTGAAATATTTACTAACTTCATAAATTATTGAAAATAAGAAAGAAGGGAAGTCAAATAACATATTTCATTGTTCTCATAAAATTACCTCAAGTAACCTTTTAGGCTTTGTACAACTTGAATGCCCTTTTGAAGATATATTTTTAGATCTGACATTTTTATTTCATGTTAACCTCACGTAATGCAATTTATCTTATGTTCGACAGGCTTCGTATTTCCTGCAGAATGTCTGTGGCAGATCGGTATTGATTTTAATATTCCTCTTAGGTACGACCTGATGCTAGGAGTGACGAAGGCGGAAGCGTACTTTGCGTTCAGTGGAGATGATGTCCAATACGGAATAGAGGCGGACAGGAGATCGAAAATTCTGAAGTCATTCGTCCGGAATACTTACACGTATCACCTCTCGGAGATCCTAGCTACGATCATCAATGAATATACTGATTGGGAGAGACCAGTGCAGCATCCGATTAATATTAGGTTTGTATGTTAACATCTCTCATTAATTATTATTTATAATTTTTATTCAAGAAACTTTAGCATTAAGATGGTTCCCCTTTAACGCAAAGTTCAAATATTAACAATTAGTTAAATTACTAATAGTTCTGGGAGGCTACGCAGTAACTAAAAACTTGACTCACCAGCAATGAAACTAACTTGATCAATAATTAACAAAATGCATAATCAGTCAGATAGTTTGTGACCTTGAAATAACTTTATTCAGGTTCTTCAGCACCTCTTTAACAAATTTATCATATCCTAAAATCTCGGATTAATATTTGACTAGATGACACACGATAATAACTCTTATTACCAGGGACGAGACGCTAGAGGCGCTGAGTGACGCGCAGGTAGTCGCGCCAACAGTCCTCACAGCGGATACTCACTCAGCGCTGCGGAGGAACTCCTACCTCTACGTGTTCGACTATCAGACCAAATACGGAGATTATCCCCAGGTGTGTAACTTTTATGGTCGTATTTTACTTACTCCTTTGGTGGTTGTACCATTTATCAGAGATCCTACCTATGGTCGTATAACATGATCGTGAGCCAAGCCAAAGGATCTTAATAAAATTGATATAGGCAGATGGCGGACTTACGTACTATTTTGGTCGGATTTTACCAAACCCAGCCGACAGATGACGACTCAAGACGTAGACGTAATCCGGCCAAATGTAGTAGGTCCGACTATAAATCAATTTCTTCGATGGTACTCTGCACATAACCAACATCAACATGAACATCAATAGTATGCTGTACGGTGCAATTTCAGAAAAACTTCTATAATATGTTTGTTTCAATGATTTTTAAATTGGCTTTGTTAAATAAATCAATCGCGGTAGACATCATATTTTAACAATTATAAAATACGAGCTTTTGCCCGCGGCTTCGCTCGCGTTAAGCAGTATTATTATATACAAACTTTCATCACCTATTTGAACCCCTTGGGGTAAGAATTTATCAAAATCCTTTCTTAGCGGATGCCTACGTCATAACATCTACCTGCATGCCAAATTTCAGCCCGATCCGTCCAGTGGTTTGGGCTGTGCGTTGATAGATCACCATGTCAGTCAGTCACCTTTGAGTTTTATATATATAGATATCGAAAGTGTTTCAAACAAAACGATCCACCACAAAATGCTCCTGAAATACAAAACTTCTAGGAAACATTTAACTGTGCACAATTTTAATAAGAACAAAAAGAATTTATAATTCTCCGGCCGAATCCGGCGTCCATAAGTAACCACTTAACTTCGCTGAGTAATTCATTTTAGAAATTTTAAGCAAAATCTCCTGCCCGCTGGGAACTTTTTAATTTTCTGGCCTAAAGGAAAATGGAGGCTTTCGCCTCTACTATTTATAAAAATTCCCGTCGATTCATCGAGCTAAATAGGATTACATGTTTACTGAGTACCCCCGGGATCCATAATGTTTTCACGCCTAAATTAATATTGGATTATTCTAATCAGCGTATAATCTACGACATAATTTAATATCTAAACATTGAAGAATATCAACTCCTCGCTTTTCTAAAGAAGATTTTTTCACTTTACATTTTCCTTAATTTGGTTAACCACTTTTCTTGTAAGACATTATTGTTAGCTGTCTCTCCTTAATTCGGTAGATATCAGAAAGTTTGTTTCACTTTGTATCTACGTCTTGTAAGTTATTGTGTTCTTCAATTCTAAACCGACTTTCAAAAAGAAGGGGGTTATTTATAATATAATAGATACTAGAAGACGGCCGCAACTCCGTTACGCCCAAGATTCGTTTATCGCACGGAAACCGTACATTTCTCTGGGATTAAAAGTGTCCTATGTTTCCCGGAACTCTAAGAATGTCCAGTGTCCATACCAAATTCGGCTCAGCGGTTTGGGCGTAAAGAGGTAACAGACAGACAGACACACTTTCGCATTTGTAATGCTGCTATGAATAATTTCAATAACTGCGTAATAAGGAAAAATTCGTGTCGCATATTGCCTTATGATTTAAAATAATTAGAGTCGACGAGGACCAAAATGTTCACCTAGTCAAGTTAATCATAATTTCAAAGTCATTAACTGTAACATCAAACAAATTCAATATTACATTTTGAGCTGAATTCTCAAGTGTCGTTTTATACTAAATTCGAATCAAGATCAAAAGAAAACTTCTAATTATAGAAGAACATTATTCTGTGTAAATTCAATTTGTTTCCTTCAACTCGGGGAGTTTTTCCCTTGTATTTAGATGGCGCAGTTTTTATTACACACATTTCTTTGAAAAAAGAGAAGATGTGAAATATTTTGTACCAGTACATACCAATACACGATTTTATACAACTCATTTCGCGCAAACGAGTAAAATAGACTTATAGTAAGTAATTATTAATAATAATTATTAATGATAAGAGCTTTCAGTTGCGATCTATTTGCGCGTAGATCACGTTTATATATCTTATAATCAGCTTAAAAAAATATCCAAAGTATTCCGTAAAAATATTTTTTCTGATTATATATTTTGATTTTTGATGTTTCGACATTTTTTGCTTAGTGGTGATGATGTGAAATACTGTTCATGTCCTAAATACTCATCCTACATGACACACACTATGCGGGACTTTCCGAAAATCTGAAATTCCGCATACTTCCGAACTGCAGATTTTGACGCACACATTATCAAATACTGCATTAGCGGGGCATGCATTAGAGCTATTATGCAGCCTACTACCGAGTCGTAGAACTTCGACTACTTGCCAAATTCAATAGCAGCGTATAAAGTGGAATCAACAGGGCACATATTTTACAGCTTTGAAGTTCCATGATGGAGTTTGGCGCGTTTTCTTGGTGACATTCCAAACGACATTATCATTTAAAACTCCTTATTTATTCATCGGCGATAACGAATTTGGAAGGGACTCGAAAGTTGCAGAATATTTACGAGACTCGAGTACAGAAAAAGACCAAATATTCTAAGGCTTTGATCCGAAATTGCGTAAATAGGGGTAATGTTCAATGTTTATTACAAACATCTAAGTCCCAAAGAAAATAGACGATAACACTTTTATCCCGCGCAAGTTTGTCGATTTTGTTGGGTTCTCTTTATGGGATAAAAAATCTATATTTTGTTTTATTCTTAAAACACTTCAATGAATAAGTAACGTTTGAGATTTAATATTATTGTTTTATAATATTCCCTCAGAAAGGTGTTTTATTCAAAAGCAGATCATCTTACAGAGTGCGTATTGCTAGTTTATGTAGGTACTAACAGAAAAATTGATTCATAGCGAGGGATGTGTTTGTAACACTGATCTATATACAAGTACGCTGGATTGCTGGTAACCTTTGAAATGACAGCTATTTTTTGTGCCTATTTGAAGCGGAATCAGCGCCCCTATTATTCGGGTAGAGAACTAAATCTGACGTAAAAATGACGTTTGAAGGCCGCCATATTGGCGCTGATAGCAGTAGTGAGAGTATTTGGAACTAATACTAGTGATGACAACTGCAGTTGTTATTGGTTGTGGATACGTCAAATTTAGTTCTCTACCCGAATAATGGGGGCGCTGATTGCGCTTCAAATAGGCACAAAAAGCAGGTCTGTATCAGCAATCCAGCGTACTTGTATAATAGAGATCAGTAGTTTATAAAGAACCAATAGAATCGCTTCATTTACTTCGCCTCGGTCAGCACAGCTCTGGTGGAAACGGCTTAGCGGAGCTAGATTTTTGCGTATACAAAACAAGCGAGGAATGTGTGCAAGAAATGTGTGTTGAGATGGATGTGTTGCTAGGTTTGCGCATACTATACCAGCGCATTTTTATAGCTCCGGTACACATCTTCGTAGGCACATTTTCATCGCACAGCTTTGGTGGAAACACCTACACATTTTCACAGCACAGCTAGACAATAGACATCTTCGTACGACACATTTCCATCGCACATGGTAGAAACGCAGCCTTATATTATGTCTAATTAATCAACAATTTTATATCCAAACTTCCACCATTGATTTGTTTGACATACCGATCGCTAATACCCATTCGCACGTATAGTAAATTAACTAGCAAATGTCCCGACATTACTTCAACATTAACTAACTTCAACGATCGTGCTCCTCATTTTAAGCTACGTAATTAAACATGGCCAGCCGATGGGAGCCTCGTGATGGAGGAGACAGGATAGACTTGGAGGTCAAGCGAGATGGTAGGGTGCAAGCTGATATTAATACTGCGGAAAATCTGAACTTACCTAGTTTGAAGCTAACGAGATAGTAAGCCAATGATGTGGCCGCTTAAATTGCTTAGTAAAGACGTGCTCAGTACACTATTGTATACTAATCTTTTATGGATAGAGTTTCGAAGTTAAGGGTACTGATCTGATGCAAAATTGATGTTACTTCACAAACAAGTAACAGAGATGAATAAGTATTACACTCCTTTGTTTACTTTTACATGTTTACAAAGTAAATTAATATATTATAAAACTCTCGAGTCTCGTGTCACATTGTTTGTGCGAGAACTCCTCCAAAACTTTTGACGTGGGAGAGCCATGCTTCAACACAAATGGGCCGGCTCGACCGGAGAAATACCACGTCCTCACAGAAAACCGGCGTGAAACAGCGCTTGCGCTGTGTTTCGCCAAGTGAGTGAGTTAACTGGAGGCCTAATCCCCTTCCCTACCCTCCCCTTACCTTACCTTACCCTATTCCCTCTTAAAAGGCCGGCAACGCACCTGCAGCTGCAAGAAAAAAAAACGGCTTCGATTAACGGCGTCCGATTTCAGTGAAATTTTGTATATTATGTACTATCAGAGAAGTTGATTCCTAGGCAGATGGCGGCGACAGTTGATTCGTTAGGCCTGAGAATAGATTTTTTTATATTGATACTTACTAGAAATAATTTATATTAGGTAGTGGATATTATATAAAATATTTTTCTTGTACGTTTGTTCCGTAGCGAGTTAAATTTGTCCCAATTTTCTTCCTACGTCAATAGTATCCATTGTCACAGAAACAAAGTGAAAAATTCTTTTCGTTTTCACTCACATTCCTTTCAATATTAAAGATTGATATCAAAGGTTGAAAGCTAAGAATTTTTTATTTATTTTATTTATTTAAAACTTTTGCATGTCGTTGTAGAAAGGCAGGCTTAATGCCTCGTGGCATTTTCTTCGAGCTAAACCTTAGGGTGTTGCAGAGAAAGTGAGTGAGTGCCCTCTAAGTGTTCTACACTTAGAGGGCAAAGAGATTAAAGAATTCTGTTTCTGAGCCCAGGTAATAGGTACTCAAGAAATTGAAATTATTTCACATTTGAAAGCATTACGATATAACCTTAAATAAAATAAAATAAAATAAAAAAAAAATAAAAAAGCCTTTTATTTCTTAACAGTAAAATAACACTATCTTAATACTATATAATATGGTTCAATAACATTTTTATTCTCCTTATTTTGCTTCTACTGTAAGAACCCCTCCACAGGTGAAGGCCTCCTCTAAAGATGTCCAGTGTTCTCTTAAATTCGCTGTTTCCATCCAGTTGGAACCAGCTATCTTTGTAATTTCGTCCTCCCATCTGACATAGGGTCTTCCTCTCTTTCTTTTCCCTTGTGGGCCTTTCCACGCTGTGACTCGCTTTGTCCATCTCTGGTCTCGGAGTCGTGCCACATGTCCAGCCCATTTCCACTTTAATGCTAGAGCTTTTCTAAGGCCGTCTGTTGCTTTTGTAATTTTTCTTATTTTTGTGTGTCTTATTCTCTGCATCTTACTCACGCTGAGCATACTTCGCTCCATTCCTCGTTGACATGTTGTAATTTTATTTTTTACTTTGTTAGTGAACTTCCACGTTTGACAGGCATATAATAAGCACGGAATAAGACATGTATCCATTAGTTTGGTTTTCATTTTTATGGGTAAATTACTTTTAAACAGTTCTTTCATGCTCCAGTACTTGTTCCATGTGTTCTGTGCCCTGCGCTCTACCTCTCTCTCGTTATTTTGTGCGTCGAAACTTATTTGCTTTCCGAGGTATAGGTATTGGTCCGTATACTTTAAAAGCTTGTCGTCGACGTACAGTGGCGTTTTGGTGCTGTTAGTCATCAACATTGTTTTCGAAAAATTCATTTCCAGGCCTACTTGTCGGCTGGCCTTATTTAGTGCCTCTATCATGGCTTGAAGTTGTTGTCTTGATTCAGACAAGAGAAGAAGATCGTCAGCGAACCGCAGATGGCTCAGGTATTTATTTAAGATATTTATACCTTGTCCTTGCCAGTCAAGCTTTCTAATTGCTAATTCCAGCGTAGCTATGAAGAGCTTTGGAGATAGAGGATCCCCTTGTCTCGCTCCTCTTTTGATCGGGAACCAGGGGCCTGCTGACTCTAGCTTTACTCTACTCTTGCTGTTGTTGTATATGTTTTTTATTACTTGAATGTATCTTGGCTCTACATTTTGAGCTTCTAGAGCTGCCCAGATACTTTCGTGGGATAGAGTATCGAACGCTTTTTGGTAATCAATAAACGCTATGTAGAGTGGTCTTCTTCTCTCTCGGTATTTCTCTATTATAAGCTCTATCGTGTGTATATGGTCGATAGTAGAGTATCCTTTCCTAAAGCCCGCTTGCTCTACTGGTTGGCTAGCCTCTAATGTTGTGCTTATTTTGTTACTTATAATGCTCGAAAAAAGCTTGTATATGCACGGTAACAAACTTATAGGCCTATAGTTACCGATATCTTTTGGGTCACCTTTTTTGTAAATTAGAATGATGTTAGATTCTGACCACTGAGTAGGGGTGCATCCAGTTTCTAAAATTCGATTAAATAGACTAGTTAGTGGGACCGAGAGTAATGTAGAGGCGGCTTTTAATGTCTCATTTGTTATATTATCCGGGCCTGGACTCTTATCTGACTTTAGTTTCTTAATTGCTTCTAGTACTTCTGATACTTCAATACAGGGCTCACTTGGTGTTTCGCTTGTTATGGTTGAGCTTCGGTGTCTGTATTCAGAGTTTTTATTCTCACTGGCTGTATACAATTGTCTGTAAAATTCTGTTGCTACTGTGATGATATCCCTGCGTTTAGTAATTGTTTTTTCGTCATGTTTAAGGCCGTCAATCCATTCTTTGTTAGTTCTTAGTTCTTTGTAGGCCCTCTTTGTGCTTCCTGTTTGATTCAGATGTTTTTCAAAAGTTTTATATCTATGGTTTGCATAGTCTTTCTTAAGATTTTTACTACATAACTTATACAATGCAGATAAATGCTTTCTTGTTGCTCTACATTTATTTTTTATCCGTTGTAGTTCTTGTCTTTTCTTTAGTAGCCTTAATGTATAAGCAGACAAGATTTTGTGATTATTATTTAAATTGTTACTCTTGTTTTTCGCATACTGCAAACTTTTACCGATAATTTTTATTAGGTCGTCATAGTACTCCTGTATCGATTTTTGATCATTCATCTCTAGATTTCCTTGGGATGCATATGAAATTAGACCTTCCTTAAATGCAGAAATTTCTTGGTCTACTGTTAAATTAATATTTTGATGGTTGCTATAACTACTTCTGCTCTTTTTTGATATGGCTAAAGTAATTGTTGCTCTGACCGCCCTGTGGTCAGATGGGTAGCTCAAGTTCATAACTTCTATGTTCTGGAAAATACATGGTCGATTCGATAGTATGAAATCAATTTCATTTTTATAGTTCCAGTCGGGTGATCTCCAAGTCCACCTTTTCTTAGGTTTTTTCTTAAAAAAAGTGTTCAGAATAGAAAGTTTATTTTTATCCGTGCGGTTTCATAATAACGTATTCATCTTCTTTGGGCTGACCAATTTTAGCATTGAGGTCTCCCATCAATATATAGTTTTTATGAGCTTTTTCTATTGCTAAGTTGACTTGCTGGTAGAAAGATTCAATTTCTTCCTCGCTTGCCTTTTCCGTGGGAGCGTAGACTTGTATGATTGATAGAGAATAGCTTTCAATTGTAATGTTTAGTATTGCTACACGTTCTGAAAGACCAATATAGCTTTCGATATTATTTTTTTGACTTTTATTTATTATAAAGCCTATTCCATATCTTCCTGGAGTTTCTCCTGTATAACATAATATGAAATTCTCAAACTCTTCTATTTTATTGCCCATGCGTCTTGTTTCAGCTAGACCTATTATGTCATATTTAATATTCTTCAGCGATTCGTTTAATTCTAGAAGACGTTCATATGATGAGAGTGATTTTACATTAAAGGTAAGTATGTAGAGACTAGTTGATTCATGTCTTGATTTATTTCTTTTTGTCTTTAGAGGGTTATGGTCATGATCCTCCACGGTGACCAGCCGGCTTGGAGAACGTGTTTTGTTTTTTGAATCAAGTTTTTGTTTGTAATTTTTGTGAGATATAATAATATAAAACGATATAACCTTAATATAAGTAAAAGTGTTGGCTGCAACTTGCAAGTGATATGATAAATAATTTCCGGCGGACTTGCGTAGATCTGGGTTAAATTTAACTCTGAGTTAAACATCATGTCATCTGTATCACTCACTTGGTGAGTGATACAGATGACATGATGTTTAACTGAGAGTTATCTTTAACTCAGTTCTGCACAAGTTGGCCTATATAATAAATTTTAACTTAGACATTATAATAATATTGCTGTAACTTTAATATATGCAGGCACATAAGTACACAGAGGTACCACTTACCAGTGAATATAATATTAGGACTAACATAATTTCTATCTGGTGTTTAATGAAAAAATATTTACAACTTACAATATTATATTTTGTAATTGTTATAATATATTTCAAATTAGTGAAATATTTTCCTGTTTTCTCAGTTATTAACTTTGTGCCTCGTATAACTTAAGGCGACGCCTTGATAGTAATTTTGGCTATAGCGATATCGATTTTTCTTAGTAATGACTAAAGCTAAGAAATTAAAGTTCGTTTTTAGTATTCATCATGTCTTTGTCGTTGAATTACCCATAGCACAACACGATTGGTCAACTTTCATAACACAGAATAGTCAATCAAAAATACCTCTGTAAAAAGTGATTCTGATTTTGCCAACAGAGGAGAGCGATTTAAGCTTCCATAATTTGTACATAGATTAGTTCAAGCATACACTATAATTTGCCCATAGCTTATTTTATGAAATATATCTATGGTTTCAAACTACGCGACAAAAACTTTTTTGTCGCTTACGCCCTTTCCATTTTTTGCTCTTCCATTTCTTGTTTTCTATGAGAGGCCGGGCCGGCTTCTCATAGAAAACAAGCAATCTAAAACATAATTATCAAACACGGTTTTATACTTTAACGCGGCGCCACCTCAAGACATCACGTTCGAATTTGGTAATTCTCTTTTAGTATTAACTTGAAATACAAAAGAGCAATTTTCGCGAGCCATTTAACGCCGTTAATTTATAATTAATTTGTTGCACGTTATTTATGGAGGCACAATACACGTTAATCGCTACATTAATTTACCGCAAACTTAATTTTAACGTTAATAGGTTTTTTGAATAATGATGTAGGTGAGGTCGTGTGAATTAGCGCTGACGTTACTAATGTGTTTCAGTCGTTTGAATGTTTTTAAACCTTTTTACTCAAACATTTAAGGCTATATTACAACAACAAATCACCAATTTTGGAAAGGTTTATAAAGTTTCCCGGCCCGTGATACTCTGCGGAATTAAGGACTCGGGAACAAATTCCACTGACCAACTCAAGGCCCTATCAATTGATATTGATTATACGGACCGAAACATGGAAATGCCCATGGATTTAGGAACAAGCTGTTGCGACACATGATTGCTGCAGTCTTACAAGCAATACTTCATAAAATTCTTTAATATAATAATTATGTGCGATGCGCTGCGAATTACTAGGAAAAAAACTACGTATTACATTCTGGTGTGCCAGCAGAAGAGAAAACGACACAGCACGGTCAGGCATACATTCATACACTCATACAAAATAATGCCATGACGTTGGTCTAACAATTTCTTAAGCGAACGCGGATCAAACATTCACCCATCCCAATAAGATGTAAAACGCAACAAAAAAGTTTGCATTAACAAATTATCATAAAATAAGCATACCAATTTCATAGTTTTTATATAGGTATGTTTTTTTAAGAATTTACAAAATTTTGTATCTAATTAAAAGCGGAACACCAGTCTTGATGGATCAGCAACCTTGTCGCGACTAAGAGGGTTCTCTCTGCGATGACAATGACATTTTCTTGGACCGAGCTCAACTCCAAGAACGTCGGCTAGTGTTAAGAGCTTTACATAAATAATTTTTTTCTGCAGTATCGTAAATTAGATATTTTGTAGTTTTACCCGACTGGATACAGGGTTTATGTTTTCCTATATCCATATTATTGTATTATATTCTTTGGCTTGCTCCATAGCCTATACATTCGAATTTGAATAGTCTCGTTTTATTCGTATTTAGTTCTTAGACTTGTCTTTCCTAGTCTATAATTTACCAATTATTGCAATATAACATAGTGTGCAAAAGAAAGATACTTAAAATCTGCCCTATTTCATCTTTTATACGTTATGATGTAAGTGTGATACAAAGCACACAATTTTTTAGCATATAAGTACTTGTCTTTAGAATGTTAATACAGTGTATGTGGCAAAGTACGCGTACCCGGCAAATGAGCCATATTATTATAGCTATTTTTCCATACTGCTGATTGGAGATTTCCAATCAGCAGTAAGGAAAAGCTATATGGCGCACTTGCCAGGTAGGTGCACTTGCCGGGAAGGCGCAATTGCCGGGTAGGCACATTTGCCGGGTAGGCGCACTTTGCCACACTTACTTTTTTTTTTTCAACAGCGTCAAGGCTGCATACACGGGGAGGAGCTACCGTATATCTTCGGAGCCCCGCTGATTGGCGGTCTGGCGCATTTTCCAAGGAACTATACTAAGGCCGAGGTAGCCCTGTCCGAGTCCGTCATGATGTATTGGGGCAACTTTGCGAAGACTGGGTAAGTTTTTTATAAGTTAGAAACTATACTTTTCCTTGTAATTTTCTAGAAAAAAAATTTTTTGAACTTAAATTCAAGGCTCTGTTTAGAATAGACTGATTTAAAAGTTTAGGATAGGTTTAATTTTGAGATAATGAAGTTTTAATAATTTGATAAATAAAGCTTATTACAAACAACTAACATTGTTAGTAATTTATATAGAAATCATTGACAATTTAATCATATTATGTGTAATAGTTTATTTTAATTCATGTCTATTTAATTTTGAAGATATAATAAATATGATTTTTTATATTTTTTTACGTAGGAATCCAAATGAGGCCCAAGAAACGGATCCCATCAGGGCAGGCAGGCAAGAGAGAGTTCGAATGAAAAACATAGAGTGGACGGCGTATGAGGCTGTTCACAAGAAGTACTTGAATATTGACATCAAATCGAAGTTGAAGAATCACTACAGAGCTCATAGGTAAGCCTTAAAGCTATGGCTCGAAAGTTTGTACTACTATCAACTTGAAGGTTAGTCATAGGCCATTCTGCTATTTCTTGTCGAAGTTATTGGCCTCATCTTATAACTTTTAGATTGCGAGTTGCGACTGTGACAACGCAAAAAGTCGTAACCCGTTTTTTAAGCAAAACTGTATGTTTTGGCCTATTAAAATCTTTGTTTCAAGGACCACAGGTTTTTTTTTGCGGAAGGGTTGTTATAGGAGGAAAATGTAACAAATTTTACCATATCATCTAGTACAAAAACACTATGCACGTCAAAAATTCAATCTCCAGTAAAAATATGTTTTTTTATTACGACCTTTTGCGTAGTTTTTATCGGTTTGCCACTTAGATTTTGCTAATAATAAAAAAATAATTATTAGAGTTCCTCTTTTTTAGGGTTCCGTAGCCAAAATGGCAAAAAAGGAACCCTTATAGATTCGTCATGTCTGTCTGTCTGTCTGTCTGTCTGTCTGTCTGTCTGTCTGTCTGTCTGTCTGTCCGTCCGTCCGTATGTCACAGCCACTTTTCTCCGAAACTATTAGAGCTATACTATTGAAACTTGGTAAGTAGATGTAGTCTGTGAACCGCATTAAGATTTTGATGCAAAAATGGAAAAAGTATTAAAAATTTTAGGGGTCCCCATAGGTACAACTGAAACAAAAAAAATTTTTTTTCATCTAACCTATGCGTGTATGGTATCTATGGATAGGTCTCCAAAAATCATATTGAGGTTTCTCATATCATTTTTTTCTAACCTGAATAGTTTGCGAGAGAGACTCTTCCAAAGTGGAAAAATGTGTGTCCCCCCCCTCTAATTTCTAAAGTAGAGGCATGATAATTCTAAAAAAAATATATGATGTATATTACTATAAAAACTACCAACGAAAATTGGTTTGAACGAGATCTAGCCAGTAGTTTTTTTTTATACGTCATAAATAGTAAACCTTAATCTAAATTTCATTAAATCGACTGAAATATAAAAATAAATCAAAAATAATATAATTTCATAAAAATTAACCTTATTGCTGCTGCGGGACCCTCCATGGGCGAGTCCAACTCGCACTTGGCCGCTTTTTTTTCTATATAATTAAATTGTGAAATTTTAATGGTTCTTTTCCCGCAGTAAAATGATTCTATCTTAGTAGTACAATAGATTTGTAATGTTTTTTTTTGTTAAAATCTTAAATAAAATTCGGTCGGGTCATAGTAACTCGCGCCTATCGGCATAAAGTTTCCATAGTACGTCATACAAAATATTTTTTATTTTCAAAAAATAACATGCATGGTTCGATAGTACTACTATAATAGGTAAATCGTTCTGCCGCGGGAAAACAACCACTAAAATTGCACGTTGTATAATATTATAATACACACCTTCTCCCATTTCACATAGTTCCAGCTTCACAGACTTCAATGTTAAACATCGTAATAATTATAGCGTTCCTCGCTATTGTTGAGCATTAGGGCCCCCGCAGATATACAATTTCTAGTTGCACAACTACAGTCAACTACAATTTTTAAATGAAAAAAATAATATGAGAACTTTATTAATTCGAGATAAAAATGTGCAAGGTAACAATATTTAAAATGTAATAAGCGTTCTCTGTAAAAATACAAAGAAAACAATACAAGCCTTACCTTTTAAGCGTGATTACGTTTAGAAAATTTTCCCGCCTGTCATGACTTTCTTGACAGACTGTAGTTGTACAACTAGAAATTGTATATCTGCGGGGGCCCTTATGCTACATGTGTATAATTTCTAAAGGTGTCATTATATTTTACCTAACGAATTCATACAATTTAACTAATACTCGGACAAGAGAAATGAAAATAATGAAATAATTATTGCTCGTGCTTGTTATTATGTTCTAGAGCGAATTAATTATGATAGTTTTAGCGTTTCATGAATAATTTAAGGTATTTAAATGTTAAATGTAGCATGATATTTGAATTGAATAATAATAAATGAGGATCAAAGAGCAAAATATATTCTAGCATTTACAATGCAACAATTAAGATCATAAAAGTGAGTCTTCGTTTTGTTTAAAAGAAAAATATTTACAGGTTGTCGTTCTGGTTGAATCTGGTGCCAGATCTTCATCGTCCTGGTGGTGAGGACGTTCCTCAGTCCCATCATCAGCTGGAGCACGAGGAGTCTTCCCTGCAGCCGACCCTCAAAACCTTCACGCCCCCATTCAAGAAGGGGACAGAACTGGTGATGACCGACACTGGTGTCGCCACCAAAGTTCCTCTACTGACTGTTTTAAATGTTACTTCGTCTTTAAATTTTAATATCGTAGGACTAAATACCGTCACACAGAGCACTGCGGCTGCCGAGGTGCACAAAGACGCGACCACCTCGGCCCCCGAAGACGGCTTCGCGGCGTACTCGACCGCTCTGAGTGTGACCATAGCTATAGGATGTTCGTTGTTAATATTAAACGTACTCATATTCGCCGGGGTATACTATCAAAGGGATAAAACGAGAATGAACGGACAGGAGGGCCACGCAAATGGCTCTCATCTTAAGAAGAGAGTCGAAAATGGGCAGATGCCGAACAATATCTGCGGGGACCTCGAAAGCGCTCTGTCCTACCAGACGAGCCTGAAGAACGACCCAGCGACGATCCTGAGTCATCACCACACCCATCATCACCAGCTACCTCCGCCTGAGTTCGCTGATCTGCCGAGCAACAACGTCGCAGGCATGGCGACGCTGCCTCGAGCGCCTCCACCCCCGAAGCTAGGGAAGAGCAATATAAACACTCTAGCCAACGGGCAGCTTCAAGAGAACCAGCCGCTGCTATCTGCCCACCAGATGCAGATAATGAACACCAGCACTCTGACGAAGAAGAACACGCAGCTGAACGCGAAGTCCAACGTCACCATGGAGGAGCTGAGGGTGTGACGTCAGAGGGCCTGACTGCAGCGGGCTGGAAGCTGCAGTGACGTCGCACATCACGACGAGATAGTGTGACTCACGCCGGACCTTCTCAAGTGCATTGATCACAAGTTGTAAGCGAACACGTTTGAACCCGTCGCAGGGAATTTTGGTAGAAGGAGCGCCAAAGGCGAAGCAAACGGGCTGAAAGGGGAGCTTTGAACCCTTTTGTAACAAAGCAGGACACATTCTTGTAATATCATCTTCACAAGAAATTCATTTCTGACAAATTGCGAGGGCAAAATTAACTCGGAAACTATATTCGAAAACAATGAGCTAACTTAGTATCTATTTACAAAATAATATTGTCAATAACTGTATTTTAAAAAGATAAAACCGACTTCAAAATTGTATGTAATTGAGAATTAAAACTCCCTATCTTCAAAACTACAGAACCGATATTGATGAAACTTGCACTATTCCCTAAGTTGAACAATACCTACTACAACAAAAAAATAATTACTGAAATCGGAATGGTAGTTCCAGAGATATGCGAACACAAACATGAAAACATACATACATACACTTTTGAAATTTGGCACATTTGTTCAGACGCTGATATAGACTAACATATATGCGAAAATTGGACAGTTCTGGAAATATTACATACATACGCGTCGAATTGATAACCTCCTTTTTTTGGAAGTTGGTCAATAAAATAATATAACATTAATGGGAGTCTTTGAACGAGATTCTCAGACTATATTAATTCAATATTGTCTTCGAAAAATTCTACGAATTCCAGTGTCGACATTTCAGATACGACAGAAATGAGATATTCTTAGAAGCTCTATTATAATGATGTTTCTAATTACCTCGCTACGAGCCAGCAGCTAGCTACAAACAGTTTCAAAGTGAGTGGTTCAAATATGTTTTTATTGTTTTCCAACTTCTGCAGTGGTCGGACTAAAGTGCACTTGAAATAAGAAGGCGTTAAGTGTTCCAAGTGAAGTGACAGACTATCATATCCATGCGTTTGACGAGTGCGGGACAATCCTAGTACCGGACACTTTTAGTGAACTCGTGTATATTATGTTTGTATATATAGACATAGACTGTATATAGGCTCAGCCGCATATCCATCCTAATATACGATTCTCGTGTTACAAAATATTTTAATGTACAAAATGTATTTATTTCTGCCAAATTTGGTTTACTGTTAATGGTAGACATATTGTTTTAGAACACCAAGTTGTAACTTTTAACGTAGAATAAATTTTGAATTTGACTGAAATGAATTTAATGTAAAAATACATATTATTATTGTATAATAGGAGTAAATAGGTATACCGTAAAGTACAGTAATTGTCGTCACTATTTAGATACAGTGAAGTAATGAAGTATTTGATTTATTTTTGAAGACTGTATGGAAAAGCAATAATGTTTACGTCGCTTTACCGACCGTCGGTAATCTTCCATGTTGATTTTATGGACGGACCAACATTTCGTTTGTATATAAGTATGTATATAGTAGATAAACGGCGTAACAGGTTGTATTTACCGTAATTTGGTCGGTATTATAAGTAAAATGTATAAGTTTTATTCCCGTAACGTAAGTAATTCAAAATTTTGCATTAGGGACTGTCCGGAATGTTATGAAAATTATGTGGGTACGAAAACTAGTGTGTAATACTAATATTATCTCGGCTTTACATTATCGCTGTGAACTAACAGCAAAGTGGCGTCTCCGAATTAACGAGTGAAAACATTCTGAACACACCCTTACATATTTTGTGGAAGGGTGGGGAAGATACCTAATGTTCATAACAAAATCACTTTTGAGTTTTCCGATTTATTATTTTACATTGGAATTATACCTAAGTTTCAGAGCAATTGCTCTGGTATATTTCCAATGGTATACTAGATACATTTCCAATGGCTATGCTTTTTCGTAAAGTTTCATGGCGATGATGTAGAGCCGAAAAGCGTATAATCCAAAAATAATTCGTTATATTTCTTTCTAAATAATTATTTTACCTTTTTATAGACTTGATGCTATTTTTAACCTAATCTTGAGGAGGTACTTGATTTTTAACGTCTCAAGAGGTTTGTTTTGTGAATGAAAATCAGTAATAAGTCCACATTTATTGTAATTTTCGCCAGCCTACTTTCTTTTCTTTTTAATTAAAGCTTTAAGAGTTTATTGTTCTGTTTACAATGCTGATCTGCTGGTCTCAGTGATTACACTCTCTTCCATTTATAAGCCTATTTCTGGTGTAATACTTTTTGTATTCAATGGAGACTTCATCAATTCTGTTTTAGCGTCATCAAAATATTACCTTACTGGAAGGTAGTTGACCTGTAATTGAAGAAAGGTATTTTGTGTATTTCAAGGATATGTTAAAAGATTTTATCCAGTTGGTCAGTGCAGACAGGCGACTAGTAACTGTAACTATAATATTATATTCAACGTGTAACGTTAATGAATATAATACAGTTTCGAATTTTAGAGTGTGCTTCTTATATCCCTTGTATACAGTGTACTGTGAAAGTAGCAACGCTGAAAGAGTTAGGGTGGGTTGCACCAGAGGCGTAGTTAAAGTTAAGGTTATCGTCAAATATGGCGTCCATGGACTTTTATTAGGGATTTGACTGTTCATTTGACTTTTTGTTATGGTGAAAGTTAAAGTTATAATTAAAGAAAGTTGGTGCAACCCACTCTTACTTTTTCAATTAATTTAATTTTTAGCTAATTTTCAAAGCCGACAAATCACAACTAAGGGTCAATTCAGACCGCAACGTGACGCGTAGATGCATTTCTAAATTTGTACTGATTTGACAGATCTCAATTGCGTGAGACGTCCTGCAAATATGTCAAATCCATGTAAATTTTGAAATGCATCTACGCGTTGAGTTGCGGTCTCATAGAATTATTGACATAAGTCGACCAAGTGATGTAAATCCGCCATCTACCTTTAAAATTTAAATCAATTTCTTCGCTGGTATGATGATTCAGTTCGCATCTATCGTCCATTTGCACTGATCTTTACAAAACCTGAAATTTAACCATAAGGGCCACCGCACATCAGAGACACGACAGTTTTTAGACAGACTATCGCATAATAAACAGTACTAAATGCGCACATTTGAAACAAAACGTCTCATAGACAAAGGTGTCTAATGCGTACAAGAACTGCACGGCGACAAGTCTGACTAACGACTGTCGGCTTCTCTTTGAAGTGTATGCGAGCGCGCACATCAACGACAAAATTGTCTAGCGGTGTACCTAGTCTGATCCGAGTGTTCTCTACTGATGAATATACAATTGTATGCGTTGCGTCGTCGTAGACAAAACAGCTTCTTAGCTTAGACAATGTATCTTTCGTTAAAAACGATGACGAAATTCGTTATCAAAATGTATGTGATTTGACATAAGTCATCGCTAAATGACATTTCGCTTGCGATGACTTATGTCAAATCCCATACATTTTGATAACGAATTTCGTCATCATTCGTTATCAAAATGTATGTGGTTTGACATAAGTCATCGCTAAATGACATTTCGCTTGCGAAGACTAATGTCAAATCCCATACATTTTGATAACGAATTTCGTCATCGTTTTTAATGAAAGGGACTTTGTCTACGGCCTCAGTTTCGTCTTGGTATGCGCCACGTGGTAGACACAACTGTTTCTCATTAATCGTAGAGCTGACTCATCTATGTGAAACAAGATTTTCTAAAAACTGTCGTGTCTCAAATGTGCGGTGTCCCATGTCGCTAATAGTAATAAATTGAACACTGCCACTAAGAAACAATTTAGTTGCGTTTATCCTGTGTAAGATGTTTATTCCACGACTGTACTGCAGTCAGTAAGTCATTGAAACAATCTTCGGATATTTCTATACAAAAAAAATACTCATATTTCTATGATTATTACAAGATACCTATTATGCGATGAAAAACCTGAAAATTGGATGAATAATATTCAATTATTTTACCAAACGCTCAAAGTTGTACTAGCTATTGAAGGTTATTGCAAATTGTACCTAAAAGGTACACAAAATAATTGTCTTGCAAGGGAAAGAGCTATAAACATCAGTATCTTGAGAATATATATTTATGTATAAAATACTTTTCAATACGGTGAATACAATACAATGTTTTGTAAAATAAAAAGAAATATTCAAATTTTTCTTTGTATTTTTTATAGTATGATGATTTCGAAGATTGTTTCAAGGACTGACGTTGGATGTGGTATTGTGTAAAAGTGTACAGACTTAATTATATAAGTAAGATAATGAAAATTTTAATAAATAAATTGACAACTAAATGAAGTTTTATTTAAAACTTTTAAATAACGTATCAGTCTGCACTCTGTCTAGAATAATATTGGAAAAGACACAAGACAGACTAAAACTAGACCTTGAATAGTTAATAGTTTACTCGTTGCTTAATATTTATGATTAGGGAGAGGGTAATAATTCTCAAGTTACAAGTATATTATTTTTATTTCATGGTCTTAATGCTCAAAATTATTAATTTGTCTTTTTAAGAATTCTTTACATTCTTCTGAAAATAATAATTAAATTCGAAATTTACACACACGACGATACAAATAATATAATAAGTTATACATCTACCAAGGAGTTCATACAAGTCCGCAAGATGTAAACCACATCAGAATTAATAATATTCAAGACTTTGCAATTCTATTAAGCCGTCTGAACTATAAGAAACTATTCACCATTATCTTAATTGGCAAAGTTTTCGAGTTCCCAACTGTAAACAAATGTTAATTCATTAACAGTAATGATCTAATACTGTCTCGCTTTGTAACAGACAGCAGCTGTTGTAGTAATGTTTGTACATTACTTGGAATTTCACTGTTTGAAAAGTGCTTTTAAATTATTGGTTTTTCTTTAAATTGTTGGCTGTGAAACTTGGCATTTATGGTCAATTCTGACCGCAACGCGACGCGTCGATGCATTTCTAAATTTATATGGATTTGACAGATTTGTAAGACGTCTCACGCAATTAAAGTTTGTCAATTCAATACATGCATCTACGACGCGTTGCGGTCTGAACTGACCCTTATTATTACTTGAAGACTCAATAATAATATGCCATGTGTAAGCCCAATGCACACTTTGGATTGACAATGCAAAGATTGGCAAATTAAATATTAAACCTTTTTAACTTACCTACTTGTTACATTTTTCATGTCAAACTTAGTGTAGGTTACCCTAATATTCCTAAAGTTTATAAAATTGAAAAGGACGGGTTAATTATGAAACTAAAAGAAGTAGGAAAAAGTGCAGTCTATTGTGATTTTTGGCAAACTGAGCAATCACTACATTGCATTGGTACGTATAAACTACTTGTGCCTCAAAACAGTCAGACTTTTGGAATCTAAGCTAACATGATCTAACTGGGACACAAAAAAGCGACATCTTCCAATCAGAGGCGCAGCGTTCTGATTGATGCATTTCCGCAGATAAAAGCATTTCAAGTGAAAACTTTAGGCGTAGGTACTCGGCATTTTTAGATGAGAAAAAATCTATGATGTTACTAACACCTGTGTGGGGCAAGAAGGAAGCGGGGCGGACTTCTTTTTTAGGGTTCCGTACCCAAAGGGTAAAAACGGGACCCTATTACTAAGACTTCGTTGTCTGTCCGTCTGTCCGTCTGTCTGTCTGTCTGTCTGTCTCCAGGCTGTAACTCAAGAACGGTAATAGCTAGATATTTGATATTTTCACAGATTATGTATATCTGTTGCCGCTATAACAACAAATACTAAAAATAAAATAAAATGAACATTTAAAGGGGGCTCCCATACAACAAACGTGATTTTTTGGCTTTTTTTGTTGTCTCCAGGCTGTAACTCAAGAACGGTAACAGCTAGAGATTTGATATTTTCACAGATTATGTACATATGTTGCTGCTATAACGACAAATACTAAAAATATAATAAAATGAATATTTCAGGGGGGCTCCCATACAACAAACGTGATTTTAATGGCCTTTTTTGCTCTATATCAAAAATATCAACAGGTAGGTACTTGAATTTTTTACAAAATCCTTAGTTATATGTGTACTTTAATATTTAATAATAATATTAAAATAAAATAAAAAATAAGGGGGGCTCCCATACAAAAAACACAATTTATGGCCTAATTATTTTGCTCTATAATGGTACGGAACCCTTCGTGCGTGATTCCTACTCGCACTTGGCCGATTATTTTTTGACTTTTTCGGAATGTGTATTATTTTTTAATTTCAAATATTTCTCGGTATTTCTACGATAAAAATATGGAATATATTTTTTCCTTAAAAATATCGAGAAATATTATTATATGAGATTTTTTCCCAGGTAGATAGAGCTCTCAGTTACATCCTATTTACTCTTTCCGTCTTAAATTCTTAAGGTCTGATACCAAATGGGTTTTGTGATCATGTTTTTGCATCTTTAAATTTTTAACGCATGTAAACACAAAATTAAACATAACTGCCAAATGTATATTATTATTATTATATTATTAATTATTATATTTTAGAGAAAAGTGAGATCTAAGTAAAATTTTGATATCGTCTAATAATTTTATAATGGTATGAAATTGTTAGACGAGATTAAAAAATCCTGTATGGACATTTAATTGGACTAGTTAGACCACTATGCTACCAATATTAATTTTATGCTACTAATTTACCACAAAACCATTATCGATTTGATCAAACTCAGTCTTTCTTTTACAACAAGTAACATGATTTTTATAACAAACATGATTCTAATAGAGAACTTTATTACATCATCAAAAAACACGCAAACATTTTACAACAAAAATACCGTCCATAACGCTAACAGTGTTGTAAATAAGCGTGTTAGTTAAATCACTTGTAGCCCTAAGTTCGCCCCAGAGGGCTTTCCCTCGCCATATTTCATATTCTGTAGGTCAACTAGTTCCCTTCCACGTACATGATTATGTTATGATTAAAATTATAATAATATTATAGAAGCAAGACCTGTTTCAAATAACTTTAGTTTATCATCATCATCAGGAAGGAAGACCAAGAAAAAAATAAATGTGACACTCAGGGACTGCCGCGGTAAAGCTATTGCATTACCTTTTTTCAACTTATGTAATTATAACTCGCATACGTCTAGTCGCACGCAAACAAACACCGTACCGAATTCTGGCAACGCCGCATCGAGACGAAGTCCGCCAAACTGAAACGACGTTAGAAGAATGTTAGGTATGTTTCGTTACGGAGTTTCTTGATTCAATCGCCGCACTCAAAGCCCGCGATAAAAGCTATGCAATAGCTTAAAAACTATGTCTAACTTAGAGAATGCTAATATCATGTCTTACAGAAAACTGAAAGGACAGGGAGAAGTAACAGATAAGTAATTCCGATAGCAGACTAAAGAACAAACTCTCGTAAGACGAGCATTGCTCGTCTTTTGGGAGCGCGATATGGCACGCGAAGTACATACACATGCGGTATCTATCATGATCTATGTCTGTGTTTTTACTTATTAGTTATTACCCTATCGCCGTCCACTGCTAAGGTCTCTTCTAGCAAGTACTAACGATCCTGGTCTTGGCCTGGCTCTACCATGTCACCGTCATCAGATTGTCGGTCTATCAAGCTGTAAGACGTCCTTTTTTTCTTTTTTTTTTTTCAAGGCGGAAAATGCGCTTAAGCATGCCCGGCGGCACTGGGGAAGGACCACCGGGGTATGTGGGACTCACCGCGGCCGAGATGATGATAAGTTGGCCGCAGCTCTACCCACTAAGACCCGTCCGTGCCTTCTCCTCCGCTTTGTGCTGGGCCGCTGGACCCGTCTGAGACGAAAACTGTAGGACGTCCTACGTTTTCCTAATTATTGTGGTCACAACTCTGACACTTGTCTTCAACTTCGATCGTTGTCTGCTCTATCGATCGACGCTTAATTACCAATCCATACTAATATTATAAATGCGAAAGTGTGTCTGTCTGTCTGTTCCTCTTCACGCCCAAACCACTGAACCGAATTTGTTGAAATATGGTACGGAAATGCTTTGAATCCCGGGAATGGACTTAGGATACTTTTTATTCTAAAAAAATGTATGGTTTCACCGCGACAACCTTTTGACGCAACGGAGTTGCGGGCGTCATCTAGTATTGTAGTATTTTGACTCATGGCTACACGCAAATAATTGATTGTAAAATCATGCGCTAGTTTTCATGGGTGTAATAGGAGATAGATATTTTTTGTGTGTGAATTATCTATATTCTTACATAAAATAAAACTGTAGAAATGAAAATTCTGTACATCAAAGATACGGTATTCAAAAAATAATAAGCGGGGGGTGTCACTACATCGCTATAGAAGCCCAAAATGTGGTTAGTTTTTTGTCTGTATGTCTGTCTGTCTGTATGTTTGTTCCACTATCACACGAAAACTACTGATCCGATTTGAATGCGGTTTTCACAGATATATTTGTCTTCTTCCAACTTAACATCTAGTGTATAAAAAGAATTCCCCCCACCCCTCTAAGGGGACAAAAGAGGGGGTCATATTTTGTATCAAACTTTTTTTCTTAACACGAAAACTATTTATCCGATTTGCATACGGTTTTCGCAGATATGTTTGTCTTCTTCCAACTCAACAACTGGTGTATACAATTTTTCCCCCCACCCCTCTAAGAGGACAAAAGAGGGGGTAAGATTTTGTATCAACTGATGAAGTAGAAATACTTAAAATGGCAAAACGTTTGCCGGGACAGCTAGTTATAAATATAGGTAGGCGGTGGATATACTATTTATAATGCAGTGAAAATGCTATTAAAACGAAGAAAGCCTTAGAACCTAAACCTAAAAGAAACCGCTAGTTCTATTTCCAATATAGGAAATCTTTAGATATAGGAAAGAAAATGAGTGAGTTAATTACCACGCGACTTCTGGTAAGCCAATATGTAGTTGGGTTGTTTTATTTCACTGTGTCCTGAGTGCACTCCCCGTTAAGACACGGCTGAGGTACTAATTGAAACCGCCGTGAGCGTTTCCGCTCAAATGCTTTTAGAACGGTCCAAGGTATGGGCGATGGCGATTTTGTTTTATGAACGCAAAATCGATGGAACTGAAACGAACTGTCGCCAGCAGTATTTCCGAAACGATAAGACCTGCAACTGCAAATATTCAAGAAGAGAGCGTATTCCCTTTTAAAAGGCCGTCAGCGCAACTGCCTGCTGCAGTTCTTATGTTGCGAGTGTCTATGGGCGACGGTAGTTGCTTTCCATTAGGTGACCCTTTTGCCCCCTATTTTAATAGAAAAATGGCGTGAAACAGTGTTTTTTAAGTTTTATAGTACGGAGATACCTATTACTGCAAATATAAGAATATATACAGTATTTTATTCTTTATGATAGGTTTTAAAAACAGAAAAATATAATTTTCAGATTACTTTCTAGAAGTTGTAAGTAACGTCTAGCTGTAAAATAATCTAATAAGCTCGAGTCAATAATTATAAGCATGGAAGGGAAATTTTCAGAGAGAGTTGTAACAAAATTACGTTAGATCTTATCTTAGTTGCTAAGTTTGATATTGCATTAGTATCAAGTAATTTAGAACTTAGATATTACTAAACCTAATAAATATTAATGGTTATTATGTAAAATACATAATTATTCTGGGGTAACTACGTTCATTAATTTATGTGCTAATGTTACTTGATTATTAATTAACAATACGTATTTAGAAATAGGTAGCTGAAAATAATATTAGCTGGTAAAAGCCCAGTAATATATTATATTATTTAAAAATATTTTTTAAGAAAAAAGGGGGCAAACGAGCAAACGGGCCACCTGATGGAAAGCAACTTCCGTCGCCCATGGATACTCGCAGCATCAGAAGAGCTGCAGGTGCGTTGCCGGTCTTTTACGGGGTAATAGGGTAGGGTAGGGTAAGGAAGGGAATAGGGGAGGGTAGGGAAGGAAATAAGGGAGGGTAGAGAAGGGAAAAGGGTAGGGAATTGAGCCTCCGGTAAACTCACTCACTCGGCGAAACACAGCGCAAGCGCTGTTTCACGCCGGTTTTCTGTGAGCCCGTGGTATTTCTCCGGTCGAGCCGGCCCATTCGTGCTCAAGCATGGCTCTCCCACGGTAAACGAACACGGATAAACACAAAATAATGGACATATTGACACTTTTGCATGCAAAACAAAATTTTAACTACAACCGCCATCTTGTAAATTGTCACTTGAGTAACATCCGGTTTGCATGTTGCCGAATTATTAAATTATTGTCACTTGTGCCACTTGTAACACGCTCCATGACTTGGTCTTACACGTGTCAAAATTTTTACTAGACTTTTGAATCACACTTTTGAAATGTGATTCAAAGTACATTTCTTTTGACTCACACTCCAATAGTAAATTGTTCCACAAGTCGATATTTTACACCGGTACTCGGTCACGTGGGCCATTTATATGCTGTGGTTGTGCGGTAAAGTTACTTATTATAGAGTTGTTTTAAAACACTTGTTCATAAATCTTCGTTGTTTTTACTTATTCATGAGTTTGGAGGTTAAATTTATAGGTGTTTAAGGTGTTATTGCTAATGGGCATTTATTATTTAACAATTAATTATTATTGCTAATGCTATTTTTACCAACACTAGTGTTTATAATAAGATTGATTTAAGAGTAAGTTAGGTACACTAAAAAGACACGTGACACTATGATGAAAAATTTAAATGTTAGTTACGTAGCTTGAAGCTAGCTTGAAGGGTCACACAATTTGACAATAATTTAATTTTGTATTACATTTACCCATTGCATTTACCATAGTTGATCCCAAATTCCAATACAGTCATTTAGCGCAACTAAATACAAACTAAATGGCAGCATAAAGCTTAGGCCAAACTTACGCGACCAACGCGAAAGCGAAGCTGAGCGTCAAGTTGTCAAATGTGTGTTTTGTATTAAAAAAAACATTTGACAACATTTGACAACTTGAAGCTCCCGCTTCGCAGTCACGTGGTCGCGTAGGTTTGATCAAAGCATAAAGGTTTGGAATTAAGAATCTATGGATTTTTTTAATGACATCGAAAACTTTATCATTTTTTGAAACAACTATGTTCAAAAAATTCAGTACTTAGATAAATACATAATTCATTCATAGCATCTTTTAATTGCAACGTTTTACATTTTAAAAACTCTATCTTTGAATCCTGCCAATACGTCGCAATTTCATTACGGCATAATTTTATGGTAGGGCGAACTCGTATTGTACACCCTTCCATTGGACCGCAGTCAGACGAAGGAGAGGTTTATTGCTAATTCCTGGAACCCAATAAGCGTTGGGCATCAACACCTTTGTCGCAATAGAAATAAATTTAGCAACAGGGATGCTGTAATCATTTTAACTCTTTCCTATACCAGGAAAATGTAAGTCTCGTAACTGGTAACTCGTAAGTCTTACTAGGAAAATGTAAGTTTGTATTGTAGCTAAAAAAAATGTCTTTCTTAACTTTACTACTTTTGAAGAATTATTTTAAGTTGGGACTAATGATGTAGGCTTGAAAAAATGTTTTTGTTTCTCCGTTTTAACCTATCAACCCCCGAACGGCCCAAGTGGGCAGCGATAACAAAATAACAACAATAGATTTCTAAGAATCCGCGATCGATGGATTAAAAATTATATTCTGTATTTGCCGTTTAATTGATCCTTAAAGCCTTATCCTGATTCCTGGAAAATCATAAGCCTTTATGAATTTTTCACCGAAAATGGTATATTAATAAGTCACGCAAAATATAAGAAGATATTTTTAAAATGTTGTTGTAAAGTTTCTTAATAGGTTGTTGTGCTTTTATATTTTTAGCCATGGCATTTAGATACAGTTTTATATTATTAAGTGAAAGAAAAGAGACGAAAGTATTTATAACTATTTTGTACCTATGACAATTTAGTAATATTACTTCTCGAACATACCAAAGACCAGAAAATCATTATCTAATAGCAGTTAATATTGCACTGTCTGTGTAGAACACAAACACATAACAGTACATATATTATACAGTAGCATAACTCAGCCACGTTCTTGAAAACCATTTTGTGCAACACAACTATACATTATACAAGTTTATTGCGTGCCCTTCGTTCCTCTACATTACTATCTACTCACTAAACTCTAAATTAATATCTGACACAACGCTTTAAATTGGTGCGTGCGCCTGATTTGGCCTAGTATAATTAGTATAGGGTGCAAATAAACCTCCCTGCCAAATTTTTTTAGGGCTTAGGTATCATTAGGAGAGTCCATTTAACCAAAAACATTGGGTGTTAATTTTTTTAATGACATATTTTATCCCATTTAAAATCGTTGCAGAATGTCACTCGCGGGCGGCGGTGGGTGTGAGAGGGGGTGACGCGGGGGGAGGCGCGTACGCGGGGGCACGTCACGCGCGGGCGAAACGTAGTGTCCATTAATTGTAGTATTTTTTAGGATAGCTTTCGGAAGCTATTTCTCAACATTTCAGTACTGAGTGATTACTGATTATAAAAGAAATAATTGGCCAAGTGCGAGTCGCACTCGCGCACGAAGGTTTCCGTACCATTATAGAGCAAAATTAGGCTAAAAATTGTGTTTTTTGTATGGGAGCTAATTTTCTATTTTATTTTAATATTAATATTAAAGTACACATGTAACTAAGGACTTTGAGAAAAAATTAAGTACCCACCTTTTGCCATTAATGATAATATAGAGCAAAAAAGATAAAAAAATGACGTTTGTTGTATGGGAGCCCCCTTTAAATATTAATTTTCTTTTGTTTTTAGTATTTGTTGTTATAGCGGCAACAGATATACATAATCTGTGAAAATTTCAACTCTCTAGCTATTACCGTTATTGAGTTACAGCCTGGAGACAGACAGACAGACAGACAGACAGACAGACGGACGGACGGACAGACGGACGGACGGACGGACGGACGGACGGACGGACGGACGGACGGACGGACGGACGGACGGACGACGGACGGACGGACGGACGGACGGACGGACGGACGGACGGACGGACGGACGGACGGACGGACGGACGGACGGACGGACGGACGGACGGACGGACGGACGGACAACGAAGTCTTAGTAATAGGGTCCCGTTTTTACCCTTTGGGTACGGAACCCTAAAAATAAGTGTATATTTATTTTTATCTAGGACCAATATATTATCATTTGGCAGGAAGGTTTAATTGCATCCTGTATAATCTACTGAATATTATTTACACTGTGGTCTTTGTCCAGGGATCTCATCTACATAGTTATGGAGCTGTCAACAATGGCGCTATATCGTGTAAGCCGGTCTTAAGCGCAGGTACTTGGGCTGATGTATATTTCCTGTAGTACGTTTAGACGATTTAGGTGACGCCATCATCAGCATCATCATCAACACGTAACCATTATAATAATTTAATACTGAGGAGTTAAGATTTGAATTCAATGCTTTTAACCAACGAAAACAGAGTCTTTGCTCCAAAAGGGCTGAGCTGATATTTTTTTTAGCTGACAGCTGACATTGTTCTTAACTTTGATGTTTCAAATGTTATACCGTTTTCGGCATCTGAACTGCCCCGGGGCAGGGTGGGCCGACAGGATACGGGAACATTTGAAGTTTAATAAAATTATGAACATATACTACATATTGCAGAGTACTAGTGCAATACGTAGTTTATGTTCTTAATTTAAACTTTGGCTGTATCTGTATCCTGTCAGCCTACCCTGCCCCGGGGCAGTTCAGATGCCGAAAACGATATTAAAATTTCTCAAAACAAAATTAAAAATATGTTTTTTTAAACTGCAACCAAGCAATAGCCTTTTTGTCATGCTAAGGGCCTGTACTTACTTATAAGTACCGGATAAGCTATCCAGAACTTATCTGATAGATACAGCAAAGTTAGTGCTGAAAGAGCCCCTTCGTATTGAATAGAACACAAAATCGCATGCAAACAAATACATATTAAATCTATACATATAATAAAACTGTAGAAATGTGAATTCTGTACATTAAAGACATCCAAAAAATAATAAGCGGGGGGTGTCACTACATCGCTGTAGAAGCCAAAACTGTGGTTAATTTCTTGTCTGTCTGTCTGTCTGTCTGTATGTTTGTTCCACTATCACGAAAACTACTGGTCCGATTTGAATGCGGTTTTCGCAGATATATTTGTCTTCTTCCAACTTAACATCTGGTGTATAAAAAAATTTCCCCCCACCCCTCTAAGGGGACAAAATAGGGGTCAGATTTTGTATCAAACTTTTTTCTTTCACACGAAAACTACCGAGCCGATTTGCATACGGTTTTCGCAGATATATATGTGTCTTCTTCCAACTCAACATCAGCTGGTGTATAAACTCCCCCCCACCCCTCTAAGGGGACCAAAAAGGGGTCAGATTTTGTATCAATTTTTTTCTTCAATGGACTTACTTCATATTATTAAATGTATTTTCCAAAACATCAGGTGTACACAATTTCCCCCCCCCCCCCATCCCTCTTAGGGCACAAAAGAGGGGGTAAGATTTTTTATCAACTGATGAAGTAGAAATACTTTAAATGGCGAAACAGCGTTTGCCGGGTCAACTAGTAATATAATAAATTATTGGCAATGTATTCTGAGCAGGTTCGAATGTTTTGTGAACGTCGATTAGCTACAGGGTGCGCCAGATAACTTGACACCCGCGAGTAACCGCATAGCCATGTACAGGATGATCGTCATAATCTTAAAGTTTTATAATTGTTTTGTTGTTAGAAAATTCAATTCAAGTACTTAATATTATTAAGAATTCTAATGTTATTATTATTAAATGGGTTGTACATAATAATATTATGAATAACTGTATTTTAAAAAGATAAAACGACAAACGACTTCAAAATTGTACGTAATTGAGAATAAAAACTTCCTATTTCCAAAACGACTGAACCGATTTTGATGAAACTTGCACTATTCCCTAAGTTGAACAATACCTACTAAAATAAAAAAAGAATCACTTAAATCTGACTTGTAGTTCCGGAGATATGCGCGAACAAACATAAAAAACATACATACATACATACATACATACATACATACATACATACATACATACATACATACATACACTTTTGAAATTTGGTACATTTTTGTTCAGAAGCTGTTATTATAATTGCATACCGGTTATGTAAATAGTAAATACCTACTTCAATTTCAGTAGAAAGACAACGTTTTTAAATAAATTAACATACCCAATATTAGCGATCCGCACACCCTGTACGCGGATGATATCTTGTTTAATATTCACAAGGGGAAGGCAGTAGGTTCAAACCCTATCTGTTACGACTCCCCACTTATCTGACCTGTCACTTGTAGAATGTCTAGAATTCTAGATTATTTCAGGCACTAGAATTTCACCTTTGGCTCCATTGTTTGGCTCTACACTATCAATGGTTAATTTTAAGATCTTTATTATGTAAGTATAACTGTCAGAGAAGTTGATTCCTAGGCAAATGGCGGACCTAAGTAATTTGGTCGCGTTATGTCAAACCTAGCTGATAAATCTCGACTAGCATTGAATTGACATAATGCGACCAAATGACGGAGGTCTGTTTTTTCGTTATTAAAAGAATCGTATGTCCTTTCCTGGAACTTAAAGTATCTCCATACTCAATTTGATTCATATTGGGCGTGAAGGGGTAAGAGACAGACAGACACACTTTCGCACTTATAATATTAGTATTGTTTAACTATTGCTTATATTCATAAGGTAGCAACTAGATTCCCGCAAACTATTATAAAGTTGAAATTATTCACAGACGTAGATCATTTGATGTAAAAGTTGGAACTTTTAAAATTAACCAAACGACGGCCGTAGCCATTAAAACTCCTCATTCGATTTTAACTATTCCTTTGAACTCAGTTCAACTTTTAATCTAACTATATCCTTTTAACTGTTACATAAGATACACTAACAAGTTTAACTATTATCTATTTTTCAATTGGTTGAAGTTTTCAATTCAACTAGCTTTTTCTCAATTCAATATTATACAGCCTGTTAGTGTAAGCCAGTAGTGTGCCAGCCAAGCCCATATTATTTTGTTATAAATGCTGTTATGCTTTGATATAATAGCTACGTACAACACGGTCACTTGTATCAAAATGATAAAGAAATAACTGTTTTTTAAAAAGATAAAACCGACTTCAAAATTGTACGAGATTCATTCATACATTCCAGAGATATGCGTGCACAAACATAAAACCATACATACATACACTTTTGAAATTTGGCACATTTGTTCAGAAGCTGTTATAGATTAACATACAAAAACTGGGCAGTTCTGGAAATATTACATACATACGCGTCGAATTGATAACCTATTGAAGTCGGTTAAAAAATTTACGATTTTCACAAGATCAACTGCATAAAATATAATCTATACATATAACAAAACTGTAGAAATGTGAATTCTGTACATTAAAGATATTCAAAAAATAATAAGCGGGGGGTGTCACTAGATCGCTATAGAAGCCAAAAATGTGGTTAGTTTTTTGTCTGTCTGTCTGTATGTTTGTTCCACTATCACTCGAAAACTACTCATCCGATTTGAAAGCTGTTTTCGCAGATATATTTGTCTTCTTCCAACTTAACATCTGGTGTATAAAAAAAAATCCCCCACCCCTCTAAGGGGACAAAAGAGGGGTCAGATTTTGTTTCAAACTTTTTTCTTTAACACGAAAACTACTGATCCAATTTGCATACGATTTTCGCATATAATATATTTGTCTTCTTCCAACTCAACATCTGGTGTATAAACTCCCCCCCTCCCCCCATCCCCCCAAATTATTTATTTATTTATTTATTTATTTATTTATTATTATATCACATTCACAATTATTCACTTAACAACAATTCAGCATATTACATAAAACATTTCATTAAATACATTTTAGTAGGTAACATTGGCAGCCGTACTAGTAATTAACTGTGTCACAGCTGCCTGATGTACTAGCAATAGGAAAAAACAAGTACAATGTAATGACTGAATTCTATTACAATTACTTTAAAACATTTCATTAAATTAAAATATGAGATACAATTTATTTAAAGTGTGATAATTAAAAATAAAAATTTAAAATTTAATTAAAATAATTATTAAATTAAATGAAATAAAATAAAATTAAATTACATTAAATCAAAGTAGAATACATTAAATTAAAATTAATAAAATTGAATTAAAATTACATTGAATCAAAGTAGAATACATTAAATTAAAATAAATAACAATAAATCAAATAAAATTTAATCAAACCATTTCATGCTATTTAAAAAGATTATGTATGTAGTGGTAGGCTTTGTTGATGTGTGTTTATTTAAGTGTATGGATTTTGCATGTATTTCTCTGAACTATTGTAGTCTAATGTAATTAACCATTTTTTTAAACATTGCTTGCATTTTCGGAAAGTAAGTGGGAATATGTTGTTTTGTTTATTTGCCGTATTATAGAGATATGCAGAAATGACGTAAAATTGGCGTCTAGCAAGTGAGGTTCGGTAACAGGGCGTGGAACAGATTTTCCAGGCTGTTCGTTTGTTACTTTGAATATAAGGTATTTCCCTATGCTTGCGAAGGATTGCATTCATTATGAATAATTGCCTGACAGTGAGAACGGAGGACTCGCGATAGAGTTGGTGACTGCTATACCGCCGGGGATGTCCATACATGACTTTAAGGATGGCGCGCTGGGCTCGTTCCAGTGGCAGCAAGGTGTTAGCCGCACATCCTCCCCACGTGACAATGCAGTATTGAATGAGGGATTGAGCTAGAGCGAAATACACACACCGCATTGTATCAACATCCGCGGAGCTCCTGAGTTTGCGAAAAACGGGAATCAGCTTTCTTAAGCGGGCTGTTAGAGTTTGTATGTAAGGCAGCCAAGAGAGATTATTGTCTAAGATAAGTCCCAAATACTTGATGGTAGTTGTTGGCGCTATCCTCGAACAGTGACATAAACTTCCGGAGCATGTGTGAGCTATGATACAAAAATTTTTTGGTGGCTGAGAATTGGAGCGCGGAGAGAACGGTATGTATTTTGTTTTTTCTATATTAAGCGTCAATAAGTTAGCATCCAGCCACTGCATAATCTCTCTTATAGCTGCCTCTGTGTGTAACTTAACTTCGTCCCAGGTGCTCCCGTAAACAATCACGGCTGTGTCGTCAGCGTAACTTAGGAGTTTGCAATTCTTCAAGGCAAGTGTACACAATGAATTTACATATAGCAGAAATAGGGTGGGGCCCAAGACGCTGCCTTGCGGAACTCCATAAGTGAGCTGAGTTGTTCTGCTCAAATATTCACCTATCCTTACACGCTGAGAGCGATCGGAAAGGTAACTCCGGAAAATATCTAGTGCAACACCGCGAACTCCGATAGACTCCAACTTGCTTAGTAAAAGTGGTACAGATACTGTATCGAAGGCCTTAGATAAATCTAAAAACACTCCTAGGACTTTTTCTCCATTGTCTAAGTGCTTGGCTATCGTTTCGCTTAGTTGTAGAGTCGCATCTTCCGTAGATTTTCCCCTTGTAAACCCATATTGGTTTTCTGCAAGAATGTTTCGTTTAGTTATGAAATTAATTAACCTAGTATTAAGCAACTTTTCTAGAACCTTTGAAATGATTGTAAGCACAGAAATAGGTCTGTAGTTACTAATTACATCCCTGTTACCATTCTTATGAATTGGGCGAACGAGCGCACTTTTAAGAGCGTCTGGAAAAACGCCAGTAGAAAAACATAGATTAAATAAATAAGTCATGTGGGGAATTAAGTATTTCATTGAATTTTTTAAAACTATTGTTGAAATATTGTCAATACCAGTCGCACAATCATTTTTGAGATTTTTTATTATGCTTTCTACTTCTGCGTGATCAACATTACTTAGAACCATGGAGTCTCTCTGTCCTGGAAGTTGTTGTTTTATTGCAGAATTTACTAAGGCTGATGGAGTAATGTTTCGCTTAACTAATATTGCATCAGCCAAAGTTTTACCGATTCCTCCAAAGTAGCTATTTACCAGATTAACTGAATCTTGGGGAGTCTGAGCAACTTTTAATAGGTCAGTTGGTGGTAAGTATGAATTTTTTAAATTTGTTATTTTGTTAATAGTGTTCCACATTCCCCTAGGATTATTTTTATACTTTTGAAACTCATTTTTTTCAAATGTTATTTTTAGTTTTTTAAGCAAGTTGTTACAGAAATTTCGATATCTTGTATAAGTTAGTTGTAAAATAGCATTATTAGGATTAAGCTTGGCTTTTTTATGTAAGTTATCACGATTTCTAATACATCGTATGAGGCCTGGAGTAAGCCAAGGTTTAATGGGGCGTTTTTTGTGTGGAACTTTTAGTTGTGTAGAGTTTTCTGAGATCGCATTAGATATGATATCAACAAACATTGACACTGCCACATTTGCGTCGGTCGAACGGTATATCTGACTAAAATCTGCCGATGCAATATCATTATTTAAATTCTTGTAGTCAATTTGGGTACGCATTATATTCACTTGAGGGCGCTTAATTCTGCAATCTAAAGAATATATGATTGGTACATGGTCGGTGACCAGCGTGTCCAAGACAAAAGTTTGTGATCGCCGATCCGTTTTGACCATGACGTGATCTAAGCATCTATCAAGGCGTGTGGGGTGTAAATGCGCTGGAAGAAGTCCATGCATAGCTAGAGTGTCCAAATAAGCACAACTGTTTGCGTCACAACTTCCTTGAGCTATATTTATATTAATATCTCCGACTAAGATCACTGACTTTTCATTCTTTAGTCCCAACAAACATGAATCCAAACTATTACAGAAATCTACACTACTATTATAAAGAGGAAAGATTTGATTTTTTGTTTGTTTGTTTGTTTGTTTGTTTGTTTGTTTGAGTCGAATAGGCTCCGAAATTACTGGACCGATTTGAAAAATTCTTTTGCTATTGGAATCTTTCATTATTTCTGCTGAACATAGGCTACATTTTATTTTGGAAAAAAGTAGGGTTCCGTAAGATATTTGAGTTTTTCGGACGCAAGGTGTAAAAAATCAGCTAGAAAAGTTACTTATTTTGCGTACGCTGCCTAAACTATAAAAGATAGAACCATAAAATGTTCTAAGTAATTGTGGATCTTATAAATATCTACAAAAAAGTCCGCGACACACTATACCTATCTATGTCGAGTGATGCACAATAACCATTTATTTATTTAAAAATCCTGAATTTTTTTTGGACTACATTAAAACGGATATTTTACTCACGCTATTAATCCTTATCAAAATAAATTATTTTATCACTAAGTACAGTTTATGTAGATAATATTTGGTCTTTGAATGATTAAAATTGGACGTTTGGTTTTGAAGTTATGGCGAAATTAAAATATTACGATAGTGGGCGTCACCAAAGCGCGTGCGGGAGGAAGACTATATTCTTTTGTAGAAATGAAAATTCTGTACATAAAAGATATGAAATGACACCCGAAATTACACCTTTGTCACTACATCGCTATAGAAGCCAAAAATGTGGTTAGTTTTTTGTCTGTCTGTCTGTCTGTCACTTTTTCTGTCTGTCTGTATGTTTGTTCCAGCATCACACGAAAAATACTGATCCGATTTGAATGTGGTTTTCGCAGATATATTTATCTTCTTCCAACTTAACATATGGTGTATAAAATTTTTCCCCCCACCCCTCTAAGGGGACAAAAGAGGGGGTCAGATTTTGTATCAAACTTTTTTCTACACGAAAACTACTGATCCGATTTGCATACGGTTTTCACAGATTTACATACGGTTTTCACAGATATATTATATTTGTCTTCTTCCAACTCAACATCTGGTGTATAAAAATCCTCCCCCCCCCCTCCCCTCTCAACCCTCTCTGGGGACCAAAGAGGGGTCAGATTTTGTATACAACTTTTTTCTTTTGTGGACTTACTTCATATTAGGTATTAACTGTGTTTTTCAACTTAACATTTGGTGTATGACCTTCCCCCCCCACACCCTCTTAGGGGACAAAAGAGGGGGTAAAACATGTATCAACTGATGATGTAGAAAATAATTATACTTTAAATGGCAAAACAACGTTTGCCGGGACAGCTAGTTATATATATTTTTGAAGGATGGTGAACGATACACACCCATAATCGCAATGTCGCTATCAATGAGTTTAATAATTACACTATTTGCATCTATTAATTTGAAGGATAATTCTGTTTTTATATTATGTTGAATATTCGATCTAATGTAAATAGTAACACCGTCATTTTGGTTGTAATAATTCGAAGTATACGATATGTAGCCTTTTATTTCAGGAATAGTTGTCAATTTACTCAGCCAGCACTCGGTAAGTACTATAATATCACATTGAACAGTTATTCTTTCCAGCAAGAGTAATAAAGAGTCAAAGTTACAGTTTAAGCTCCTGATATTCATATGCAAAATATTAAGAGACTTAATTACGTTTTCCGGTTGGTACTTTAGTTCTTCTGGGCTACATACTATTGATTGTGATACCTCTATGCAATCAATGTCGTTTGATATTATATTAGTTGTAGTATCGAATTTTATATACGTGTACTCTTAGAGGTAGAGACAACATACAAAATAGGTTTGACCACTTACACACTGCATAATTAGAAAAAAGTATAAAATAAAAATTATAATTTGATATGTCAAGCAATTTAGAATATAATAATAAGAAGTTTATTGTGTTTAGTTTGTGATAGTGTAGATTATTATTTGTACATAAAGTTAGTGTAAAACATTTTAATAATAAATTTAATTTTCTTACTAACAAGCAATAGAAAATATTATAAGTAATAGTATTTAAATCTAGGTACATAATGCTAATTTGAGTGTTACATGCAGGCAAGTTATTATAAGTAATATTAATTAACATTAAAAATAAATTAAAACGAAATATAAAAATATTAAATAGTCATATTATATCAGGCGAATGAATAAGATTTTCTAAGTCCATTTCAGATGAAATACGTCGGCAGGGGACCCCTTCTTTTTTGCGCAGGTATACTTTCCCGTGGGCTGTCCAGCAGTAAGCATATGCGTGTTTCATGCTAAATTCTCTTGCAAGGTAGTATAGTCTCTTGGTATTTTGGGTAAGACATTCTGCCACAAAAACTGGTTTCGACTCTCCTTCAATTTTTAAGTGTGTTGTGCATAATTTATTGGCTCTATTTAATTTGTTATATGCTTTGAATGATGATAAAATTTTTTCTTTCAGGATAACGGTAGTAAAATCAACAATAATAGGGTTATTTTGAGCTTTTTTAGTTTTTAGACGGAAAACATCTCGGATTTGTTGATCATCTATACAGACATTGATTTCGTTACCGATGTTCTTTACATAGCTAAGCAGGTCCTTTTGGGTTTCATTTTTTTGTATGGGAACATTTCTAACTTCTATGGAACTCTTCCTCTGGTTTTTTTCCGTGTTTTCCTTATACTGTTGCACCTGTTGCTCAAGACTCTTGATATATTTCATATTGTTGATCCTCTCTGTCTCCATTTTAGATAGTCTGTCCTTCATGTCCTCATATTGTTTTGAGATAAAATCCATAGACTGAATAATGTCTGAATTTTGTTTTTGTATGCCATTTACAGTTTCTTGAAGTACTCTCTGCTGTTTAGCCATTAAATCGATTGATTTCTTAATGTCTGACATGAAGACTGAGAATTCGTCATCATGCCGTCGTTTTTTTCCGCGCGGCCACGTCTCATTAACACTTTCTTTTTCAGGATTCATTGAAGATGCGTAATTGCTGCACGGGTCAGATTCCGTGACGGAGAATCCAGTGGTAGTAGGTGGTGGGGATCTGTTGAGCGGCATAATATTAATTGTTATTGTAGAAACTAGAAAAGAGTATGTGGGCGGGTGATATTCGAGCTCGTTAGAGATCGATTGGTGGTCGATTTGGTACTGGTGGCGCCCTCTCTTGGATTTAGAAGGCGTTTGCTGCACTTGGTAGCTGATTATAAGATCGATCGATGGTCCACTACTCGTTGTTTTAGTTCTTACAGATTTACATAGATGTCGCTAGGATCGCCGCCAATTTTGCTTATTCATCGTATTTTTATGTTGATTTTATTGAAATAGTCACTAGTAATGAGCACTTTGTCACTAAAACACTTCTTGTCTTATGTTAGCACTGCTGCAGAAGGGCTTTTTCCTTGCCAGTCACAAATAATTTGAATTTAACAGATTTTTAGTTCATAATTTTAACACTTATTTTTAGAGTAAATCCATAAGTTTTCGCAAAGTCCACAATTTGTGTTGTAGTAAACACTTAGTCCATCACACTGTACTTATTTTTTATAGTTAAAGCCACTATTTACTATTTTTATTCGTAAAAGTTTCACTAGGTGGATTGTTTACCGTGGCTCGGTGGCGCCATCTTCTCCATGTTCCTTCCCGGGACTCAAAGTATCTCCATGCCAAATTTTAGCAAAATCGGTTCAACGGTTTGGGCGTGAAGAGGTAACAGACAGACATATAGACGGACAGACAGACCGACAGACACACTTTCGCATTTATAATTATTAAGTAATAAGTATGGATGAACTTCTGGAAATTGTTTTGAGTTGATCACCGTTTACGTTCTACAGTCAGTCAGTCTCGAAAGGTTTTACTTATTAGGATTCCTTACCCAAAGGGTAAAAACGGGACCCTATTTATGAGACTTCGTTGTCTGTCCGTCTGTCTGTCTCCTGCAGGCTGTGTCTCAAGAACCGCTATAGCTAGAGTTCTGAAATTTTCACAGATTGTGTATATTGGTTGTCGCTATAACAACAAATACTAAAAACAAAAAAAAATAATATTTAAAGGGGACTTCCATTCAACAAACGTGATTTTTTTGGCCTTTTTTGCTCGATATCAATAATACCAACAGATAGGCACTTGATATTTTCACAAAGGCCTTAATTATATATCCACTTGAATATATTTTAATAATAATAATAAAATAAAATAAAAATTTAAGTGAGGCTCCCATACAAAAAACACAATGTTTGGCCTATTTTTGCTCTTTAACGGTACGGAACACTTCGTGCGCGAGTCCGACTCGCACTTGGCCGATTTATCGTTTTAATTAATCAAACTTTGTAGACTGAAATGAAAGTAATGTGTAAGAAAAATAATATAGCTTTTGAACACGTACCCAACCCGTTTTTGTATGAACAAAAATGAGCGTACAATATGACTGTATCTATTCTATGTAGATTGTAGGTATAGCCGCAGCTCCCAAATATTAGACAGGCTCGGCTCACGCAGGCATAAAAATCACTCATTATACCCAAGAGTCAAGACAGATTGATGGTGTGACGGTGGATTTACATGTTAATGTGTTAGGCCGGTCGCGCACAGTGATGCTACACTATGCACGATAAAAACGTTGCAGACCGATATCACTATGGATGGTCATTTCCGAAATCTAGCCCAGTAATTGTTTGGTCCATGACAACGTATTGAATCCAACGCCATACGAACAGAAAATAAACAGAATGGCGTCGATTCTAGATGGCATGAGCACTGGCCAGTACACTGTGTAATATTTCGGAACCGACCAGAATTTACTTGCCAATGCACATATTTCAAGCGTATGTTAATTCTAATTGTTTTTAACAATAAATGAAAACAAAAATGATAGTTAACGCAACCTAACCTAACCTAACCTAAACCTAACCTAAACCAGATTCTTTAGTAAATCTTAAATAAAATATAGTGTGATCTTCAGGATTTACCAGGTATATTATCGCCTCTCATATCCCGCTGTGTTTCGGAGGGTTAATTTTTAATAACACCATTGTGATTTATGAGGTGGGGTGGTGGTTGCTTTCTTTTCGGTTATTTTTTACGATACTATCGGCCTGTCTAAAGTTATTGGCCCCAAAATGCTTCGCACAATATAATATTGTTCAGGATCTGTTAAGTTTGTAGACGATCGTATAATATCTTATTTATTTAACTTATTTAAATCAATAAATAAATAACACGTCTAGATAACTCCCGCAACTTCGTTGCGCCTAAATTCGTTAATCATGCGGGAACCGTACATTTTTCCAGAATAGAAAGTATTCTGTATCCTTTCTCGACACTCAAAGTATCTCCAAACCAAATTCCAGCAAAATCAGTTCAGTGGTTTGGGCGTGGAGAGGTGACAGACAGACTTTCGCGCTTATAATAATAATATTGTAATTTTTTTTTTTAAATAATAATTGAAGAGAAGAAAAATTGACAGTTACTCAAACAATTAATGGATTGTTTGAGCAACTGTCAATTTTTCTTCTAAGTTAAGTTATAATATTATTACATAATATTATATTCGCATCCGAACATAGATGCTTCTTCTTTTTTTGGAAGTCGGTTAAAAACAACAGATTCTAATTCATTCACATAAGCAAATTAAAAATGGTTCAGTTTAATTCACAAATGCACTGGCGAAAATCCAGGTTTTAAATTACTGTTCACATTATGTGCTTGCATTATAGCAGGAAATAAAACACGAACACTTTCAAACCGAATATTAAATTTGATTTTTGTTTCTCTGCGTCTAAGCGGAAACATGCAAACTACTTGCGGCTGGCCTATTTATTACCTACTAGTATAGTATGTTTTATACTGTAGCGCTAGACATAAGATAAAAAAACTGTATTTTAAAAAGATAAAACCGACTTCAAAATTGTACGTAATTGAGAATTAAAACTTCTTATCTCCAAAACTACTGAACAGATTTTGATAAAACTTGCACTATTCCCTAAGTTGAACAATACCTAGTACAATAAAAAAAGAATCACTCAAATCGGACCAGTAGTTCCGAAGATCTGCGTGAACAAACATAAAAACATACATACATACATACATACATACATACATACATACACTTTTGAAATTTGGCACATTTGTTCAGATGCTGATATAGATTAACATAATATACAAAAACTGGGCAGTTCTGGAAATATTACATACATACGCGTCGAATTGATAACCTCCTTTTTTTGAAGTCGGTTAAAAAACATTAAGAACTTCGAAAACATAAAGTTTAATAAAAACGAAATGAATGTAATATTAATATACAGTACTCGCCGGTAGCGGTCATTGACCCTGTCAAAAAACTTGTCATTTTCTACAGGGTGTAACAAAAATAAGTGATAATACTTTAGGTGTGTATGTGTTCCTTGTAGACAGTTTACTGTGAAAGTAGCAGCGCTGAAAGACCACTTTTTTTTTCACTTTTGTATTGGGAAACTCGTGACGTTGGGGCGCTTGTTCATACAAAATTAAAAAAAAAATTAAGTCTTTCAGCGCTGCTACTTTCACAGTGAACTCTCTACAAGGAACACGTACACACCCTAAAGTATTATCACTTATTTTTGTTACATAGTGTATACAAAGCCGTGGTTGAAAATATCTGACACTTCATTGTCAATCATGGTTTATATAGAAAATGACAAGTTTTTGACAGGGAGTCAATGAACGCTACCGCCATGTTTCGCCAAATCAAATTGCAAAATATTGAACCGATTTAACCACTCGAAGTTGCTACAGCGTTAAAAACTAGATAAATCTAGAATATTCCGGCAACGAGCGAGCTGATGATTATTTATGGATAAACACACTCTCGGTCATGATAACAGACATAGAGGCAGACATTTTAAACTTATACCCTTCTATTAACTTTTGGAGGTAAATAAAAAAATGTCAATTGGTGACATTTTCTCGTGTCATATTGTGCCACTTATGGTACAAGTGTGTCGTATTATAATGTGGATGACATGACATACAACAAAGTCATATTGGGTATACGTCAATTCACTGGCGTATATTTCATCATGAGTATTGGCCAGTATACTGGATTATATTTCGGAATATACCCTTCAAGATGGCGCCCGCAACTCTATTACGCCCTTTCTAGCGCGGGAACCTTAAACTATTCCGGGATAAAAAGTATCATATATGTTCTTTTCAGGACTCAAAGCATCTCTTTACATTTGGGCATGACGAGGTAACAGGCAGACACTCTTTTGAAATTATGACATAACGAGCTTTTGCCCGCAGCTTCGCTCGCGTTAAGAAGTATTAAGAATTATATACAAACTTTCATCCCCTATTTGAACCCCTTGGGGTGGGAATTTATCAAAATCCTTTCTTAGCGGATGCCTACGTCATAACATCTACCTGCATGCCAAATTTCAGCCCAATCCGTCCAGTGGTTTGGGCTGTGCGTTGATAGATCACCATGTCAGTCAGTCACCTTTGAGTTTTATATACAAATACAAATACAAATACAAATACTTTATTTAACGTAGATAAGAATTTACAATTTTCAAGAGTGATGGTCCCCCAAACTAGGCGAGGCCTGTCCTATGGGGGAATTTAAAAAGTACAGGGTGTAAGAAATGCGGCTAACACAACAGAAACAAAAAAAAAAAAGAATTATTTACATAGAGAAAACAAATAAAATAACAAAAAATCCTTATTAAATTAAAATATAGATGAATAAAAATATGTATGGGGATCGTGTGTGTGTGTGTGTGTGTGTGTGTGTGTGTGTGTGTGTGTGTGTGAGAGTGTGTGTGTGTGTGTGTGTGTGTGTGTGTGTGTGTGTTATGTGCTATTTGTACACTTTTAGTAGATTTTGGGATTCGTCGTACGACCAGGACAGCAGTGATTGAGTAAGTATCTTTTTTCCTTTGTGAACAGGGAGTAGCTTCAAGTTAAACAGATTTACAAGTCTATTGTAGATGTAAGGAGACAGAAAAATTCCAAAACGGTAGGCAAAAGAAGAGGATACAGGGACGTTGGCGACTTTAAAATTTCTTTTTTCTAGCATTTGGTCGTAAGTGACTTTACATTTAGTGATAGATTTATGGACGGCTTCAAAGACTCTTACTAAATAAAGTTTCCTGACACTATATATATATATATATATAGATTATGGATATTAAAACACCATAATTTACGTTTAGATCGAATTCGGATCGGACTAAAGCCGGGGATCGATATTCAAGTTTACGCATTTCTAAGTAAAAGTAGAATTGGAAGTCGTATCAAAGCGAAAGTTTTAATGTAACGTTTTTTCCGATCGCCTTTATTGGAGCACTTCCATTAGCTACGCGATAAATTAAGTTTTTGTTAGCGCTTGTCTTGTATTTACTTGTGTAAATAGTTCGGATATTCTTAAGTCTTAGTGATCGAAATCAGGATTTACTGCTACGTACGGTTTATGCCCCTAGATTAGACAGATGCACTTGAGTGATACTAAAAATAAAAATACGCGTGACACTCGTGGACTGCCGCGGTAAAGCTATTGCATAGCATTTTTTATCAACTTATGCAATTATAATTCGCATACGTCTAATCGCACGCACACAAAAACCGATCCGAAGTCTGGCAACGCCGCACCGAGTGGAGGGTGTTAGGTTTTTTCGTTATTCTGGATTCGGTCGCCGCGCTCCAAATCCCCGAAGCTATGCAGTAGCTTTAAAAAACTTATAACTATTAACACCGTCTTGGTAAAAATCTCAATCCAAGTCTAATTTGTCTGTCTGGCTGTATGTTTGTCTGTTACCTCGTCAGGCCCCAACCGCTAAACCGATTTTACTGAAATTAGGTATGGTGATACTTTAAGTCCTGGAAAAAGGCATAGGAAACTTTTATTCCGGAAAAATTAACGGTTTCCTGGCGTGATCCCTCTAGTTTTTATATAAAGACAATACAGGCCGACTAGTGATTTAAATATCGAAGCAGTCTTATATGGGTTGCGTGTTCTTCCTATATGAGTAACCAAGCTGAAGCTCAAGTAGTTACAATATATTTTATATTCTTATCCATTAAACAAAGAGTTTGGCGCATTCACCTCATCAGCGAGTCAATAGGCTAAGAGCCGCGTGTTTACTCAACGCTCCACTCTGAGTGTTTTTCGCTCAGCGCGTGTTATGCTAAGATTAAAGTATTTCCATATCCACCTTCAATATTTTGATGGAATTGTTATGTGCGGATAAAATGTTTTGTTACGTTCGAGGCGCTACGAATTGCGGAGAATAAAATGTTTTTTGTGAATTGTAAATAAAGACTGTCTGGGTTTAAATAATTATAATCTTCATGTTTAATGTTGAAAGAGTTACAAGTCGAAAGAGAAACAGGGTGTAATAAAGCTTAAATGATAAAAAACTTGAGAGGTGTCAAAGGACACCCGAATGGAACGGAGTTATTTCATAAGTTAAACTCAGACCAATAAGGCGTCTCCCAGACAGACACGGCCTGCGGTGGCGGTCGCGGCGGTGCAACGCCTACAACTTCGGTTCGGCCTCACATGGAATATTATTCTCATCTCTGGGCAGGGGCGCCAAAATACCAACTGCTCCCTCTGGATCGTATCCAACGAAGGGCCGCTCGAATTGTTGACTGCCTTAGTGTTTCAAACAGCTTGGACCCCTTGGAATTACGCCGAGATGTAGCTTCACTCTGCATCCTCTATCGGTTGTATCACGGGGAGTGCTCTGAGGAATTGTTCGGAATCATACCACCTGCAACCTTTCGCCATCGTCCCACGCGAAAAACATACCATCCTCATCACCTTGATGAGTGGCAGTCTTCCACAGTGCGTTTTCGCGTAATTTTCTGCCGCGCAATGTAAAGCTCTGGAACGGACTGTCACCAGCAGTATTTCCGGACCTATACGACCTGCAAAACTTCAAGAAAAGAGCGTATTCCCTCTTAAAAGGCCGGCAACACACCTGCAGCTCTTCGGATGTTGCGTGTGTCCATGGTCGACGGTAGTTGCTTACCATATTCAGGTAACCCGTTTGCTCGTTTGCCCCCTTATTTAATAAAAAAAATAGCACCGCTGAAAAAGCAAACTTGTTTTTCATATTAATAAATGATTAACGTAACATGATATTTACCCATTATAATAAAACACTAGCTGTTGCCCGCGACTTCGTCCGCGTTAGTATAGTAGATCACGTCCCAAGTATTATTTTTCAAAAATATTCAATGTACAGAATTGACTATCCTACGATTTTATTATATGTTTATATATGTATAGATGTATAGATGACTTAGTTTGTTCCTACAAAGGATAATTAAGACGCAATACTAACTCCACGATACTTTTTAATTATGAACAAAAGTTTTATGAGGAATAGGGGGGGGGGGGGTTTGGGGGGGCGCAGCCCCCCCAAAACAAACGACACTGGAAAACCGTATGTGTAGTTTAGTTTTTAACGTTGTTCTTAAAAAAGATGTATAACGCCGCAACACCGCTTTGTTTGAAGCAAAATTTGGGGAGGTGGGGGGGGGGGGGTTTGGGGGGGCGAAGCCCCCACCCCCAAGAAAAGACCGATGCCAAAGCTCCCAGCATGTTAATCAAACGACACTCGAAATTTGTATAGAAAAGATAGACAAAAGCTCATAGCAAGGCAAGGAGTGAAGATAGATACAAAGTGTGAAGGAGAAATTTGTAGGAAATTTTATGGGCTTTCGTTACGTACAGGACATTTTTTCTCTACAACGCACCGTTTTAGCGATATGAGCAAAAAACTAAAAATATTGAAACTTGAGCCCCTCCCCCCGCCCTAGGTGATATCGTCATAATATATAGCCTATGTGTTGACCCGACCTCTATATAATATTCGTGCAAAATTTGAAGTAAATCCATTCAGTACTTTCTGAGTTTATCCCGGACATACATACAGACAAACAGACAATCAGACAAACAGACAAACAGACAAACAGACAAAAATTCTAAAAACTATATTTTTGGCTTCCATATCGATTGTAGATCACGTCCCAAGTATTATTTTTCAAAAATATTCAATGTACAGAATTGACTATCCTACGATTTTATTATATGTAAGTATAGAAGATTTATTATATGTATAGATGACTTAGTTTGTTCCTACAAAGGATAATTAAGACGCAATACAAACTCCACGATACCTTTTAATTATGAACAAAAGTTTCATGATTTCAAGAATAAGGGGGGGGGTTTGGGGGGGCTGCGCCCCCCCAAAACAAACGACATTGGAAAACCGTATGTGTAGTTTAGTTTTTAACTTTGTTCTTAAAAAAGATGTATAACGCCGCAACACCGCTTTGTTTGAATCAAAATTTGGGGAGGTGGGGGGAGGGGGGGAGGGGGGGGGGAGGGGGGGCGAAGCCCCCCCCCCACACCCAAGAAAAGACCGATGCCAAAGCTCCCAGCATGTTAATCAAACGACACTCGAAATTTGTATAGAAAAGATAGACAAAAGCTCATAGCATGGCAAGGAGTGAAGATAGATACAAAGTGTGAAGGACAAATTTGTAGGAAATTTTATGGGCTTTCATTACGTACATTACATTTTTTCTCTACAACGCACCGTTTTAGCGATATGAGCAAAAAACTAAAAATATTGAAACTTGAGCCCCTCCCCCCCCCTATGTGATATCGTCATAATATATAGCCTATGTGTTGACCCGACCTCAATATAATATTCGTGCAAAATTTGAAGTAAATCCATTCAGTACTTTCTGAGTTTATCCCGGACATACATACAGACAAACAGACAAACAGACACACAGACAAACAGACAAACAGACAAAAATTCTAAAAACTATATTTTTGGCTTCCATATCGATTGTAGATCACGTCCCAAGTATTATTTTTCAAAAATATTCAATGTACAGAATTGACTATCCTACGATTTTATTATATGTAAGTATAGAAGATTTATTATATGTATAGATGACTTAGTTTGTTCCTACAAAGGATAATTAAGACGCAATACAAACTCCACGATACCTTTTAATTATGAACAAAAGTTTCATGATTTCAAGAATAAGGGGGGGGGTTGGGGGGGGCTGCGCCCCCCCAAAACAAACGACATTGGAAAACCGTATGTGTAGTTTAGTTTTTAACTTTGTTCTTAAAAAAGATGTATAACGCCGCAACACCGCTTTGTTTGAATCAAAATTTGGGGAGGTGGGGGGAGGGGGGGAGGGGGGGGGAGGGGGGGCGAAGCCCCCCCCCCACACCCAAGAAAAGACCGATGCCAAAGCTCCCAGCATGTTAATCAAACGACACTCGAAATTTGTATAGAAAAGATAGACAAAAGCTCATAGCATGGCAAGGAGTGAAGATAGATACAAAGTGTGAAGGACAAATTTGTAGGAAATTTTATGGGCTTTCATTACGTACATTACATTTTTTCTCTACAACGCACCGTTTTAGCGATATGAGCAAAAAACTAAAAATATTGAAACTTGAGCCCCTCCCCCCCCCTATGTGATATCGTCATAATATATAGCCTATGTGTTGACCCGACCTCAATATAATATTCGTGCAAAATTTGAAGTAAATCCATTCAGTACTTTCTGAGTTTATCCCGGACATACATACAGACAAACAGACAAACAGACACACAGACAAACAGACAAACAGACAAAAATTCTAAAAACTATATTTTTGGCTTCCATATCGATTGTAGATCACGTCCCAAGTATTATTTTTCAAAAATATTCAATGTACAGAATTGACTTTCCTACGATTTTATTATATGTATAGATAATATAAGATCTGTAGCAGTGAAAAGGTAATAATAAAAATATTGTCTAACAAAGTGAAAACTGTATCAACGCTAATTAATAATAATAATTTAGTAAATAATTAGATACATTGAAAAAAAAAATTATTAAACATCAAAGTTTAATAAACGTGCAAGGTTAATAAAAGTTAATCCATTTTTGTCGTACGCGTCAATTTCATGTCAGCGGGTGACAATGATAACTGGAACAAAATATACACCCCGCTAACAAAACCATTGTATTGTAACACTAAGCCCTTTTGTTTCAAAGGGTTTGTACTTTGCCTGCTCGTGAAGATAAGATACATGATGTTCGTTAAGAACTCGTGATACATGACACGAATTTTCTTAATCTGCTCAAGTTAAATATAACATTCAACCCGTAAGTGGTCGTTATATTGTAGATAACATAAGCGTTCGCGTGGGGTCTAAACGAACAAAGATTATAACGAAAAGTTACATAATACATAACTCCCGTTTTTATATTTTATCTTTAATTATTTAGATATTATACAATTTCCAAAAAAATGTGGATAATAATAATCTACGTTCGCTCCGATCCGATCCGATCGCTCCGTCGTTAATTGTGAACCGATTTTCAACACTTTATTCGAACGAAGTTCCTTATTGTTGTATAGAGTATGGTATTGGTTTGATACCAGGTTCACACAAGTGCTGAACTGGTGATGGTATCCATGAGCAATCGAGGAACTCCTCAAAATTATGAGAACTAGCCTGGTCAGTCAGGTTCAGGTACTCGATACTGACTACATAAAATTTTAGTATGGCGATATTAGTTCCGCAAGTGACTGCTAGAGGCACTGTAAAATGTGCCATAATATAAAAATTCACGTAGTCGGTTCAAATAAAAATTCAAATAAAAACTTTTAGCCTTAAACTTATGGTAGAGCTACAGAACTGATAAGTTCTAATATAAGATAGACACCGAATCCTTATTGATACTGATATTAGTTGTATTCTTAATTAATAGAATATTATAATATAACAAGTAATTTAATTTTCTCGTAATTCTTTAAATTACGAGCAAATTAAAAAGCTACCTAACTGAAAAATGTTTCTACTCGCTATAAGAATTCTTTTCAAAATAAGTTTAAGGTCTAAAGAATAATAAGTTACTAAAATATATTACTTTCATCCATGTCTTGTACTATTTCAACTGTATATTAAGTAGGAAAGAATAATCTATATTCTATACTCTATACCTATTATAAAACTAAGTCGCTCTTTTTAGGGTTCCGTAGCCAAAATGGCAAAAAGGAATCCTTATAGATTCGTCATATCTGTCTGTCTGTCTGTCTGTCTATCTGTCTGTCTGTCTGTCTGTCTGTCTTTCCGTCCGTCCGTATGTCACAGCCACTTTTCTCCGAAACTATTAGAGCGACCGAGACTATTGAAACTTGGTAAGTAGATGTAGTCTGTGAACCGCATTAAGATTTTGATGCAAAAATGGAAAAATTATTAAAAATTTTAGGGGTCCCCATAGGTACAACTGAAACAAAAAAAAATTTTTCATGTAACCTATGCGTGTGGGGTATCTATGGATAGGTCTCCAAAATGATATTGAGGTTTCTTATATCATTTTTTTCTAACCTAAATAGTTTGCGAGAGAGACTCTTTCAAAGTGGTAAAATGTGTGTCCCCCCTCTAATTTCTAAAGTATCTCATAATCATCATCATAATTCTAAAAAATATATATGATGTAGATTACTATAAAAACTACCAACGAAAATTGGTTTGAACGAGATCTATCCAGTAGCTTTTTTATACGTCATAAATGGTAAACCTTAATATAAATTTCATTAAATCGACTGAAATATAAAAATAAATCAAAAACCTTTTAATTTCTTAAAAATAAACCTTATTGCTGCTGCGGAACCCTTCATTCGGAAGAACCCTTCAGGCTAGTCCAACTCGCACTTGGCCGCTTTTTTTCCCTCAAGTCCCTTTGTACGCAACGGATTTTGATGATTCTTTCAGTGTTAGATAGCACACTTATCGAGGAAGGCTTAAGCTATATTTTATCACGCTAAAACTAATAGGAGCGAATAAAATAGAGAAAAATGTGGAAAAACGGGGAAAGTTATTTTAAAGGGCTAACTTGAACGCGCTTATCTCAGGAACTACTGGTCCGATTTGAAAAATTCTTTCAGTGTTAGATAGCCCATTTATTGAGGAAGGTTATAGGCTATATTTTATAACGCTATAACTAATAGAAGAATATGAAAAAAGCAGGGGAATTCATTTGAAAGGGCTAACTTGAACGCGCTAATCTCAGGAACTACTGGTCCGATTTGAAAAATTCTTTCAGTGTTAGATAGACCATTTATTGAGAAAAAAGAATGTGGAAAAAACGGGGGAAATTATATTTTCGAAGGGCTTATCTCGCGAACTACTGGAGCAATTTTTATGTTATTCGACACAGATAAGAAGTTGACCACGTGAAGGATCATAGGCTATCGAATATAATCATTTTTTCAGTGGCTATATATTTTATACCCGTGCGACGTCGGCGGGCGTGTATTGCGCTTAAGAATACGACTCCTCGAAAAAAATAACATTCCAACGCAATTCTTTAAATTTTAAAACATACTTTCTGTCAATCTAAATTGGCGGAAAACAAGTTTTTTTTAGAAAGTAACGCTCTACACTCTACAGTGCTCCTGCCGCACCGCTGCCCCGCTGCTGTCGGGCGCAGACAATGGCACCCTCGTCAACGTCGACAGAATTAGCACCAGGATTGATTCCGTACAGTTGGAATTAGTAACGATCTGTCCAGGGGACCGATTCTAGGCTGAATGGGGGCTGATTCTCGTGCGTCGAAGGTGACTTTGTTAGAGATGTCTCACGCGTGAGGAAATGTGTGGGCGCAAATGACAGCCTGTAATTTAAAGCAAATATAATCTGTAATTTAAGACATAAGTGGATGAGGTGGGTAACTAACAATTTTAAAATTGAGGTTTTTTATACAAATGGAGGCTTTAGGACCGAGAAATTTATTTGAAATTTAAAAATATGAATTTAATATTTAGTTAAATATATAATATGTAGGTGTTATCCATTTGATAAAGTAGGTAAGTTGCACGGTTTGTTCAAATAATAGAGAAAAAAACAGCCAAAGTTATTGAGCAAAAAAAGCCAAAAAATGTGTTTCTGTATGGGGGCCCTTACATTTTTACTTTATTTTAATAATTAATACATTATAGTAAAATAAAGTTTTTAGGTCCCGTGCTTACCCTTTGGGTACGGAACCCTGAAAATAAGTAATTGCTCTTATTAAAATGTTAGTCACCCACTTCATCCGCTTGGGTCTTCAATAATTATGTGTTTATTCCGAATGCATAGTACTTTACTATTGGTTTACCCGTGACGGCGTAATGCCTTCCATTATGAACTTCAGTAAATTGGTAGGTAACGACTAACGAGTATCGACTGAACGGATTTCGGTTTTAAAAAAGTTCATTTTCGATAACTGTTATTGAGAATTGGGATTTACTTTTATGTATTGGATTTTCTTATTATTGAGTGAAGATCGGGTCTTTTTGTTGTATTTTTATTTTTTCGTTTACATTTCATCTCATATTATGCCCATTATGTGTTTTTAAAAATTGTCTTAACAAAATAATATTATGTTTAATGTTTATCTACTAACAGAACAAATCGACAACACGTTACACACTTTTAGGGCATCATTTGGACTGTCTGTCTGTCTGTCTTCTACCTCGTCACGCTTAAATGCTGAAAAGATTTATCTACACTACTATTATAAAGAGGAAAGATTTGTTTGTTTGTTTATTTGAGTCGAATAGGCTCCGAAACTACTGGACCGATTTGAAAAATTCTTTTGCTTTTGAAATCTCACATTATTTCTGCTGAACATAGGCTACATTTTATTTTGGAAAAAAGTAGGGTTCTGTAAGATATTTGAGTTTTTCGGACGCAAGGTGTAAAAAATCAGCTAGAAAAGTTACTTATTTTGCGTACGCTGCCTAAACTATAAAAGATAGAACCATAAAATGTTCTAAGTAATTGTAGATCTTATAAATATCTACAAAAAAGTCCGCGACACACTATACCTATCTATGTCGAGTGAGGCACAATAACCATTTATTTATTTAAAAATCCTAAATTTTTTTTGGAATAAATTTAAACGGATATATTTTACTGACGCTATTAATCCTTATCAAAATAAATTATTTTATCACTAAGTACAGTTTATGTAGATAATATTTGGTCTTTGAATGATTAAAATTGGACGTTTGGTTTTGAAATTATGGCGAAATTAAAATATTACGATAGTGAGCGTCACCAAAGCGCGTGCGGGAGGAAGAAAATATTCTGTTGTAGAAATGAATATTCTGTACATAAAAGATATGAAATGACACCCGAAATTACACCTTTGTCACTACATCGCTATAGAAGCCAAAAATGTGGTTAGTTTTTTGTCTGTCTGTCTGTCTGTCACTCTTTCTGTCTGTCTGTATGTTTGTTCCAGCATCACACGAAAAATACTGATCCGATTTGAATGTGGTTTTCGCAGATATATTTATCTTCTTCCAACTTAACATCTGGTGTATAAAATTTTTTCCCCCCACCCCTCTAAGGGGACAAAAGAGGGGGTCAGATTTTGTATCAAACTTTTTTCTTTAACACGAAAACTACTGATCCGATTTGCATACGGTTTTCACAGATTTGCATACGGTTTTCACAGATATATTATATTTGTCTTCTTCCAACTCAACATCTGGTGTATAAAAATCCTCCCCCCCTCCCCTCTCAACCCTCTCTGGGGACCAAAGAGGGGTCAGATTTTGTATACAACTTTTTTCTTTAGTGGACTTACTTCATATTAGGTATTAACTGTGTTTTTCAACTTAACATCTGGTGTATGACCTTCCCCCCCCACACCCTCTTAGGGGACAAAAGAGGGGGTAAAACATGTATCAACTGATGATAAAATATACTTTAAATGGCAAAACAACGTTTGCCGGGACAGCTAGTATTATGATAAGCGAATATTTCTGGAGGAGGATACTTAGAGGTTTATTCGCAGCAAAACGTAAGGAATTTCTGTGCAACAAAGTTGCGGCTTGCGTGCAACATAAATGTGTTGCCTTTTTATATAAATATAATATACCTACTGTTGCTAAAATTGTAAAATATATAAATTAAAACTTAGCATAAAAGTCATAAATACTAACTTAGCATAAAGTCTATACTCTATATGCTAATTGCTAAGTTTTTAATTTATAATGTTGTGCACTGGATATTTTAATCGTCCTGTTAATTTCTTTGTCTCTCGTCTTAAGCATTCTGACATTAAAAGTAAACATAATCATTACAGTTCACCTTACGCACTTAACCCGTCCGTGCTACGAAATTCAATTCGCCGCGGGAGGGTTGGCTGAAAGGGTTGAGATTTTCGATCTAATGGCCCGGAATATCCCACAAACTGTATTGGGTCAGGTGTCTCGTTTATTTTGGGGTTAATTTGTGTTGCAGTCACTGTTATTGTTTAATCAGAGGTACTGTATGATAGAGGGCTTAATTGTTACTCGATTGTGCCAGGAGGGTTTGTTTATCAAAAGTGCATAAATTGTATTTAATAAAATAATATATGTATGTACTTTTGACGACCTCTGTGGCTCAGTGGTGAGCGCTTTGAGGTCGCGGGTTCGAATCCCGCCGACGGAACAAAAAGTTTTCTATGTTCCCGGGTCTGGATGTGTATAAAATATGTGTACCTAATGTGTATGATATAATAAAAGTCTTAACCTGACCTATCAGAATTTTTATGACATAGACTAGGGGTCACCAAATGGCGGACCGCGGTCCGCATCCGGACTGCTGCGGCCGACCCATTGTGTGCGGACTAAGCATGCTCGAAGATGATCTTCATTCATCTCGGGACTTCAACATCTCCAGGATTTAATGTCAATAGTCAATACAGGTATGTATAGCTTGCACCAATATTTCACTCCAAACTTCAGAGATAATTCTTATCTTATGTCGTTGATATCTAAATAAATACCTTTGTAATTTCCGTAATTACCTTTGTTTAATTTGTTAGGGTTCCGTAGCCAAAATGGAAAAAAACGGAACCCTTAATAGATTCGTCATTTTATAAATAGTGTGGACCGCGAAGTTCATTTCATGTCTTAAAACGGACCCCTATCGAAACTAATTGGTGACCCCTGACATAGCTAAATAAATAAAAATGTCCTGCGAACGAAAAATGTAACAAAACATTTTGAAATAACAAAAATATTTCAGGAATCACATTATTCGAAAAGTCGTTACAACACAAACGAAAAGTCATCAGACACCAATATGATCGGAGGAACTAATTTGTTCGGCGCGACAGTAATTCCTTCAACAAAGGCCCGTGACCGGCGGAATCGCTTCTATATCTGATTCCTCGGCTTTCATTGTCACAGTTTTCCTCAAGATTGAAGAACTGGTAGACATGGAGTTTTAATTCAAGGTTATTAAGCTATTGCATAGGTTTTATCGCGGGCTACGAGCGCGGCGACCGAATCAAGAAATTCCGTAACGAAAAAACCTAACACACCTTACTCCGACCGGCACAGCGGTACGGCGTTGCCAGACTTCGACACGGTGTTTCTGTGCGCGCGATTAGACGTATGCGAATTATAATTGCATAAGTTGATAAAAAATACTATACAATAGCTCCAGTTCCAGAGTGTCACACGTATTTTTTATATAAAATTATATAAACAAGCGAACGGGTCACCTGATGAGAAGCAACTACCGTTGCCAATAGACACTCGCAATATCAGAAGAGCTGCAGGTATGTTCCTGGAATTTTAAGAAGAAAATTTGTTTGCAAGTCGTATTGGTCCGGATATACTGCAAGCGACAGTTCGTTCCCGAAAACTGTAGAAATGTGAATTCTGTACACTAAAGATATTCAAAAAATAATAAGCGGAGGGTGTCACTTCATCGCTATAGAAGCCAAAAATGTGGTTAGTTTTTTGTCTGTCTGTCTGTCTGTCTGTTTTCGCAGATATTATATTTGTCTTCTTTCAACTTAACATCTGGTGTATAAAAAATTTCCCCCACCCCTCCAAGGGGACAAAAGAGGGGTCAGATTTTGTATCAAACTTTTTTCTTTAACAAAAAACTACTGATCCGATTTGTCTTCTTCCAACTCAACATCTGGTGTATGAACTCCCCCCCCCCCCCCCAAATTAACATCAGGTGTACACAATTTTCCCCCCCACCCCTCTTAGGGGACCAAAGAGGGGGTAAGATTTTGTATCAACTGATGAAGTAGAAATACTAAATGGCAAAACAACGTTTGCCGGGTCAACTAGTTTTTTTATATAAAAATGGATTTTCAAATGTGTTAGTTGCGCTAAAACTCGAAAACGGCTGAACGGATCGGGCTAATTTTAGTCTTAAAATATTCGTACGAGTACAGGGAAGGTTTTAAAGTGACACGAAGTTCACCGGGACAACTAGTAATTTATAATAATTTATAAATAAAAATCACTATGTTACAGCGTGATAGTTTTTCCGTAAAAAGTACCAAAAAAGTGCTCAGGTTGTGAGATATACTGGGGATCACTTCGCTCGCCCTGATTAGAGGAAATTATCAAAATAGGCAGAGAAGAAAATGTATATGCACTGTACCTAATAAGCCTAAATTTATTTTGGCAAGAAACACTAGAATTTTATATTTTGTAAGAGTTTGTATATTTCGATCAGTACCTCCCCTATACTATGAAACGCTTGATGTCCTAAGTCCTCCATTCATGGTACAGGGCTTTCGCCCCATGACTAGATGCAGTCATGTAGAAATAACAAATAGAAACATGTACCGTGGTACCAGCATTCAAATGTGTATAGAAAATGGTATCATTCTCTATCGCTCACGATATGTCATTGTCCGTTTTCCTGTCTCCCCTCATGTAAGCATGACTGATTTTTCCGAAATCGACCCATTTTCTGGTGATTAGGTAAGGTAGGGAATAAAATATTTTTCTTATAACTTATTTATGCATTACCCTAAATGATGTATGTAAAACAGCAGAACTGAATTGCGAGATAGAAACTATCATGTGTCCTTTTCTAAAACTCTTGGTATCTCCTTGCTTGATTTCATAAAAATTGGTTTAGTCGTCCAAGCATAACGAGGTAACAAACAAACAAACATGGATGGATCGACCGCCCGCAACTTCGTTGCACCAAAATTCGCTTATTGCGCGAGAACCATACAATTTCAAGGACAAAAAGTATCCTTAGTCCTTTATCGGGACTCAAACTATGTCCATACCAAATATCAGCAAAATCGGTACAGCGTGCAGACGTAACATACAAACGGACACACTTTCGCATTTATAATATTATTATGGATTAGTCTAGAATTCTAGATAATAGAAAGTAGGAAATTAAATATTATATCAATTTCAGCTGCGACTATAACAGGCAATGTCGTATTTAAGCGATTAACGATGTCAATTATTATTTAACGATAATTTGAATACAACTGTCCAGTCTCATGATATAATTGTATAATTAATGAATATTGTATAATATGACATAAGGTGATTAAAACATCACTAAGCTGTAATTAAAATTCATAACTTGGTTAATAATTGTATACTTAGCTGATATTAAGTACTATTGGTTTACAATATTAATTATAAAATTTGGACTTTCTTCGTAGCTGTTAGTATCATAATATTAAGCTTATGGAAAGACAGCAAACAACTTTAATAAATCATCTCATTGAATAACCAAAAAAATCGTTTGTGAAAAGTGATAATATAATATAATAGCTCCCACACCGGTTTCGGTGACGGTGGCCGGTTTTATTAAAACCAGGCCAGCTACGCAGGAGTAATTTTATAGTGCCCAAGTGTGTGCGCAGTACACAAGATCACTCTCTATTCCTTTACTCTCATAACCCAATGGGACGGCAGACCGACACGACTGGCGAGAGATCAGGCGCAGGACCGAATTTTTGCATGCCCATCCGACGCATGGATCATCTTACTTGTCAGACAATCAGGTGATCAGCCTGCATTGACCTAACCAAACTTGGAAATAACATGATTCCAACGCGGGAATCGAACCCACGACCTCCGAGTCAAAAGCCAAGCTCTATATCACTAGACACACACACACGAGGCGTTGTGACAAATTTTGTATAATATTTAATTAAAATTGTATAATGTATAAGCACAATAGTTAATCATAGACTAACATACAACGTATTCGTTTGTATTGGTCTATTGTCCAACATGGAAGGTCCATGGTCCAACATAGATGAGCGACATTATGAAAATATAATGCACTAGATCAGCGGTCGGCAACACGCGGCCCGCGGGTTGCATGCGGCCCGCGAACGTCTTACATGCGGTCCGTGAATGTTTTGTGAATAAGTTGTGTGTATCAAAAACAATGTTTTATAATACTGCCTGTAGTTATCGCCACTCAAGTACGTAGCTGTTTGTGCCATTTTTAGGGTTCAAAAAAAATGCCAAAATGGCAAAAAACGGAACCCTTATAGATTCGTCATGTCTGTCGGTCTGTCTGTCTGTCTGTCTGTCTGTCTGTCCGTCCGTATGTCACAGCCACTTTTCACCGAAACTATTAGAGCTATATTATTGAAACTTGGTAAGTAGATGTATTCTGTGAACCGCATTAAGATTTTGATTTTTTGCAAAAATGGAAAAATTATTAAAAATTTTAGGGGTCTCCATAGGTACAACTAAAACAAAAAAAAATTTTCATCTAACCTATGCGTGTGGGGTATCTATGGATAGGTCTCCAAAAATCATATTGAGGTTTCTTATATCATTTTTTTCTAACCTGAATAGTTTGCGAGAGAGACTCTTCCAAAGTGGGAAAATGTGTGTCCACCGGGGGGGGTGGACACACATTTTTCCTAATTAAAATTTAGGCTAATTTCTAATGTAGAGGCATGATAATTCTAAAAAAAATATATGATGTAGATTACTATAAAAACTACCAACGAAAATTGGTTTGAACAAGATCTAGCCAGTAGTTTTTTTTATACGTCATAAAAATGGTAAACCTTAATCAAAATATTTTCATTAAATCGACTGAAATATATAATTAATAAATCAAAAACCTTTTAATTTCATAAAAATAAACCTTATTGCTGCTGCGGAACCCTTCATGGGCGATTCCAACTCGCACTTGGCCGCTATTTGTATATTATGTTAGTCTATATTATCAGAGTCTGAGCAAATAAGACAAATTTCAAAAGTGTATGTATGTATGTATGTTTTTATGTTTGTGTTCGCATATCTCCGAAACTACAAGTCCGATTTAAAAAATTCTTTCTATGTTGTACTAGGTATTGTTCAACTTAGGGAACTGTGCAAGTTTTATCAAAATCGGTTCAGTAGTTTTGGAGATAGGGGGTTTTAATTCTCATTTACGTACAATTTTGAAGTCGGTTTTATCTTTTTAAAATACAGTTATTCTTTATAATAAAGAAGAAGAAATATAATAATCTTTATAACTTACACCCTTATATTATGTAACATTACATTGCGTCCCACAAAACTTCCATACTCAATTAAGTACAACAAACAAAACAACAAAATTGAAAACAAAAACAGTATAAATTACAGAAGCGTTTTTGATAATTACGCGCCGTTTTGATCCGGATTCCCGCTATCTGGGACGTAATTTTTCACTTGCATTGTGCGATGTAAAATGAACAACAATTTGTGTTGATGTCGGTAATTTGTTGTTTGTTGATGGGAATAATGTCGTCGTTAGGGACGCACCTGTATATGCTTAAGCGGATTGTAAAGGATGTTTGAAATAATTATTGTTTGAAAATGAAATTGTTTTTGATAAATTTTAATCATCAAAAATTTTGCAAATATTTTGTGAACACTTCGTTGTTAAATTGTTGAAAATATATTAAGGCGCTTTGCAGACGACGGGGCGGGCCGGGCCGGTCAGCCGCGCCGCGAACGATAGCACAAAGGGAATCCTATATTACCAACGCACACGGCAGGCAAAAAGACCGCGCTGCAGGTGCCTGGTGCGCACTGAAGACGCAGCATGTCCGCGGCTGATCAGCCCGCCCCGCCCCGTCGTCTGCAAAGCACCAATTACAATACTTTTAGTTTCGGTGACATAGGACTTCCTCTCACTGAAAAATATACTTACGATTTTCGTGCGATAAAAAATTTTATGCGACAAAGTTGCAGGCAAGTCTAGTCAAGTACCCAAATAAAAATTATTTAATCTTAACGTTATTTAACGAAACGCCCCTTTGTAACAGACGCAAAAACCTAGGAATTTTCTAGTAAATTAATAGTTTACTAACTACACAAAGGACCTACTTAGTATAAGAAATAAGATAAGCTAAATAATATTATTTCCTTTTATAGGAATCGCCAGAGCTGACACTAAAGCATATTGTAGAGAATCTTTATTACCAGCAATAAAATATATACTACCTATCCAATAAAACGTTGAAATACTGAATCAGATAAAACTTAAAACATTTTATCGCTGTGAATTATTGAAAAAGTACAGATATGTATCGCGAGATATCATTACAGCACGCTCCACCGAGCCGAAGCTGCAGCTACTGACGTCTAGTGCTAAAAGAGAGTTAGAACCGCTGGATAAGCTACTTTTAAGGGTTCCTAAAGAGCAAAATAGCTCGAGCTGAAAAGTCTTCGTTAAAAATGTACGCACACATACGGGAATTCACAGAACGAATCCAGTTAGGTCGGCCTGCGATCAGTTGGACTGGTAGAGTGATCTTGTAGCTACTATAAATATTCCAAAAGAATTTTACACGAAAAAACGTAAAATATCTATACTACGGCTATAAAATATTCAAAAAGAGTAAAATATAAATAATACAAAACGAGTCCAGGGCCCGATTCACAATCCACAATTCGACTCTGGGGCCGTACGGGCTACCACGAAACCGTTTTGAGACTCTAACAATCGTACGAGAATGCCGCGTCCTACTCTAACAAAGCGCGGCATTCTCATTCGATTGTTTGAGTCTCAAAATGGTTTCGTAGCAGGCCTACTAATTCGGAAACTTTATCGCGCGACGCCGATCCAATAATCGCACGGTAAAGTTTCCGAATCCGTGTCGAACGGGAATCGTGAATCGCCATGCAGGTCGGCCTGTGATCAGTTCGATAGATAGTGAAACTCTTACTGAAAGTAAGAAAATCGTATCGGTTGCATAATAAAGTTTGGTTTCGCCTGTTGCATTGCCGTCGTAAAATCAAAATCACTTTTCGGATTCGATAAGACTTCCCGTACAATTTTATGGTTTTTGACGTCTCGTTTACTATCTACGTTATATAAAATCACGGCTTGAATCAGGCAATTTTTCATATACCCCGCGTGATGATGATGCCCGCAACTGCGTTGCCCCAAAATAATTTATCGCGCCGGAACCGTACATTTTTTAGGGATAAAAAGTATCCTATGTTCTATCCCGAGACTCAAAGTATTGCCAAAGCAAATTTCTGCAAAATAGGTTCATCGGTTTGGGACTGAAAAGGTAAGAAAACGGACATTCATATTTATAATATCAGTATGGATTGTGCTTCTACTACAATTTTATCGCACACTTCAATTTTATTTACAGCGTTCAACACACAAAATCCAATCCAATGCACAAAACGACGATAAAACATGCCATCGATTGTATCTGTTCTAGCGCGACGATATCATTGGTTTCATTGAAATGAGATATTGCCACAATATTATATATAGTACAGTAGACGCTAAACAGTATTCATACTAGACCGCAACGCCAATCGACGTGATTTCAGACAAAATAAAAATGAGTCCACATTGATTCGTTGTGTTGCGGTGTGTCATCGGACGCGGTGTTTTGAATGAAAGATGTACTGCTGTCCATGACGCATGATAAAGTGGTAGGATGAATGATACGCTGCGCTGACACTCACCTCGCGTTGCCAAAACGCAGTTATGTGGCATACGATGCGTTATTCCATTCCAATTTCCAACGATAACGCAACCGTGCTCTGTCGCTTTGCTCCTAGAGAGCATACCAAAGTATCATGTCGCATAAATCTGTTTTTTAAATGACTTTGATTTAAAGGACATTGCTACTTCTTCCACAATTCTTCTGATAAATTGCATTGCATGTTCCAAAGCTGATTTAAATTGTTCCTGTCACCTCTCAGATCATACAAAGGGTTTTAGTGACCACTATAATTGATCCTGGCGCCACAAATTTTGCATTGGTGGGGATATATTATGCTGGGCCAATCGCCCGTTAAAAAAGGACACTGCTGAGTTATTCTACTCTATTATACTGTGACATCGAATCACTTTACATTGCATTCACGGACTATTGGGATATATAGATTAAACAAAGCTAACAGACGGGACACTTGGGAACTAACTGTCGACGCGCCGTGTTGAATCCCAGCAGTTTGAGTAGCTGCTGTAGTGTAGACTTGATTCTAATTGTTTATATCATCTGACGTAATTGTTAACAGTCCTTCGATGCATTTCTAGATTACTGGTAGTAGATATCAAATAATTGCTTTAAAGTGTTGATCAAAATAAAAATAATAGTGTTTAAGTATTTAAACTTCTTATATAGAAACCATAGAGAATCCGTCAAAAAAGTTGTGAATAGCCTATTTGCGACTTTATCAGACAGTGGTGAAACAGGCCCTTATTCTTTTACAGTCACTAAGTAATAATTCAAGTAATGATTCTAATATTATTGAAAGTTAAAGTCTCTGAGTCTGAGTGTGGCAGATATTATGTATAAATTAACTAAGTAACTCCAAGCATATTTTACAACTAAAACTCCTCAAAAATTTTGTTACATAAATAAAAGCTCTCCACAAACGTTGAAATAATAAGTCAACTCAAACTTAAATCAAAATATATCAAAATTCTTAATCAAAATATATCAAAATTCTTAATATTTGTCCCTTAGTATTGCGAATATAAAATTTATTCTAAACAGAAAAGAGAACGACGCCGGAAAATAATACGATACCGGAAGGCAATGGGGATATTAGTTATGAAATAAAATGGCGAACCACGTACAGCGTATCCGGATTCGAAATGGACTTGAATATTCGATATTATTTTAAGGAAAATCTTTCCTTTACATGTTGCAATTTTTGGGAAGTATTGCTAAGTTTGATGTAGATGTTTGCTTTGGTATGATTTAACTGACTTTAAGATGAGGGCAGGACAGGACCCTTGAATCTTTGATTTTATTATACATTCTTCTTTGGAGGTTATGTTTCCTGCTTCAGTTTTGCTCGCAGCACAAAATAGTAAGGTTCAGGTTCAGGTTTCAATCCAAACAGAAAATCTTAAACATAAAATGGTCATTATTAGTACTTATATAAAATATTCTGATGACAATGATTATGAAATCTCTGACAGAAAATAACTTTAACAGAAGTGCACAGAAAATTTTCTGTATTACATTGTTTTCTTCAGAACCTTAAAGTAATCTTAATTTAAAGGAAAATTTTGTTTAATAAATAACTTTAATAACTAATTTACATTTATATGTATAAGAAGAATAATTTCCAGACGGACATCATCCAAAAATTACAACGTCTGATCCAGCTAATAAATAACTAGACCAAACTAAATTAGTTTTTACAAGTCAAAGTCAATTAAGTTGCAAAATTATTGTAATTTGTAATACCAAGGTGAGGAACAATAAATTACATTATTCACGGCGTGAAATATTTCTTGTACAAAATTTATTGTTTTCGGCCGCGGTTAGACGAATTAAATTAGTTTCTTGAACAAAAAATTGGAAAAATACCCCAAACCTTTATACTAAGTAATAAATTCAAAATACTGTAGCTCTATTACGTAGAAATACTGAGCTACTTTCACAGTGAACTCAATACAGGGGACACATGCACCCCCTAAGGCATAATCACGTACTTTTGTAACACTTTGTAATAAACACAAGAAAAAACGGGTTCTTTAAAAGAAAAGGCGCGAAATACAGTCTTCGAACGTTTAAAATTCCTCACACACTTGACACTTGAATAATTTAAAATATGAAACTTAGCGAACGTCGGGCCGATAACGACGTTCGGAGGCTTTATGCTCCATTACTTCACCATGACGGTCAATGCTGAACAAATAACTGCTCTATCTCCTAAACATTAAAGATAAGTTTCCTTTCCGGGGGACCGTCACAATTATTTTCGAACGATCCTAAAAATATTCTATGTAAGACCCGAGTACGATTAAAATACGTTTCGTCATAAAAGGTTGAAACCTAAAATATTGTATTAATTAACTTACTTAAAAGCCATGTAAGATATTTTAAAACTAACTACGTATATTTTGGGTACATTACCTACTGCTAAGACCTTAAACCAAAAAAATAATTGCTATAGTAGAAGATCAACTTCGCTCAACGCACACTTGCTCATATTTAAATGTTTTTTTCTCGGGTTTGACAATTATCAATTTGGCCAAGCTTCTATACTCAAGCTCCGTGGTCCAGTGGTCTAGAGTATCGCTCTTAACTCGGAGGTCGTGGGTTCGATTCCCGCGTTGGAAACGTCATGTTATTTCCAAGTTTAGTTAGGACAGTGCAGGCTGATCACCTGTAAGATGATCCATGCGTCGGATGGGCATGTAAAAAGTCGGTCCTGCGCCTGATCTCTCGCCAGTCGTGTCAGTCTTCCGTCCCACTGGGTTAAAATAAAGGAATAGAGAGTGCTTTTGTGTACTGCGCACACATCTGGGCACTATAAAATTACTCCTGCGTACCTGGCCTGGTTTTAATGAAACCAGCCACCGTCACCGAAAGCGGTGTGGGGGGAGTATTAGTATACTCAAGCTGTAGGTCATGTGCCCAAAATATCTAGAATATTACTACAACCCGAATTTTGATCCCTCGATTGTACCTCACGTACGACAGTCACAACAGAAACTGCATTCAAGATATGAGACCTTAGAGCTGAATTTTCACCGATAGATTAACGCTTTCTTCATTTATTCGCCATTATAAAAGCTTATGCAAATTCGCCGGTGAACAAGCGATATTGAAGGGTCAGTACATAATATTTGCGTAGGCGGCCCGGCCTACGATATAAGTATACTAATAACATTCGGGGCGGACGTGTCCGGACTCCAGAATAGGACAAGGGCATAAAACCTGCAGATACCGGCCCGATACAAATACACGCCATTAGTGCCTACCACGAGACAGGGACATAAGCGGAGTGAAATGTTAAATCTTTAAAATAATAGAAAGTTTTACACTATGTTTAGACGAAGGAAAGGGGAGATATCCTCGGTTTGAGGAATTTTCAATCCTACCTCGATCGTGGGAATCGCAGACACAATAGATTAGGCTTTAAACAATTGAAGACGTGAGTGGAAGAATCGTATAAGTAACATTTCGTAACATACGGACAATAACTCATTTTTTCCCTAATTATTTCAATAAAACTTGTAACTTATCTACTTCATAACCTAGCTAATATATCTGGCTACACATACAATCCATAGTTTTTCTATTTTAAATAACTTTTCCGGCCCTAAAGCCTCCATTTAAGCAAAAAAACGGGAAGTTTTTTCATGTTACTTACCTTATTCTTCCACTCACGTCTTGAATTGTTATACGGCCCCCGGGGGCCGCTTGGGGGTTTGATGGGTTAAGCAAAAGTTTTAAAAAATTTACCCATCACGAAAAAGTGTACAACGGAAGTTTTTACTCGTAAAATTCTGCTCTTTCATTAATTATATCGTCGCGTCGTGTATAATAATACACGACGCGACGATATAATTCATTACGTATGCGGCTTCGTTCGGGTATAAAAAGTATAAAGCATGACTGGTGAGTGGTGAGACATGTTCAATACTCGAGGACGTGATATTTGGCTATTATATTAGTTGAATAAAAATAATATAAAAAATAATATCAATTGATCAATGAGTAAATGTTGCTTAAAGTTAAATAATTATTTGCCCAACGCATGGACACCGCGCGCAGGAGGGGTAACGCGCCGGCGCGGGGCGCATACTAAGTGTCCATGTTCCATTAATTTGTTTAAAGGCTTTGGTCAAAAATTAAGTACCTAATTTTATTATATTACAATTATAATGAGAATCGAGTACCGAGTACTCTCGCCAGTCATGCTGTATATCCAGAACCGTTTGTTCACCGTGATCCAGGCATATTTATGCCAAAAAAAATTATTTCTGAGCAAATTTGAATGACATATTTTCATAAAGTCTACGTGTTGACCTACCACCGGTGCGGTTCTAGCCCGGCGAGAAGAACCGGCGTAAGAAACTCGCAATATAAATAATCTAATAAAATGTATAATATGTATAAATAAATGTGTAACCAGTATAAATATGCCTTGGTTTACATAATAATATTATATTTCATTGCCAGTTTGTTAAAGAGGAAATAAAAATATAACGTAGTATATCTTCCCATCTAGGAAACAATGTATCTTACTCAATATAATCCTCTCGCTACCTCCTATGTGAATGTTATCAGGGTCGCACTTAGGCATCGAGAGGGCAACCCGCTTGTTCAGCGGCCCCTGCGAATTGTCTTACCCATCGAAAAACTACAGGTGCGCCACTTACAAAATACTTTACCTACATGGAAATTGTTACCACGAAAAAGTTTTGGTTATTGCAGTTTTAGTGAATATTCATCTTGCTGGCCGTAACTTCGTTGTGCAAAAAATCTTATAGCATAGTTTTTATATTTTATAGAACGTTGTTAATATAATCACAGTGTAAATAAATAGATATGTTTGTTTTAAAGAATCGGATAGATCTTGATATTTTTTAATAGTAAAAGGGTGTGGATTATCAGTAGACTATTTTGTCTTGGTGATTAGTGTTTTATTCACTAGAATCAAATTTTTGTACTGCGATTAGTTTTATTGCATAAAAACTGCTACTTACAGTAAAACACTACAAAATAATATAATTTCCTTTGCCCACGTCTGTCGTAAACCTTTAACAAGGGCAAGCAATTTTTGTAAAGTTTAACAACATTTTAACAAACTGTAAAGACGTTGTAAAACTCCGACCCAAGAGAATAGTTTGTTATAAAAATAGAACTTCCTCGGCCGGTGACGATCATAGATTATGCAAATTCCGCTCCGACGATAAAAAATGTAACGGAGACTTACATTGTGAACATTTCTTGACCTTTATTATTTTAGCTTCTATCAGGTGATTTAAATATATAAAATATAATAAAACTGTAGAAATGTGAATTCTGTACATTAAAGATATTCAAAAAATAATAAGCGGGGGGTGTCACTAGATCGCTATAGAAACCAAAAATGTGGTTAGTTTTTTGTCTGTCTGTCTTTTTCTTTAGTGCGATGAATGCAAAATGATATGAATGATTCTTGGTGCAAACGAAGTTGATAATAGCCACGGAGCTAATAATATTGAATTATGTTGCTGTGAAATATTTATTAATATTATGTTTAAAATATATTACAAAAATTGATAGCGTTAAATGCGCTCTGAAAATACTGATCAATTTTTTTCAATTTCCCGAAAATAAACATGAAATAAACTTTATAATAATGCGCAACAAATTATTTTAGCTAACGTACAAAATTACGTAAATATAATATCGTTATCGATAAATAGTTCACTAGCGAATGTATAATATAAAATATTTTATGGTATAGGAGGAAAATAGCGATTACTCTATTTGCCTGTTCGTTTTATAACTTCATACATAAACAATATATTTTTATGATGTCACCCCATATTTGTCTACGTCTAAGAACAGTAAAGTGTACAGATATAACATAAAAATAAAAACTATGGATAGCTTTTTGTCGCTTGCTGGTTACTAGTTCAGAGCACAGTTGATCGATTCCTAAGGCTCTATTTAAATTCGACTGCGCGAAGGAGTACTTCGACCGCTACACCGCGAGACAATCTATACAAGTACGCTGGATTGCTGATTCCCTTTGAAATGACAGCTATTTTTTGTGCCTATTTGAAGCGGAATCAGCGCCCCTATTATTCGGGTAGAGAACTAAATCTGACGTAAAAATGACGTTTGAAAGCCGCCATATTGGCGCTGATAGCAGTAGTGAGAGTATTTGGAACTAATACTAGTGATGACAACTGTTGTTATTGGTTGTGGTTATGTCAAATTTAGTTCTCTACCCGAATAATGGGGGCGCTGATTCCGCTTCAAATAGACACAAAAAGCAGGTCTGTATCAGCAATCCAGCGTACTTGTATAATAGAGATCAGTGCCGCGAGATCATCATTATATATTTTGTATTGTAAATAGCGGCGCGACCGCACTGTAGCGACCAAACCGTGCGATTTGCGGACACATAATCGAGCCTAAGTATTGGTGTTACCAACGGGCAACGACCAAACGATACAATATTATTATTGCAATGATCAATAAATGATGCCCCTAAGTTGGCCTTATATCACTTGCATTATTGTCTATGCTGTAATGTTAAGCTATTGCAAGGTTTTTATCGCGGGCTTGGAGTGCGGCCATTGAATCATGAAATTCCGTAACGAAAAAATCTAACACCCCCCCACTCCGACCGGTCGTTGCGGTTTTGCCGTGCATCATCTATTACGACTAGACGTAAGCGAATTATAATTTAATAAATTGATAAAAATTCTATGCAATAGCCGTTTTACCGTTTTTAGGTCTATAATATTCTAAATGGGGAGCTTTCTTATTACTCACTTATTGAGCTTGTAACTTGAATCATGCCTGACAAGGCACGGCAACGTCGCACCGCTTTGCCGGTCAGAGTGGAGGTGAGGTCACTGTGCTCAAAGCCCCAACAAAAGCTATGGCAATAGCTTAAAAAATATATAATATATATAGCCGAACGTAGAACCTACTCGTTTTTTGAAGTAGGTTAAAAAGCGTATAACAGATTTGTCCGAAAGTCTTTCTGTTTCCTAGTTACTCTGCGGTCTCTATGGAGCGTCTCCATATCTGACGAATTTGCATTGTTCGGGAGTTTATTACACAGCTTAAATAGCGCTAAAGAGGATTACTTTGTTTTCATTAAAAGTTGATATTCTCCGAGTAAAGCGACGTAATTGTATCACTATGTATTACACTTTGAATTAAAGTGATCTAAGTCGGAATTTTATAAAATATGACTTTACTACAAGTTTGTCTACTTAAAATCTTTGTAGGGAGTGGATGTTTTAGTAGTCACACGACTAACTAGTATGATATACATAATATAGTAGAGACATGACCACGGTGTTTATTCGACCTTTCTGGTAATCATTGATCAATATTTCGCACCTATCACTGAACAGATTAAGATGTTTTTTTATATAGAGCTACAGAGACATGGAGTCCCGGAAAAATTCATACTACAGTTTTATGAAGGAAAAATATTTTCGAGTCTCCGGATCTAAACAAAATACCGAATATTATATTTCTAGGAAACGATATTAAAAATCAACATCCAGCAATGGGTTATATGCGCAATCATTTATCATACAACCAGAAGTTGGGTAACCTCTTTCAGCAGTTGGGTAACCAACAAAAGCTCACATTGGCTTAATGGCTTGTAATCTGGAGATATAACGAAAAATAAGATAGCTCCGGCGAATCCTTTCCCCTACGTATAGTCAATAAAAACGTCAAAACAACCGGATTGGCTCGCTTTACGGCCGCCCCATTACGCGATAAGTTACATGAGGAGTGATAAACAAACAAACAGTCGGTTTGTCCTTATATTGTTGCTTAATTAGTATAGTTTAACCCACTTATAGAATGCCTAAGCGTTCCCTAACTTTGGTGGAAGTCCGGTCCTTTTTGAGGTAGACCGGCCGGTCGTGGAGGGATTCCTGTGTTAGAGAGAGAGATCCAGGACATCCCTCCGTATACGGTTGAAGGCAAACCACAGATGGGTTTCCCTTGCGCATCAAAAAAAAACTTATAGAAAGAAGCAAAGTATACAAGCGTTAGTTATAACTTATAAAAGTTATATATTCATCCTTGTTTGAATATAATATAACTGTGGAAGGGCTCCTCATGTTGTATTACGCTCCATCCACGTATCCACGTAAAACCCACTAGGGCTTCAATCTCAAAGTCAGCGGGCAGCGGGGCGGGAGCGGCGGCGGCGCGTTCCAATGTATAGATTTATATGGACAGGCCTCGAAAACAGTTATCGAACTTATCGAACTATGATATCCGGTTATTATATATTTGACACGTATTTTATATCACTTTGCTCATTTAACTTTGCGCCTGTAATACATTACATTATTAGGTACACATACGCCGCGGGTGCTCGTAAAGTAAATGTATATATAATTATTATTATTATAATTATTATAAAATGTAAAATCCACAGACATAGATCAAGATAGATACCGCATGTCCCTCCATTTGTATGAAAACATTTTTTCCTACTTACTGTGACGTACCGATGATAAGAAACATGTCCATTACCTAGGCTAACGTTTCTATTCGAATTTCTTTAGCTCAATACGGCACAATTAGGCATTTAGGCATTTTTAAAATTCCGATTGACGTCCGATCCCGATAGCAACACTAAAGAACAGACTTTTGAAAGACGAGCATTGCTCGTCGTTTGGGAACGCGATATGGCACGCGAAGTACATACACATGCAGTATCAATTTTGATCTATGTCTGTGGTAAAATCATATAATTATTTTGGAATTTTTAGTTAGTGGGCGTCAGAGTTTATAAAATTGGAGTACATAAAATATAGGGTGAATGATGAACTTTTAATAATAGTTGCAAAATTAAACTTAACGTTAAATTCAGACGAGAGGGTGTAAATTGTAAGATAAAGGAAAATTATTAAGAGAAAACTTTGTATGTCTGCGAAAACTGTCAGCCTTCATATAGAAACTAAGACTTTACACAAATATCAAGAAAGTTAACAGTCGTGATAGACACTAAATCTATCACATTCTCATACTTGATCCGGTGCGAGCGTGTTAAAATGAAATTCTTGAAAACTTGATGGAGAAATATGGAAAACTTGAAAATATTCACGTTCTGATATAGTTGTTGTAGTGAAAGTTTTTGTTTCAAGTATCCACGACGTGAAGGCGGAGGTATTTTTGTGGAAACTTTCCGCTACTCGTGACCACGAAATTTCGAACTTTTCCGGGCAAATATTTACGGGGAATTTTAATTTAAACTCTAAAGGAATTGTGAATTTAGTTAAATTCTACTTTGTATTTTCGCCAAAAAGTTTTATGGGTAGTATCTATAAAACCATGAGTACAATTTTAGTGGTTTTACAAACGTTCTTCCTAGTTAAAATTTTGGATAAATTTAGCATTAGATCAGGTTAATTTATAATGTCTAATGGTAGATATTTTTTAAGTGGTGTGTTATTATTATGAAAATAAACATTTTAGTTCAATCAACAATTGTACCAAATTCCAAATAAAAATACGTTATATACGTATATTGCCCGAACCAAGCGATAATATCTATCAAACATTATTTTAAATAGATACAAAGTTTGTTGAATCACGTTAAAAGTAATTAGATTCCAAATTTAAAATGGACTAATTTGAATAGAGAGGTTTTTATCGTTTCATTTAGGGTTCAGTGCCTAATAGGAAGGTCTCTCTTTTATAAGGTCTCTCAGGGGAACGAATTTGACACCGAGCCAAAGTGAAAATCTTTACTCAGTTGAAGCAGCATGGAATGACAATTACTTTTTTATCCTGCTCTTTTTTAATTATTCTGTTCTTTGGTGGAATTTCATGAAGTACATAACATCTGATAGGTTCCAAGTATCATAGATTTTAAATTTAAGAAAAAATAAAACTTATTCAACAAAATCAATTCAACAAAATTCAACAAAAACCCTTTTTGTCACGAACCTTCTAATGGCCCAAAAAAACAATTCTTTGACTTTGACAAAACTCGACTAGTTGCTTACTCCAAAACCAAAAGCTCGCAAAGTATTCATGAAATTACTCTAGTACCAGTTACTCTTCCGTACAAAATTCCCAACACAATAATTATGATACACTATTAAAGTTCGGGGAATACAAACATTCTTAAGGTTATTTGTAACAATTAGGTTTAAGTTGCGCTCTTAAGAAGGAATTAATTACCGTGAGTGGACTTACAAAACAACTTAGTAAGGCAGTGGCGACATACGGACCAGTATTGCGTCGGGAAACGCTGAACCCGAGCCAACTTATCTGATGGGAATTAAATTATTGCATTACTTTGTTTACTAAATTGAATGTTAACACTAACGTTTCGGAAATATTTACTTTCTTTTGTGGCGTTATTTTGGGTCAGTGGGGTAAGCAGAAATAATGTTTATTTTTAATTGAATGTTACTTTATAAAAGAAAATCTTTACAGCGCTCATATCTTTGCATTTGATAGGGTAAAGAATACTTTACCTTCTGAAAAATGTTGTTTTACCTACTTGTTTGTCGTAAATCATTATTAATATATTATAAAATTATATATTTAAACTGCGTAGTGCTTGTGACTTATGTTATAATATTATACAGGGGATAACAAAACTAAGTGAAAATACTTTAGGGTGTGTATGTGTTCATTGTAGAAAGTTCACTAATCACTTTCATTGTAGAAAGTGGCAGCGATGAAGTTTTATGATAAAAAAAATTTATGATAAACTTTTAACACTTAGTTTTGTGACACCCTGTATATCACATATTTGTGTTGCTGTGTTTCAATAAACAATCGGGTTCAGGAACAGTTTGGCGATTTGAACTGCTGCGTTTGCTGAACCGATTCGTTGAAATTTTCTGTTGGTCTCAGAATCGACCAGTATGTATTATTATGAAATATCGCATATGTCAAAACAGGTCAGCTATTAAATTTCTAAAACGCGCCGTTTTAAACAGTTTTATTCCTCCGTATGTCATCAATTCCATTCTTCACGTAGAGCTACGGTTTTCAGGTGTTTTAACTAATGGCAAAAGATTAAATTAAGCGCGCTTTTAGAGCCAACTTAATTATGTACGTAGTTTGAATTGAATTTTTGTTCGAGTTGCTTGCGAAGTAATAAAACGGCAAACGCCCACTGAGCCCCTAGTAGTAGCCAGCGCTAATTACTATATTGAAGCTCAATAGCAGAATTCACAAATAAGCATCAACTTACAGACCTGCAAGGATGTAATGGCACTTGGATGCCATTGCCATGCCATTTTCAGGACATGGATGCGAAGAAGCTGCCATCAAGCGTACGTTGAAAACAGACTGTAGGTAACATTAAAAAATTAAATAAACGATGACACATCTTGGGAGTAGGATGGCTTCTTGTAAGGCTACTTCTACATTAGTGAATGACTAACAATTATGTTGACATTGTATAATTTTAAGTTATGACATTGTAAATTTTATTATAAAAGATTAATTTTTTTCGGGCCCCCTGCGAGTTTTTTACGCCGGTTCTTCTCGCCGGGTTAGTTCCCAAACCGGTGGTAGGCAACGTAGACTTCTGACGTTCAAAAAGTGTATTCATGATACCTATTTTGAATAAAAGATATTTCATTTCATTTCATTTCATTACAAAGGTGAATTCTTAACCCCTAATACTAAGTGTTAGAAAGCTAGAACTATCGAACTTGCTATGCTAATACACGTTTTTAGGGAAACTTATACCTAATATATGTGCTTTACTGATAATATCAAACTTTACATAATATCAAAAACAAAAATTTAAAATACTAAACTAACTTATACCTAGTAGCTAGATAGCTTTGAGTATCGAAGAGTGAAATTCTGTATTTATTGGATGTCTTCAAAAATTCACCATGTGCAAGGCTAATAGGTCTCAAAGGTGTGGCCTCAAATTTTCCGGTCCATTGCGTCTGTCCGATTGAGTCACACATGAATATTTCAATTCGCCGGCCCATTGAATATATTTATAAAGGCTTTTGCCCGCTTTGATCAAATATTACTGCCACACTCGTTTTCGTCTGCGATGTGCTTTCGATGCGTCTATCGCTTCGGATGAGTTCGTTAAAAAAGTTCTGAACCGAACGCAAACGCGTGTTTGAGCAACCCTAAAGCAATTTTTCACCTGAAATTTACGATTGTAAACGTTCGAATTAAAATATATAAATTAAATACAAAGATATTTTTAGCCTCCGACGAAAACAGAGGGGTATTAATTGTAAGGGGTTCGAACCTTTGTGGCTTATCTAACCGGTGGTCATTATGATTTTTTTCGAGCACGATAAAAGTTGTATATTTGGATAGAGGACACTTATACAAACAAAAAGCCCCTTACTAATAAACGTTGCATAAGCTTTGAATAGTTATACAGTGTTTTGTTCCTGTCACACAAGTGACATTTTTAATTGGATTGAAGAAGACAAAACATTGTATAACTATTCAAAGCTTATACAGCGTTTATTAGTAAGGGGGAAAATGTTTATAACACGGTATCCTAAAGTGTCACGTTTCCGAGATATTTCGAAGTAAAGATCGCCATTTGTGTCATATGGCGATCTTTACTTCTAGGATAGACACTAGGATACCATGTCATATAAAATTTTTTGTTTGTATAAGTGTCCTCTATCCAAATATACAATTTTTATCGTGCTCGAAAAAAATTATAATAGCCGGCGGCTAGATATGCCAGGCTCCATACAAAAATATTCGAACCCCTTTTACGAATCTCCTTGTCATAATCTTTTTATCGATTTTTTCGATGACTTTTTTAAATTCCAACCAGACTTACATAATAATATATCTGTCCATTGACTCATTTTCAAAGGTAAATGGTAAGATTTGATACAAACTTTAACATTACTTAAACTTATACAATATGGAAATCTGTTCTATGATATTATAATGTATTTGCTTGGCAAAAAAGTTTCCAGAGACTCTCTTTATTATACAAAGTAAATTCGGTGTTCAAAAGAATAACTTTACGCAAGATAAATAAATCATTAGAGAAACAAATATCACTTCGCGTTAGTTACAAAAATTAACAAAATATTTTTTTACAAAATGAAATCATTGTGCCTAACATATTTTAGACAATCTAATCTAGCTCTTGTCTTGAAATTGTTATTTTATATGACAACAATAATAATAAAAATAATATGCTTCTCAGTTCTCACAATTCACGTAGTAAAAAGCTTGAATTAAAATCGTGCATCGCATGCATTATTTTTCTAGATGTTTGGCAACTTTGTTGGACCGAAATTCATTTACAGCGTAGAAACTGTCTATTTTTCTGTGATTAAAACTATTCTACGCTCTGGCCCAGGAAGCAACATATAGACTAACAAACAGATACACTTTCAGGATTATAATATTAGTTAATTAAAAGTAAAATCCCCATCAAATATTATATTATGTTTTCTGTTATATTAACATGAAATAGGTAAAATTAAATATTATTTATTCTCTGTTTAATGTTATATCATAAATATAAAATTCTCGTGTCACAATATTAGTTAGCGTACTCCTCCGAACCGGCTTTACCAATTTTAACCAAATTTTATATGCTTATTCAGTGGGTCTGAGAATCGGCTACAGGGTACTTATATTGATAAGTGCATTTGTTAAATAAATAATAGTAAATTATTACAACTCGAGACTGACGGCGACCATTGTTTGTGCGACGGGATAGCGATGGACGTTGCCATGGTGCCGTACTTATTTTAGTCACTTCAATAAAATAATATGGGTGAAATTTTTTATGGATGAAATCTTTATATGGCAAAACAAATATTTATATGGCAAAACATTTGCCGGGACAGCTACTAATATATAACACGTTAACGTATTGGGTTACTTATGATATCTCTTAATGGTCAACTCCAAAGGAGCATGACCAATTTAAACTAATTTGCTGACGCCATGTTTCTTATATTAGCTTGCAGCAAAGTTTCTAAATGTCGGCAAGTTTTAGAGTTTACTATCCAAACATTTTAAACAAAATGCATTTTCAATGCGTTTTTAAACCTATTGTAATTTCAAGTCATAATAACAACTAAATTTTGTCTATAATAATAAAATTATGAAAATAAATTTTATAAAATAAATGCTTCATTTCTAAATGATAATAATACATGTGTGCGTCTGATCTTGGAATGAGCTCTAATACAATCAGACCTAAATTGTTTGAAAGTGCTCTCTAAATACCGCAAAAGCTAGGTGTTGAACCTTTGACTTTGACTTTGAATAGGTCATCACTAAGTCTCTAAGGCAATTCGGCTTTGGCAACTTTGTTTCGGATTTCAAACTTGATGCCTTAGCGTCGATGCATGCATTTTTAAGGAGTGAGCACACTGAGACGGGCCTTGCCGGGGCTCAGCGTGCTGGGGCGCATCGCATAAATCCGCCTCCACACAATTTGTATGGAAGCGGATGTATTTTTGCCCACTGTGCCGGCGCGCATCGGCGCGGATTTTTTCTCGGCGGATTTCCGTCAATGCGACACGGGCCGACACGGCCCGACACGACCCGCTGCGCCCCGGCAAGCGACGCGCGGATACGATGCGATGCGGCCCGGCAAGCCCCGACCCCCGCCACACTCCGCATCTCCCCGCAGAGCATGGCAGAGCGCTGCGCGCCAACCCGCGCCGACCCGCCCCGACCCGCCCCGACCCGCCCCGACCCGCCCCGGCACGCTGCGCCTCAGTGAGCGTTAAAATCCGTCAATGCGATGCGACCCGACCCGGCAACACTGTGCTATAGCGCATTATGCGCTGCGCTGAGCCCCGACCCGCCCCGGCACGTGGCGACCCGCGCCAACACAGTAGGCGCGAAGCTTTAATGCTTACTTACGATCGTGCAGACAAACCTCAGACATGGCGAACTCTCGAAGTATACTTTGATATGACTAAATCAACATTATAAAATATGATGTCAATATGTGAAAATTAGTTTATCACGCGGAAAATGTATAATTTGCTGGGTTAAAACTATCCTACGTCTGTTCAGCGTTCAGGGTATTCAAAGTATCTGCATGCAGTTTTTTTTAAGGTCGGTTCTACTGCTTAAGCATCAGACAATTTCGACGTGGGAGAGCCAACTTTGGCACGAATGGGCCGGCTCGACCGGAGAAATACCACGTCTTCACAGAAAACCGGCGTGAAACAGCGCTTGCGCTGTGTTTCGCAGAGTGAGTGAGTTTACCGGAGGCCCAATCCCCTACCCTATTCCCTTCCCTTCCCATTCCTATCCTCCTCTATTACCCTATTCCCTCTTAAAAGGCCGGCAACGCACCTGCAGCTCTTCTGATGCTGCGAGTGTCCATGGGCGACGGAAGTTGCTGTCCATCAGGTGACCCATTTGCTCGTTTGCCCCCTTATTTTATAAAAAAAGGACAAAAATAAAAATACAGAAACACTCCCTTATTTATAACCAGATGACGCCCGTAACTCGTGCCAAAACTCGTTTATCGTGCGGGAACCGTACATTTTGCCGGGATAAAAAGTATTTTACAGGTTTTACCCGGGACTCAAAGTTTACATACCGAATTTCAGCAAAATCGGTTGAGTGGTTTAGGCGTGAAGAGGTAACATACAGACAGACAGACACACTTTCGCATTTATAATAGTTATTAATAGTATGGACGGATAGCGGACCTACGGTATTTAGTCGGGCTATGACCTAACTGATAGATCGTAAAATCTGTGATCGGGATTCGGGACTAACATTGGCTTGATGTTACTCAATCACGTTAGCTGCCGAATCCATTTATTTGCTGGTAAATGAAATTATGTATACAGGGATTCCAAAACTGCGGCGTAGCAGCGACGTCTCCATCGCGGGCGGGTAATTGCGCTCTTGTCGCAAAATTCACTTTATTAATTTTTCAATAGCTCGTAACTCAATCCCGTAGTTTCCAGAGATAAAGTTTTTCTTCGGCTGCGTAGGGCTGGCAACTCACAGAAAAAAAAATGATACATTATCTGATTATATAAATTTTGTATTGCTGTGAACATGAGTTTTGTTTAAAAATGTAATACGCATTTTGACCTCATTCAGATAAAATTTATCGATGTGGACGGAAGAACTGATACCTAAATTTTAGCCCGCAGTAAACTATTCACTAGTTTTATCAAGTAAATAAAAGTTTCATTCCACACATTTAAACTTAAAACTTTAATAATAATCATTTTGTCAAAATAAATTTTAAAATATGAACGTTTTCTCAGATTTTTTATTTACTGTTAGCTTATTTAGACGCTGTTAAGCAATTGTGTACTAACCCACAAAAAATACGAATTGAGTTATGAATACAGTTACGTTCTTTAGATGATTTAGAAGAAGAGTGCATTCAAAAAACAATAAAAAAATGTGGGTTAGAACACAAAATTGCTTAACAGCGAACATTTAAAAGTGCCAGTGAATAGACTAAAATTTGTAAAAAAATATAATATAAGTAACTAGTTAGTAGTGCAAGGTGACACCCCTAGGCGTCCATTGTAAACTTGCTAAAGTCGTATTTATGTAACAGTTATATTTTGAGTTTCGACAAAGCGACTGATTCGTTCCTTGCAGTTAAATTTCGCGTTTGCACCGAGTTTGCAACTTGCGCAATGCTCATGCAATCTCCTTTGCACAAATTAAACATCTATTGTCGCTTTTTAGATATTAATTCTAGCATTTTATTGTTATCTCGATAGTTATTAACAAAATTATTATATTGTGTAGTTAGAAAGTATCTCAACAGGATTCTTTTTCGTATAAAAATAGCCTTTATACGGACTTTGCTCTACCACACTTTACTACCACTGCGGCTTCTATACACCAGGATCAACATAAAAATTGCCTATGTTTAAAATCCTGCTCCGTTGGATATGCAAATTTAATACAAACATACATACCACCAAAGGAGAATGATATAAAGTGGTCCAAATTTCCATCACTAACGAGACCCATATTGACTTATTGTCCATTAAAAATAGAGTAACTTTCATTACGAGACAAATTAAAAATAAGCTGGCCGTAAAAAGTTATGATCATATGGAAAAAAAAAAATTAGTTAAAATATTGATATAGATTTTCATCTATTTTAGTGAAAACCTAATAGGAAATGCCATGCGGCATGACATCACATAGATTGAGTAGTTAAAAAGTGCAATGGATCATATTAACACTATTTTATGGAATAAAACAGTAGAAAACTTTTTCATTCCGACATAAATTTTTACTTACAGAATATTTTTGGTTGCAGTCCAGTTATAATGTTTCCGTATTTAGCAGACCATTACGTAAGTGTTATTGGTTGTGGACATTTGCACCAAACTCAATACATTTTTATTACATCTACAATATCTTTCATACAAAATGGTAAAAACATGACTTTTCATTCAGCCATAACTTTTCACTGACAGGATATTTTTGACTGCGGTCTGGTTATAATGATTCAGTATTTAGTAGACAATTTTACTATATAGGTCTCGTCAGTGGTGGAAATTTGGACCAGACGCCATACATTAAAAAACATTCTCCTTTCCTTACTACTTATATTATAACACTAAATGACGCTCGCAACTCTGTTGTGCCAAAATTCGTTTATCGCGCGTGAACCGTACATTTTTTAGGGATAAAAACTCTCGTCATATCTTTATCCGAAATGAGGAAAATCGGTTCAGCTGAAAACAGACACACTTTTGCACATATAACATTATAAAGTATGGATATGGATAATTATGTAGTTATAAGGTGTGATAGCAAACGTAGCAGTAAAATATTTAAGCTTGTCTCCAGAAATCTTAAGGAAATCTTCATCTTAATACAGCAAAGCTTGCGTCAAAACTTAAAAGTCCTCGCCATATTTGAGGGATGATTTTTTTATTCACAAGACGTCAGGGGTAAAAGCTTGATAAAATAAATTGAACGAAAGGAGAAAAGCCCGTGTTAAAATGCATCTGAGGGATGCTCCAGAGACATATCTAAAAGACCCCGCTATTTAATTTGTACTATCGGTAAATTAATTCGTAGACCTACATAATTTGGTCATGTTGTGTTAAACCCAATCGACAAATTACGACTGTCTTTAATTTAACATAACCCAACCGAATAAAGTCGGCAATTTGTCTATGAATCAATTTCTGATTTTACATTTAACCGATAGTAGGCAACATGTAGTTCAACATTCTGAAAACATTTGCTTCAAATTTATTCAGAATTAATAAAAAAATTTTTATTTATTTTTATTTTAACAGTATTTTAGGGATATGCGTGGCGGCCGAAAAGAAAGATCTTCCAACCGAGCGAGTCAGCATGCTCGGTCCGGCCGAAGCCCACTGACGTCATTTCAGACGTCATAATAATATTATAATATTATTTTGCCGTTACCAGAAACTTCGATAGCGCCATGCAGGATTGTAACGCTAATTGTGGGTATTGCTACAGTATATTATGAATACAAAACTCTTACTTTGAATGAAATGAGTACCTACTTTACTACTTATCCATTGTAACGCCTCCGTGGTCTAGTGGTATAGAGCGCGGCTCTTGACTCGGAGGTCGTGGGTTCGATTCCCGCGTTGGAAACATGTTATTTTAGTTTGGTTAGGACAATGCAGGCTGATCACCTGATGGTCTGACAAGTAAGATGTTCCATGCGTCGGATGGGCATGTAAAAAGTCGGTCCTGCGCCTGATCTCTCGCCGGTCGTGTCGGTCTGCCGTCCCACTGGGTTATGAGAGTAAAGGAATAGAGAGTGCTCTTGTGTACTGCGCACACACTTGGGCACTACAAAATTACTCCTGCATAGCTGGCCTGGTTTCAATGAAACCGGCCACCGTCACCGAAACCGGTGTGGGAACTATTATCCATTGTAATTTATATATTTTTACTGCCTTATATTTTCAAAGGTTTAAAACTTATATTCCTACAAAATGTAATACATTTTAGGAAAATACTCTACAAAACGTATTCTTGCGCCGTCTTTTACAATATAAATCTGTGTGCGAGTAATGCATGCTGTCGAGATAGTCCGGGAAAATGCATTTTCTATTTTGACATTATAATGTTTTTGGCGCTGAGATTGGCTCTAATATATGTTTCGTTCCTTTTGTGGAAAACTGCGTAAAAACAGTTTGCTCGCAAACTTTTTACTAACAGTTTCAATAATCGTAAAAACTTTTTCGCTACGAGTATCTAAACTTTTTCAGTTATCTTAAACTTTTAAAAATAATATCCCTAAATATAATATACGTAAATAATAATAATTATACATAAGAGATTTAGTATACTAACGCATGGCGGCTTTCGATATTTGCAGGCGTAGCATGGTCACCACAGAAACGGTTTCATTCTACGGAACATAGACAAAATGACAGACAAGACAAAGTGACCGTAAGACAATAAAAATCCGCCATTTTCTCGATAAAATCTGTCAGTATGTCATGTCATGTCGTGTGATTCGTGAAATGTCGGTAATAGGACTGGATTATATTATGCAACTGACATTTTAGAATTTACGGCAAACTTCGCGTAGTTCCGACATTTGCATCTTAATCAATTTTCCTGATAGCGCACTAATATTGATTTTAACGAGTGAATACAGACAACAGATAAAATTATTCATACAATAAGATATTTAATAAGGGAAGTAATTCTTCGTCATCGCGGATATTAAAATTCATTAGTGAAACGTATGTTTAATCAGCTGGTGACCGCAAATAACCGGAATAAAGCGATTTTAACGAGTTATAACTGGCTATAACCGGTTATAACTGGTGTAATGAAGTTTATAATTAATATTCGCGGGTTATAACAGCATCGTGTAATTAACTGGCCCATCATATTTTATTTATACATTGAAAAACAAATCCAACTGTGTTTATATAGGACCATAGATATACAAGAATAATAAATCTGGTGAAACAGCACACTTGTCAGGGAAGTGTTAGTGTTCTGTGCCTTTTCTTGGGACTCTTAGTATCTTCATAATAAAAAACGGTTTAATGGCTTAAAAAAAAGATGTAATTAATACACAATAAACTAAATAATAAAATATATTTTTATTCAAAATAGGTATCATGAATACACGTCTTTTTGAACGTCATAGAAAGAACGTAGAAACTAAGATGCCTACCACCGGTTCGGTAACTAACCCGGCGAAAAGAACCGGTACAAACATACTTAAACACACTTTTGAAATTATCAAATACTAGCTGTCCCGGTGAACTTCGTGTCACTTAAAAACCTTCCCTGGACTTCTACGAATATTTTGAGACTAAAATAAGCCCAATTCATTCAGCCTTATTGAATTTTAGCGTTACTAACACAGTTGGAAATCCATTTTTATACATATAGACTAGATGATTCCTGCAAACTAAAACTATCATTATATTATTTCATACTTAATTACTGTAAACACTATTTCGTCTGAATTGTTTCAGCGATTGTGGCATAAAAACAGGAGAACAAACTGTAAGATAGGTACACTTCGCGTATATAATGATAGTATATAGGACTAGTATTATATTTTGTTGTATATTAAACCTAGGCAGTATTATTACATTGTATCTCGTATGAAAGGTCGAGGTTTCGCGTTATGAGTTAAAGTTTTAATTAGGAGTACGGGCCGCGACTGAACATAAATATTAGTTGACCTTACTTTAATTTATGCGCATAACAATCTGACCCCATATTACATACACCTGATAAAATTAATTTAAAAACTTTCAATTACATTTCAAACTTTGCATCATTAACACTAATTGAGAACTGTGGCACAGCGTATGTATATGTTACCGCTAATGTGCGTAAACCAGTTAGACTGCAGATTAACAAGGTGCTCTGCAGATTACCTGGGTGAGTCAGTTAAAGTGCAAAAATTTGTTCTGTTCTCATTAAACTACATAAAACAGGTACTTGTTTGAATTTAACATATTATTTAGTTGTAGAGAATCATTTATTATAATTTTTTGGACATAAATAAAGGAATAAATTATTAAATTTTTAAGTAAAATTTTACTCCCCTAATAAAACGTAACGAATCGTTTTAACTCGAAAAAAAAAACAATTAAAACAACAACAGACTTAGGTCGACAGCTTAGATAAAAGTTTTTAGGAATTTTACGAAGTAAGAGAATGCAAAATAACTAGGTAAAGTACAAATGAAAGCTTTTTTTTATTTAAAAATGTCACACTTTAACGGATGGTATAAAGGAATCTGCAGATTACCTAGGTCATGTGCACATTAACGTATTCTGCATTCTAACGGTAACATATACATATCTATACACTTAAATAAAATTGGAGTGTATTTTTGAATTGAATAACCGTTTCTTACTACATGCATATGAATGCATACGCGGTACTTATACCAAAATAACATTTTTTTTTTTTTTGAATTTTTGTCTGTATGTCTGTCTGTTAATTGTTCCGGCTAATCTCTGAAACGGCTGGAGCTATTTTGACGGGAGCGTTTACAACATTATATAACACTAGCTGTTCCGGCAAATGATGTTTTGCCATTTTAAGTATTTCTATTTCATCAGCTGATACAAAATCTTACCACCTCTTTTGTCCCCTAAATTGGAAAACACAGTTAATAATAATATGAAGTAAGTCCATTAAAGAAAAAAAATTGATACAAAATCTGATCCTTTTTGGTCCCCTTAGAGAGGTGAAGGGAATTTTTTTTATATACCAGATGTAAAGTTGGAAGAAGACAAATATAATATCTGCGAAAACCGCATTCAAATCGGATCAGTAGTTTTCGTGTGATAGTGGAACAAACATACAGACAGACAGACAGACAGACTGATAAAAAACTAACCACATTTTTGGCTTCTATAGCGCTGTAGTGACAGAATTTTAATTTCTACAGTTTTATTATATGTATAGATTAAAAACCCTGTTTAAATATAGTCTTTAAAATTCCCACGTACTCTTAAACTAATCGTGCGAAGTAGGTAGCTACTGACTCCGCACATTACCCGCCCAGTTTATCTTGAGCCCACATCAGAATCACTCGCCGCTCCCCGTTTAAGCCCACTCAAGTTCCAGCAAGGGGGCGCGGGAGGTCTAGACAAGCTGGTATCGTTAGGATTAGAAATTATGGATGCACATTTGTCAAAGTCGCGCTGCGATCATAACGACCAGCCGTCTGGGGCATATCCACATAAATATCAACTTCCAAATGGAAATTATGATATACTCTTCATGCTAGATTAATAATTGTTAATAATCGTCATTACGAATTATTGCTACGTAATACTTAAATCTCTTGAAGTCGTGGATTCGATTCGTATTGAAAAAAAAATCTAAGTTGTTAGGACAATGCAGAATTACTAGATTGATATTTAATAAAGATAGCCACGTAAAAAGACAATCCTGAGCCTGATTTAGTCACGATAAAATCACTTAGGCCGTGGCACTTAGGGCCCTTCATGTGTGGGATGTTTTTAACCGACTTAAAAAGGGACTCCCAGTTTTTATAATATGACGTATGTTTGGATTTTTGTGCAACAAATAGCAAATTTAATTATGCATATATTTCTCTAAAAAACTCTGTAGTAAGAAATTCAAAGACTTACGTTTCTGAGAAATCTAATAAAATAACAAGAAAAACTTTGAACCGTAAAAATTTTTCTTACTTTAAAGAAAGTAAGTCTCAATAAAAACGAATTACAAGTGAATTCCCTTTTTATTACAAGTGATAATAAAATAATTTATAACTGTGATATTTTGTGATAACTTCGTTGATTTAGGGCCCCTAATCAAGGTCATTAACTGCGGGTCAATAGGCAAAAAAAAGGTTAGGCATAGTGTTTACAATATAAAAACATATGATAGTACTTATTGTGAAGAAGCAAACAATCATCAGAAATAAACTATATTATATAATGTGTGGTAAGCTAACCCAACCCTTTTAATCTCACCCCACTTAGATTTTGACGAAATCTCAAGTAAGCAAACATTTCACCTGATGCTTAGAGGCTATTCAGTCGGGTCGTTTAAAAATTCACATTGTCCGAACACCCTTTAAGAATTATTTACCATAGGAGCAAATCGATAAAATCTGGTAAAATATAAAATAGAGTGTCACGGTGTTTACTGCTAAGCTCCCCGGAACAGCTTGTATATTAATTATATTTTAAATATTGATTTCAATGTCAGCTTAATGACCTCTATCGCTCAATGGCTGAGCGAGCGGCGGCTAAAGCCGGGGGTCGTGGGTTCGAATCCCGCCGACGACGACATAAAATTTTTCAATGTACGTGGATCATGAATGTGTATGATAATATAAAAAAAAATCTTCTGGTACCTGTAACACAAGTTATTCAGGTACGAGGCCGTGGTGTGACGCGTCCATAGATATTATTATTGTTAAAAAATCAAGCACGAATCATAATTTACCTTCATTTCAATCTCAATAAATCCAATAAGTACATACCTTCTTTGCGTCGTATAATATATCACAAGACTTCGATATCACATCAACAAAGAATCGGAGCTCCACTCTGTGTAATTGACAAATGGCCGCCTTCCCGGTGTCACGTGACAGTGTGTACACAGCCTAATGTATATCGTGAGACACGAGGATGAAGGGTGCGTTCAACGAGTTATATTACAACGTATTAACACGTCTATAATATTGCTGTCTGTCTGTGAGTAAGGATTTTTATATTACGGGACAATGCTTTAGCAGCATTTTTGGACATCAATTGGGGTATTTGGGATTCTCAAAACGCAGGGTCTTCGTACAAAAAACCCATGGATGAAAATCCTTATTAGTTTCTTTAGTTAGTTATTACATATTATCTAAACAAATTAGAGTTATCTTAAAGCGCGGCGTAGCACGTGTCTACGACGAGTTGTGATACCTCGCTATGTGGCTACGACGTAGCACACAGCTACGTCGTATCGAGTGTCTACGTCGTAGCACACAGCTACGACGTAGCACATATTATTATTGTCTATGTCACAGGGGTTCCCAAACTGTGCGCCGCGGAAAGGCAAGAGGGGCGTCGCGAGTCGATCCTCCATCATTATCAATAACCACAAATATTATAAAATAAAATTATAATATGAATTCTACAAAGCAGGCACATGATTAAATAATTATTATTTACTTGCTTAACCTAAGTTTCTAACTGTAATCGTTAAAAAGGTGTTTATTTATGTATCTTTTTGTAATAGCTAGGTAGAGTAGGGTGCCGCGCCGTGGCAAAATATTGACTTGTAAGTGCGCCGCAGGCTGAAAAAGATTGGGGACCCCTGGCCTATGACGAATAATTATTATTATTATTGTGATACTTCGCTATGTGTAGTGTAGCTATGGTGCAGCACACAGTTACGTCGTAGGAACTGTCTACGACGTAGCACTTTTCTATGAAAAATTGCAAGTATTGCAATTATTCGTCTGTTAAATAATAATATATTGTGCTGTTACAATGCGTCTATTGCGTATAATACGCAGCATATATTGTAACAGTTCTACAGAATTCCTTATGATACAATAATTAAGTGATTAAAAGTTTAGATTAATTAAAAAAAAAGCAATTACAATTATTTGTTTAAAAAAAGAAAGTTTTACTCAAAATTATATACTTTTGTAGTTGATTTATAATATAATCTTATTATGTAGAAAAAAAGTACGGCTCTTAAGTAAGCTCTTAAAAGTATTTTTTAATTATTCTGCTATTAACTTAATAGCAGAATTATACTTGTTGTTATATAAGAGAGATATTCATCTTTTATCTGGTATTACTATAATTTACCCGGCTGCAAAATAACCCTTTCACCCCGTACGGTGTAATTTCACGCTTATTAATTTGAGAAAAAAGTTTCACAAATGTTTTTTGTACATCATATATTTCGTTCGTTTTAATTTCGAGCGCGAAAAGTTCGGACGATTAATGTTGGTATGTAGGTCGGCAGTAATGTGGCGGTGTATGGCTCAGTGGTTAAACAATAATTAGGTCCGGAAGTCAGGTATTGGGTTCAAAAATAGTGTAAGTGGTTGAGAAATTCAAGCTTCTACCGCTTAGATTCTTAGATATTATTATTTGTGATCGATGTGTTAAGCTGATTGTCTGTTATTCTTTTGTCTTTTTTTTAATATCTGGTTGTGTTTTGTCCTTTTCCGTGTTTTATAAAGACGTTTTTATTTATTTAGTTTTTATTGACTACCTAAGAAGATGCACATGAATTGGCAGATTTGTTGGCAAACTTAATCTACTTTAACATTAGTATAGCCGTAGTACACTAGTATGACTCAATCAGCCGCAGCGGTTTACACTTATAGTGTAGCCCCTAAATTAGGAAGTTTGACCGCTGTCATCTTAAGGTACTTATATCAAGCACGCAGCATGCTTTAACCGAGCAAATGCTGATAACCAGCATGTGTGTCCATGTATGCTCAAAATAAGCATGCTTATTTCGAGCATGCTCAAAAATCGACAGGCGTGAGATTTTCGACCATGCTGCGCGGGAGGCGGTGGCGTGGCTTAGACACTTGTTGACAGGTTTGTGGTAGTATCGATCGGTTTTTCTCTTATAATAAGTTCCAACAGCATACTTGTTTTAAGCTTGCTACTTTTGAGCATGTGTAACTGTACCTTTATTCTAACATCCTTAATTTGACATTACTATAATAGCCCTAGTTCACAAAATTGACGTGGGAGAGCCATGCTTCGGCACGAATGGGCCGGCTCGACCGGAGAAATACCACGTCCTCGCAGAAAACTGGCGTGAAACAGCGCTTGCGATGTGTTTCGCCGAGTGAGTGAGTTTACTGGAGGCCCAATCCCCTACCCTATTCCCTTCCCATCCCTACCCTCCCTTACCCTATTCCCTCTTAAAAGGCCGGCAACGCACCTGCAGCTCTTCTGATGCTGCGAGTGTCCATGGGCGACGGAATTTGCTTACCATCAGGTGACCCGTTTGCTCGTTTGCCCCCTTATTTCATGAAAAAAAAACAATATTGCTCAATCAGCCGCGGCGTTGTACGCTAGCAGCTAGTGTGGCCGCGGTACAACTCTATCAGGCGCGTTCTTTTCAATTTACCGAGCGACAGGTCGACGCCGATATTTCATTTATATCTCGTCTAAACTAAGCGCAGATATTGGTCAACCGCAGCAAACCGTTTGTTTGCTGCGGTTGACCAATATCATCATGTTTTTTGCCTCAATAAACAATTACATAAAAATCGGTCCAGCATTTTTGGAGCCTATTCAATGATTATACTAGGTGTAACAAAACAGAGTGGTAATATATTTTTAGGGAGTGTATTTGTCCCTTATAAAGAGTTCACTGTGAAAGTAGCAGCGCTGAAAGAGAATTTTTTTTGTGATTAAGGCCAAGTTAGCCTCGAAGAAGCTTGGTTTTCTTAACAGAGCGAGACAGTACTTCAGTCCGGACCAACGCCTACAACTCTACAAGGCGCAGGTTCGGACTCATATGGAATATTGTTCTCATCTCTGGGCAGGGGCGACAAAATACCAACTGCTCCCTCTGGATCGTATCCAACAAAGGGCTGCTCGAATTGTTGACTGCCATAGTGTTTCAAACAGCTTGGACCCCTTGGAATTACGCCGAGATGTAGCTTCACTCTGCATCCTCTATCGGTTGTATCACGGGGAGTGCTCTGAGTAATTGTTCGGAATCATACCACCTGCAACTTTTCGCCATCATGCCACGCGAAAAACATATCATCCTCATCACCTTGATAAGTGGCAGTCTTCCACCGTGCGTTTTTCGCGTAACTTTCTGCCGCGCACTGTAAAACTTTGGAACGAACTGTCACGACGATATACGACCTGCAAACCTTCAAGAAGAGAGCGTATTCCCTCTAAAAAGGCCGGCAACGCACTTGCAGCTCTTCTGATGTTGCAAGTGTACAAGGGGGTTGACGGTAGTTGCTTACCATCAGGTTACCCGTTTGCTCGTTTGCCCCCTTATTTAATTAAAAAAAAAATTGCATGGGCAAGCGCCCCAGCGTCATTATCAGCGAATTTTCCCATACAAAATTAAAAAAAATACTCTTTCAGCGCTGTTACTTTCATAGCAAACTCTATACAGTGGACCTATAAACATCCAAAAGTATTATCACTTAGTGTAACCAAACACCTGTATTATGATTTCCAGTTCTGAAGGCCTTCCATAAGAAGCCCATCCTCCACCAGCGGTTTTTTAACCAATCAAAAACTTACTTTTTTATACTTAAAAAGGTTTAATCTATGTTAAACGCTATGTCCAGCAGTGGACGAACATAGGCTGATATGATGATGATGATGATGAAACGCTTAAAGCAAGTAAAGTGTGTATAATTGACAAAACAATTAAAGACTCATTTTCTCTTCAAAATCAATTTAAGCAAACACCGAAATGTGGCCTAGAATTAAAAAATAAATTACGAAGGGCCGCGCTAATCGGGTAGAAATTATTGCACCACCCTCATTAGAGCCGCGATTCTAAGTCGATAACTAAATCGATTCAATCGGATCACACAAATCGATTAGGCCAAGCGTGACTATGTTGTATTCAATGCATGAGGTATAACAAAGAAACTAGTTAAAAGAATTTGTGAGTCTCAATTTGAAGATGAATACAGCGACAAAAAGTTACAACTTCAATTTCAGTTTACTGTGAAATTATACATTAGTACAGTTAGAGAGTAAAATAAACTGAGAGGGTTCTTGTATATTGCTTACGCATTAAGGTTCTGTAAAATTAGTCCTGTATAACTGTGTATTGCATACACACAAGGCACTATTAAATCAGTCCTGCGTAGCTATGTATTGCATACACACTTGGACACTGTAAAATCAGCCCTGCGTATCTGTTGCAATCTAGTAAACCAATGCGGAGCGGTCACATAAAGTAATTCAAGTGTATTTCGCGTTAGAGTAACTTGTCTGCTTGAAAATTTTGTCCGAAAACCGAAAAATTCTGTCCCAATTTCGAGCCTAAATAAAGTTATCTTGTTAAAAGTTGTCCAGAGTTTTAGGTCTCTAAGTCCAACATTTAGTTAGCTGAATCCGCCGGTCAGTTTGTGAAGGACAGAGGTGAATTTTCATTGAAGAACTGAATAAAATGAACCTAATGTATTATGTAATACGTAATAACATAAGTTTCAACTTGACTACAAAATGTTGTAATACTTAAATCTTTATTTATAACCTCTTTGATATAAGAAAGTGTCTACAAATTATAAAAAAATTGGTCAAGTGCAAGTCGAAGAAGGGTATCACGAAGGGTTCCGTACCAATATAGAGCAAAAATAACCCAAGAATATGATTTTTGCCCCATTTTTTTTTTATATTTATTTTATTTTAATTTTAGTACCAATTATTATGAAATTACAAATATAAATTAAGGATTTTATAGAAAATTCAAGTTCCTAGGCTATAGCCATTATTGATACCGAGCAAAAAAAGCGAAAAATCACGTTTGTTGTATGGGGCTCAACAAACGTGATTTTTCGCTTTTTAAATATTTATTTTATTTAGTTTTAGTATTTGTTGTTACAGCGGCAACAAATATACACATTCTGTAAAAATTTCAAAAGTCTAGCTATAGCCGTTCTTGAGATACAGCCTTGAGACAGACAGACGGACAGACATCGAAGTCTTAGTAATAGGATCCCGTTTTTACCCTTTGGGTACGGAACCCTAAAAAACTAGACTATACTATGGTGCCTGTGACTTTATTCGTATGTTTTTAGGAATATAGCAGTAACCGTTCATTATTGCTTGGTAAAAAGTACCCTGCGCTATACTCCAAAACTTACTGCATTTCGTTGTCGTTAAAATCATTTTAGTTTTAGAATTAAGAGCGTATGTTAAGTAAATAAAAAATAATGTTAGGAGTAACTTTATAAAGTTTTTTTTTAATATTAGATCAAAAAAGTTGATATTCTACTAAACTAGTGACTAACCTAACTAAACGTTATATTTATATTATAGTAAATAAAATGTATGGTTCTCAAGGCGTATTCACGTAAATTAAATGACGATTTTAACATAATCGGATACAGGGTCTATTTAAAAATGTATAGCATTTTATGTCAATTAATAATCAGGTACAATCGAGTTTAAATCGAATCGAAATTTGCATAAGAATCGATATCGTTGCTCTCACTACTCATTAATTTTAATTGTAAGTTCACATCATTAAATCGAAGTTATTGAGAATAAATTATTCGGGTTAAATACTTCGTCCTAGATCACTCAGGCACTAATAAATTAATTAATATCTTAAAATTTATTTATCTGAGAGCATAACCTGTAATAATACGGTAAGTGGATAAAACTATTAAGTATTAAGGCCGTCACAGACTTAGCTATAATATATATTAATATACCGTACTAAACACACTGAGACCAGAAATATATATTATAGCTGAGTGTGTGGTCACGCGAAAATTGTACAGAAAATATATATTAATATGCCTAGCTATAAACATATTAATATATATTATAGCTAAGTCTGTGACGGCCTTGAGGCAAGTACTCGCACTTTATTTAGATATTTTAAATATTTCTGTCATGAACTTGACAGCTTTAGAAAATAATACCTACTAATAATAACAAGATTTTTTTATGGGTGGGTACTGGGTTACGTATTTTTACTTTTTATTCACTTGTTACCCACAATAATAATTATTCTAATATGCATTAGAATTATTGTGGGTAGGATTGTTTTTGACATTATATGCCTTTTTAAATAAAAGTTATTTTTCAATTAGCAAACAACAGCGGCGTCTGGTTATTTGTTTAAATTAATTATTAGTGAAGCCTCAAATATTATAAGCCTCAATAAAATTCTCTCGAATCCTTCAAAGACCTTTTGTTATCGTCAAAATATTTGAGTCTGACGGGGGCTGAATTAATTCTAGTACACACGTTACGACGAAACTGCACAGTTTGTTCACACTAGATAGTTCACAATAGATGAATCTCTAATTAATCTCTTTGTAAAAGACACTTGTGAAAAGCCGACAAAACGCCGACACGGACGTACGAAGTACGTAGTACGAAGGATAAATACAATTTTATTTGTATTTTTTTATGTCCACTTTGCCTAGTCTATGCAGATAAAACTGCACAGTTCAATAACGTCACATCACGTTTCATGGCACAGAAATGCGTGCGAAAATAGCAATTGAATTTTTTTTCCTTTCCCAAGACATCCAAAATAAAATTTATTGAAATGGTGTGAAGATAGATTTTCATGGAGTAGGTATGTATAGTGTATATTGTGATGGAACTGTTCAGTTCGACGTTGCCGTCTGTAGTAGACTTAAAAGCTTTACATGAAGTATTGAGAACAGGATTCAATGGAGTTTTATTAAAATATGCATGCGGTTTTATATATTATGACCTACCTGAGTTATGCTCACAGCACAATAAAGGAGAATAAAATATAAAAAGTGTACGATTTATGCGAATATCGTTCATAGTTTTAAGCTCTTACGGGTTTTTGACATGAAGCATTTTTCTTATTATCGATGTTTTGGCTTTTTTCAACAACCGTAGGTATCTTACACAGCTACGGTCAATCCAAAGGGAAGGGTTATAATTTTGGCAGTCTAATTATAATATAGCACATAATATTATAACTGGACTGCCTCGCACTGTCTGAGTCACTTGCCTTTTACTGCTCGGTTTAGCTTAAACTACGGGTCTGATTTCAACAATTTCAATGTCAATAGAATATTTATGTTGTATTTAAGTCTTCTGTAATGTATTCTTTGTTGTGGTCGCTAATGACCCTGATGTTAAAGCGACCTTAAATAAAAAAAAAGAATATTTAAGTATTAATGTTGCAGTTGACATCGGCTATATATTTTTAACGTAGTTTGTATATAGTTTTCAAAATGTATTTTATTATACTGGTTTATCTTACTTGGTGAATTTTCAAAATAGTTTATGCATAATTTTATAACATACTTCCATTATCAAAACTTTGACCATTTTCCAAAAGTACTTTAAAAAAAGTAAGTTAACCAATAAAAATATTGCAAAAGTTGTAGTGTTCATTGAATGCGCGGAAATCTTGTAACTCGGTTAAGTGAGAAATACTGCACTCAAAGTATTACGGCAGAAACAAAGGGAGGAGATAGTAATAAGCGCTATCGCAACATCTCGTTGCATCTTGTAATTACACAACTTTGTTTTATTTTTTTTCGAATATTACATTGCATTTTGCAATATACTGCAATAATAATATAATATTAGTATTTACTGTATCAAAATCAAAATCTTCTGCTTACTTTGTTTGGTAAAAGTATATGTATTGTGTGCTAACTGGTGATAAAATATTTAAATATTACATGACCATTAAGTAATAAGTGTATTTAGGTCTCAGATAATAATCGATAGTAATAATTATTATTATCTATTAATGGAGGCTGTTAAGCATTCGTGTACTTATGAGTTATGAATGCAGTTATGCTCTTTAGATGATTTAGAATAAGACTGCATTTATAAGAAAAAAAATGTGGGCTACGACAGAAAATAATTATGCTTAACAGCGACCATATTTTATGGTAGGTAGTGATTTTTAAATAGGTGTCTCTAAGTCAAGGAAAAAAGTTAAATTATAGACCCTCGTTATAAGATACATACCTACTACTATACTCTGCGTGACTCTCGTAGCATACATTTAGTATGCTACGAGGGTCACGCCTAAACTGGTCAGACCATATTCTACCATATTATTATTATTATCAGATGTCATAAACATAACTTAATATCTTTGTAAACTAATATGTATTTGCCAGTGACTGTACATAATACAGACAAGTAGATAAATAAAATAAATGTGCCGTCCATTAGTCAGGTCCAAATATTTCAAACTCCAAAGTTTAAAGTTATAAAATCAGCGGTTAGGCCTAAGGCAGCGTGTACCCATTAATTTTAATACGGGGTAACTTGCAATTTTAATATTTTGTATATAACATTAATGCGTTCCTTAAGTGCGACCGCAGACTTACAATTTCAAGTTGTACAACTACAGTTGCATTTCGTCGCTAATTCACATTCGCATAATGCAAGGTGACAATATTTAAAATGTACATGTGTACATTTTAAATATTGTCACCTTGCATTATGCGAATGCGAATTAATAAAGTTCTCATATTATTTTTTTCATTTAAAAATTGTAGTTGACTGTAGTTGTACAACTTGATATTGTAAGTCTGCGGTCGCTCTAATACCTATGTCTACATTGTGCCCTTTCATCTTAAATTTTCATAATCTTTTGACATTTCGAATGTCAAAAGATTATGAAAATTGAAGATGAAAGGGCACAATGTGGACATAGCTAATTATACGTGCGTGTTTCTCGGTCGTGCGAGCGACGAAGCAAACGACGCACGCGTCAAAAGCGCGATACGTACACGCACATTCACAACAAAAACTTTATTTTGTTATATTATTATTATGTGTATTGTGTACGGTTGAAATAAAATGAATTTAGTTGAAGAGGCACGTTTAGATCCTATCATTTAATGTTGTTATTAATAAGAATTTGGGTAGGGGGCGAAAAGGATAATAATTCTGTACCGCGTACACTCTTCCCACATGTCACACAGCAGTCACACACGACAATCGCACCTGCATCTCAGTTTTATACAGGTTGAATGACAGAGAGACTTAAAAATGTGTGAAGGCTTAAAGTAACTTTCCGATCAAAAGATCAAATAAAATGCCACTTTATGATATAGACTATAGGTATCATTTTCTACTGACATGTGTGTGGCGACCCATGCTGCGGCCGCATGTGGCGTAAAAGCTAGTGGCCTATATCATAAAGTGGCATTTTATTTGATTTTTTGTCTGTCGCGGTCGCTCGCAGCAAAGGTCGAAAAGTCACCTTTTATTTACCCACATTCGCGTTGTACGGGATGTCTTGGCTCAGGCAAGTATGAGAGATAACAGATACACAGACAAACAGATACATTTTCACATTAATAATATCAGTGTGCAATCGTCCTTACTCGTTACCCAAACCTATTAATTACAAGCGGAGACATTTAGGAGTTACAGCTCAAGTTTATATCGATATATTAGCCGATACCTCGCGTGCTCGTCGCCTTATAAATTACCAAACTTGGACTTTTTTGCGGCCACTTTAGTGGATATTACGAAAGTTATGATATTAAGCCTGCAGGCGTTTTATTTCACTCGTAAAATATTAAGCCATTGTTGGAGTTGAGAAAGGGGTCGAGTCATGATTATCGTCAAGCGTTCAATGAATTATGAAATGAAGATACTAGACAGTATAATTAAACTATTTTGTTACCTGTTCCAATAATAACAATTATTAAACAAAAGTAGACAAGACAATAATAAGATATCTGTATTTCATTTTAAAATTAAATTGATTTATTTTATTAATATTGCAAATCTAAAAGTGTGTCTCCCTGCAATCGCTTTTCATTTATCTGGCTCAGTAAATTTTATTGGCGCTGATACTAGTTTGAGTCCTGGGAAAGGACATATTACAATAATTTTTCTCTACGGGAAACGTACGGTATAAATTGTAGGCAATATCTAGTCTTACACAAAGCGAATGTATCGGTGAAGTCGCGCGTATGAGGTAGTAATTAACGAAACACATAATCGTATACCCTGGAGTTAATTAGGTGCTCGCGTTAACGTTTAAAAGTTAATATTTATGGTTAAAATTAACTGTTGTCATCCATTCCCAACTCGCAATCTTAGCGAGTTATAATTAATTAAACTCAAGGTTCTGGGGAAAATTCGATAATGGTGACAAAATGTGGAATGGCTTCCGGTAGCTCGCTTCCGTGAGCAGAAAGGGATGATTTGGACGACCTCTGTGGCTCAATTGGTTGAGTGTGTGGCAGCTCAAGCCGGGGTCGCGGGTTCGAATCTAACAAAAAGTTTTCAATGTTCCCAGGTCTGGATGCGTATTAAGTATGTGTATGATATTATAATAAAAATCTTAAAATATATGTATGTATAGTGTAAAAATAAATATAGATATAATAATAAATTAATGTAGGTTTTAAATATATTACCGTTGTCTGGTACCTGTAACACAAGTCCTTCAGGTACTTAGCATGGGGCTAGACTGACGTGGTGTGAAGCGTCCATAGATAATATTATTATTATATTATTATTATTTACCACCAATAGCGGATTCTAGCAGAACAGCTGATGGTACAGTATCCACATGGTAAGTAGACGTTGGACAGTAAATACATACGAGATCCGTACTAATATTATAAATGCGAAAGTTCGTCTGTCTGTCTGTTACCTCTTCACGCCCAAACCGCTGAACCAATTTTGCTAAGTATGGAGATACTTGGTCCCGGGAAAGGACATAGGATACTTTTATCCCGGAGAAAGTCCTCTTATGTCTCGCACGATAATTGAATTTTGGTAAATTTTGACTGTAGAGAGATAGGACGTTGTGTTGATCCAGTACTGGAGAGTGACATTCAAACGGGCTTTGGCCCAACTCATATACCCACCACCGAAACTTCAACCATAAATATAAGAGTACAATTCGATGACAATTCGTATGAATATTGAATAGGCTTGTCCTTAGTGTGTGTGTTGTAGTATGTGTAATGTTTTATTTGTTAAAAAAATGTATGATAAAAGCATAATTTCAAAATAATATTAGCTCGATGCACTCCTTCACCATAATTATAACCTATAACTGTGCGAAATTTTACGCATCTACGTTTCCCCATTTTTCGTCAAAAGGGTTACAAAGTTTGTCGCTCGCGTATTAATATTATGATACTTATAATGCAAGAAAAATAATAATGATAGATACACAAAATTATTTTGTAAGTCATATAAATAATATCTATCAGTACGGATCAGATGAAATATCTTTTCTCATAGTAACTAATATTATAACAAAATAAATTATCTGTGTTATTTCAGTAGCTGGGTAGAGTTTCAGAATAACATTATGTTCTGATAACATGTAACCACTTGTTGGCACCAAAAAGAAGGGTGATCATTTTAGTACATTTTGGTAAATTATAGTGTGAATGTTTTGCAATATATTCTGTAACAGTATAGCTTGTCAAAAAAGAGTAGACGCTATACACAATTTTGAAATCACATTAAAAAATATGAAAACCTTTAAAGTGTATTTAAGCGTTCCCTGTGGAAATACAAAGAGAAAAACCACCTATTGAGTGTGATTACGTTTGTAAAATTTTGTACTGCGTCTACTCTTTCTTGACAGACCGTATGTACAGTGTTTAACTTCAAGTGCCTATTTATTGAATGCTAATTTGCTTTTTAACAAATAAATTGCAGACACCCAATGTCATATTACATGATCACTTTACTTTCTTCTTTGTGTAGATTTTGATGGAAAACTGATTGTGTTATAATAATAAAATAATAAATAAATTGACAAGAGTTCGGTCAAATCTCTTTATAATGAATGAACTAGACGCCAGTAGTTCCTGAGATTAGGGCGTTCAAACAAACAGACAAAAAAACTCTTCAGAATTATAATATTATAGTATAGATGACGCCCGCAATTCCGTTGCGCCAAAATTCGTTTATCGCGCGGGAACCGTACGTTTTTTCGGGACAAAAAGTAGTCTACCTCCTTTCCTGGGGCTCAAAGTATCTCCATACCTCAGCTAAATCGGTTCAGCGGCTTGGGTGTGAAGAGGTAACAGTCAGACACGCATTTATAATATTAGTAATGTATGGATAATAATTAATAAACTAAAAATAAAATAACATACTAGGAGCCTGTTTCACCACTTCCTGGTAAGTGCCGAATAGGCTATTCACCACTTAACTTGACAGAATATTCAGTATGGAGAATCTGTCAAAAAAGTTGTGAAAAGCCTATTCGTCACTTTATCAGAAAGTGATGAAAGGCCCTAAATGTAATAAAGGTTCTGTTTTGTTGAGCATAAGCCTACAGATAGCACACGAGTGGAGATTTGATATCATATATCACGCCGGTAAGCCCAGATTACGCACTTGACACTGTATAAAAGAAATCATTTGACGTGCTAATCTGCTAATGTGAATCAGATTCGAGAAAGCTGTTTTTGATTCAAGGAAAAAATCTTCAAAAAAGTATTTAAGGAAAAGCACAATCAGAGAAATTGTTTTATTAGTGATTTGATAATTATTATGAATGATGAAAAATGAAAATGAAAAATCTTTATTCACTTTGATAATTACTTGACTAGGCTCGTACATAATGAAGAAAATACCGTGGACTGTTAATATCTTATATTATATTGTATATTATATTTACCTCAAAACTCTACATATTTTAAGGCTGGTTTTAGTGTCACGCGGGCCGTCGGTACGGATCGCTCCGTATACCGATTTGTATGAAGTTTAGGAGTAATGCGGATGGGTCCGTACGGACCCCTCCGCATTACTCTAAAACGTTCCTTAAAGCGTAATGCATATTGCATATATACGGAGCGATCCGTACCGACGGTCCGCGTGATACTAAAACCAGCCTCACACCATATTTCTGTCAGTGCTTGTCATAGAACATAGACCATTTTATACGTTGTACACGTAACTTGACTACTACTACAGACTGGACAAATCGGCAATCGCATAGGTTTTTCTTCTTATATTATTACATTTATACATACATACATATACATAAATACAGGCCTTTGCCCAGCAGTGGGACACAGTGGGCCAATAATAATAATGATAATAATAATTATTATTATTACATATGTTTTTCTAATAGTACATAAGTTACTAGTTCTGTAGACTGCAGTTAGAGAAGTCTTTAAGGTTGTGGGTTATGTAATGATGATGATGATGATGATTTTTGTTTATTTAACTCCTTAGTAAATAGTAACTTTCATTTTACTTGATGGGTCTGACGCAAATGTTGCTATAATATATAATGCTATGCATGCCCAAAGCTATTTGTAGAACTATGAAATAGTAAATCAGTTTTATTAATATCTTAAAAAATAGAGTTATTAAAACAAGCTAAAAGCCGAGCTTTGTGAGGGCTCGCGTCGTCACACCTTGACTGACTGATAATACATCTACGTATAAATAAAAGAAGACTCGAAATAAATATTAACTCTCAAGGATTCTAAAGATTCACTACACTTAAATTCGAAGTTAAAAGTAAAATGTGAGGCCAAAACCTACAGAGCGGTCTGGCGTAAACTGATTTAACCGAACAATAGGATTTCAAATCGAAGTTTAAATTTAATACCCACGTAACTTCCCGGGTATTGCGCCGCGCTGATAGTTCTAGGCTTTACTCCCGTATTTTTGTAAATATCTCAGCTAAAGGCCGTTCAGAGTTATTCTACCTCGAAGTTTCTATGAAAGAGATCTTTATTTCGTTAGCATGAGGACATCAACAACCGGGAAGAATCGTTCCGCTCAGCCTGCGATCAGTTCGATCAGTCTTCCCATTTTATAATAATATGACGTCTCTTTATTATAAGTACTATACTAAGTTTACTCCCGCATTCTTTGTAAATAATATCTCAGCTATAGGCCGTTCAAAGTTATTTTGCCCCGAAGTTTCTATGAAAAAGTTCTTTATGTCGTTAGCACTAAAGGGGTTTATGGGGGGCCGATCGAAGCGGATCAGACCAATCTTGCCGTGCGTTGGATCTGGTCAGGTTGGCCTCCGAGCAGTCCGGTCCGATTCGACCCGGCAAAATAACTGGGATTTGTAATACAGCGTGAAATTTTAGTGGTTGTTTTCCCGCAGCAGAACGATTTACCTATAGTAGTACTATCGAACCATGCATGTTATTTTTTGAAAATAAAAAATATTTTGTATGACGTACTATGGAAACTTTATGCCGATAGGCGCGAGTTACTATGGACCCGACCGTTTTTTTTTTTATTTGAACAAAAAACACTTTACAAATCTATTGTACTACTAAGATAGAATCATTTTACTGCGGGAAAACAACCATTAAGGGCCCGGGTTACCCTCGAAATTTTCATACATTCTTAATACCAAAATCATTTTCTCATACGAAAATATTTAACATGTTTGAGTTATTTTTCAGCTTAAGATAGTAATTACCTAGGGTCCTGAACAAATTTTTTTTACAAAATATTTAAATACTAAAAAAAAATTTTCGTGTTTAAATATTTTTTAGTAAATTTACTACTAAATATTTAAACACCAAAAAATAGACAAAAACACTAAAAATATATAAATAAATATTAAATTTACTACAAAATATTTAAATAATAAAAAATATTTTTTGAAGTTTAAATATTTTGTAAGTAGTACATTTACTATTTATTTATATATTTTTTAGTATTTTTGTCTATTTTTTGGTGTTTAAATATTTGGTAGTAAATTTACTAAAAAATATTTAAACACAAAAAATTTTTTTTTAGTATTTAAATATTTTGTAAAAAAAATTTGTTCAGGACCCTAGGTAATTACTATCTTAAGCTGAAAAATAACTCAAACATGTTAAATATTTTCGCATGAGAAAATGATTTTGGTATTAAGAATGTATGAAAATTTCGAGGGTAACCCGGGCCCTTAAAATTTCACACTGTATATTAGGGGTTTTAGACCAGACCAAAACCGGTGTAAGAAGATCTTTCCGGTGGGTGTGTTTAGTATGTGTGTTGTGTATCATGTTATATTGGTTGCGGTTGAAAAACGAGTGATATTGCATGATGATCATCAGCGCGGTTAGCGTAGGTGGTATTTGTGTGCGGCGGCGATGGCGGCGACGGCTGCTGCTGCAACCGCGGGTGCTGGTGGTGCGACCTCATGAGCGGTGGTGGTGGTGGTGGTGTCATCATCATCGCGAAAAGGTCACATGGAAATTTCCACAGGACGTACAACATAATATTGTATTAATTTATTTGCATTAATTTACAAGGTCATTTTAATGGCGCACATATTTTAAATATCAATTCGTCCCTGATAACTGATGGGTTTATTTGTTTGTTAGTGTTGAGTTTTTTTACACGACGATTTTAAAACATCTCACAAAACTCACATACGTTAGACAGCTTAAATAGACCTCTAGTAACTGTCCAGCTAAACACTTAACAGGGCATATTATGACGAACACACAAACTTCTTTAAATACGCCTTATGCTAAGTACTTTACTTACGGTTTTGCTCGATAGTTTTACTCCAAATCGAGCGTGTGGACCGCAAAACTGACAGCTCGAAAGCTCGCTTAAGGCTAGTTCGCATTAGGCCAGTATTTTAGTCAAGTAGCTAATATTTTAGTAGCTAAACATGTTTATTATTATTATTAAAATACTGGCCTAATGCAAACTAGGCTTTAGAGCCGGCTCGATGGAATTAAATATGTCAAATACTATGTCATTTCCTTCGATTCGGAGTAAAACTATCGAGCAAAACCGTATGTATTTAGCATTAGTATGTGCAAAATTCTAGCTCAGATTTCCATATTATATTCTGATTTGTTAAATGGTGACCTAATTCTAAACGTATAAGCTATCATAGATTGCAATTAACTTACCATAATAATGGCGTACGATAAATACGCATAATAGAGATTAAATACCGCTTCAAATTACATACACGTGTACTAAGTAATCGCGGCCTCATTAATCTTTTGCCCGTAATCAGGAGTTATGTATAATGAAATTACTTCGGAATGTTTGGAACATCCGAACATTGACGGAAGGCAAAAATTTATAAGGGACAAATTCCATAAATTACTTTTATACGAATAACAAGATCTGATGACCTGGACGTGAACTTTGTATGACTTATGTCCTAAGACAAACCTTTTCTGAGTTCCACGAATATTTTAAGATGCTAAAACTTGCGAACGGCTTGGTTTGCAGATTTGGCTATTTTAACCAACTTCAAAAAAGGAGGTTTATAGTTTTGAAACATTCGTGAATGTCCAGGAAAGGTTTATATTAGAAGAAAAGAGATAAGAAATTTACCGGGTCATCTAGTCTAGTTTTAAATAAAGGTATAATTTCATTTTAAATACTTACTAACATTATGGTTCTTCCTCACCGGGAGCATTCGGTTGTAATGTAACGTTACAGAGTCGAGCATTACATCAGTGAGGGAGGAGAACCGAGCATTAATTGTAATTACGCACCTTGTAATGATACCGTGTATCATAATATGTAATATTATGTTGAATGTTGATACGAGTTGTAACATCAATCTGACATTATGGAATCAGCCGCTATATAGCTGCGAATGCTCGTCAGGCAACTTTTATAATGTAACGCTCAAAAACGAATCTATAATGTTACATTACATGTGAATGCTCCCAGCACGTTAACAAATCACTCAGTCAATTATTACCATAAACTTTCTAAACATAAGTCAAACAGAACAAAAACTTTACTGACTGCTCGTGTAGTTTTGTTGTGTAGCTTTACGTCAGGCTCAAGTTATATAAATGTAAATTGTAAGTCGTGAGCACAATTTCGGTAAAACTGTCGGGAACTTTCATCACGAACAATGTACAGGTGAATATGTATCGCTCGATAACCTATCAATAAACTTATCCTCATCTCGCTGTAATCAAAAGTTACATACATAAGGAAGTAATAGTTTTAGGTTGTGTATATTGTGTTCCTTGAATAGAGTTTACTGTTAAAGTGCTACTTACACAACGCTTCAATCACAGTGAGCGATGAAATTAGAACTGAAAGACTTAATTTCTATTATATGGGCAAATTTATGATACTAGGGTATTTTTATTTACAATTTGAGCCCGTCTATGGGCCCGTCTATCGTATAAGTTTTCATACCAAGGCTGCAAGGATATAAAGGATATAAAAACGTCACGGAAATTAAAAACTAACTTTTTTGGCGCTGTTTTCACCCTTAACTCTATAAAGGACAAATACGCAGACTAAATTATTATCACTTCATTATGTCCCTTCTTAGTTGAAAACTCTAAAAACTAGATACTTCGTCAATATTTTTCATGGACACTGTTTATGTTTTGAGAGCTTGTCGTACCAATTTACTGCGTTTACACAAGCGTGATAGATCCCCAATCTTGTTACGAAGATAATCAAAATCCCCCCAAAACTCACAAACTATCTGCGATATTCCGAGCAGCCTTTGTTATCTTAAATTAACTTAAATTCCAAAACTCGTTACGACCTCATTAATTTCATATGATTCGATTATGAAATATTTAGCGTCCGATTCAATCAGTTTGATTTATATTCGGTTTGCGTCGCTTTATCAATATTAATTTTACACGAATTATTTGTGGATTAATATCGTTCATGATTATCATTGCAATGTTGTGTTAACGGACCATTAACGTCGTATGATTCGACGAAATCTTAAGGTGACGCCTTGATAATTTGGCTGTAGCGATGTCCATTTTTCTCAGCAATGACTAAAGCTAAGAAATTAAAGTTCACTGTCAGGTATTCATCATGTCTTTGTCTTTGAATTACCCATAGCATAACACGATTGGTCAACTTTTATAACACAGAATATTCAATCAAAAAGACCTCTGTAAAAAAAGGGATTCCTATTTTGCCAACAGAGGAGAGTGATATAAGCTTCCAAAATTTGTACATAAATTGGTTCTAATATACACTTTAATTTGTCCATAGCTTATATGAAATTTATTTATGGTTTTTAAATTACGTGACAAAAACCATTTTGTCGCTACGCCCTTTCAATTTTTTGCTGTTCCATTGCTTGTTTTCTATGAGAGGCCGGGCCAGCCTCGCATAGAAAACAAGCAATCTCAAACACATCCAACACGGTTTTTTACTTCAACATGGCGTCACCTTAAGGTAAAAAAATGGTGGATGATTACTCGTTGATAGAGTCTTTTGTGTCTTCTATTTGATTACGAACTTGTATTTTAGAGCGGTATTTTTGTCTGATATTGCCCATGAACGTCGAAATATTATCATAGTGCGAGATTATTCATCATGACATAACTTTTGTACAGTCTACTGAAGATTTAAATCTACAACCTCAGGATGATTTTATCGAAACCGGTTTTGTTATACATTAAACTTGTTATAAAGCAGAATAAGTGCAAAAAAGTGTATAATCTATCTGCTAAATATCGACTAAGTTTAATGTACAGTCAAAGATATATTTTTAGGGTTCCGTAGCCAAAATGGCAAATCAAATTCCGTAGCAAAAACTGAACCCTTATAGATTCGTCATGTCTGTCTGTCTGTCTGTCTGTCCGTCCGTATGTCACAGCCACTTTTCTCCGAAACTATTAGAGCTATACTATTGAAGCTTGGTAAGCAGATGTAGTCTGTGAACCGCATTAAGATTTTGATGCAAAAATGGAAAAATTATTAAAAATTTTATAGGCACAACTGAAACAAAAAAAAATTTTTTTCATCTAGCCTATGCGTGTGGGGTATCTATGGATAAGTCTCCAAAAATCATATTGAGGTTTCTCATATCATTTTTTTCTAACCTGAATAGTTTTCGAGAGAGACTCTTCCAAAGTGGAAAAATGTGTGTCTCCTCTAATTTCTAAAGTAGGGGCATGATAATTCTAAAAAATATATATGATGTAGATTACTATAAAAACTACCAACGAAAATTGATTTGAACGAGATCTAGCCAGTAGTTTTTTTTATACGTCATAAATGGTAAACCTTAATCTAAATTTCATTAAATCGACTGATATAATATAAAAATGAATCAAAAACATTTTAATTTCATAAAAATAAACCTTATTGCTGCTGCGGAACCCTTCATGGGCGAGTCCAACTCGCACTTGGCCGCTTTTTTATCTTGTCGTCTATAGCAAAAGGTTGTTGTTCTCCAAATAGTACCCTTGCTTGTAAAAATTACGCTTCACAGAATTTTTATTACATTTCCTTTCGTCCTCTATTTTTGGGCGTGTTAATATTTAATTAGTAAGCCGAAAACGAACGTGTAATAAAAATAGCGACGCAAAAATATCACCGCAACAAGCATAATTAGCATTGTAACGAGAACATTAATACGACACAGCGCAGCGCGTGGACACTGGACTCGAATGCTTTCCCGCTCGCACTTACGCTTCAAGTTACATAACACCACCGCCGGGCCGCCTATATAAAGCGCGACTCGTGCCTTGTTAACTCACTTAGCTAGCAGCAGCCGACCAGCAAAAACCGATTCGACAAGCTCATAGAGTAGTCTTTCGGTAGCGGCTCGGTTCATAGGTTACAGAGTACGATAGCCTTTACGTAGTCTACTCTGGACACCTAAGTCATAGGCTAGGAATGAGATAGCCTTTACGTAGTCCATTCCGAACCCTATAGCAGTTAGGTCAAAAGTAAGAAACACCAGCTAATGTAAACTGTTCCTTACAATAGTAATTGTGTGTACGCATCTTTATATTGTGACAATACATGTATAAACTGTGGCCGGCTGTTTCATTTATTATCACAACTACCCTACATCTGGCGCCCAACGTAAAATAAAGAACCTACAATCTACAACAAATAAAGTACCCTACAATCTGGCGCCCAACGTAAAATAAAGTACCCTACATCTGGCGCCCAACGTAAAATAAAGACCCTACATCTGGCGCCCAACGAAAAATAAGGAATATACAATCTGTCAACAAAATATTATAAAAAGTGGGTAGTCTGATAAAATACGATGTCACCGCCATTGCCGCCAGCCTTATTGCAGGGGGAGGGCAAAGAAGAACACCCTGTTGAATATGCTAGTCGACTACTGACACCTGCGGAAAGAAATTATTCAGTCACTGAAAAAGAAGCACAAGTCATTGTATGGGCAACGAAACATTTCAAGGGATTAAGATATGAAGGAACGAATAACAAACTGGTTCAACATAAACATAACAAACGGCCAGAAATGTTACCTGCTATACGTTTTTCTATGAACACAGCACATAATCAAAGCACAGGATATACAGCAGCACACCTCACGTTCGGAAGAGAATTGCGAACACTTTATGATATCACTCATAATTTCACTGAAATTGTCAACACTGAAAATTTTGTACCTGCAATCACGCCATATTTAAAACAACTAGCAACTGACTTAACTATTGCTAAAGAAAATGTTGAAAATATGCAAGATAACAACAGAGAAAGAGCAAATAAGAAAAGAAAACCAGATCCTGGTTATAAAGTCGGAGACTTAGTCTTAGTGGAAACGCATCCAATCAGCCGTCGTGAAAAACAATTCTCAGCAAAACTCGCTCCTCGCCGTGACGGACCGTATGTTGTAATGAAATAAAATTAAATTAAGAAATTTAAAAAAACCCCCGCCAAAAAACTTTAAAAAGTAATGAAATAACATTTCCTGACTTTAAGTTTAAATCATTCCTAAGAGTAAAGTAATATTTTAGTCCATAATTGTTGTCAAGGTGTGTCGGGGGACCGCTAAGTAAACTACCACAACAGCGACTTTTGCATTTTGTATCGCCATAATAGTCGCTGATTCTCTCGATTCGGGTCGCTGTGAACAGACCCTTAATTTATATTGTTATGTGAAATCAAACATCTACATTAGCGGTCCCCCGACACACCTTGACAACAATTATGGACTAAAATATTACTTTACTCTTAGGAATGATTTAAACTTAAAGTCAGGAAATGTTATTTCATTACTTTTTAAAGTTTTTTGGCGGGGGTTTTTTTAAATTTCTTAATTTAATTTTATTTTATGCTTTTTAAACTTGTGCAGAATAATTCCTATCAACTGGATCATATTCCAATGAATACCATCAATAAAATATGTCCTCTTGGATGAGGCCATCAATATGAGCCCAAACATGAAACCTCCGCTTTAGGTTCACACGGAGCTTGGCTCCTATAGAATCCAGGTGATGCTGCAGCAGCAGCATGCAAATATTTACTGTTTATCTACGTCTTACTGGTTGTCGCAATTAAAATGAGCCCAAACACGAAACCTCTGCTTTAAGTTGGTGAGGAGTTGGGTATCCTATTGATTACCAGGTGATGCTGCACCACCAGGCCAACTTTCCAATAATGTGTATATATTCATAAGTGTCTCGAACCAGGATGCAAAATATAAAACCCATCAAACGACTGCAAGTTGCTAATCGTCCTATCACGAACCAGATATACCGTGATATTTCAGCAATGAGCAGGCTGATGATGATGAACTATAGCTAAGAACACTCACCGTCATGTAAGCTTTCAAACAAAAAAAACTAGATCAAAATCGGTCCACCCGTTTGGATGCTACGATGCCACAGACAGACAGACAGACAGACAGACAGACAGACAGACAGACAGACAGACAGACAGACAGACAGACACGTCAAACTTATAACACCCCTCTTTTTGGTCGGGGGTTAAAAATACGGTCATTCTATTTACGAGGTTGCCAATCCTAGTGAACCAGAGAAGCCAGTTGGAAAATACCATTCTTCTGCAATAACCAAATTTGAAAAGAGAGATGATGAAACTCCAATTCCAGTCCTACCAATAAAACGACGTGGACGTCCAAGGAAGCAACCTTCTTCGTAATCCTGGTGCTCTTACGGGACGTCTGCGAGCACCAGAGGGGGAGACTGTAACGAGAACATTAATACGACACAGCGCAGCGCGTGGACACTGGACTCGAATGCTTTCCCGCTCGCACTTACGCTTCAAGTTACATAACACCACCGCCGGGCCGCCTATATAAAGCGCGACTCGTGCCTTGTTAACTCACTTAGCTAGCAGCAGCCGACCAGCAAAAACCGATTCGACAAGCTCATAGAGTAGTCTTTCGGTAGCGGCTCGGTTCATAGGTTACAGAGTACGATAGCCTTTACGTAGTCTACTCTGGACACCTAAGTCATAGGCTAGGAATGAGATAGCCTTTACGTAGTCCATTCCGAACCCTATAGCAGTTAGGTCAAAAGTAAGAAACACCAGCTAATGTAAACTGTTCCTTACAATAGTAATTGTGTGTACGCATCTTTATATTGTGACAATACATGTATAAACTGTGGCCGGCTGTTTCATTTATTATCACAACTACCCTACAGCATATAAATAAACGCACGTGACACGGTGGCAGCGGTGGGATGGATAAGGTCAGCAAAAAAAGGACATTAAAAGTATGCAAAAAATCAAAAATAACATGAAAATAATTACATCCTTTTAAACTTTGAAGTTTCTTTCCTCTCAAACTGGTTACAATAATTTTGTTTAAACATATCTTTTAGCTTTCAACTCTTTCTCTCTTTCCTTTATGTTCGTTTACAATTTTTTTATTTGCAAAATATGTACTCCGTTCTACAAGAAACTAGTACATACATGGCAAATCTGCTGTCGCTACCTATAGGTTCATTTTTAAACTGTCACAGATAACAGCGCGAGTCGCGTGTGCGAAACTGAGTTATGTGTGTAACTACTAAGTTCCAACACTTTAGCCTGAAAAACTTCGTCCGCGAGCGATTTATAACTGTACCGATTAGAAAGTTATAATATATAAGTATAATTTTCAGTATTTAAAAGAATAATTAAAGTAATTATAATATGTACTGTTTTATTTATGTGGGTTATTTTAAACTTTATATTTTTTTTTATTTACTGTGCCGTGTGCGTTATTAGAAATTGATATTAGGAAGTAAAAATTGCAAGTCACAGTTATTTTTTATGTTTGTTTCATTCGAATTAGAGTTTTATGATTGAGGTGGTTTGTTTGCCTGTCCATGGCATAGTGCCACGCCTCCGTGGCCCGGTGGTCAGAGCATCGTTCTTGACTTGGAGGTCGTGGTTCGATTCCCGCGATGGAAACATGTTATTTCCAAGTTTGGTTAGGACAATGCAGGCTGATCACCTGACTGTCTGATAAGTAAGATGGGCATGTAAAAAGTCGATCCTGCGCCTGATCTCTCGCCAGTCGCCAGTCGTGTCGGTCTTCCGTCCCACTGGGTTATGACTTATGAGAATAAAAGAAATAGAGATTGCTCTTGTGTACTGCGCACACGCCTGGGCACTATACAATTACTCCTGCGTACCTGGCCTGGTTTCAATGAAACCGGCCACTGTCACTGAAACCGGTGTGGGGAGTATTATTATTATTATAGTATATTTGTTTAAACGCGGTTGAGACGAAAAAGTGTTCTTGGTTGTAACGCACTGCTCGGAATATATGAAAAAAAATATCAAAGTGTAAATCCCAAAATTATTTTCATTGAAATCTTCACAAAAACAACCTTATTTATTGTAACTGCCACTTATTATGCTCGATATACTGTGCCGGTCCACAGATTCTGCACAAAAACTGGCTTTAATTTCGAACTTTATACGACCGCAAATCGAAACCTTTGATTCATGTCTCTTGATTCTGATTTACATTGTTAACTACAACTTACTCTCGACACAATCGAGAATCGTATTAACTCGATATCATTACGAATTGGTATTTGGTACTACCTACATCTACACTAGCGAACTGTTAGTCTCTTCGGACGAAGCTTTAAAAAAGATTTTTATTATTAGCACTTTAACTTCACCAAAATTTTGAATTGGATATAGGAATACGAATAGGAACAGCTTTTTTGGCAGCACCGTCACTTTAGAAGACTCAGAGGCAACTGAACTGCCTCCCCGCAATTACTGAGACCTGGATTGCTGATGTCAGCTGGTGTCAACACTAGCCCCTACACTGTAGGACCTACAGGTTTGAGACAAAACAGCACGATCACGCCGCGCGCCGTGGGCTAACTTGTGATCAAGATAGAGAAATTGACATTTGCCTAACGTGATTTCGATCTTGATTGTTCATTGAGACACAGTTTCATTGGATTCCAACGCTGTATCAATGTACCAGTGCTTCCACTAGCTAGCACTCGTTATAGTACCAATGTAAATGAGCATTTAAAGTGAAGATAACCGCAAACTCCGTCATGCTGGACCATAATGGTCCCCGCACACTACATATCGATTATTAGCTCTGTAAAACTTAAACTGAAGAGAATAATAATTGCGACAAACGATGTCGGTGAACAGAGGGGTTAGTGCGAGTTTTATTCGATCATACGCATCGAGCGCGTAAACGCGAATTTATATGGGATCAAAGCAGTATCCACGTTAGCCAGTAGATGGCGCTGCTTTGATCCCGCCATATACTGGCTAACGTGGATACTGCTTTGATCCCATATAAATTCACGTTTACGCGCTCGATGCGTATGATCGAATAAAACTCGCACTAACCCCTCTGGTCATAATATTTTATACAGGGTGTAACAAAACAAGATAATAGTTTAGGGTGTTATTACAAAGGGGGCTATATATAGGGCCCACTGTGAAAGTAGCAACGCCGAAAGAGTTTTTTGTGATTTGTACGGGCAAGCGCCCCAGCGTCATGAATTTTCCCATATAAAAGTATTACAGTATGTCTTGATGTCATAAAAAGATTTTTAAAATTTAAAACATAATATTGTGCATTTTCGGCAACTTCCCCGATTATCTTCAAATTTTCATTTGTTTTTTCAATAATTTGGTTCGAAAGTCTAAACTCCATAGACTACGAACCATTTATTTGATACAATATACATACGAACATAATATTATAGCCCCCTCTTTTTTAGAAATCGGTTAACAAGCAACGTATAACGACGAAATTCAGTATAAAATCACTCCCGCACCTAATAAATAGGCTTATCCAATCCACTTCAAATTTAAATAGCAGTCCTCCCTGAGGTAATCATAAACATATAAAGAATATATTTGTATATATCATAGAATATTTAAATATCTGTATATGTCTCTTTGAATATCGCATAAACTTTTATAGGCTTTTATGAATGGGAAATAAAACGCAATATGTCGTAAAACGGTTTTGATTAAAATGTTATCTGCAAATATTATTTGAAAAGTCGGTATAGGCTACGTCCCCGTAGTCCAGAAGTATAGAGCGCGGCTTTTGACTCAGAAGTCGTGGGTTTATTTCCCGAAGTTGTTAATTGTTATGTTATTTCAAAGTTTGGTTGTATAGTGCACGCTGGTCACTGTTGTCTGACAAGAAAGATGATCCCTGCGTCGCGGACGGGCATGTAAAAAGTCGATCCTATCGGTGCCGGTCATACCTTCCACTGGGTTATGTGAGGTGTCGCGGTCGGTCACCCTGGTTTATGAGAGTAGGAGGAGAGAAAGAGAGATTATAAAAAGGCAGTACACGTCCTGATGATGAATTTTTCGAAACCGGTCGTGTATATGATAATTTTAAGTGTATTATTTAATTCAAAGAGAGATTGTTCTTGTATATTGTATGCATATTATAGTGATTATAGCGTTGGCAAGTAATCATCTTGAGTAAATATATACAAATACAAATACAAATACTTTATTTAACGTAAATAAGAATTTACAATTTTCAAGAGTGATGGTCCCCCAAACTAGGCGAGGCCTGTCCTATGGGGGAATTTAAAAAGTACAGGATGTAAGAAATGCGGCTAACACAACAGAAACAAATACTAGCCCCCTTACTAATAAACGTTGTATAAGCTTTGAATAGTTATACAGTGTTTTGTTCCTGTCACACAAGTGACATTTGTAATTGGTTTGAAGAAGACAAAACACTGAATAACTATTCAAAGCTTATACAGCGTTTATTAGTAAGGGCCTAGAAGTTTAGGACTCATGAATTACTATTTCAGGGCCGCATCTCAATATAAGTTTCATAATCTAAATTCTAAGTCATAAAGAATATTGCATACTTATGCCTAAAATTACATAAGTAATCCTAAAATTAATGGGCTTTTTATAGCCTCAGGCTATAAAATCTAAAACTTATATCTAAGTTCTAGCATTTGCGCGGGGCTTAGTCATTCAGATCAGATTTCTTATTGGATATTTGAACTGAGTTACGATTGAATGAAATATTTTTTTCCTTAGTGAGATTGGTGTTTGTTCCAAATAGTCCGAAATCATCCGGGACTTCCCGGTATATTTCGGACTGTCCGAGATATTTCGGACTTTCTGGGAACTTTCAGAATATTATCCGATATATTTCGGACTGTCCGGTGTATTTCGGACTGTTCGGGATATTTCGGACTGCCCGGGACATCCCTAACTGTCCGGGACCGTCCCGTCCCGTAACCTTTCCGGGTAATCCCGCTAACGGCGGAGACAAGACACGCAATTTGGATGGGAGATCCTAATGGGTACACAGTGCTTTGCATAATGAGCTACCGTACGCGATTAGGTTTTAACGATGATGACTATGTTGAAATATTCACGACGGCACCAATCTGAACCTTAAGTGAAGGCAGTAAGGTTCAATTTATACGCTGTTGCGCCGTTCATTCTAATTTGTATTCTTCATGCTTCCATAGGCGTCATGCTTTGTAGACGAAATAACGGAGACGTATTTTTAAGATTAAAATATCTGTGTCTAGTGCGAGTTGGATTTTTACACATTTTGTGTCCTGCGTAAATCGTTACATAGATATTATGTTTCACTACCTTTAGGAACCGTCATGATAATTTATGGGTATCGGTTACGGAGCTGAAAAGGGTTGAAAATTCTTGCTTGTTTTTCGTTTGTGAAAATATTATTCCATATTATATTATCATAATATGTAATATTAAATTGTAATAATAATTTATAATTGTTAGTCATAATATTAAAAACGAAACATGACACCACAGTGCTGCTTTAGCGATTTAAGATATTTTTTTTATTAAATGAGGGGGGCAAACGAGCAAACGGGTCACCTGATGGTAAGTAGCTACTGTCACCCATGGACACTCGCAACATTAGAAGAGCTGCAGGTGCGTTGCCGGCCTTTTAAAAGGGAATACGCTATCTTCTTGAAGGTTTGCAGGTCGTATTTGGTCCGGATATACTGGAGAACTTTTAGTCTAAACTTTGTTATGACGCATGTTTTTTATTATAATATAATTTTTAATGAGAACGTTGGTCATCATTTCATTTATACAGATACCATTTTATTCACCGTTGATTTCTCAAGCCCTTTCAAGCGATAGTTTTTACAGCCTCGGGTGTAAAAATAAGTTATCTGCAGTAAAATCATTGGTTTAGTTAAACAGACAATCTAGATACGAAGGGACGTTTTATGGTTGAACCGCTTTAGAGGGTAAAATATAAGGGTTGAAGTTATAGGTTTTCCCCAAAAATAGATTGTTGAATACAATCAGTTCGTCCGGTCGTAAAGTGCGGGGATTAACTTTGTTGTTGCTAGGAAGTTTAGGTCCCTAGGTAATTATTTAAACCTAAACAATACCTAGTATGTATGATAGGAAGTCAATTTTCGACCATGGTTCACTTCACGAGAAGAGTTTCAAAATATTTTGATACTTATTTACAAAATTTGTATGAAACTTTGTGACTAACCTCATAATTGAAGACATGAGTGGATGAAGGGGGTAACGAACAAATTGGAAACTTTCGTCTTTTGCAAAATAAAAAAAATGTTGATTTTATGTATAGCTCTAGCTTATACATAATATCAACATCATATTTTTATGATATTAGCTAAGGGAAAAATGAATTATTGCTCTTATGTTCTAAAATGTTAGTTACCCACTTCATTCATACATGTCTTCAATTTAGAAAATAGCACACTAGCTGTACACAGCAATAACATTAGCGAGAACGCGATATACATCTCTGTCGATCATATTTCCTACCCGATTAACTATAAATTTTCCTATTGAATTTAATCCTAAAACAAAATATTCAAAATTTAAATAAAGTATTTGGCAATATCTAGAATTCTACAAAGTTGTTGAGTGTTGTTGCATATGCATAGGTAAGCTCCATGCAAGACGCAAAGCTTTTAAGCTCATAACTGCTAAGCTTTCAGATCACGTGAATTCGTTATGCCGTGGAAATTAGTTTTAGGGTTGCATTACATTGTAGATTTTATATACACTAGATGATGCCCGCAACTCCGCGCGGGAACCGTACATTTTACCGTATCAAAAAGTATTCTATGTCCTTTTCCAGGACTGAATGTGTCTCCATGCCAAACAGCAAAATCGGTTCAGCGGTTGGAGCGTGAAGAGGTAACAGACAGACAGACACACTTTCGCATTTAAGTAAGGTATAGATGGACACGTCTTTTACATTATTAAAGTGTGTCTGTCTTTCTGTTTGTCACTTGACGCCTACACCACAATATTTAATTTGCCAACATATTTTAGTTCCGGAAAGGGACACAAAACTAATTTAACGAGAAAGATGTAGTCAAAAACACGTAAGTTTTTTAACTTATCTATAAGTTTTTTTAAATTTATAAATGCGAAAGTCTGTCTGTCTGTCTGTTACCTCTTCACTCCCAAACCGCTGAAACGATTTTGCTGAAATTAGGTATGGAAATACGTTGAGTCCCGTAAAAGGACAAGATACTTTTTATCCCGGAAAAATGTACCCTCGTGATAAACGAATTTTGGTGCAACGGAATTATAGTCTATTAGCTATGTCCACATTATGCAACTTCATCTTCAATTTTCGTCATCTTCTTTTTATTCAACTTTCGTTTGGCATATTCAATAATAATTGAATGCGTCAAAATCCACCGTTGAAAGTAATAGCGAGCGCTACCATTTCAACGCGCGTCACGGGCATGCCTCACGTTCGCTGTTGACTGCGCTATAACGCATGCCCTTGACGAACAGAAAAAGGTACATGTGGACAAAGCCATAAACTATCTTTTGATACATTTTAAGTAATTATTTGTTTCAAACCAATTTGTCATACGGAAATTTGGTCTCCCACTTGTATCTAATAGAGCCGTGACAACTTCACCACATACTATTTAACTAACCCAAGTTTAAATGATTTATCATGTTGGTTGGTGACAAGTTATTTACCAAGTATGTTGTGTCAATAGTTTCGGCAAAGGACCACTTTTGGATATAATCGAAGCATATTACCGACAAAGTGAAGAAATATAATCCTACTTAGTATATAGTGTCAAATAAAGGAGCCACACTTAAAATATAAAATATTAAAATAAAAAATATTTATTATAGGATTAGCAATTTTGCATGTAGGAGATTTGTAGAGGAGATATTATCCTTATTACTACGGAACCAGAACGCAGACAGTCTGTAAAACATGTAACTTTAAAGTCCGTATTTGAATCACACTTCTGTAGGTGCGCGTCAAAATACCGCCTGGAACTCATAAAAAGCGCCCCATGAAAAGGCTACACAATCCTTGGCTTGGAAAAAACACACGCATGAAAATTTTCCAGCCTGTGGCTTACACTCCGCCATTGTCCACGCGATTTCTTTCACGGCGTATGTGCCTTAATTAAAAATGCACTCCAACAAAACCACCCGCAATTAGAGTGGGACAGCAACACAATTAAGACCTCGGAAGTCCCTCTCGCACGATACGCATCAAATGAGCCAAGTAGCCTTTGACATGTGTCCTTAATTTTCGTAATTACAATAATTGCTGATTTGTCCGCTCTAAAGTTACCGTGCGTACTGCGTAGCTATAAGTCTTCCCAATATTAATAACAGCTTCTTGTTATTACTTTGCTATTAGTTAGTTTTGTTTTGCTGTACAAAATATAAAATAAATTAATTAATAAAACTGTTCACTGACGTAGGCAGAAAAGCGGCTAGCCTGAAGTGGAGCTGGGCAGGGCACGTCTCCCGTATGCACCCGGACAGATGGGCGCGTCTGGTTTCGAAGTGGCTACCGACTGGTCGGCGTAACAGAGGCCGACCCAAGAAAAGGTGGCGCGACGAACTGGATGCGTTCGAGAGTGGTCATCAACATCACAAGATCGTGAATTTTGGTAAGGAAGAGGGGAGGCCTTTGCTTAGCAGTGGGACACTGTAGGCTACTAATAATAAAACACCGTTCAGGCATTGGTGCTAGGTAAACTATAAAATCAGCTGTTTCAAATTGTAGGATAATATAACAAATAAGTAATGTGGTATGTAACAAGTTTGTAGTCAATATTTTAGACGTAGCACAGTAATTTTCACGAAATTAATGACCAGTAAAATGGTAATTGGTAGCTGTAACATGATCTGAGGGGTTAGTGCGAGTTTTATTCGATCATACGCATCGAGCACGTTAACGCCAATTTGTATGGGATCCACGTTAGCCAGTAGATGGCGCTGCTTTGATCCCATACAAATTCGCGTTAACGTGCTTGATGCGTATGATCGAATAAAACTCGCACTAACCCCTCAGGAAGTTTCATAGTATCAGCATATCCATTAAAACTGTGGAGTATAAGTATTATTAACATAATGTATAAATTTTTAGGGTTTTGCTACAAAGTACAACAATATAATCTATCCAACTCATTGCCGCATACAATAAATATTAATTGATAACTAATTAATGAATAAGTACTTAAAATATTTAATTTATGACATGAACTCTATACATTTTCTATCGAACTCCAAAACAATTAAATGTCTCTGATTGCGACCGTTACATACATTAGCCATAGGTAAATTTCCCAAAACATCCACAACCGAAAATTTATACCAAACCTTAATACCAATACGACATACTCCAAGTAATCTTAATCCGTCAAGGCACGGAGGCATACAGAGGAAGGATGTCAGAACAAGCGCAGCCAACAGCTGGCGCCACCAACTCGCTCCAGCACAGGCCAGTGCGCTCGCTTACACAATTCATATAACAGATATAACGTTTTCTTTAGCTTGTTTATACCTGAACCAGTGGATCTCAAACTTATTTGATGGCGGAACCCTTTTAAAAACAACATTTTTGACATAACCCTAAACGTGCGTTGTCATAAAATTTTAGATTATATGTATTAACTACTAAACTCATTTTGTACCGTCGAGAGAGTGAGCCGTTAAGAGGATACACCAAGGGCTAGAGAAATGAATAAAAAAGCACTTGTAATATCTATTGCTGTCTCCCTTACCTCAAGCCTCCCCCGCAGAGCGTGATAGAGACAACTGCAGAAAATTTTGTATGGAAAAACGGCTTTAGTGTATCCTCTTAATATTTCATTAAAGCGACCGCGGGACAGGACGCGTTTATTATTAAATTCCTATTAACTTTTCTAATTTTAAAATTAAAGCCTGAAAGTTATTATGGCGCGTAATTATAAAGTAAATTGAAACTAGATGCTATATTATCTATACATATAATAAAATCGTAGGAAAGTCAATTCTGTACTTTGAATATTTTTGAAAAATGATACTTGGGACGTGATCTACAATCGATATGGAAGCCAAAAATATAGTTTTTAGAATTTTTGTCTGTTTGTCTGTCTGTTTGTCTGTTTGTCTGTTTGTCCGTTTGTCTGTTTGTCTGTATGTATGTCCGGGATAAACTCAGAAAGTACTGAATGGATTTACTTCAAATTTTGCACGAATATTATTCATATTTATATTATATTATTCATTATGACGGTCGGGTCAACACATAGGCTATATATTATGACGATATCACCTAGGGCGGGGGGAGGGGCTCAAGTTTCAATATTTTTAGTTTTTTGCTCATATCGCTAAAACGGTGCGTTGTAGAGAGAAAATGTCCTGTACGTAATGAAAGCCCATAAAATTTCCTACAAATTTCTCCTTCACACTTTGTATCTATCTTCACTCCTTGCCATGCTATGAGCTTTTGTCTATCTTTTCTATACAAATTTCGAGTGTCGTTTGATTAACATGCTGGGAGCTTTGGTATCGGTCTTTTCTCGGTCTTTTCCAACCCCCCCCCCACCTCCCCAAATTTTGCTTCAAACAAAGCGGTGTTGCGGCGTTATACATCTTTTTTAAGAACAAAGTTAAAAACTAAACTACACATACGGTTTTCCAGTGTCGTTTGTTTTGGGGGGGGCTGCGCCCCCCCAAACACCCCCCCCCTTATTCCTCATGAAACTTTTGTTCATAATTAAAAGGAATCGTAGAGTTTGTATTGCGTCTTAATTATCCTTTGTAGGAACAAACTAAGTCATCTATACATATAATAAAATCGTAGGAAAGTCAATTCTGTACATTGAATATTTTTGAAAAATAATACTTGGGACGTGATCTACTATACTAACGCAGACGAAGTCGCGGGCAACAGCTAGTAGAGCATAAAAGGCCAAAAAAATCACGTTTGTTGTATGGGAGCCCCCCTTAAATATTAATTTTATTTTATTTTTAGTATTTGTTGTTATAGCGGCAACAGATATACATAATCTGTGAAAATATCAAATCTCTAGCTATTACCGTTCTTGAGTTACAGCCTGGAGACAGACAGACAGACGGACAGACAACGAAGTCTTAGTAATAGGGTCCCGTTTTTACCCTTTGGGTACGGAACCCTAAAAAGGCCAAAAAAATCACGTTTGTTGTATGGGAGCCCCCCTTAAATATTTATTTTATTTTATTTTTAGTATTTGTTGTTATAGCGACAACAGATATACATAATCTGTGAAAATATCAAATCTCTAGCTATTACCGTTCTTGAGTTACAGCCTGGAGACAGACAGACAGACAGACAGACAGACAGACAGACAGACAGACAGACAGACAGACATACGGACAGACGGACAGACAACGAAGTCTTAGTAATAGGGTCCCGTTTTTACCCTTTGGGTACGGAACCCTAAAAAGCAACAAAACTTCTTCACAATAGAATCATCTAATTGAGGAAATAGGAAAATCTCGCACGCAATTATGCCATTGTTTATCGGTGTGTCATTGTTTATGGCATATGAATGCAAATAGCACTTAAGCGCTAATCTAGCTCACATCTAGATTCCCTATTTCCAAGGCTAATAAACGTAAAAGAAATCCAATCTATAGATTCATTTCCGATGAAAACTTGTTGTAAAATGGATTACAGTCGCTATTCGCTAGTTGCAGCAGATTATTTTTAATCCACTTTTATGGATGGTTGTACTTGTTGTTTTAATAACGAGAATTTTTCTTGCAAAATTATGTACAGTTTAGTAGTTTACACATTATTACATAATATGTTTCCGAACCAGTGTAACAAAATATATTGTTCTGTAGATTTTATCTGTTTTGCACAAGTTCAAAAGTTAAATAAACTCAAGACCTGTTTAGGTTAGACTCTTGAGTTTATTAACTTAATATGATATTACATTACGTTTTTAAAACAAAACTGTGAAAACAATTCATAATATTTAATATTATGTATTATGTTAAACGAGAAATTGAAAAATATCGCAACATCTAAAAACCTGATTGATCCAATTAAATCTAAAACCAAAATAACAAGGAAAAGGAGACGAAACACGTGTAAAGTTTAAGTTGATTTAAAAACGTCAAAATGGCGGGCCATTTTTCATCCGTTATCGCAGTTAAAGATATAAAATTCAATTAGTCATCTGTAGATAAAGCCGTGATGGACAAAGGTGGGGGATCGAAGGCTTTGACGGCTGATTTATTATCGCCGGACGCCGATGTTGGAGATGGGAGAAGGAAGTTTTCTAATTGTATTACTTAATCTTCCGAGTATTCAGGGTGCATTTTGGTCGTTAACTTTGTAATTGACACAGTTTTAATCTTGTGTGTTGGTACAAGAGGTAAAAAAGTTGATAAGAATCTAATAAATTAAATTGGGGAAGAAAATTAAACCACTCATTGTTTCCGTAATAATATTCTGCTGAGTTAAAATAAAAAATATAACATGCAAAAATTATAATCTTTTAAAAGTTTTTGTGATGGTACAAAGGAAAACAGTCGCTTTAGTTCAGCTAGGGAAAATGTCAATTAATGGCGTACTCTTATTAAAAGTCAACCTCGTGACTCATAATTTTTTCAACACCTAGTTTTGGATTTTGTCGACCTATTTAAAAACACCTACTCCTCTGAAAGTATAGACGCCCGGTCCAGAAATTCCCGTATAAATAATTTGCTGCGAATGTGATAATCGAATTTATAACATGCAATAACAATATTTTATTTTTTATGAGTCCTCCGTTGGAGGGACACCGGCATATTTTAACGTTATAGACGCGCTGCCACATTTGCGGAGGCTGATAAATGTATAAGATTTTGGGATTTGTTTCTGATGTTCCTGTGATAAAATGTTCCTTCTGAAAGGGGAGGTTTGATGGAAGCTTACATCTGTTTGTGATTGACGCGAATAAATAAGGGTTATGATGTGAATGTTAAAAGGTATACAGTATACAATAGTATTATATTGCTATAGTCTAACATAATAATATGTACTACAAAATGTTCAGATTGTGGGATATACTAGGGCTCGCTTTGCTCGCCCTGATTATATCTGTTTAGTATTTTTGAGCCTTTTCACTTTTTGAAGCAACCAAAGAAACCTTTCTTCCTTTTTAATATTGCAAAAAGCCATAGCGTTATTCAAGCAGATTACTCTAAAACTGTAACGACCCATTTTACTACTCTGTTCTCCAATTTTAAGCTCCTAATTTCCACAAAATTGTCCCGTCCAAAATACAGGCAAGTACCTGATTTAAAAATGATAAAACAGTTTACGAGGGACTTAAAATTCACAGGGAATTAATTCTGAAAGGACACGGAGCTCTCTTAGCCGGATTGGATACATGCACCGCTTGAGAATTTTTAACTAGCGCAACTCGAATCCCCAGATTTAAAGTTCTCATTTAAACGTTTTATATTGCCCTAATTTTTGATTTGGAACTTAAATTTGGAACTGTATAGTATATCCCTACAAAGACGATTAACGTTATTTTTGCTAACCGACTTCAAAAAAGGAGGTTATCAATTCGACGCGTATGTATGTAATATTTCCAGAAGACCCCATTAATTTTCGTATATGTTAGTCTATATCAGCGTCTGAACAAATGTGCAAAATTTCAAAATTGTACGTATGTATGTTGTTATGTTTGTAATAATAATATATACTTAATAATAATAATCTTTATTTGCAAAAATACAATAATATTATAATAAAAATATCTCAAAATCGGTTAAATAGTTTTGCAGATAGGGAGTTTTCTTAATAAATAAATAATTAAAATACCTACTTAACAATTTTATCATGCAAGCTAAATCAGCCAATTTGATAGTAATTATTCACGCCTCATTCTAAAAATTCTTATTAAAATACGAATCAAGTATAAATATATTTTTAAAATTTGTATAGTGTCTACAATACTTTTTTGACGTTGAGTCTCCACTCTACAGACCTACTTTAGGTTCAAAAACATACAAACATAGAAGTGAAACTATTATAAAAGTCAATGTGAAACTACCCTAAGCCATAAAATGGCAGATAAGGAAAGTTAAGAAATAGCCATAATTCGTATCGGAAATCGATGGGGGACGAATTAATAAGGTAACAATATTTTTGATGGCCAAACATACTCGGGAAATGTGTTAGCGAAATTAGACTTTTTATCGCTTCCCGTGAGTGGAATATAGACTTTATTACATGGCGTGTAAGTGTCGTTTCCCCATATCACGTTATACAGGTAAATTTTATGAATATGAGTATTGTTATTGTGGGTTTCTTTGGAAATTTGTTTAATAAACGAATTCGTATGTCTAAACCTTTTAGGAGCCCAACCCAGGTGAATAAATTCAAGTGTAATTTTAAATAGGCAACTTTTAATTATTTCCTCTGGAACGAACTGTTACCAGCAGTATTTCCGGACCAATACGACCTGCAAACCTTCCAGAAGAGAGCATATTCTCTTAAGGCCAGCGGCAATTTATATAAGATAACAAAGAATACCAAAAATAATTTCCTGAGAAAAAAATGACTTTAAGTAAATATTTAATTACAATAATTACTACGCCTAAATTAAATTTTCTTTTCTCAATTCCACAAGGAATTTAGAAAACTTTGGTAATTTAAATGTTAATTATTCTTTTCAGTTATTAACAATAATCCTTGTTTCGCATTTGAAGTCGACTAATTACTGAAAGAAAATTGCTTCCCAATTAAAAGAATACTGAATGTTTTAATATGCAGACGAATGTTTTAAAGTTGAAAGAAATTCTTAAGAGGGTTTTCTTTTCAGAAAAGAATAAAAAAGACACAATATACATATTATCTAAATACAGAACCACCTCTTCTGGAAGCATCTGTTGGTTAAAAAATATTTCATACTTAATGAACTGGTAAACGTCGCTTTGCCATATACGGTTTTTAGTGAATGAGAAAATATATTGAGCAATTTCAGACCTTGGGCATATTCTATCAGACAGAGAGCGGTCACGCGGTCAAAAGATCAAGCGGTCAGGTCTGTGTTCTCTTTGTCACACAGGAGGCATTCTGACGCAGTTATAACGCTTCCTGTATGAGTATATAAAACGTTACATAAAACAAAGAACGCAAAACTGACAGTGCCAACGCTTGACCGCGTGACCGCTCGCTGTTTAATAGGTCCCTTACGTGCAGCGTACAAAATTTCACGAAAATCGCTACAGCCCGCTAAACAACGCTTCTATTTTTCTATATGTAAGTATTTTTTACTCTTTGGTATTGTAAGGGCCGACACACGGGAGGGTGTTGACAAGGACTCTTGAGGGAGTCATTTCGTGTTGAGTAACACAACATTTACATTCTTGTTGATTGTTTAAAAATTCGTATTTGAATGTTAAATTTATGACTGAATTATATTATTATGATTAGAATTAAAAAAAAATATTTTGTATTTTGGAATGTGTTGTTTTTGTTGCGGAATATTTTTTTATAAAATAAGGGGGCAAATGAGCAAAGGTTACTCTGATGGAAAACAACTCTTACACATTCTCGCTCACTTATTCACTCTTAGACACTCGCAACATTAGAAGAGCTGCAGGTGCGTTGCCGGTCTTTACAGATTACACTATTATCTACTACATTATTATCGTATCACATTATTCCAGGCTACAAAGGAAAAAAAATGTTTTTATAGAGCAGCGTAGCAGCACCCAACAGTGATACTACGTCGTAGCAAGCTACGGGAGAGCGCGTAGCACGTGCTACGCTTCGTAGACGAGTTGTAGGCTTGTAGCCATAAAGTTAATATACCTAGCGGAATAGAGAAACAAAGGACTGAGCAAGCGAGATGTCACTATCGGTAACACTGCGTGGTAAAAAGAGACGTGTGATACATGTCAGCATCACTCTTTTTTTGACGTCCATCAGCCCGGATCAGCCCCGTTGACAATTTAATCTCATAGAATTCATGTTCAGTCATGCTTGTGTAAGTGTATACGTACACATATTTTTCACTCAAGCTGTCAAACGTAACCGAAATTGGTTTTCATCTGGAAAACCAATTTCGGTTACGTTTGACAGCTTGAGTTTGTTGCTCTATTCCGCTAGGTATATTAAGTTTATGGTTGTGTTGTAGCATGGCGTAGCCTGTCACGTTATGATAATATTTTTCGTATTTTTTTATATTTGTCTTTTGTGTGTGTGTATGTGTGTGGTGTATGTGTGTATTATGCTTCCAAAAATATGTGTGCAAAGCTTAATAATGATCAGTTGAGTAGTTTTCTCATGAAAGCCTACTAAACTTATATTCTCATTTAAAATAATATTAATAGGGATGAAACGTAATAATATTTATTATTATTATTTGTGTATAAAATTAAGACAATATAACATTAATACAATATTTATAGCACAATATTGTCTTCCTTCTTTTTCAAAATCGATTATACCCATATCCCTCTAAAACAACAGGCAAACAGGCTGTCGAAACAATTTGCGTGACAATTTGCGGCCTGAAAACAATCTCGGTACAGCCGAACACGTGGGAACTGAGTGGGATAGGAGAGAGGGATAAAAGAGAAATTCTCTTTGATTGTGTCAAAGCAATTGTTTCTAAGGACCCATTTTTGGGGTATCGGCAGGCCGACAGAACTCGTTATATTATGCATTCCCGTACACACAGCACGACTCCAGATCGGCTTGTGGTCAGTCCAATTTAATTTAAGCTGATCGCACATTAATCAGCTCTGTAGATATGCGCCGTATGCGTAACGCACCGCATAGGACAAGAAATGCGGCACGTACATATGAAATACACTAACCTTACTAAGTCTGCCGTAAAAAAACAAAAATATATTGCAGCTAATAAAACAAAAAACCAACCAAACAAATCATATAATTATGTTCTATTATTTATATACGTGAGTCGGAATGGGATTCGCACCCGCAACCCTCCTAGTGACGGAGGTCGTTTATCAACATAATGTAATAAACATACTTAATATGAAAAAAGAAATATGCTTTTTGCACAAAAAATTGCAATTCAAAATGTTATAATATTGCAGGAAATGGAACATGCGGGGGTCCTATTTCCTCTTGATATTGCCAAGTTGATTATTCGGATTGAGCTTGTAAGCTTAAAGGATTATAGTTTATAAGCTCTAAAGTAATTACTTACTTTAGCTAAGGTAATAATGTACTAATATGTTTTTAGAATCAAACATAATTACATAAAAGCTTCCGGCGAGTACTTTTTTAACCGACTTCAAAAAAGGAGGTTATCAATTCGACGCGTATGTATGTAATATTTCCAGAAATGCCCAGTTTTTGTATATGTTAATCTATAACAGCTTCTGAACAAATGTGCCAAATTTCAAAAGTGTATGTATGTATGTATGTATGTATGTATGTTTTTATGTTTGTTCGCGCATGTCTCTGAATCTGCAAGTCCGATTTAAGTGGTTCTTTTTTATTGTACTAGGTATTGTTCAACTTAGGGAATAGTGCAAGTTTCATCAAAATCGGTTCCGTAGTTTTGGAGATAGGGAGTTTTAATTCTCAATTACGTACAATTTTGAAGTCGGTTTTATCTTTTTAAAATACAGTTATTAATACATTTAGAGCCAATTTCGCCAACAACTGTTAAAGTTAATGCTCGAATTAGTATCACGTTATCTCTTTCGTTTTTCATACTAATGAAAGAGAAGATATGACATTTTAACAAACCATTAAAGCTAATAGACGTTAGTGAAGTTGAACCTAATTTATAACTATAGTAACTTAAACATTTATATTATTATACTTTGTTTGTGAATTTCCTTATAAACAAAATTGTGTACATTTTAGCTACACCTGTTGGTTATAGTGTAAAATGACACGGAGCACGGCTGGCAAATATTTAGCATAGCTTGAAACTGTTGGCCTGTGCCCTGTACTTAATATTCTTGAATAAAGTGTTAAGTTTCTTCGAATTTTTTTCTTATAAATACCGTCATAGTTTCTTTACCTTGGCTCTAATAATGTGTCTACTTTTAAAACTTTCCCGTATAAAAACAAAGATCGATTAAAAACCGAAATCTCTTTTTCTCAAATTGCTAAATGACAACGATCTTAAAGGGCATAATAGGCTCTCCATGCGTTTTTGAATATCTTTAATGTACAGAATTCACATTTCTACAGTTTTATTATATGTATAGATTTTTGGCTTCTATAGCGATCTAGTGATACCCCCCGCTTATTAGTTTTTGAGTATCTTTAATGTACAGAATTCACATTTTTACAGTTTTATTATATGTATAGATTTATAATATAATATTATTTTATGATATCATAACACTGCTTCTGTCTGCTTGTCATCTGCCCGAAAACAAAGGGGTCCACGGAAGATCTGGGGGGTGTGCCAAAATGTTTTCGTTTTCGCTTCGTTATAGAATCGCCGATCAAAATGTATGGTATTGACATAAGCGTTCGTTAATATAACGTTGACGTTCGACTCGTCTTATGTCAATTCCATACATTTTGATCGGCGATTCTATAACGAAGCGAAAACGAAAAAATCTTGTTTCACCCCCCAGGGATGACATTATCGGTCGTCTTAACCTGAGTGGTCTCCGTTTCTGCACACTTGGGTGTTACACTGCCGTGCTATTGTCATAGTCATATCAATAGAATTGTGTTTTTATTTTTAATTATTTTCCTTTGATAGTCATTTAATGTATGTTTTAGCTGTAGAATACGTGTTTTTATACGAATAACCGTTTTTTTTAATTATTATGCTTGTTAAGTTCAGCTTTGTAAATATGACCTATTAGGTATGTGTAACATTTAATGGTGGCAGAATAAACGTTTATTTATTTATTTATTTATTTTCACTATATGTTGCAACTTATGTATAGTATACTTATGTATATATATATAATCATATTATAGCAAAAATTTTTCTCGAGATCATGAGAGATTTGTAGTATTCCTATAAAATAAACAGCTCATTTTTAACATCTGCAAGACCAACTAAGAACCGCAAACAAATGCACCTGAATTCGCCGACCGCCCGCAGCTAACACATAAATATCCCAACACTGCTGCAACTTGCCCAACTATGTTTGAAACAACACTGATGACAACATTTGTACAATAGCTTCAAATTGTTCCAGAGAATTTGCTAACTAGTTGGCCGCCGCTACTTCCAAACCTATTATTTTTTTGTAAGAAAAACATGTCCTATCTCCTGTGTTGCCAGGATCGACAGTGGTATCCAACCACGAAAACTCTTTGATTTGATATTAGGGAGCCCGAGGGAGATGTCTTAAGAATGAATAAATAAATAAAAAACAAGTCCTTAAGCTAAGGGTTGCCTAAATCACTATTTAAATAGCTATGTTCACACTATGCACATGACGCGCAGTCGACTGCACGCCAACTACAACTGAAGCAATCCGACTGCGCGTTTGGCTTGCAGTTCTTTTGCAATCATGTCAACTGCATTCAAACTGTACTTGAACTGCAATTTGCGGTTGGATTGCAGTTGAAATGCGGTCCGCCTCTATAGACCCTAAGCAATCCAAGCAAAACTGCTGTTCATAGATTACTAAGAATTAACCATCTGAAATTCAAAGTTGTGATGGTTTCAGTTGTGCGTAACGCGATATTTAATTTACTCGGTTTATCATTCCGTTATTAATAGAGTTGAGTTTTTAATTAAAAAGCCTTCTCGAGAAGTCAGCGGTTCATGTTTCAGTGATTAGGAGGTTGAGGATATTGATGTGAGAGCTCGGTGACTTTAGCGGTTAAATGGCGGATGACTTAAATATACACATTTGCCATAATGTGTTGTATATTTAAAAAAAACTTCATACTAAGCGGTGGAGTCGTTGCGACGTGATATTTTTGAAAGTAGGGTTTGTGACGGTCTTGGACAGAATTTTTTTAACGGGCAATTGGCCCACCACACATTCCCACCACTGCAACTCCTGTGTCACCAGGATCAACAGTGGTAACCAACCATGAAAACCCTTTGATATGATCTCAGAGATGCCCGAGGGAGGGAAGAGGGAGAAGCTAAATCTGTATTGGGACCCGCAACGAAATTAATCAGTAGAAAGGTAGGAGAAGTAGGAGAATTCCAATTGTCTTGGACAGAAGTTTATTTATATATTAGCGATATGAACATAGAAAAAAGCGGCCAAGTGCGAGTTGGACTCGCCCATGGAGGGTTCCGCAGCAGAAATAAGGTTAATTTTTATGAAATTATATTATTTTTGATTTATTTTTATATTTCAGTCGATTTAATGAAATTTAGATTAAGGTTTACTATTTATGACGTATAAAAAAAACTACTGGCTAGATCTCGTTCAAACCAATTTTCGTTGGTAGATTTTATAGTAATATACATCATATATTTTTTTTAGAATTATCATGCCTCTACTTTAGAAATTAGAGGGGGGGGGACACACATTTTTCCACTTTGGAAGAGTCTCTCTCGCAAACTATTCAGCTTAGAAAAAAATGATATGAGAAACCTCAATATGATTTTTAGAGACCTATCCATAGATACCACACACGCATAGGTTAGATGAAAAAATTTTTTTTTTGTTTCATTAAGTTTTACTATTTATGACGTATAAAAAAAAACTACTGGCTAGATCTCGTTCAAACCAATTTTCGTTGGTAGTTTTTATAGTAATATACATCATATATTTTTTTTAGAATTATCATGCCTCTACTTTAGAAATTAGAGGGGGGGGGACACACATTTTTCCACTTTGGAAGAGTCTCTCTCGCAAACTATTCAGGTTATAAAAAAATGATATGAGAAACCTCAATATGATTTTTAGAGACCTATCCATAGATACCACACACGCATAGGTTAGATGAAAAAAAATTTTTTTTGTTTCAGTTGTACCTATGGGGACCCCTAAAATTTTTAATACTTTTTCCATTTTTGCATCAAAATCTTAATGCAGTTCACAGACTACATCTACTTACCAAGTTTCAATAGTATAGCTCTAATAGTTTCGGAGAAAAGTGGCTGTGACATACGGACGGACAGACAGACAGACAGACAGACAGACAGACATGACGAATCTATAAGGGTTCCTTTTTTGCCATTTTGGCTACGGAACCCTAAAAAGGCGAACGGAGTCTTATTATACAAAGCACTGTGTCTTCAGAGTCGGCCAGGCTGACTGCAGGCAGGCCGCGCGCACACATTCTTAAGCTTGTCCGGCCATTTGACAGGCGTAAGAATGTGTGTATGACCGACTCTGAATACGCAGTGCCGTGTATAATAATTCCATCTTAAAAGGCCGGATATGCACCTGCAACTCTTCTGATGTTGCGAGTGTCCATGTGGTAGCTGCTTTCTATCAGGTGACACGTTTGCTCGTTTGCCCCTTAAATTATAACAATAAGACGGTCCACGTGTACGTCTATTTCATTCCCATCGCCTCTCTCGGCACAATTCATTCGGAACGGCAATAAATCTTAAATTACTTTTTCCGCAGTAAAATTTCTCAAGCATACTTAACGACGACCTTCGCTAAAAACAAACTACTTGTATTAAAAGTATAAATCACTTTTATTGTAGCTTCTTTGTTATGTTCTTTGTAATTTAGTGCCAACAACCTTTGGCTACCGTAGAAAACTGGGCCTATAGCCGAAACTTTTTCGTTTTCGCTTCGTTATAGAATCGCCGATCAAAATGTATGGAATTGACATAAGACGAGTCGAACGTCGACGTCATATTAACGAACGCTTATGTCAATTCCATACATTTTTATCAGCGATTCTATAACGGAGCGAAAACAAAAACATTTTGGCTCACCCCCTGTTTATTTAAGAAATCGCCATCGTGAATTTAATACGTGAAAAATGAAAACAGAGTATGTAAGTATCATCAGAAAAATTGGTTTACAGGCAAATGGTGGACCGTTGTTATTTGGTTGGGTTTGACTTATTTTCATTGTCACTAATTATCTGCCGCTATGCTATTTCCGTCAATTCCGTTTATCATATTTTATGGACGCAACCGTACATATCTATACATATAATAAAACTGTAGAAATGAAAATTCTGTACATTAAAGATATTCAAAAAATAATAATAAGGGGTGTTACTACATCGCTATAGAAGCCAAAACTGTGGTTAGTTTTTTGTCTGTCTGTCTGTGTGTCTGTCTGTATGTTTGTTCCAGCATCACATGAAAACTACTGATTCGATTTGAATGCGGTTTTCGCAGATATATTTTTCTTCTTCCAACTTATGTTAAGTTGTATAAAAAAATTTCCCCCCACCCCTCTAAGGGGACAAAAGAGGGGTCAGAATTTGTATCAAACTTTTGTATATAACACGAAAACTACTTTTCCGAATTGCATACGGTTTTCGCAGATATTGTCTGCTTCCAACTTAACATCTGGTGTATAAAATTCCCCTCCCACCCTCTTAGGTTCAAAAGAGGGGGTAATATTTTGTATCAACTGATGAAGTAGAAATACTTGATATGGCAAAACAATGTTTGCCGGGACAGCTAGTTCCATATAAAACCGTACATCCATATTAAAATATTCGTGAAAGTTTTATATTAAGAGAGAAGTAACACAAAGCTCACCAGGTCCTATATATACTTCCTAACTCCTCCTCTCTTCTTCTGGTTAATTTCGTTGCGGGTCGCAAGACAGTTTTAGCATGTCCCTCGGGCTCCCTGATATCATATCAAAGGGTTTTCGTGGTTGGATACTGCTGTCGATCCTGGCGACACAGGAGATACAGTGGTGGGAATGTGTGGTGGGCCAAAGCCCGTTAATAAAAGCTCACATGGTCATCTACTTTAAATTAAACTATAATATTACTCAGTAGTCCAACTTGCACTTGTACTTCGCAATCATCCGATGGGCTAGTGGGCACGGACGATCTATCGCGTCAATTCGCTCAGATGTATGGCCCCGATGCCTCAACAAATGGACCAATAGATTAAAAGTGCGTGACAAGTTGATTTGTCGCCCAATACCAGCGGCTTATATTGACCGGCCATTAGTCCGTGCACGTGGTAACGTCATGAAACACCGTCACGTTATGACGTTGAAAATACCGTCACGTCAATATATGACGTCATGAAACAAAATTCTCAAAAAACAGGTCAAAATTCTCAAAATGATAACTCCTTTAGGCCCACTTGCGCCAATCTGGGTTAAAGTTAACTCTGAGTTAAACATCATGTCATATCTGTCACTCACCAAGTCAGTGATAGAGATGACATGATGTTTAACTCAGAGTTAACTTTAACCCAGATTGGCGCAAGTGGGCCTAAGGCACTTAACTTTTTTGTGTCGGGTAAAGAAACACGCTCATCGAATATTCGTAAGGCAGAAGGAGAGTAGAATGCCGACGCAGGACTAAAAATAATATTCCGAACTCGTTTAGAGCTCAGCGGATGTGGCTGCTTCCACAGTTTTTTTTTTATTTCTACTAGCTTTCCTAGGTCAATGTAAATTGACCCTAAATATAACGGAGGTATAATCACGCCTGGAAAGCTACCTCGCTCGCTATATTCGGTCAGATACTATAGTCTCGAGTCCATATAACTTTTATTTTTTCACCTCGGCGCTCCTACTCCAGTAAACTTTATAATCTGTAGTAAAAGCCACAGACTGCGATTACAAGAGATATTGTCCATAAAAGAAACGGCTTAAGTGAGCCACTAGCCGCCAAATCGCGCGTTCGGAGGCGCATATGAATCCAGCCTCAAGGTGCCGGTTGGTAGCGGGCGACATGGATAGTAGCCATACTAATAATATTATTATTAGTATGGCTACTATCCATACTAATAATAATATTATGAACGCAAAAGTGTGTCCGTCTGTTACCTCTTCACGCCCAACCCGCTGAACCGATTTTGCTGAATATACTATGAGTCCCTAAATAGGATACTTTTTATCCCGGAAAAATGTACGGTTCCCGCGCAATAAACTAATTCCGGCGCAACGGGGTTGCAAGAATTATGTAGTAATATGTTTAAAATACCAAAAGGTATTTCTTAATACTCAAAGGCTGTAAAGCGTTACAAATAATTTATTCATTTTCACATGTTGCTTTTACAAACCATTTTCCTAAACTCACACTAATGACAATTATTATTATTTTACATGACATCGGCATTCGATAGGTTTTTCATTACAAAAGAGGTATTCTAATTCGACCGAACATAATATAATATCAATAGTAGACAGACAGACAGACTTTCGTATAATATTGGTATGGATGTGTAGTTACGTTATAAAGTGGTGACATTCTGTGTACGAGTGAGCGCGGGTCACATGTAGGCGGAGACCTTTACTAAAGTGTGAAGATGTTTAGATCAATATCAACTCAACTACGACGAAGCAGAAAGGGGGAAAATGATTTTGATAGCCTTTGCTACTATTTTAACCGACTTTAAAAAAAAGGAGGTCATCAATTCGATGCGTATGTATGTAATATTTCTAGAACTGCCCAGTTTTTGTGTATGTTAGTCTATTTCAGTGTCTGAACAAATGTGCCAAATTTCAAAAGTGTATGTATGTATGTATGTATGTATGTATGTATGTGTGTATGTATGTAGGCACGTATGTATGTGTGTATGTATGCACGTATGTTTTTATGTTTGTGTTCGCATATCTCCGGAAATATAAGTCCGATTTCAGTTATTCTTTTTTTGTTGTACTAGGTATTGTTCAACTTAGGGAATGCTGCAAGTTTCATCGAAATTGGTTCGGTGGTTTTTGAGATAGGGAATTTCAATTCTCAGTTTCATACAATTTTGAAGTCGGTTTTATCTTTACTATTATGTAGTTGTATACTCAACTAGAACGAAGCAAAAAGGATAATGATTTTGCCAGTTCATAGCAGTTTTCGACTATTTTATAGTTCTGATATGGTAGAGCAACGTAGACTGAGTCAGTTTTTAATAGAGTTAGCCCCAATTTCACCAACTTCTGTGAAAGTTAACGCTCGATTTAGTATAACTTTACCTCTTTCGTTTTTGTTACGAATAAAAGTGAAGACATGACATTTTAACAAGCTGTTAACACTAACAGACGTTGGTGAAATTGGGGCAAAGGCTTATATTATACTTAGAGCCGTCTCTCTAATATGCTTAAAGTCGGCAGGACGACTACATAATATCTTGTGATACCTTAGATGCAACAGATGTTTGACAGTAGATGCTGGCTGCACAATGTCTGCTTTCAAACACCTACAGGTGTATATCTGTTACATGATACTTAATAAATACACAGCTGGGTTTTTAATACACCCTGGTTCAAATATAATTTTATCTCTTTCGTTCCAAATTTGTAACGAGAGTTACTTGAGATCTACGGTTAACTTAAATACAGATTTGTGCAAGCGAACCTGTATTTAATCTCTTAATTAGTTCACATTGCTAGCCTATTATTTAAGGTAATCTTAAGTGGAATCTCAGACAATTAGGGGTCAGCTTACACTGGTAGGTGCAGTAAGTCAGGCTAAAGTGTACGCTCACCTGGTCCCACGATTTATATCGTGCTAAGGGGACGAATTCCTCATTACAAGTTCCACGCCGGCGGTGATTTGTTACCGGGTGAACACGTATGATTACGTAAACAGAGTTTATAAACTAAGTGAGAATTAATTGGGTTTAAATATTTATGTGGTGAAGTTGTGACTAACAAGTAACAATGCAAACTGAATTTAATTATTTGCATTAATTTCATTCGCTGGAATATAGTTTTTTATTGACAGATTTTTTCTTAGACCCGCAGAACAATCAATATAGTTAAAATATTGTTATGGTTGCTATTATAATACTGAAATTTTTTAATTTGATTTAAATTTTAAAAAAGTGACCACAATAATTGTTTTTACTTGTTTTGTTTAAAGTAGCTTTCCGATCCTTGCCATAAGCAACCGCGTCAAATAAAAGCCACTTCATTACCTAGGGCCTATTGCGTAGGTCCTTCATCAGGTAAATTAGGTTTCATTTTCTAGCGACCCATACTGATTTGCAGTGGCGTAGACCAAAGATTGGAAAGTCAATTTTACGATGAGATTTTTTAGCCTACAAGTGTACATAAAATACTTTTAACTTTGATTATATACACGTCGTGTATATAATCAAAGACTTTTAGTAATGAAAAGAGTAAGCACAAAAACACTATCCAATGCCTATTTACCAGTATTTTATATTATAATTGACGACTTGACGAATTGACGACCTCTGTGGCTCAGTGGATAGCACGTTGGTAGCTTAAGACGGAGGTCGCGGGTTCGAATCCCGCCGACGGAACAAAAAAAGTTTTCAAAGTTCCTGGGTCATGGATGTGTATTAAATATATTTATCATATAATAAAAATCTTAAATGTATGTATAGTATAAAAAGTATTAAATATATTTCCGTTGTCTGGTACCTGTAACACAAGTCCTTCAGGTACTTAGCATGGGGCCAGACTGACGTGGTGTGAAGCGTCCATAGATATTATTATTATTATTATTATTATTATAGTAGCAGTAAGGACAAAGTACCGATAGGCCTCGCTAGACATAACATAGTCAAAACAAAATAGCACTTCCGCCGTTTGCCGATGAATCTGACAGTGCAAGCAAGCCTTAAAAAGAATTCATCATTGAACAAATTTATATTAAATTTTATTACGAGTAAAAAAATATTTTATTTTCAGTTTACTTTTCCGAGAACAAAATATCAAGACATTATTTATTTTACTCCAACTTCCATTGTCAGCACCAGTTTACAACTTCTGCATACTTTTTATATTGTTTTAAAGTTTCTGCTATTGAATCTACTTGATTCAATTTTTACATTTGTTTGCACAATGAATATTACTTTTGGTATTGAAATATTATTATGTTCGTTGATAAGGCCATAAGAAATTGTCCTTCTTTGTACTGTAAATTGTAATTGTGCATATTTTAGTATTTATTAAATTAGTTAATTTTACTGACCTGATTTAATCCTTAGCGGCGTTATGGACTTTTCGGGAAGGCTAAAAATGTTAAATAAATAGACGTAAGGACACGTGATCGAAATTTCATAAAACGGATATAGGGTTTACAATATACTGATAACTTTGCGGCTTACGTAGATGTGGAAAAGGAAGAAAATATATGCCCTTCTCTTTCTACCGAGTGGCAAAATTGTATGCCTGCTGCTGTTTTCTCTTAACTTCCTTTAGCACTCTAGAAGAACCTGTTTTACTTCTACCGAATTTTTAACTTTTTACGTGAAATGTTAATTACTTCCTGTATTCATATACAGGGGGTATACTAATAAACGTTGTATAAACTTTGAAATTTGAGTTATATAGTGTTTTGTTCCTGTCACACAAGTGACATTGTTAGATAAAAAATCATATGAATTAGTTCCTGATAGATCTATGCGAGTTCAGAGTGCCAAAGAAAAACATATTTATGAAATTATAAAAAATCTGAATGATAAAAAAAGTCCTGGGTATGACGGCATAAGGGCAAAGGACATTAAACTTATATCGCATCATCTTGTCCCTGTATTAACTCATCTCATAAACTGTTGTCTTAAAACCTCGATTTACCCCGATTTACTAAAAATCGGCGTAGTAAAGCCTATATATAAGAAAGGTAAAGTAACCGATTATAATAACTATCGTCCTATTACGATACTGTCTATCTTAGATAAAATCATAGAAAGATTTTTAAGCGATCAATTAAATAAATATCTGACAGCAAATAACATTATCAGTGAAAATCAATATGGGTTTCAAAAACACAAAAGTACTACACAGCTTCTGAACAAATTCTCTGATGAAGTCAATGTATGTCTTAATAAAAAAATGCATGTTTTTGCTCTCTTTGTTGATTTTAGCAAGGCTTTTGATATGCTAAATTATCAAACACTTTTTGAAAAATTGTCACAAAATGGAGTACAGGGTCATATTTTAAAGTTACTTATTAACTATCACAGTAATAGATACACGACCGTCAAAGTCGACGGACACTTCAGCAGCAAACATCCGACTACAAAAGGCACAGCACAGGGTTCGATAATCGGAAGTACTGAGTATCTACTTTACGTAAACGATATGAGCAAGGTAATAGACTTCGGGTCAGTATTCCAGTTTGCAGATGATACCTGCTTACTAGTGGCGCATAAAAACATTTGGGAAGCACAAAGACTGCTCCAACACAACTTCGATAATATGTGCAAATGGGCCCACGATCTCGGTCTGGTTATAAACTCGCAAAAAACTAAAATAGTACACATTCGTTCATCAAACAATAAGACTCAGATCGCACCTACTGTGATAGCCCATGAACATAACTGCCTGCACTCGTCTACGACGAACATCTCTTGCCAGTGTCCCACTCTTGAAGTAGTCGATAAACATAAGTACATCGGTCTCATAATCGATAGTCGATTTTGCTGGGGCCCTCACATTAATTACGTATGTAATAAATTAAGATCACTAACAAGTAAGATGTACGTCTTGAAATATAAATTACCCTTCAAAATACTAAGGTTACTTTACCTCGCTTTAGCTGACTCGATTATTACTTACGGTATAAGCACCTACGGTAGAACATATAAAACATACCTAGAAGCTATCTACAAATTACAAATAAAAATGTTAAAAATTATTACTCCTAAAAATGTTATAAAGAAAAATGTAAACTGTGAAAAGAAATTATTTAAATATTGTCATGTCATGAGTGTATACGATAAAATTGAATTTCAAATCTTAACAGTAGATACTGTGTGGATTGTAAGATTACAATCCACATTGTTTAGTAGAAAAACAAAGACCACTACATTTGAGAACAGTATCCTATCTCAAGAAATATATATTACCAGAATTCAATAATGTATATGGGCAAAGAACTTCAGATTATCTAATACCACATTATGTTAATAAACTACCTAGTGAACTACAAAAATTATATAAAGACAACAATAATACTATAAGATTGTACTCTAAGTTAAAACAGCACTATTTACCTGATTATGTTTTTTTTTTTTGCTGAGTAAGTAATACTTACCTACTACCTATATATTAAGATCATGTAATAGCGACTCGCTGGAACCCAGATAAACCCTGCGAGGTTTTCGGGAACGGCATATTGTAAAATTACCAATGTTATTCTTGGATAAATAAACGCTTTAAAAAAAAATTGGATTGAAGAAGACAAAACACTGAATAACTATTCAAAGCTTATACAGCGTTTATTAGTAAGGGGAATAAACTATAAAGTAATATAAAACCACAGTGTAAATATAAAGCATAATACTACCCTTACTTTCACCAGTCGTTGAAAGGTAAAATATTATGATTTAACAAGCAATAAGTGCTGACGTTTAAAGTCAACTGACGCGGCAGGACGACGCGTGTTTAATGATGTACCTGTGCACTGAGTAGGGAGTAGAGGGGATACTACGAACTACATACTCTGAGAGGCAGGTTGAGTAGGTAGAATAGAAGGTATACTTAGAACTTTACAGTTTCCGATTGTTGTTTTGTGAGTAGAAGGGATACTTGGAACTGAATACTCTCAGAGGCAGGTTGAGTAGGTAGAATAGAGGGGATAGTTAGAACTTCATACTTTCAGTATATTGAGAATGGTAGCTTGTTGTAGCTCAGAGAGGACACTTATCGCCTAAACTGTCAAGAGAATCCCCTTAGTTAGAGAATTGTTAGCTTAGTTCTCTGTTTTGTAATATTGTTTTAATGTGAAGAAAATACAGTGGAAAGAGATTATAATATTTGTGTCATATAAAACTTCCTAAAATATGCTAGCCCTGCGCTATATAAACTTAATTGTAATATAACCAAAATTTATGTATTTTATTTTAAGATTCCTTTTACTAGCCCAAAGTTTTAAGGATTCAATTAAATAAGTAATATTAACACAGAGTAAAGAATAAGTAATTAATTTAATAAGTCATAATATCATAATGTAATCCATGGGCACATGGAGGACCTATGTGAATAAGTACGGTTATCCAGTCAATGTCAGTGGAGATCTATCAGCCGCGTTTGATATAATCAACCAAATAACATAGGTCTGTCATCTACCTACGAATCAATTTCTATAATAGTACCATCTGTCCCCTCTACATGTTTATCTTTACTCCTGTTACTCATGTAATGTATAAATGGACGTTAATTAAAGTTGGGGCAATGGGCAGAGAACACTCTCCGGTCTACAGGCTGTTCGCCGCCTTATTTTGCATTCACACTACTTTGTATCTAAGTGGATTTTTTTATGAAACAAGTGGCCATTTTGTTTATTTAGAGTGGTTATGGTTTTGTATAATACATTAGGTGTTAGTTTTGTATACTTATGTAAAATCTCTCATGTCGAGGAGTTGCTACAATGACTTTGTTTTAAACTATACAAAGCTACTGATTTCTCAAAATTTTTAAGTTACAAGTTACAAGTTTACATAGGACAAGTGTGTCTTTTATTCTGGACTGAATTTTCCCACAGTATCCGGACCCCACCCAAAACTACTTTCCGACCCCTGCGATAGACCTTAAGGCTACATAGCGGCACCTGGTGGCAAATAGAATATCAACTTGACGTGGGAGAGCCATGCTTCGGCACGAATGGGCCAACTCGACCGGAGAAATACCACGTCCTCACAGAAAACCGGCGTGAAACAGCGCTTGCGCTGTGTTTCGCCGAGTGAGTGAGTTTACCGGAGGCCCAATCCCCTACCCTATTCCCTTCCCTACCCCTATTACCCTATTCCCTCTTAAAAGGCCGGCAACGCACCTGCAGCTCTTCTGATGCTGCGAGTGTCCATGGGCGACGGAAGTTGCTTTCCATCAGGTGGCCCGTTTGCTCGTTTGCCCCCTTGTTTCTTAAAAAAAATCAAAAACCCTCATTAGCATAATACAGACAAGATTATAGTGTAAATTTAAGTCATACTAGATTTTAATGCTTTGCATCCAAAGCATAAAATGAGATGTTAAGAAGCAAATGGGATCACAGAGTTGATGATGAAACAAAACATTATAGTGTGTGACTTCATAAATTAGTGACAGTGGTGTTGACTGTTGACGATGATGATGATGAAAGATTGCAGCCGGGTGCTCAAGAGCCGGGACAAAGTTAAACTCAAGCCGTCAACTTTGTCGCTGAATATTAATGAACTTGAGCTCGCCCCTTATAAAAACCATTTGACACCTTACCACGAAATATGCATATTGAGAGGTTAAAAGAAGCTTGATATAACCAGGCAAGAATACAAAATCATTTCTTAGTGTTAGACATAGGTTACACGGCCTGTCTGGCATCTCAGTCCATCAGGCTGAACCAGAGTGACGGGAGAGTGATCGTGTAATCGTTAATTTTTTTTTTTGTACTTTTCGATCACCATTCTGACGTCAGTCTCAAACTGATGGACTGAACTGACACCAGACTGACCGTGTAACCGTACTCACACAACCTAATTTTTAATGTCTTATTTACCCGATATTTGATTCAACCAAATTTTATTACCTTCACTACCAGCTGACAATATCAAAACCAACCAAACTCTGTTTAAGACTAAATTAACTTTGTCAATTGCATATTTAATTGACAAAGAGATTTTTTATGAAAAAAGAGGGCAAACGAGCAAACGGGTCATCTGATGGAAAGCAACTTCCGTCGCCCATGAACACTTGCAGCATCAGAAGACCTGCAGGTGCGATGCCGGCCTTTTAAGAGGGAATAGGGTAATAGGGGAGGGTAGGGATGGGAAGGGAAGGATTAGGGGAGGGTAGGGAAGGAAATAGGATAGGGGATTGGGCCTCCGGTAAACTCACTCACTCGGCGAAACACAGCGCAAGCGCTGTTTCACGCCGGTTTTCTGTGAGCCCGTGGTAATTCTCCGGTCGAGCCGGCCCATTCGTGCTGAAGCATGGCTCAACAAAAGTTGAGCACGGTCAAAGTTAGACCTAAAATATTCGCAATACGCTTCTTTTTAAAATACTACTACATAATATGTTCGGTTTTTAAAGATTTTATATTGTAGTTATATTCAACAATGTTGTTGATTCTTTAATGTTTCGTTTTGCCAATGCCAGTGAATAAATCCTGTTAGAAACCTCAGAATCCAGGCATCGACTGCCATTAAAGAAGAAGAAGAAGAAGAATCCAGGCATCAGTGCCTAATATTCCGATAGTTTTGTGGAAAAATAGTCAATAGTACTACGCGAACAAGTCGGGTAAACTATGGCCCGACTTTCAGCCGAGTTGAAACTTTCATGAGTTCGGAAATTCTGACGTTCGATTTCATTTTAAAGTAGGAACAGTGGCCAGTGTTTTGTTTATTTTATTAAAATGGTTGATTTGAAGGGATTTTTATATGCTTAGATAAATGATTGGTCTCGCGCTCGGCCCTACGACGTAGCCGTAGACCAATCGTTTATCTAAGATTGTATGAATATAAATGTCGTATGTTATTCTAAATGGTCCAGAATTTTGTGAATTTTCCATTTGATATGAAGGAAACATCCATCGCCTATTGCCTCTAAAAATATATAAAAATGCTACAAAAATAAATATTTACAAACGAATTACTAATTAGGAGTGTCTCTAAAATGTTGACGAACGATATAATATATTAATGGCAATTAAAATTAAAAATACACGTTTTAAGTTTTTCTTTCAAGCTTATTGCATAGTTTTTATCACGGGCTTTGAGCGCGGCGACGAAATCAAGAAATTCCGTAACAAAAAAAAACCTAACACACTTCACTCTGACCGGCACAGCGATGCGGCGCTGCCGGACTTCGGCGCGGTGTTTGTGTGCGTCCGACTAAACGTATGCGAATTGTAATTGCAGAAGTTGATAAAAAATGCTATGCAATAGCTTTACCGCGGCAGTCTTCGAGTGCCACACGTATTTTTTATCTCAGTTACACCCCCGTATACAAATAATTTACTCAGCAGTGTCAGCTGGCAAAAACCTATGATAAAACCACGGCATTAAATGTTACAGAATCGCCATACTTTTTAAAGGCTTTTCCTCAAAGCCCGTTAAAAAAGTTTGTCTTTGTTCGGCGAGGAAGTAATATTTGCGAGCACTTGACGCGGCGGACAAATGTTTGTGCCGAGTTTCACCATCTTTGTTCCAGCACTTTTTGTTCATCATTTTATCCCGAGTCAGGGATATAGAGATGAGATTGAGCGTCGAAGCAATCTAATGTTCAAAATGAAAATTCTAAAAAATTAACCAAGTATTTTTTTTTAAGTCTAACAGCGACCGTGCTCTGACTTCATTTTGCTACTTGACTTTAATTTTATAAAGATTTTCTATCAAAATCTTCATTCGATTAAAGATAAGTAATGATTTAATATCTCTTTATGCAGCTGTTACTTAAAAATTTGATGGAAGTCATCGAAACCCATTTCCTTGAATTAAAACATTATTCTTAACCTGTTAACCAATACTAATAATTTATAAAATGTGTCTGTGTGTCTGTCTAACTGTCATTCTGTAAGTTCTCTCTTCACGCCTCTGAACCGATTTTGATGAAATTTAGTCTGGAGATACTTTGAGCCCCGGGAAAGGACAATATATACTTGAGTTGCGGGAGTCATCTAGTATAATATAACTAAGAGGAAGTAACAACCCTCCCACTTGTGAAACAGGTCTTTGCTACCTTCTACTGAACAGAACCAAAAAAAATTATAAGTAGGTTTCAGCCTAACAAAAAGAAAGCTTGTTGCTTCATCCCATCTCCATGTCTCCGTGCTAAACTCTGTGTGTTATCTTCAAAGTTCAAAGTTTGAAATTTAAATGTGCGGGTCGTGATTTAATGAAATTGCTTGCAAACTTTACAATTTTACTGCACCTTGTTTTATGGACGTAGCCACTACTCAACTAGCCGCAGGTAATTAAAATAGTTTTATGGATTTTAAGAGAATATTTTTAGTGGTTGGATATTATTGCATAGTGATTCTGATCTGATGAGTCGATTGAAAGTGATTTTGATGACAGCCAAAAACATTTACAATTATATTAACGTAACATATAATATGATTTATCCAATAATTGTTTTCTATCAAACTGTAAAACAATATCCTCATTCTTGCATTAAAATAAAATTCGGACACAACATATTAGATTAAAATGATTATTGAGCCACTAGGAATGGACATACGAGTACACAGTTATATCGCAAGTTATTTGCGCAATATTTAGCTATATAAGAAGCCATTATTCAAAATATCTAGGAAGTGAAGGCGGGGCGAGATTAACTGAAACTATAAGAGGCCACATCTGCAAAGCTCCTTATACTCCGCGAAAGCCAGCGAGATATTATCTTCTCTGATATTCATTCCGTAATCTTTAGACGTTCTGACGTTTATGTTTTAGAGTTCCCTCGAGTACTGGTGTACGGAACTCTTCAATCATACTAAATGGATCATGATCGTCATCATTTCTCATCAACTACTAAATGACTTTTACAACTCCGTTGCGCCAAAAATTGTTTATCGCGCGGGAACCGTACATTTTTCCGGGATAATAAGTATCTGAAGCCCTTTCTCGGGTCTCAAGTATCTCCATACGAAATTTCAGCAAAATCGGATCATCGCTTGGGCGTGAATAGATAACAATCAGACTGACAGGCGCACCTTCGCATTTATAATATTAATAATAAGTATGGATTCCTAACCTTATCGGGCTCAATTTACTCGTGTGACTTAATGTACAGTTTTAAAGCCCGTATTCTTCCATTGCACTTAAGAATGATCTTGAGCATGATCTTAGCGGTAAGAGCGATTCATTAATATAGGAGTACCCAATACTAAGCAACTTTACAAGAGTAACCCACAGATAGTTCAGACAACAAAGGTTTGTTTAGTAAGGCGCTTATAGTTGGTATCACTGTTTTCACGGCTGTTCCCAGTTCTCCAACTTCGCCAAGATACACACAAGTCGCCCGAGAAACCGCACCAGCTGCCTACTTGTTTGGCCCACTTGCGCCAGTTTAAGTTAACCCAGGGTTAAATATCATGCTGATTTTGACGGTTGTTTCAGAAAAAACTGGTTTACTTTATCTCGAATTTATGGCGTTGGCCTTAGGCTGCGTTTCCACCTGAACTGCGTTCTGAAGAATGTGTTTACAAAATTGTTAGCGAGTCAGCAAATAAATCTTTTCCATTGGCTTAAAAAGCATATCCCTCGCAGTGCATAATACCTGGTGTCAATGCAATTTAAGTGTCTAAAGACATTATAATTATCATACTTTGTTCTATGTTATTTCTCTCATTTCTCGTATTCAGAAAGAAAAAGCGTGGTATTTTCACACAGGGTTGGCTTTAACTAGTATTGGACCAAGTTGGACTTAAAGATATTTTTTTTTTTTTTTTTTTATTTAATCATCTATATATAAACATTGTTTTACATGTATAACAAGTGCGCCACAAACCGGTTCGGTTTACCTGGGCACTGGTATCGCACAAACGATTTGCTTTTTAAATGTACTTAGATATAATTATATACTTACAAAAATATAAGTTTAACAAATCAGAAGTATACTAAGGCTACTTAAAGTTACACAGGTTTGAACAGATTTGGTTTGATTTTTTACAATAGGTGTAACATAATAATTAGTAAGGCAAAACTAGCTATTTGACCGAGCTTTGCTCGGTATTCGATAAAACACGAATAAAATGTCATTTTCTAAAAATGATTCCTAGCTAGATCGATTTATCGCCCCCGAAACCCCCTATATACTAAATTTCATTAAAATCGTTGAAGCCGATTCCGAGATTCCAATAATTATATATATATATGTCGCAGTCATCTAGTTCAATCTGCGGTTCGACTGAATGACTAGCGCTTTCATTGAATGACTCCATTCAATTGAATGACTCGGCCGAACGTTGATTGAACAATCGTCACTCAACGTTCAACTAGTTAGCGATTTTTAACATAGCCCTTTGAAGAGAGCGGATATGAAATTAGTCAGGTAATTGAATGTATTTATTTTTAACGGAATAGGAAATGTATAAGAACAGTATATAATTCTTAGGTAATTAATAGCAATGTATTTATTACTTCGTCTGTCCAATACGATTGGATTTGGTTAGGTTAGATGGCAAGGCCTTAGCCATCGTGGTTATTTTTTTTGTAAACCACCCAGAAGTAGCCGTCGCCTCATAATTGAAGTCAGTTTCTAGATTAACCTATTAGTACGCCACCAACAAATACTTTAAAAAAATCATATAGCATTCCATTTAACGACTTCACTATGATGACGTTTAGTTAAGACGTTAAACGTTACAGTCAGCGTCTTGACTAGTTGTCCTTCAGTCATTCAATAGAACGGTGTCATTCAATGAATACGCTAGTCATTCAATCGAATCACAGATTGAACCAGATGACTGCGACATATTATACAAGAATTGCTCGTTTAAAGATATGCCCTCTTTCTAATAAACGCTATATAAGCTTTGAATAGTTATACAGTGTTTTGTCTTCTTCAATCCAATTAAAAATGTCACTTGTGTGACAGGAACAAAACACTGTATAACTATTCATTGCTTATACAACGTTTATTAGTAAGGGGGATAAGATATAATATTATCTACTGAGTATTAAGCTTGTTATTTTGTCGTTGACATGATCTTCATGCAGACGGTATAAGGGTTGCCATTGAATAAACTCCTAGGTGCATGGACTCATCAAACAACAATTCTCTCTCGCGTAACTTTCTGCCGCGAACTGTAAAACTCTGGAACGAACTGTCACCAGCAGTATTTCCAGACCTATACGACCTGCAAACCTTCAAGAAGAGGCCGGCAACGACCTGCAGCTCTTCTGATGTTGCGACTGTCCATGGGCGACGGTAGTTGCTTACCATCAGGTGACCCGTTTGCTCGTTTGCCCCCTTATTTAATAAAAAAAATTAATAATTTTGATTGAAACTGTCGCCATGTGAAAGAGACAACATGATTAACTTTTACCAAAAAAAGGTGAAAATCAGAAACCATATTTTGGAAGTCAGTTAAAATAACTTTCACTTTTTTTAGGGTTCCGTACCCAAAAGGTAAAAACGGGACCATATTACTAAGACTTCGATGTCTGTCTGTCCGTCTGTCTGTCTCCAGCCTGTAGCTCAAGAACGGCAACTAGAGAGTTGAAATTTTCATAGATTATGTATATCTGTTGCCGCTATAACCACAAATACTAAAAATAAAATAATATTAATATTTAAGGGGGCTCCCATTCAACAAACGTGATTTTTACGACCTTTTTTGCTCTATATCAATAATGGCAACAGGTAGATACTTGAATTTTTTACAAAATCCTTAATTATATTATTTGTACTTTAATATCTAATAATAATATTAGAATAAAATAAAAAGTTAAGGGGGGCTCCCATACAGAAAAACACAGTTTTTGGCCTAATTTTGCTCTATAATGGTACGGAACCCTTCGTGCACGAGTCCGACTCGTACTTGGCCAATTTTTCGTTTTCATGAGTTTATCGCACAGACAAAAAATGTATGAAATGTACGGTTTCCGTGGTGTTATCGTTTACTCACATAAAGTCGCGGCAAAGCTCCAGTTCTTTACAAATAAAATTGTATTTCGTTTATCGAAGAGCTTATAAAATATTCTGGGGCATAAAATATGAAGTTATTTCAGATGTCCGTTTGGAAACATCAAGGTGAATCAATTTTAAATTAAATAAGGCCAAAGCCGGAGCGGAGTTGACGTTGATATAAATAGCTAGGGAGATGTGGGTAGACAGATGGTTCGACTAAGTTTTAGTCTTACAATGTTAATAGAAAACTTTGGAGGCAGATGCAACTAGGAATCTTTAAAAGATGATCGTGCTTAGTCATCTTCAATAATAAGATCAGAATACGAAGATACTACAATGCAACAAGCTGGTAATTTAAGGCGACGACGCTTGATATTTTTGGCTGTAGCGATATCGATTTTTCTCAGCAATTACTAAAGCTAAGAAATTAAAGTGCATTGTCAGTATTCATCACGTCTTTGTCTTTGAATTACCCATAGCATAATACGATTGGTCAACTTTTATAATACAGAATAATCAATCAAAAAGACCTCTGTAAAAAAAGGGATTCTAATTTTGGCAACAGAGAAGAGTGATTTAAGCTTCCAAAATTTGTACATAGATTGGTTCAAGCATACACTTTAATTTTTCCATAGCTTATAAGAAATAAATATTTATAGTTTTTAAATTACGCGACAAAAACCATTTTGTCGCTTACGTACTTTCCATATCTTGCTGTTCCATTTCTTATTTTCTATGAGAGGTTGGGCCGGCCTTAATGTCATTTTGCTGTTTAGCTGCTCTGTTTTAATGAATATGCCCGTATAAACGAGATTCTAATATTTTCGTGTGTGAGTGATAAGAACTGATGGGTTTGAATTTCTGTCTACCGTGCGACCAAGCTATACGAATCTTCAATAAACACACTCGAGCGTGGATTCGAATGAATTATGAACGGTCTTTCGTATTTACTTTGGCTATGCATACTGAATATTGTTTTGTTAGCGTAAGTTCCGACCGAGACGCGACACCACACCTTTAAAATAGCGATTCAAAATTGAACTTTATGCACTACACAAGAAGCCCCAATATTAGAAGAGTTGCTAGTTACAACGCGGCAACGCCACAAGGTGTTGCGATGCATTTTAAATTAAACCATTTTAAATTAAGAGGATACACTAGCGCCGTTTTTCCATACAAAGTACGTTGTCCCCTGTTTCCTCCCTGGATAATGCCGGTGGAGTTATAATTTTTTTCCTGAATACCACTATTAGCATGTCCCTATGTTTTCTTTTTTTTTTCATAATTTGATTATTAAAAAAGATATTATGAACGTTCAAAAACTTTGATTTTGAACGTTCATATCTTTTTAATAACGTTTTTTAAGACACGTTCAAAAGATTTGAAAGATTTTCCGCTGTGTTCAAACATCCAGAAAACAAATTTGGCTAGATTATACAAAAAAAAATTAAACATAGGAACACAGCTCAAGCCGTGCTTGAATTTTTAAATGAAAAAGTACTTAAATCGGTTAAGTTTTGGAGAAGAAATCAGGGGACAACGAATCGTTAATTTTCTGCAGTTGTCTCTATCGCGCTCTGCGGGGGGGGGGGGGGGGGGCTTGACAGCAATAGAATATTACAAGTACGTTTTCTCTAGCCCTTGGTGTATCCTCTTAAGTCAGACAACGCGTATGGTAAATCTGTCAATACATGGTGTATTGTCTTATTACAAGTACGTTTTCTCTAGCCCTTGGTGTATCCTCTTAAGTCAGACAACGCGTATGGTAAATCTGTCAATACATGGTGTATTGTCTTGTATGGTAAATAAAGTTCAGTTTTACCATAAGAAATGTATGATACTCAGGGAAATGCAGCTGCCTCTCCAGCGAGTATCATACATTTCTTATGGTGCCTCCTGTGAGGATTAATTTCGTCGCCAACTAAGGCCGATCAATTACCTCACTAAACCTAAAGTTTTGCTAAGTAAATAGCATTTATCGTCTTTCAGACGTATATACAACTTAAAATCTTAAAATATTAAGTTAACTTAACTATCATTGTTTGCCGCGAACGCCGCACTCGTCCGCCATTACTACCTACACCTGCAAAATATTGTGAATTTTTGCTTTGAAATTAATTTTTATTTGAATTAAATAATTTCCTAACCATCTGAGGCATATAAAAGTTGGTTTTTGTCAAAATTAAACTCTTAAATCTTAGTACTTTAATAATAAAATTGGCACTGCATTAACTTGAATCTTGTAGTGTTATCTGTGGGTGTGGTTGTGCTCGAAATAATTTAGGTAAATCTAGGAAGTAAAGGTTTTATTATATTTTTAATTACGTCAATGTCTAGATAGTGAAATACTATTTACATTCGTAAATTGAGACAAGTTTTTGTTCAGTAATTTCCAGATCATAGGTACCTAAAGCAAAATGGCGGAAGCCGAATTGCAGTCTCTCATTAAACGTCGCGAATTTGAGTTTAAAAATGTACAAATAATTTACGATTTAATAAAAGAGATTAGCAAGGATTCTACAAAACTCGCGTCATTTAAGGCGAGGTACAAAAATATAGAAAGAATTCGTGCTAATTTCATTGAGTCACACGAACAGATAAATAAATTGCAATTAAGTATAAATCCAAAATATGAGTTTAACAATAGTGTTTTGTTTTCCTTTGACGAACTATATTATGCCGCGGTTGAATTCGCCGACTCGCTCGGTTCGAATACTGCCTCGATGCCTACGGAATCTGGACATCAGTCTTCTTCCTTTACTCGCGTTAAATTACCTAAATTAGAAATTCCTAAGTTCGACGGTCGTATTGAAAATTGGCAGACATTTATAGATAGTTATGTTCCGCTAGTACATAAAAATGAATCGTTGTCGGATATCGAGAAGTTTCACTATCTTCTATCGTGCCTGTCGGGATCTGCGTTGACATTGGCCAAGGGCGTACCGATTACTCAAGCGAATTATAATGTTGTCTATAATGCACTTTTAGATAGGTTTGATAACAAGCGCATCCTAGCGACGGCTTACTTAGAAAAGTTATTCCAATTAACACCGATACAGAAGCCGTCTCTTAATAACTTATCGGTATTTACAAATACTTTATACGAAAGTGTCAATGCCCTGCGCGCTTTAGATATTCAGGATTTGTCTGAATTCATACTATTTTACATCGCTTCTCGACCCCTCGACATCGAAACTAAAAGGCGGTTTGAGCTACAAAATACTAACGAGATTCCGACAATTAATAACTTGATTTCATACTTACAAAGTTACGTAAAAGTTCTGGAGGTGAGTCAACCTAATGTTATGACCGCCCCATCGAACATAATAATTAGTAAACAATCGCGTGCCGCCACTAGGGCTAGCGGCGGTAGTCGCTCGCAGGGATCGTCGTTTGTAGCTTCCAATAAACCTACGCATCTTATCAATAAACAGATGTTATGTTTATGTTGTAATGAAGGTCATTCAATTTATAGATGCGGTAAAATGCATTCTATGAATTTAGAACAAAGACAAAACTTCGTACGCGAATTAAAATTGTGTATAAATTGTTTAAGGCCGGGTCACACTAGCGCTAATTGTAAATCAAAGTCGACTTGTTTCGTTTGTAACGGCAGACATAATACGATGTTACACGTTGAACAAAAGGTGTCTCGTACGAATGATTCGAACTCGTCGGAAGGTGCTAGTACCGTTCTGACAGGCGCCACCAGCACAGAGTCTCCTGTCGATCAGGGTCTTACTGCTAAGATATTAGGTTCGGCGGTCGTGCGCATTTACCGCGCCGACGGTTCGCTACAGTATGCGCGCGCCCTTATAGACAGCGGGTCGATGGATTGTTTTATTACGACTGCGTGTGCGCGTCGATTAGGTTTACATATTAAAAAATGTAATTTAAGTGTGACCGGATTAGGACAAAATAGTGTTTGTAATATAAAAGGTTATACTTTTGGTTCGATAATACCTCGTTCGAGTGAATCACCTAAGTTTGACTTACCGTTTGTAGTTTTACCTAAAATTACATTTCAAATGCCTTCCGCTACGTTGCCGTTGTCGGTCAAGGATCATTTTAAGCACCTCGATCTCGCCGACTGCGATTTTGATAAATCGGGTCCGATCGATCTTTTGTTAGGTGTCGAGTGTTTTGATCAAATATATACCGGATCGCGCTTCTCGCCCGGCCCCGGACTACCTTGCGCCTTGTCTAGTGTGTTCGGCTGGGTTGTTACCGGCAAGTATTTTCAAAACACGAAATCTCACGTTCCTAGTCAACCTGTTACGTCACTTCTCGCGTCTTCCTCGGCGCTCGAGAATATCGTGCAACGGTTCTGGGAGTCCGAGGAACCGCCGAAATGTAAAATTTCCGGTCCCGAGGACGATATTTGTGAACACAAATATAAAACAGGTACATATCGCACCTCCGATGGTCGTTATGTAGTACCTATCATGTTGAAGGATAATTCTCCGCCTTTGGGTGATTCTTATAGTCACGCGTCTTATCGTTTCTTTAATCTCGAAAAACGTCTCATTAAACAGCCCGAATTAAAAAGGGAATATAAGGAGTTTATGAATCAGTACGAACACCTAGGACACATGCAGCCTGCAGATGCTTCGTCTACTGATCGTTATATAATTCCACATCATTGTGTGGTGCGTCCGGAAAGCGCTACTACACGGCTACGAGTAGTCTTCGATGCTAGTAGTAAGACTTCTAGCCATGTCTCTTTAAATAATTTTGTCCATGTTGGACCAAAACTTCAAATCGATATTGTCGACTTGATCACAAAATTTCGCCTACATAAGGTTGTTTTCACGTGTGACATTTCTAAAATGTTCCGACAAATCTTAATAAGACCTGAAGACAGGCGCTACCAACACGTCCTATGGCGTGATGATCCAAACGATAATTTGGTGGAGTATGAACTTAATACTGTAACTTATGGAGTTAGTAGCTCTCCGTATTTGGCTATCCGAACTCTTAGGCAGTTAGCAGAAGACCACGGTTCTGAGTTTCCGAGTCGTGTGTCTAAAGTGCTAACCGAAGAGACGTTCATGGATGACGTCACTACGGGCTGCTCAACTCTCGAGGAAGCCAAGCAGTTAAAGGCGGATCTTACGTCTTTATTGTCTAAGGGCCACTTTGAACTTCGCAAGTGGAGCTCAAATGAGCCCAGTCTTTTATCTGATGTTCCTCCGGATCATTGTCAAATTTCCAAATCCTTCGAAATATCAGGAGATGAATTTGTCAAAATTTTAGGCATCCGTTGGAATCCATCAAACGATAATTTTTCATACCACTTTTCGGACTCTTTCGACGTCAGGTTTACGAAAAGATCAATACTTTCAATTGTTGCTCGCATTTTTGATCCTTTAGGTTGGATTTGTCCAGTAGTTTTTGCCGCTAAGTCATTGCTGCAAGACATGTGGCGATTAAACTTGTCTTGGGACGAAGATATTCCCCCAGACCTCGCTAAAAGGTGGCATCTAATTGCTGCAAATTTAACTGATTTACAGAAAATTGTTCTTCCAAGGCTCGTAATACCTTCGACACCGAAAGAAGTTCATTTAGTGGGATTCTGTGACGGGTCGTTAAAAGGGTATGGTTGTTGTGTATATATGTGTGTCGTTCCTGCTGATGGGTGCAGTTCCACAGTTGTCAGCTTACTAATAGGAAAATCCCGAGTAGCTCCGCTAAAGCCGACAACAGTGAACAGACTCGAGCTAAGCGCAGCAGTGCTTCTAGCAAAGGTCTTGCATCATATGTATAACCTTCTCAAGGACAAAGTCGACATTAGTTCGGTTCGAGCTTACTCCGATAGCACGACTACGCTATCATGGTTAAACACAGCACCATACTTGCTTAAAATGTACGTCGCAAATCGTGTAGTTCAGGCTACTGATTTGATCAGCCCTGACAAGTGGTATCACGTATCTACTGAAGACAACGCGGCTGACTATAGCAGTCGTGGTGTCTCATGTCTAGATCTTATTGACCACCCACTCTGGCTTACCGGTCCGTCGTGGTTGCAATTGCAGCCTAAATTTTGGTCTTCAAAACGAGTGCTTCTTCCTAAAGAAGAATTACCAGAATTAAAAACTCTAGCTACAGAGAACTTTTACATTGTGCAAACCGAAAATGTACTTCTGACTTTAACTTCAAAGTTTTCAACTCTTACTAAAGTTCAAAGAACATTAGCTTGGTGTTTACGCTTTATTTCAAATTCTAGGTGTCCTCGTAGGTCGGACCGTAATATTTCCGCGCTCACTAGTGCTGAGCTCGATAATTCTATGAAAACTTTAGTTAAATTCACTCAAGGTCATTTTATGACTTCCCAAGTCAGTCAAGTGCAAAGGCACGAGCAATGTGAAAAATCCATTCAAAAATTATCTCCATTCTTAGATGAGGATGGTTTATTGCGAGTGGGGGGACGAATTGATGACGCGAACCTTTCTCCATCAATTTTACATCCTCTACTCTTGCCTAAGGCATGTAATCTTTCTCGACTTATCGTCGAACATTATCACTTAAAATATTTACATTGTGATCCTCGTACCCTACAGTCATTAATCCAACGAAAATTCTGGATAGTTGGATTGAGACTTCTTATCCGTACCGTACTATCTAAGTGCGTACGATGTTTTAAGGTAAACCCAGTTGCTAGGCAACCAGTCATGGGTAAATTGCCCGCGGCTCGACTGAGGCCTTCTCGCTGTTTTCAAACCACGGGAATTGATTTTGGTGGCCCGTTTTGTTTGAAAGAAAGTCGCCGTCGAGGCGCTAAAACTTATAAGGCATATCTTTGCCTCTTTGTTTGTTTAAGCTCTAAGGCCATTCACTTGGAAGCAGTGACAGAGCTTAGCTCAGAAGCATTCCTTGCCGCATTAGACCGTTTTGTGTCTCGCCGAGGAATGTGTCATACTATTATTACCGATTGTGGGACTAACTTCGTAGGAGCAAATCGGGATCTTAACGAAATTATTAATGAACTTAGTAAACATAATCAAGAAATCTCTGACGGCTTGGCCAATCGTCAAATAACTTGGAAATTTAATCCTCCGGGTGCACCTCATTTCGGAGGCATTTTCGAAAGTGGTATCAAATCGACAAAATATCATCTAAAGCGAGTTGTAGGTGCTCAAGTGCTCACTTTAGAAGAATTTATAACGGTCCTAACTAAAGTAGAAGCAGTATTAAATTCGCGGCCACTTTGCCTATTGTCACCAGATCCTCGGGAATCTGACGTTCTGACCCCCGGACACTTTTTAACCGGAGGTCCTTTAGTTTCATTACCGGAAGAAATTCGGGATGAAAACCGTTGTCCACGTTCTCGATGGCAGATGATTCAAAAGATCACTCAGAGCTTTTGGCGCGTTTGGCAGCGTGATTTTCTCCACACGCTCCAACAGAAAAGTAAGTGGTTCTCAGAATCCGCTAATTTAAAGAAGGACGATTTAGTGGTCGTTAATGAGCCTAATCTTCCACCTTTATTGTGGAAACTAGCTCGCGTTGAACAGGTTCATACCGGTTCAGATAAAGTAGTTAGAGTAGTTACTCTCCGAACTGCTAACGGAAAAATTATACGCAGACCTGTCGTAAAGGTCTGTCCTTTACCTATTAATTAATTTCCTAATACTGTATTTTCTAGGGAAATACTGTCAAGCACGTTAGAATGTAGATGGTGTTTCCTTACTAGCTTTAGTTTCTTAAAATTTATTTATAAGCTAATTATATTTCGAGCACAGCTATCGCTTATTGATATCACTTTGCTTATGAAATCCTGGTGAATTTCAAGTGGGGGGAAAATGTATAGACATGAGCCTATGTCCCTATATCCTTCCACATTTTAAATATCCCGCCTATCACGTATAATCACGTGATCGCCTCTCGCCAATCAGAAGCGCGGGAGCAGTCTAGAAATTATGTCCGACTGAGATACATCGTGCGCGCGTGGCTGTGATATGAAAATCTAGAACTAAAAAAACTAACAATCTCGTTAGAGGTTTGCTGACTGAATTGTGCTCAATCTACCGTGGTGAATTCGTGGTGCTATAGTTTTACACCCACCAAGGTGTACTTCGAGGGAAGATTCTGTTAGCCGGCCGGCGACATCAGGCGACGCCCCGAGTTGAGAGGTCCTCCTTCAGTCCAAACCTTTCCAGGTGAGTGTTTATGCTTTTCTACCACTGAGAATTTGCCAGGTATTGAAGCACAAGCTTCAGGGAAATGCAGCTGCCTCTCCAGCGAGTATCATACAGAATGAGAAAGAAATGCATTGCCGCGGCACGTTTCAATGTAAAATTGTTATTACCAGTTCCAGTAACCATACGCTGACAAATGGGAGAACTTAAACATTTCTATAAAAGAAGGTTGTTTTAAAGAATTTCCCGCATGTCAATGTTTTCGGAATCGAAAAATATTAATGATAAACTCAAGATGAATGGTTTCAGAGCCCTGGCAGGCTTCCAACACGACACTTTATAACGCGAATACCCCGTTACAAGAAAGCGGCGGACAATAATTTTTCGTAAATACTGACGAAGTTACAGCTGTACTGCTTAAATATAACATATCTACCTGATCTGCCACATGGCCTCCAAGTAGCAGACTCGGGGGGCGTCTGCTACAGCCCTGGTGGGGGCCGAGGAGGAGGGCGCACGTGTTGTGCGCCCATCGTGGAGTCTTCGGACCGCTGCCGCGCTGGTGGGGTCGCGGATGTGTGTATCGTTCCCGTGGCCCCGTCAAAAGGCGGCGTGGCGGAAGATGGGGGGGGGTTTTAGTGGGTATACCGTGGTCTCATCAGCTACGGGAGTCCCACATCACCGCTCGGGTCGCCCCCTGCGATTGGGTGGTATGCGTAATGCATTTCCCCCTCCGGGAAAAAAAAATAAAAAAAAAAATATAACATATCTACAAGGATACGAAAGGGATACTGAAAACCAGAGCGGTGAACTGTGTTTTGCAAATTATGCTGAGTAGGTGCCAATTTATTTTTTTCACAATTGTTAAGATTTATAATTTTGTCAACGAGATAATACTTTCTATGAGATTAAATTGTCAACGTGCCGATAGGTGCCAACTGGACGTCAAACAGATGAAAAAATTTGGTTCTGCTGTCATGCATCACACGTCTCTTTTTACCACGCAGTGTTACTGATAGTGATATCTCGCTTGCTCAGGCCTTTGTTTCTCTATTCCGCTAGGTAGGTATATTAACTTTATGGTATAAAGTTAACTAACAATGTAACGTCGTATCAATTGAAAATCCTCAACAATAAATCGAACTAATTATTGCTGCGCCAATTAATAATGTTAAAATGACAAATCTTTGCCGAGCTACGCTGTCATATTAATATTCAATTGGATAATTTTGTCATCAAATAACATGCACTCATTTATTACAATTGTGCAGTAATATTGGGAAAAGGACAGGACTAGAGGGACAGACAGCGGAAAGCTATTTTCTTTTACATAATATGAAGTGAGGGAAAGACAAGTAGTTATTCACTGTGTAAATAGTTTTTATTAGTAAGATGGCGAGTGTTTTAAATTTTTAACTCTACACAAAAAATATACAACAAAGTAAAGTACAAGGTAAACTCTCTTGATACTTTTAACACTGAAATGTTTGACAAAATAAACACGTAGTGGGCAGGAAAAATATACCAGCCGACTTAAACATATCGGTATAGTGTACATAGTATTTGCATGTGCCAACACCGAGGTACGATCTGACGGGAATATACGGTGTATGATATAAAACGAAAAAATATATCTTAGGATATATTTTTCTGCGACAAAAAGCAGACGCATCTTTAAGCTTAGAGTCCTAGACAAAGAGACGCATCGTCCAATAGTAATGATAAATAAAGTATTTAATCTTGTGTTATATTATAATATACAATTTCACGTCGTTCTTAAAACGGCTTCAAATCTGATGAAATATGAAACAACATTTTACTCAGTTTTCTACAGATTGCAATTACAAAGCCAAGATAATATTTTAGACCGTGTCATGTGTCCCTTGTATAAAGTTAATGTGAAAACTGAAGGTCAAAGGTGTAGCGCTCATCACTTTGTTTTGTCACTCCATTTATTAAAATGTGAAGTTGCTAAACAATAAAAATATTTAAAATTAAACAGATAGACAAAGTGGTCATATCTTTAGACCACAACAGTTTTCAAACGAAAGAACTAAAGCAACCTTTTTTCGTTTTGGCTAGAACCAAAACACTCAAATTCATAACCCCCTGTTTCCGAGGTTAAAAAAGCAATGAAATCACCCAATCCTAGTTTAATTTAACAACACCTGGGCAAACAAGTCCGGTACATTGTCACGTCAGCGGGCGCCGACGGGAGAAAAATGAAAGGAATTTTCACAGCTTTAAAAGGTTTTCCCGTTGTTTGCGACATTTTCGGTGTTTTTCCGCCGGATTATCCTGTAATGTTAGTAACTAAGTGCCCTGTAATACTATTTCACGAGGTACTTTCGCTTCTCAAGATGTAGATTAGCGTAAGCGGTTTAGGTGAAGTCATCTGAATGTATCATTGGCATTTGGCGGGCTAACTTCATTTATGTAAGTAGGTGATTAGTGAAAATGTATTGAAGTCGTTGTGTTAATCTATGGTCATAGTAGTGTGGTAGTGTCTTCATGTTATAATAATTTAATTTGCAGTTAATAATTTAAAATAAAAAAATATACAGACGAACATATAACCTCCTCCATTTTGGAAGTCGGTTAAAATACAAAATTGTATTTTTATAGTCATTGCGACATTAATATGCTACTTCCAAGCCAAAAAAAATCTTGTGGCATGAGAATATTATAGTCAGGGTGCCCTAGAACAATTTTTTTTTGATTACTAACAAGCTAATTTTTTGTGAGTAGCTACATGTTGATAAGACGAACAACATTTTTATTTCCGAAAAATCTCGAAAGTGGTAGCTAACAGAGATAGAAAGGATTTTATACTTTGACTTGATGGCCTAAAATATGGATTGTTTTATTTGTAGGACAAGGTTACTCTTAAATAATATAACTATTAACCTACCAATATACAAAAAATCTGCTGGTTAGGATTCCGTTTTAGGATTCTGTAATCAACAAAACTTGGTTGACTACTGTTCTAGGGCACCCGTACTATACGCTACTTCCAAGCCAAAAAAAAATCTTGTGGCATGAGAATATTATGTCGTTCCTATCCTAAAAGATGTGTTGCAACGTCATTTTAAAATTTAAAAGGAAAATAGTTTGATGCGATAATATTATTGAATAGTCATGAAAGGTTCATAATAGGAAGACAAATTCGAATATGTAGTAATACTTTCTTTCTTTTCTTTTAACATTTATTGCACACAAGACAGTATTCACATAAACATTGACATAGAAAGACGACACAAAGGAACTGCTTATTTATATAATACTATACTCGCGTAAGTCGTAAATTAACAGCATAATAATATTATAAGTAATACAAATAATAAAAAGAAAAAATAAGTCAACAAAAAATGTAGGGAACCATGTTCACTTACAAACGTGGCTCATGATAGTTTAGAGAAGAAAATTGTTCTTTTCATCCTCATGTTAACGAGAAAAAAATGGTATCAGTATGAAAAATAAGAAAAAGCGTAAGTCACAAGCTGTGGCGATTTTGAGTAATCTTTAAGTAGTACTTTGTATTTTTATGAAAACACGGCCTATAAAGTTAAACTAATATTTAAAGAATTTTTGGCTTAAAATTTATAGATACAAATAACCGGAAGTAAATTATACTTCCAGTTTTTATAACCGTAGTCCTCATAAAGCAAGAAATACACGGTCGTCAACGGCGGTTGACGACCACGCAAAATCTATATTGAAAAACTGGTTGACAACACTGTGGCTGGCAACGCGCATACTATTTTTTGCTGTTGACGGCTGCCGTTGACGACCGTGTATTCAGTGTTTAAAATCCTACCCGCTTCCGTCCCTCCCCTTCACCACGGCCGTAAGACATCACGTCCGTGAAGTGGCGAAGTTGAGGAAGCTCGACCGCGGACTTCCGTTATTAGTTTCAGCGGCAAACACCAGTCTTATGTATATTAGTACCTGGAATACTTAAAACGTTCGAAGAAAGAGAGCAGGAGATTGACTTCACATTCATGGGTTCTTTACAATTAAAGCAGAAACGTTGGCAGACGTCGTATAATTAGCACTTTAGATTTTTTATAATTAAAGTGGCAATAGTTTTTAATATAAATTCTGTGTTACTTATATCTTTTAAATGGAAAAAAAATTGCAACTTTATCCACCCACAAATTAAGTACTTAGCAAGAAATTTAAGACCGATGGAAAGTCAAAATAAGGCCTCCTTCAAAAGAGGAGGTTGCTATATTATGTACATCGGAATATAGCTAACAATCATGTTTTTTTCTCTAGAAATATAACAAACAACGTATTTACATTTTCCATACACACTACAAAAAGTGAGAATCCTTCGTATCCGTGTATGAACTACGCCGAAAAGAAAGTTGTTTCTAAAGTATTTTCATTTTCTCAGAATGCTGATTTTGTCGCGTGATCGTTCTTGGTACTGACAGTACTGAATAAATAAAGCGAAAATAGACTCCATCCAAATAGTATAATGTCCCTAGGTACAACAACTTCTTCCATTTCCTTGCTGTTCTCTCGACCGACAAAATAAAATATAGACAGATGTATATGTATAAATAAAAATTGGTGTAAGATGTACCATGGACCATGATCCGAAGGTGCTATGAGAACTTCGTATTCCTCATAAACAAGTTAGGGGGTCTTTACTAGGTAACTAAAAAGAGTTAAATTATTATTATTTTTAACAAAAAATTAAAACCGACTTCTAAGGTAAAAACAATAATAATATTCTTAATGTGAACTAAAAGGTATTGAATAAATTTTCCTATCTAAAAGTGCCTTTTTCAGAATTTAGCTAAGCCTCATCTATTTCTGAGTGCGTAGTGCGAGTTTTATTCGATCATACTCATCGAGAACGTTAACGCGAATTTGTATGGGATCAAAGCGGTATCCACGTAAGCCAGTAGGTGGCGCTTCCTTGATCCCATACAAATTCGCGTTAACGTGTTCGATGCGTATGATCGAATAAAACTCGCACTACACCCCTGTTCTCAATCTTCATAATTTTGAAGTCGGTGCTAGTTCCAAAAGTTTCAAATATTCTGTCAGAGAACTGAAGATTAAGCTATCTGGTACCGACTTCAAAATGATGAAGATTGAGAACAGAAATAGATGAGGTTTAGCCGAATCCGAAATAATTGGCCAAGTGCTAGTCGGACTCGCGCACGAAGGGTTCCGTACCATTATAGACTATAATTATTAGGCCAAAAATTGTGATTTTTGTATGGGAGCTCCCTTAATTTTTATTTTATTTTAATTTTATTAAATATTAATATTAAAGTACACATATAAATAAGTACTTTATGAAAAATTCAAGTACCAACCTGTTGCCATTATTGATATAGAGCAAAAAACCCCAAAAAAATCACGTTTCTTGTATGGGACCCTTAAATATTAATTTTATTTTCTTTTTAGTATTTGTTGTTATAGCGCCAATAGAAATACATAACTTGTGAAAATTTCAACTCTCTAGCTATTACCGTTCTTGAGTTACAGTCTGGAGACAGATGGACAGACGGACAGACATCGAAGTCTCAGTATTAGGGTCCCGTTTTTACCCTTTGGGTACGGAACCCGAAAAAGGCACTTTTAGATAGGAAAATTTATTTAATACTTTTTAGTTCGTATGAGGCGTCTCCCATTCTTAGTTGTTTGTACTGCCACCGCCACCGCGTGTGTCTGTGTCGTTCCTAGAACTCTCAACTTCTCAAGTCATCCAACTGACCGCCCGCCGCCACCGCCACCGCAGCCCGCGTCTGTCTGGGAGACGCCGGATGTTATAATTGTTTTTAACTTGCAAGTCAGTTTTAATTTTTTGTACAAAATAATAATAAGTAATTATGTATAGTAATTATAAGGCATCATACAAGATAACAATGATATTATTAATTATTATCTTAAATTTTAGAATACCTAGAAGCACTCATCCGTATTATACAAGCTGTTTTTATTATTGATGATTGATTGACGACTCTTTGGCTCAGTGGATAGCACGTTGGTAGCTTAAGCCGGAGGTCGCGGGTTCGAATCCCGCCGACGGAACAAAAATTTTTCAAAGTTCCTGGGTCATGGATGTGTATTAAATATATTTATCATATAATCATATAATAAAAACCTTAAATATATGTATAGTATAAAAGTATTAAATATATTTCCGCTGTCTGGTACCTGTAACACAAGTCCTTCAGGTACTTAGCATGGGGCCAGACTGACGTGGTGTGAAGTGTCCATAGATATTATTATTATTATAACCCGACTGCCAGGAGGGTTATGTTTTTAGCGCGTATCTTGTATGTTTGTAATATTCTTTATTAAGTACCTTCAGAACCTTCAAAACCTTCAAAAGTATCTTCAGAACCGCCAAACGGATTTTCACATTTGAGGTATCGTTAGATTTGTCTTAATGACCCAAGTGTTTATACATTAAAAAAACCCAAAATGACAGACGTTTGATACGCCATATTGTGAGGTAAAAAAAATAAAAATTCTACCAAGCATATCGATTGGGGTATCAAAATAAAGGATTTTAAACACTGATTTTAATTATTATTTTTTAACAAAAAATTAAAACCGACTTCCAAGATAAAAACAAAAGTACTTAAGTAATATTCTTAAAAATAATCTAAAGAGAATCAAATAATTCCTATTCCTTATTATAGTGCAGTCTTCAGACTTAGCCTAAACCTCGACTATTTCTGTACTCAATCTTCGTACTTTTGAAGTCGCTACCAGCCCGGAAAAGTTCTGAGATCCTTGACATAGAACTTACGCTAAAGTAAGCTGGTACCGACTTCAAAAGCATGAAGATTGAGTACAGAAATAGTTGAGGTTTAGGCTAAGTCTGAAGACTGCACTATAATAAGAAATAGGAATTATTTGATTCTTTTTAGATTATTTTTAAGAATATTACTTACTTTTGTTTTTACCTTGGAAGTCGGTTTTAATTTTTTGTTAAAAAATAATAATTTTACCCTTTTTAGTTACAGTTCTAGCTGTCCCGGCAAACATTGTTTTGTCATATAAAGTATGCCTTCCTCGGGCACGCGCACCCGCGCCTTGGTGACGCCCACCATCGTAATATTTTAATTCAAAACCAAACGTCCAATTTTAATCATTGAAAGACCAAATATTATCTACATAAGCTGTACTTAGTGATGAAATAATTTATTTTGATAAGGATTAAAAGAATTAGTAAAATAAACGAGTTTGAATGTAGTCCGAAAAAATCAAGATTTTTAAATAAAAAAATGGTTATTGTGCCTCACTCGACATAGATAAGTATAGTGTGTCGCGGACTTTTTTGTAGATATTTATAAGATCTACAATTTCTTAGAACATTTTATGGTTCTCTCTTTTATAGTTTCGGCAGCGTACGCAAAATAAATAACTTTTCTGGTTGATTTTACACCTGGCGTCCGAAAAACCCAAATATCTTACGAAACCCTACTTTCTCCAAAATAAAATTTAGCCCTTGTTCAGCGAAAATAATGTAGGATTCATTGGCTTTTGCTTGGAGTAGTTTAAATAAAGCTAAAATCCTCGAACTTGTAGCTATAAGGATTCAAAGGTTCTGTTGGGTACCTTCGGAACCAGGGTACATCCTGGTACAAAATCTTACTTTTTGGTAGTATATGCCTGAAATACTTCAGAAAAAATTGAAATCACTATATGTTTCCATATAAATTTTGAGGAGTTCCCTCGATTACTCATGGATCCCATCATCAGGTCACCACTTTTATGAACATGGTACCAAATTCGTGTCAAACCCTATACAACACAAAAAGAATTTTGCAAATCGGACCACAAACGGCTGAGTAATCGTTGAACGTACATAAAAAAAAGATACATACAGCCGAACGTACAACCTCCTCGTTTTTGTAAGTCGGTTAAATAATATGTATATAACTTGCAGTTTTATTATTAAATGGAACGATAAATCTACACTCATATTATAAAGAGGAAAGATTTGATTTATTGTTTGTTTGGGTCCGAAACTACTGGACCGATTTGAAAAATTATTTTGCCATTGGAATCCTACATTATTTCTGATGAACATAGGCTAAACTTTATTTTGGAAAAAAATAGGGTTCCATAAGATATTTGGGTTTTTCGGACGCAAGGTGTAAATAATCGGCCAAGTGCGAGTCGGACTCGCGCATGAAGGGTTCCGTACCATTATAGAGCAAAATAGAACCATAAAATGTTCTAAGTAATTGTAGGTCTTATAAATATCTACAAAAAAGTCCGCGACACACTATACCTATCTATGTCGAGTGAGGCACAATAGCCATTTTTAGGGTTCCGTACCCAAAGGTTAAAAAAGGGACCCTATTACTAAGACTTCGAAGTCTGTCCGTCTGTCCGTCTGTCTGTCTCCAGGCTGTAACTCAAGAACGGTAATAGCTAGAAAGTTGAAATTTTCACAGATTATGTACATCTGTTGCCGCTACAACAACAAATACTAAAATCAAAATAAAATTAATATTTAAGGGGGGCTCCCATACAACAAACGTGATTTTTTACGGAACCCTTCGTGCGCGAGTCCGACTCGCACTTGGCCGATTTTTAATATACTTAACAGTCGATGTTATCGTTGGGGTTACAAAAAATGTGTTAGGCGAAGAATTTACCTTGTTTAAAGCGTATTTAAGTCGCAAGTGCGAAAATTACAATCATTGTCAGCGTTTTCCTCTCAAGATGATTTCGAAAATCTGTGTATTATTGGGTATTTTATTTAAATTTGGATCTACTTCTATCTTGTACATAGAGAAAGAATGTCCGGTTGTAACACCAGTACCGAAGTTGGATTGGAAGGGCGTAAGTGTATTTAGTGATTTTATTTCCAAGTAGCTATGAGCTTATACAGCATGACTGGTGAGTCAATACCGATATTTAAGGAGAGTATTCAGTACTCGATTCTCATTATAAATATGTAATAAAATTAGGTTCTTAATTTTTTTTTGAATTTCCCAAAAATTAATGAATCATGGATACTAAGTAAATTACGCGGCTAGGCAAGTAGGCATACTATGCGGCCGGTGCAGAGGCGTGCGCTACCAAAGAAACACCACACAACTACCCCTCCGGCTCGCGGTGTCCATGCGTTGGGTAAATAATTATTTAACTTTAAGCTACATTTACTCAGTGATCAATTGATATTATTTTTTTAAATTATTTTTTTCCAACTAATATAATAGCCAAATATCACGTCCTCAAGTATTGAACATGTCTCACCAGTCACGCAGTATTGTTGTATTTTCTATATTTCTATTATTTTGTTGCTAGTGTGGCTTACCACATCAGCAAAACGAAAGATCGAGGTTATCACCATATCGTGTAACAAATAATCCTATTTGTAGAGAAAATTCATCTTCTCTACAACTCTACAAATCTACCTTTAGCCAACTACCATGCTGTATAGGCTTAGTTTAGGGTACTTTTACGGCGACCCTAGATTTATAATAGGTATTATGTCGTTTCAAGTCGTCAGTTTAGTATTTTGTATCGCCAACATACTGTGGTCTGTAAACCTAGGCTTACAGACTACACTATGTTGCAGGTATCTATCGTACTTAAGGACGCTATTACAAATATCAGCGATTTTCCGGTACCCTATTAAAGAATTAGGAGTCAAACTGCGAGGATATTTTGGTTTCAAATGAAAGATAATATATTCATCTCCACGACTGTACCATAAAAATTCTGTAGCCGCATACAAAATTTTCACATAAAATACGTTTTAACCATCACAATAATCGCAAAATATGAAAAAAATGGGGTCTGATTAGGTACCTTAATATCTAAATACACTGAACTGAGAAAAATAAATATACAAAAAAATTGTTGCTTATTTAGTCCTCTATAAAGTCCGCTAAAAAATTTATATAAAAATAAACAACTTTTCCAGTTATAAGAAAAATAAGAAAATTTCTCAAATTTTTTCATACATTTTCGCCATATCAAAAACGCGGCGAGCGTCGTAACCGCCACTGTACAAGGCGCGCTAATATGAATCTTATTTTAATGTCATTAACGTCGATATTCGTACTGACAGACATCCGACCTGCTAATTAAAAAGTTGGAGCATTCTTAAAGATCGCTACGATTTTCGAATACTTTATCACCCATGACAAGTCTTCATAAGTCATAACGATTATGATATAAAACAGAACAGTAACCTAAAAAATCTTTGTTTTCAGCTTGGAGGCATATGGTACGAGCAAGCGAGGTACGACAACGACTACGAGATCAAAGCCCACTGCATCTCTATGAATTTCATGACGGATCAGAACATGTTCAATACCACCGAAATTGTGGGCGATACGCCATACACTTACAGCGGACCAATGAACGCCGCATCCAACGGCACAGGTGTCATCTTCTTCCACTCATCTTTGTACAAGAAGATAGAGCATACGGATGAGATACCAGTCGCTGTTCTCGCTTTGGACGTGAACAATTACGTTGTGACGTACGATTGTAAATACGACGAGAAGACGAAGAAACGCCACGATTACCTCTGGATCCTATCCCGTTTCAAAACCTACGGAGGCGAAACTAAGGCGTTCGTTGATGATTTGCTCGACAAGACGCCGTTTTTAGACAAATCTAAGCTCCTTTGGCAGGACTTCTCGCCTAAGTCATGTAATCGATGAATAAATTATGGTCAAAAAAACTTTTTAACGCCGAAGTCAATCAGCTTGTTGTGACTCGCGATGTACTTACTTGATAAATTTAATAAAAATAAGTAATAGTTAAAAAAACTAAAAACACGCTTTTTATATAAAGGGTTACAAACAATCATACAAACATACAAATTGAAAAATGGAATAATTATATCAAATTAGTGTATTGTCATCGGTCCTCGATAAATCTACAAAGTTCAAATCAAACTTTGTAGATTTATCGAGTGGGTCAAAATCGCACCCAAAGAAGTCGGTTACAAACATGTTACAAACAAATATACAGGTGAAGCTAATAAAAAGCGTATAAAAATCAGTTAAATTGGAACTAATTTATTTACAAATCGCGCGACAAGCTTTATTATCATGCAAATAATATATTATATTGAGGATTATAACTTCATAGTTAAAATTTTTAGGGGAAAATTTTCTTCTTTTTAGACGTACTTCTGGGATCGACAATAATTCATGTTTCTTTTTCATTCACCGAATCAAGATAAAATGTTGGGACAGTTTTATTTCTCTTACTATTTTGAAAGTATAACGATTGAGATTATGAAAGTATTTATTATACCTCCTTTCTTTAAGAATCCAATAAAAGAATCCGTTTGTTTGTACCACTAATATTTTTTCCTCGGCTGACGAAAATAGGACTAAAATGGGTTTAGGGACAGTCACCGAGGGCCTAATTTCCACCTTTAGATTTTTTTATTTCTATGTTCTAGAATCTATCGAATTAAAAACGTGTCTGTTGTCTCATATGGATAATCACACAAACTATACGATACAATTTTATTTAACCCTAAAAACCATTTCACACCCCCATTTTCACAGAAGCCGCGTAAAAAATGCAGTTGGGAAATTCACCCATAAGCTGTACTTTGTGATAAAATAATTTATTTTGATAAGGATTAATAGAATAAGTAAAATAAACGATTTTAAATGTAGTCCAAAAAATTCAAGATTTTCAAATGAAAAAATGGTACTCACTCGACATAGATAGGTATAGTGTGTCGCAGACTTTTTTGTAGATATTTATAAGATCTACAATTCTTTAGAACATTTTACGGTTCTATCTTTTATAGTTTAGGCAGCGTACGCAAAATAAGTAACTGTTCTGGTTGATTTCTTACACCTTGCGTCCGAAAAACCCAAAAATCTTACGGAACTCTATTTTTTTCCAAAATAAAATTTAGCCCTTGTTCAGCAGAAATAATGTAGGATTCTAATAGTAAAAGAATTTTTTAGTCCAGTAGTTTCGGAGCCTATTCATTTCAAACAAACAAACAAAAATCAAATCTTTCCTCTTTATGATAGTACTAGATAACTGTGTAAAATTTCATTCACCTACGTTTCCCCATTTTTCGTCAGAAGGGATACAAAGTTTTTCGCTCGCGTATTAAGGCGCTATATCGAACAAAATTTTACCGCAGGGGCAATTTTATACTTAATTTGTATTACTATAAAGTCGTGAATACGCTGCGGTCAGAAGCTATCGGCTCGCTCGGAAAAAATGCGATAAAACGTATTTTTAATCATTTAAAAAATAACTAGGAGCATTTAAGCAAAATACTTCTATACGACTTTGAGTTACAATGGTATCTATTAATTAGACTAATTTCCTACAATACATCTATTTTCGTTTAAAATTAATCTTCAAATTTCATATTTTTAAGAGGTCATTTCGAAAATTAAATGTATCGAGGCAAAGTACATTAATCGTGTTTCTGGTTCTTCTCAAACCTAGATAAGGCTATGAAGATATGTATATCTCATTACCAGATTTGTAACATTTCTGAGTGTCCTATAGTATTACGTCAAAAAGGACGTTATTTTCAATAAAGCGCCTTAATATATAATATTTAAGCTTCGCCAAAAGGTAACAAACCTTCATAATATATATTATATTAAAGCAATATGGATAGAGTAAAATACATAATATTTAACGCCGAGCTTGACCCAAAAAGTATACGCACAGGACTAACCCGCTCATACTATAAAGCTCACTGGGCAGAAATTCTTCACGTCTCTATAACGTGAACGTAAATCGTTCCAGCTTCCCGTCACTTACGTTCACTAAATAAGCATCGTGTGTGTTTTTGATTTGAATTACGGTAAATGTTTATGAAAGAGGTTTAATTTGTGCTTTTATATTGCTTGAATGAAATGTTTTTCTTGACTAAGAAGAATTCAAAATAAAACGTAATTGAAGATAGAAGCAGATGAAGTGGGTATTTTGTAACTTAAGAACATCACCAATTTTTCCCCTTCATCAAACATCACCCTTCTTTTTCACTTCGCTGTAATTGGTTAATATACTGTTTGGTCAAAACTAAAAAAAAAACGGTTTATGTTTTAACCAAAGGTATATAATTTATTATAATATACATCAAATCGATATGTTTAAAATTCAAAGAAAGTATTTTAATAAAATCGGCCAAGTGCGAGTTGGACTCGCGCACGAAGGGTTCCGTACCATTATAGAGCAAAATTAGACCAAAAATTGTGTTTTTTGTATATGAGCCCCCCTTAATTTTTAATTTTATTTTAATATTATTATTAAATATTAAAGTACACATATAACTAAGGACTTTGAGAAAAACTCAAGTACCTACCTGTTGCCATTATTGATATAGAGCAAAAAAGGCCAAAAAAATCACGTATAGTGTATGGGAGCCACCCTTAAATATTAATTTTATTTTGTTTCTAGTAATTAGTTGTTATAGCGGCAACAGATATACATAATCTGTGAAAATATCAACTCTCTAGCTATTAGCATTCTTAAGTTACAGCTGGAGACAGACAGACGGACAGACGGACAGGCAACGAAGTCTTAGTAATAGGGTCCCGTTTTTACCCTTTGGGTACGGAACCCTAAAAATCAGCTACATACGAAAAGCAGGGTTCTTTTTGCAGTGTCACGTAACTTTTATACGTTAACTATAATATAATATGTACATGTAGATAGAAGATTTGTAAGGCGAAGTTTATGTAGTGATGTGATTACAGTCCGTCCGTCCGTCCGCTTATCGAGTTATGTAAAGTGCCTCAGAGATTCACTGAGCGGGATGCGATTACGTTATTAATATTTTATATGCTTGGACTTCGTAGTTACAATATAATAATATTATAAGCTACAAATCTTACATCATAATCTTATAAGATATGTTATTACTTATTACAAAAAGGAATTGGGTCTTGAAATATTTCCAAACTCAAGAGTGTAACATAATTCTGCATGATCAGTAATTTAGGTTCCAAGGTATGGAAAGAATACCTGTAGAGCAGGGGTGGCCAACCGGTCGATCGCGAGTCGTGACTGTTAGTCCAGTCGATCGTGGCCAGGCGAAAAATATAAATAATTAGACCAGACTACCAGACCAATAAGCTAAACTATGCTGTTTCATTTAAGATTTAGAGAAGTATGAACTTGGTAGATCGCACAGGGTTTTGTTAGTAAGCAGTAGATCTTAGGTCGAATAAAGTTGGGGCCACCCCGGCTGTAGGGGTTATCCCCTACAGATGATAAATGTTTGATCATAATGATGATGCTGATAGTGATGCTGATGCTGATAGTGGAGTCAAATGATTAATTCTTGATGCTTATTGCTCTGCTTTATTTTGATACGACTGCTTTTACCTGCGAACCTCGCACGAGGTTCATCGACACGCTGAACGGTAAACCGTACAATACCTAAGAATATATAATACGCTTGCAATAGCCATAGAAGTCGCTGTGGCCGAAATCAGTCAAGATATATATATATATATATATTTATATATATATATATATATATATATATATATATATATATATATATATATATATATATATATATATATATATATATATATATATATATATATATATATACCTAAGAAGTAACCTGTATTATAAAGAACCTTGATTGGGAACCAGCTCTACAAGGCTGTTTTTGATCAAAATCAATAACGCCGCCATCTTGTAAAGTCTCATTTGGAGACAGCTATCTCGTGCAATGTCAGTGTCATCCAAATGTTGTTTTGGTCACACCCCCAGAAATAAATCAAGATAGAACGGCTAGGCGGGTGCAGTATGCCGTACGCGTGTTTCAATCTTGCACAAGTGATCAAGATTCGTTGAACGTTCATTTAGTCAGCGCGCACGTCTCGACTTGATTACACCGGAGCGGTTGTGCAAAAATGCTTCATTGTGCAGTGTCTAATTGTAAAAACAGAAGTACAAAAGTGAATCGGTCAAAAGGAGGCATTTCTTTCCACGGGTAAGTTATTTGTTCTAACTAAAAGCAAAGCAAAAATTGACAACATCGATTCCTTAGCAACCGGGACCGGGCCGGGATGGGTCGGCGCGCAACGCTCCGCCATGCTCTGCGCGACGAGTGACGGCGGGGCGATGCGGGATGTCTCGGGGGCCTGGGCTTGCCGGGCCGCATCGCATCGTATCCGCACGTCGCTTGCCGGGGCGCAGCGGGTCTTGTCGGGCCGTGTCGCATTGACGAAAATTCGCTGAGCAAAATCCGCGCCGATGCGCGCCGGCACAGTGGGCGATACGCGCATCCGCCTCCATACAAATTGTATGGAGGCGGATTTATGCGATGAGCCCCGGCAAGGCCCATCTCAGTGTGCTCAGTCCTTTAAAGGACAGCTGCTATAGTAATCACGCTCCCTTGAAAATTTCCTTCAAGGTCTACAAAATGCCCACAAGTCTTTATCTGAAAGAAGAATAAAGAAAAACACTTCAAACTAACATAATAAAACACTTTGAACGACTACTACTAACTTTTAAGTTCAAATCGCTACATTTCTCTCCATTTCAACGTCCTGAAAAGTGTAATTCGGTTGTTAAATACACGAAAAAGTTCAACAAAGGTTTATTTGGGCATTTTTGTGAGTTTATAGACGTTAGGGTCAATTATAGGTCGGCTAACGGTTCAATAATAATAGGGCGAGAGAAATTCTACAATAACTGAAGGGTCTCTAGGGTGAGCATTACTTCTGTATTTCTAGAGACTCCTGAAATATAGACACAAATAAAACACAGTAATACTTGCACTTTTTCCACTATATTCATTAATTTTTACAAAATTCACTTGATCACGACCGGTTTCGATAACATCATCTTCAGGTGATGTTATCGAAACCGGTCGTGATCAAGTGAATTTTGTAAAAATTAATGAATATAGTGGAAAAAGTGCAAGTATTACTGTGTTTTATTTGTGTCTAAAATGAATTTCCACCAAGAACCGACAGTACAATCAATTACATATCCTGAAATATACTTTGATAAAGCCATTTTTAGTGTTAAAATATGGCATTATTGAAATTTGTTTTGTAATTTGTAAACAAGTTTTAGTAAAAAGGGATAGTTATTAGTTTATTGTGCAATGCAAAGCGTTCATCTTATTTAGTGCACATGATGATTCACAATACGTTGAGACAATGCACATTGAATTTGACAGCCTTGCCGAACGTGTTGTGGTGTCTATTCCAATTTTGAATGGCTTATTTGAAAGTTCATCATATTATCGCCTCATCGCGTTGCAATAAAAATTAACCTTAGCATTGTATAGCGCCATGTTTTCTTGTTCCTTTTTTATGCAGATAAAAAGCAATGCCGAAATAATTTCTGAAATCTCGTACGTCTTATCGAAACTTTTGTTACCACTGCTTTGAAGACATATCGTAGGATCCAATTTCTTTTGAAATCGTCAAAACCAAAAGTGCGCCTTTCAATATTCGGGGCGATAGATTGTAGCGATTGTTCGGGCGCGGCGGCGCGTGACAAAGTCGCCGTGAAACTTTAATCAAAGGCTCTCGGTACCCGACGGAGATTATTTTTCGCCGAAAACACACGAAAATATCTGCATGAATGCTATGTTTATATGTGTATATATAGCAGTTATGTAGCATACATTAGACGAAAAGGTTTCGAAAAGCGTTTACAATAAAGGATACGGTTAGAAAAATCAAATTATCATGGAAGAAACTCGATATTTTCTGACACCGAGTTGATTCTAAAGTCAAAAGAGATATCAAACAAAAAAAACTAAACATTCAATAATGTACTAAATTTTCATCAACATCGCTTTTAAGCAAAGAATAACAAATAAAATTAAATTAGATTAATATTTTGTCCCACAAAAGCATGCAGCGTGCTCTCAATAATTTCGCATCTATGTTTCTTGCTGAGTATTTCGGACAAGGGTTCGAAAGGTTGTTATTACTCGGCGAAATTTTGTGTAAAACCATACAGGCCGGTGGCGGTGCCCGCTAAATATGCTAAACAGTCGCGTAATTTGTGTACTGTCCGAACTGTGGACTGCCCAGTTATATTGTAACATTACAGCCTTAGGGGCCGCTCGTACGAACGCAGAACCGCGCGATAGGACTGTCGCTAGCAATTTTCCTTGTCATTTTGACCAGTAAAACTTTATGTTCTATATTCTTACTAATTTTATTTTCTTGTTGCACAAGAACAACAATACAAGAGTCAACCCCAACAGGACAAAATTAAAGTGTTTTTGGAAAAAATACATAACGAGGTGACAAAAAACTATTCATTTTTATGGACATTCAAAACATTTTCAGTAGTAAAAATTGGTTAAAACCTAAATTTCCTAAACTACAACCACTTTCACGAAACTGTAGATATCGCGCACCACCTTTCTATCATCCGTTCTCTACTTTAGTATGAACGGACCCTTACATTACTGTTCACAGTGACCACATGTTTCGAGTTGCGTTAATTTAATTAAGCACAAGTGTAGATTCAGCACGATTTAGGTTTTGCTTGTTACACGAAAAGTTGTCATATAGCTGAAATTAATCGTCCATGATATACTTGATACTAATATTATAAAAGTCAAAGCATGTACATATGTATGTTTTTCTATGTGTTACCTTATCAAGCTTAAACCTATGGACTGATTTTGATGAAATTTGGTATGGATAGGTCTTCAGAATGGAAAAATATTACTTCCCAAAAAAGTGCACATAGTATCTGCGCGTTACAGGAATTTCGAAGTAGCAATGAACTTTATATATGTATAAATGAAACGTAAGGATGTAAAGAAAAATGTTGTTTTAAAAAATCTTTTACATATTTTACTGTTGTGCTAATAAATAATTCTGTTTTTATAATGTACGAAAAAGCTTCTATTATAACTCTTAATGCTCTTAAATTTCAGTACGAGTAAACCTTCAATTTATTAAAACTATTAAATTGCTATTTAAAATATAGCACAAATCTGCTGTAATCGGCTTACAGCAAATCCTCCAACACAGGTTTCCTGTTAAATCTAGATAAAGGTGGTCGCAGACTTGTGGCGAACCGCACGCACTGCGTTTCCGGGCCCTATAATTGTAGGGTACATAAAAATAAAAAAGCGTCCACAAATTACGAAAGGCATTGAAGGGGGAAGAGGGTTGTAGACCAAATCTTACCAAATAATGTGGCGAAGAGCAAATTTTCTATTTTCTTTATTTTATGGGTTACCTGTGATACGAAGACGGGCAAAATAAAACGGCGATTTATTATTTACCTGAAAAAAAAATGTGTTAAGTACTTTATTAGCTGTACAATTTACTAAACTCAACGTGAACAGTATTAAATGTTGGAATACAGAAGCACCAGAAGATAATATGTTTACCGCGACGATTTACCGTAAGCTCAACGTAAACAGTTCTACCTCTGCTAAAATGTTGTACGAGTATAAAAAACGCAAAATCAGGCACTAGTCTGCGATAGATCTGCGATCACCCTAAATGAAAAAAGCAAAATCAGGCACTAGTCTGCGATAGATCTGCGATCACCCTAAAAACCAGTAGTGTGAACACGATTGGTGGCTGATTTCGCGTATAAATTGATGTCGGTGCTGCGTGCTGATTCAAATAGAACCTTCTATGAATCATCATAAGAATCAAATTCGAAGTCAAGATTACTGCGACGACTTACTGTAAGCTCAACGTAAACAGCTCTACCTCTGCTAAAATGTTGTACGAGTATGAAAAAAGCAAAATCAGGCACTAGTCTGCGATAGATCTGCGATCACCCTAAAAACCAGTGTGAACACGATTGGTGGCTGATTTCGCGTATAAATTGATGTCGGTGCTGCGTGCTGATTCAATTAGAACCTTATATGAATCACCATAAGAATCAAATTCGAAGTCAAGATGAACATTTGAGAAAAACGGCTTAGGTTACGACTTATTCAGCAATAAAGTTGGCTAATTTAATTTAAAGTATGCTAAAGAAAAATGTATGTATAAATTGTGTGAATTATGATTATTGTAGGTAATAGTTTCCCGTAACTCCGTTGCCTTAAAATTCATTTAATGCCAAAAAGACTATGAATTTTCCGGAATGATGTCCTATATACTTTCTCAGGCCTGTATTGCCATGCCCAATTTCATCCAAGTCATAAAATAAAATAAAAATATTTCTGAATGAAACAAAATATTATTATGTTCTCAGAAAGTCTACATGGTGCCTACCACCAGTTCGGGAACTAACCCGGCGAGAAGAACCAGCGTAAGAAACTCGCACAATCAGTTGAGCAGGTTTAGCGTATAGAGATGGCAGTCAGACATACACACTTTTACACTTGTAAATCTTGTAATATTACTGTATGAATATTATGTATTATTTATGGAGTAGGTGATTGCAAAGGAAAGAAAAGGGATTAGTTATTATCATCTGAAGGGGATAGTGGAAAGTCTAAAAATACTTGATCTAATCCGCCCTTTCCCTTCCGAAGGTCAATCGATACTCAACGCCTTCGAGAAACTTACTGACCGGCAATGAGATTTCCACTGCCTCAGTAGTCAGGCTTATAACTTAAAGCGCCTGGCGAAGTCTAATCAAAAATTATATTAAACTAGCCTAACTAACTTAACCTAGTTCTACATTTTCTTGTAGAGTAATTCTTTCAGCGGCCAGCACTACTACTTTTAGACTGAACTCTACATATCAAACCCTAAAGTATTATTACTTTGGTTTGTTATATAAGATGAAGTGTAATTTAGTAAAACAAATGGCTACCGAATATACATACATTAGCTTCACTTATTCCAAAGTAAGTAACCATAAATAATACGATTTAATATTTACAAAATAAACGTCACCCCTCGCCCCGAAGCGTCCAATTTGACAAAACGTCAGAATTTCCTCCCGTTTATGAATGAAAGTAAATTATCATAATTTCAGCAAATTGCTATGAATCATAATTTAAAAACGTCGCTACACGACATCAAATGTAGGCCGGAGCGAGAAAGTAGGTAATTAAAATCGTTTAGGCAGTCTACAATTTGTCCTCCGTTATTCGTATTCAGAATTGTAGTCACCATGAAATCGTATTTTTGTGGACAGTTTTTCTGTTTGACAATTCCTAGTGATAATAGTTTACCAAATTATTACAATCAAAAGATCGAGACACAGTATTTCGTACGAATTTTGACATTTTGTACGAAATGTTACGCTACGATTTGCCGTTTAAGGGGGCGACTAAGCCAAAATTTTCGATTTTATAATATCTTTTTTAATAATTAAATTATGAAAAAAAAGGAAAGATGGGGACATTGTATTAGTGGCCGTAGATATTCAGGAAAAAAATTATAACTCTACCGGCATTATCCAGGGAGGAAACAGGGGACGTTTGTATGGAAAAACGGCTGTGTGGACTCCTCTTAATGTGACCGTGTTATAGAAAGTTCGGCCGAGTCGCTTGTCGCAAGGAGCGTACAGTTACCGTACCTCTTGAAAATAGTTATTAACTATATTAGCGGGGCGATCACCCATCCACTACCTCGCACACCTCGCGTCGATTAACACAGGGTATGTCCTATTAATTACCTGTAATCGATTAAGCCACTTCCCGCTGACTGATCACAGTCTTGATCCTATTGTATGTAATTGTCGCTAATGAAATTATATAGCCGGCTAGTAATGATTATAAGCTAGGCCTATGCATAAAGAGCATTCACATACATCAGCTATAATGTAAATATTTTATAACACGAATCACGATACATCTTATTACGTATTTCCATAGAAATTGTCATAATCCGCAAACGAGAGCTATCTATATTCCATACTAATATTATAATTGCGAAAGTGTATATCTCTGTCTGTCTGTAATACCCCCTCACGCCCAAACCGCCGAAACGATTTTGCTGAAATTTGGTAAGGAGCTACTTTTAGTCCCGGGAAAGGACATAGAATACTTTTTATTCCGAAAAATTTTACGGTTGCCGCGCGATAAACGAGTTTTGTCGCAACATAGTTAGGTAGGTATAATGAATGTATTTATATTTAGGCCGTATATGAACTATGAAGCCCCAACGCCTCCGTGGTCCAGTGGTCTAGAGCGTCGCTCTTGACTCAGAGGTCGCGGGTTCGATTCTTGCGTTGGAAACATGTTGTTTCCAAGTTTGGTTAGGACAATGCAGGCTAATCACCTGATTGTCTGACAAGTAAGATGATCCATGCGTCGGATGGGCATGTAAAAAAGTCGGTCCTGCGCCTGATCTCTCGCCGGTCGTGTTGGTCTGCCGTCCCACTGGGTTATGAGAGTAAAGGAATAGAGAGTGCTCTTGTGTACTGCGCACACACTTGGGCACCATAAAATTACTCCTGCGTACCTGGCCTGGTTTCAATGAAACCGGCCACCGTCATCGAAACCGGTGTGGGGAGTATTATTATTATGAAGCCCCAATGCCGTAAACACTTTGTATTATGGTGTCCCGGTAGCCTATAATATAGGTAATAGCTTTGATTCACACTACAGAGGGGAAGGTTTAATAGTATATCTGTAGTGGTGTTTACTACAATTTGTTGAGTGTATTTATTATTTCAAAAACTATCGCTGAGGCAGCCAAGCGGCAGGACAGCGGAAATCCTTAGAAGTAAATAAAATTTTAAATGTAAATAGGTCCTTATGGACAAAAACGTTTAAACGATGGTCTCCGAAATCCAGTGTAGACGCCAAGTTCTTACGCGATCAATTAGTTTATTTCTTCCTCAATAATTGATGGTGCCACTTAAGTTTTACCACAAGGGGAGTATTAGACGAGGGCCATACTAACGGGTTTTTATTCCAGGCCGTAAAAGAGTAAATCTTAAGAGATTACATTTGTTTGTCTGAACTCTCGGCCTGAATTATGAAATTAACCAAAATGCCTTTTTTACACACTTAAGTGTGTAACAAATGCATTTTCGTTAATAAAATTGCACGTTGGCAAATAAAATTACACCTGCGTATGAACAATGTATCGATAAACTTTAAATTATTATACCTAATTAGACTCAAGAATATATTTTTTTCTATGGACGCCGCGCACTGTAAACATCTGGAACGAACTGTCACCAGCAGTATTTCCGGACCTATACGACCTGCAAACCTTCAAGAAAAGAGCGTATTCCCTCCTAAAAGGCCGGCAACGCACCTGCAGCTCTTCGGATGTTGCGAGTGTCCATGGGCGACGGTAGTTGCTAACCATCAGGTGACCCGTTTGCTCGTTTGCCCCCTTATTTAACAATAAATAAAAAAAAACGCTTCACACCACGTCAGTTTAGTCCCATGTTATTGTGTTACGGGTACAAGACAATGGAAATATAATTAATACTTTTATAGTAGTTATACATAATATATCTTAGATTTTTACACATCCATGACCCGGGAACTTTGATAACTTTTTATTCCGTCGGCGGGATTCGAACCCGCGACCCCCGGCTTGAGCTACCAACAGCCCACCAACTGAGCCACAGAGGTCGTCGTAATTTTTATTCATACTACAACAAGAATTAGATATTATGCTTACTACAGAACAGATTCAAATATGTAGTATGAATCTGCCGAAGTAACAATCTAGTGTGGCCCTACATTCTACAATCACGTCCAATAAAATCAGTTCACCCTTCACCAATTCCACAATTGGCCCCAACTCAAACAAAAGAAATAATTCGGTTGCGCTTTAATAGCTGGTCGCTATTAGCTCTCGTGTTTTATTTTCTTTTCTGAGGCTTCGTTTGAGGTTTTTCTGGTTTAATTAAAACAAGTCTATTACGTATCGGCGGATCCAAATGTTCTAATTAAAATAACGCAGGGCTTTTTGTGGAGGGACGGCATTGATTTGTATCTCAAACCTATTTCAGTCTCAATGCCACGTCCATTCATTTTAGTCATTTCAATAGGTTATCGTTTCAAAATTCAATGTGCTGCAATACAAAATTTACCATGAATGATTATTGATTAACGCTCAATTTACACTATAATTCTCGAGAATTCCACGGAAGACGTGTCTCAAATTGTTTGCCATGTAAAGTAGTCATAAACTTCATTATGCTGTGTACAGTTTCGTTGCAAAAATCGTTTCTATTACATTCCGCGCCGGTATAAATTGAGCCTAAGATTGTACTATCTCTTCGAGCCCAGACCGCTGAAACGATTTTCCTGGAATTTTGTATGGAGATACTTTAAGTCCCAGGAAAGGATTTAGGATTCTGTCTATTCCGGAAACATGAGCGGTTCCTGCATCATTAACGACTTTTGGCGCAACGGGCATTATACAGCGTGAAATTTTAATAGTTGTTTTCCCGCAGTAAAATGATTCTATATCTAGTATAATAGATTTGTGAAGTTTTTTTTGTTCAAATCATTAAAAAAATCGGCCTGGTCCATAGCCGCTCGCGCCTATCGGCCTAAAGTTGCCATTGTACGTTATACAAAATATTTTGTATTTTCAAAAAATAACTTGCATGATTCGATGGTACTACTGTAGGTAAATCGTCCTGCTGCGGGAAAACAACCACTAAAATTTTACGATGTATAGATGGTAGATTCTATTGCGACGCTTACAACGATTATTGCAAACTTGATCTAAGGCAGGTGCGGTCATTCAACCGTTATCTCTCAGAACACCTTTCTCAATGAACGTATAAATATTCGGCGCTCAATCAGAATCAATCAGTGCCTAATTAAGTCAGCGTGACGTGGATTGATGACGTCACGGCGTGACGTCACGGCCGCCGTGCTTGCGCTTTTTCACGTGTCACACTGTCAGTGGGAATAACAGTCGCACAATGTGAATTATTGATTGTTTTAGAGTGGGTTGCACGGGCTTACTTTAACTATAACCTTAACTTTAACCATAACAAAATGTGAAATTAAGAGTGGGTTGCACCGGCTTACTTTAACTATAACCTTAACTTTAACCATAACAAAATGTGAAATGAACTGTCAAATACCTAGCAAAAGTCGCCATATTTGACGATAACCTTAACCTTAACTTTAACTACGCTTCTGGTGCAATTCACCCTAACTGTCAAATCCCTAGCAAAAGTCGCCATATTTGACGATAACCTTAACCTTAACTTTAACTAAGCTTCTGGTGCAATTCACCCTAACTGTCAAATCCCTAGCAAAAGTCGCCATATTTTACGATAACCTTAACCTTAACTTTAACTACGCTTCTGGTGCAATTCACCCTAACTGTCAAATCCCTAGCAAAAGTCGCCATATTTGACGATAACCTTAACCTTAACTTTAACTACGCTTCTGGTGCAATTCACCCTAACTGTCAAATCCCTAGCAAAAGTCGCCATATTTGACGATAACCTTAACCTTAACTTTAACTACGCTTCTGGTGCAATTCACCCTAACTGTCAAATCCCTAGCAAAAGTCGCCATATTTGACGATAACCTTAACCTTAACTTTAACTACGCTTCTGGTGCAATTCACCCTAACTGTCAAATCCCTAGCAAAAGTCGCCATATTTGACGATAACCTTAACCTTAACTTTAACTACGCTTCTGGTGCAATTCACCCTAACTGTCAAATCCCTAGCAAAAGTCGCCATATTTGACGATAACCTTAACCTTAACTTTAACTACGCTTCTGGTGCAATTCACCCTTATTGTAATAATTCATTACTATAAATGAAGCCTGCTGCCTGCTCCTCCATTGCGCCAAAATTTGTTTATCGCGCCAGAACCCTACATTTTTGTAGGATAAAAATCATATGTGCCATTTTCTTTATCGCTTCTTTATGGAATCGCCGACCAAAATGTATGGAATTGACATGTGTCGAATATCGTACTTTATCGAACGCTTATGTCGATTTTAACATTTTAAGCGATTCTACAAAGAAGCGACAAAAAAACATCTTGGATAAAGGGCCTGCTGTTCGCTCGTTAAGTCGCGCTTATTTATTTATTCACAATCATAAAATACCCGGAGTTTGCCGCCTCAGCGATTTAACCCTTTTTACGTATTTAAGCCCAAAATATTCCAGTAATTTCGACACCCAAATTAATTATTAAATAAGCCAAACAGATGTCGTTTTACGCTGAATAGGCAAAATAAAGGTGGTTCTTTTTACAGACCCTAATCTAGCAAAGCTTTTAAACATGTCGGCTGAGTATTCAAGTTAAAACGTTAAGTATTATATGCTATTAGCTATGAAACATTTTAATGTTTAAATTATAAATTATTGTTACATTTTTCATACTTAAATGCGAATAGTACCGAAAGTCCCAAGTACGATTGGTAGTGTGATTACTGAGTATGTACTTTGCGACAGCTATTCGACAGGCGTTCGCCAGCAGATATTGCATAACATCAGCTACTGTCTGTCAATGTATGTACAGCATTTTATCAGACAACAATCTTCTATATATATAAAATTACAAGTCCTGACTGACTGACTGATTCATCATCGCAGAGCAAAAACTGTTAAAGTTACAGCCACGAAATTTGGTGAGCAGGGTTGTTTTATTAAGTAGACACCCACTAAGGAAGGAATTTTGGAAATTTTAACCCGAAGGGGGTGAAATAGGGGTTGAAAGTTTGTATGAATGTCCGTCATTTCTTAATTTAGAAACTTGAAACTTTATTTTTGGGCTACTGAATAAAAATAAATAAATAAGTATTTAAGCGTTTTTGGAAATTCTACCCCCAAGGGGGTGAAATTGGGGTTGAAAGTTTGAATGAAAGACCGTCATTTTTTGAGTTAGAAACATGAAACTTTGTTTTTGGGCTATTGATTAAAAATGAATAAATACGTGTTTAAGCGTTTTTGGAAATTCTTCCCCCAAGGGGGTGAAATTGGGGTTGAAAGTGTGAATGAAAGTCCGTCATTTCTTAAGTTAGAAACATGAAACTTTATTATTTAGTTACTGATTAAAATTAAATGGAAGTATATTTAAGCGTTTTTGGAAATTCTACCCCCAAGGGGGTGAAATTGGGGTTGACAGTTTGTATGAAACTTTGTCAATTTCAAACCGATCGGTCTGAGACTTTGCATGCATTTAAAGCTACTATGACGTAGGCATCTCCTAAAAAAGGATTTAAAAAATTCCACCCCTAAGGGGGTAAAATAGGGGATGAAATTTTGCATGAAACTTTTGTCAAATTTAAACTGATCGGGCTGAGACTGTGTATGCAATATGCATAAAGATACTATGACGTAGGCATCCCCTCAGAAAGGAATTTAATAAATTCCATCCCTAAGGGGATGAAATAGGGGATGAAAGTTTTTAGAAATTTTCTTTGACTTTCGACTGATTGAACTGAAATTATTAAAGATTGTAGCCTAAACTAAACATACAATTTTCGAGTGTCATTTGATTAATATGTGCCTACTTGGCTGCGGGTCCCGTTTTTACCCTTGGGACCTTAAAAGGAGAAAATTATCCATCTCCGTTATTATATTAAGCTAACGCGGACGAAGTCGCGGGAAACAGCTAGTAATTAATATTGTCAAACGCTTATTGCAGGAAAGTAATCGCCGCGTAGTTTTAGCCCGGCCGCACATTGTCCGGATTCTGATCAGAAACAGTTGAACTCCGCCGGACCGCCACCCCGCACACTATCCGAAATATCCTTCCGGCGAGTTCGAGCTCACTCGGCTCAGTACAAAATGTAAGAGACAGCGCGGACGTTCAACTGTTTCGGATCAGAAATGTCATACAATGTGCGGCTGGGCTTAAACCGATTATTATCATTTGTCATGACGATCAAGATAAAGTCCGTAAGACGGTTGTGCTAAAATTCGTTAATCGCGCCGGAATCATACATTTTCCATGTCCTTTTCCGGGACTCAAAGTATCTCCATACCAAACATCAAAAACGATTCAGCGATTTGATCGTGGAAAACTATCGAATCGACAGACACCTACTTCTAACTTCCAATTATTTCGCATTAATGTTTTTTATTTGAAATCGAATTTCTACTCTCTAGTTTATCATAGTTTCACAACGTGAAACTATGTTCAAAAATTCATTGATTCTGAGTAGAATCTCGTATTATGACAATTGACAATGGTTTTAGATTCGATACAGTACCTTCGTAAAAAAGCAAGCGATAGCGCGATCTAGAGGTCACTTAACGCCATCTATGTTTGGCGAGCAACACTAGAAGCTAGCTCAGCAAAAGCAAAAAGGCAAAGTATTAAGAGGATACTCAAAGGTCAAGAGAAATGAAAATAAAAGTACTCGTAATATCTATTGTCTCTCTTACCTCAAGCCTATACCACAGAACCTATACCGCAGAGCGCGATAGAGACAACTGCAGAAAATCAACGATTCGCTGTCCCCTGATTCCTTCTCCAAAACTTAACCAATTTACGAAAGTACTTTTTTCATTAAAAATTAAAGAAAGGCTTGAGCTGTGTTCCTGTTTTTTTTTTGTATAAATTAGCCAAATCTGTTTTCTGGTTGTTTGAACACAGCGGAAAATCTGGATATTTTTTTGGGTTTTTGAACGTTCATAATATCTTTAAAAAAGAAAACATAGAGACCACCAAAGGTGTGCATGAACATCCAAGTGATTCAACTGTGGATCCAACAGTTTGACATTACAACTGTCATCATCGTTGCAATGTGCTGAAATACAAATTGTACTATCAGGCCCACTTGCGCCAATCTGGGTTAAAATTAACTCTGAGTTAAACATCATGTCATATCTGTCACTCACCAAGTCAGTGATAGAGATGACATGATGTTTAACTCAGAGTTAACTTTAACCCAGATTGGCGCAAGTGTGCCTCAGAGAAGTTGATACTTGATTCCTAGGTAGATGGACGACCTACTATTTGGTTGCGTTTTGTCAAACCCAGCCGACAGATCACAAAATTATATGTTGTTTACAGCAACGTGTGCGTATTAATAATATTTAATCATAAATAAAAATATGCATTACATTAATTATGCACTATTGCAACTTTGTTAAAATGTCCATTTAACGATGGGCGTTCCTTCAATACACAACCTAAGAATTGTAGTAAAATAAATTAATAAAAGTGGAATAAGTGCATGAAAAGTGTATATAATATTATTTACTGTGAAACATGAATTTCCACCAAGAAGTTGTACAGTACATTCAATATCATATTATGCAACCTAAGAAAGCCCAAACTTTAACAGGCGCGGTACGGAAGGGGGGGTCACAGGGGACATGATCTAAGGTCAAATTGAAAAAATTCAAAATCTTGCCAAATAATAGAAGGAAATGTTTGCCAATAAATTTTTAGTATATAGTGAGTGACCTCCCCCCAAAATTTCAGGCTGCGACCGCGCCTGAACTTTAATATTAAGAATTTAATAGTAAGGTAGCGTGCTCCAATAATCGCATACATTTTCGAAGTTTTTCGAATTGTGACGACGTTTCGAAATTCGCCATAAAAATATTATCGAACCTACAGGATATTTCCATAAAAAAATGTAGTATGGCCGACTTAATCTTTAAGATGTATGGCCTTTATAAATAAAGAAAAAAAAAAAATGTAGTCCATCCATCGTTGAGCGCAAACACGGGAACCACATTACTCCCTCATTAGTCCCGGCTCAATCGATATCGACGGTTTATTCGCCAACTTTTTATATTCGTAACTCGAATTGCTCCGATTATTATATTAGTTCCGACTTCTCCGTCTTGATACCCGAAGTTTTAGTGTTGTTTGTCGAATCGATTTTTACGATTATCGATGGAATTAGATTTATAAGCGAACGTGACGTGAGCCTTTTTATGGCAGCGCGTTCTTCTGTTAATCATCATCAATCTCAGAATTTGAGAGATAAAATTGTCTAAGCTCAGAGGGCATTTTTCACTACTTCTTCAGAAGTGCCGAATAGGGTATCCACAACTTAACTTGTCAGATAAAGTATGGAGAATCTGTCAAATAAGTTGTGGATAGCCTGTCCGGCTTATCAGGAAGTGGTGAAGCAGGCCCTAAATGTTATATTAATTTACTTAGCATGATTTTATTTATAATATTGAGTATTTAAGGTTCCATGACGAAGCCAAGTGGAAGAGGCTTTTGACAGTTGTGCAGTGTGTAATGAGGCGCCTAAACTACATGAATGTGATAGGTTCGTTTGATTTCCTTTACTCCGTTTTTCATTATAAAACGAATATCCAAAGGAATATGTCTGAAAAATCTTTGTGAAATAATCTCTAACCTACTTATTACTTTGATCTAAAGATAGACATGTAAAGAAATCTCTCGATCATTCGTTCGACCTGAAAAACTCGCGTATGTCAGCTTTATTAGATACGATGCTGAGCACAGATTCCTCATTAATCAAAGTAATGCGCGCCCTAACGCAAGTGAAAAAACCAATGAGCCATCGCAAGAAATCTATCACACGAAAAACTTGGAAAATTTCGTACAAATGTTATCGTACTACGCACTATAATGTGTGGACTTCTATTGTCCCTTGACGCTTCAACATTATTTATTGCACGACCATCTCTCATGTCAGATTATTATTAGATAAAATTAGTTTGCATGCAGAGTAAGTGTCTAAGCACACTTAGTTACGCGGCGTTAATTCCGCATTGATTACGTCCGCGATGTCAAACGCATACAAAATACGGACGGAACGCAACGGAATAGTGTGTCATCGGTAATTTAAAATACATTGCGGGCGTAATCATGCGGAATTTCCGCCGCGTAACTTCGGCCTAGTGTGTTTAGACACTAAGAAATATCCCCTTTCTACCGCACAGCAAAGACGCATGCCGGCTTGTTTTTAAGCTATTGCATAGCCTAAATTATCGCGGGCTTGACCGCGACGACCGAATCAAGGAATTCCGTAACGAAAAAACCTAACACACCACATTCCGACCGGTGGCGTTGCTAGACTTCGGCACAATGTTTGTGTGCGTACGACTAGACGTATGCGAATTATAATTGCATAAGTTGATAAAAAATGCCATGCAATAACTTTACCGCGGCAGTCCCCGAGTGACACACTTTTTCTACTCATACCGGCCAGAGAGTTAAATCTTTTTACTAATACTAAACAAGCTTAACTGAGTCTTAAAATAAGTACATTTATAGTCAATGTAATAGGGAGTCACTCACGGCGTCGTATTCCAGAGCCCTAACGACGCTATAAACTATACACATAAAACTAACCGTGATTCATGGCTTTGGCTGCGTAAAAATATATTATTTTTACTTTAAAATAGACTACGTTAAGGGCACATTTCCTATTAATCTGGTTTCGGACTACGATATAATATTGATATTGCATAATTTCAACAGACAGACACAATATTAGTATGGAATATGGATATGGAAGTACGGATTAGTATAATGGATGCAACATTAATTTCTAAATAGTTAATAGAATCAGGCGTTACTTTGCGGAAATCCATAGCTTAAAATTTAGTTTGTTATTATTTTTAGCAATATTCCGCGAAATAAACCTCAACCTTTAAGTAAATGAGTGAGTGCACGCATAGGCATGCGTACAGCACCTCCCTCCTCTCCCACACTGCCTGCCTATGCGTCGTCAAGTCACTTGACGAACGTTGTTCGTAGAGTCCACATCCTGAGGATGCTCCGGTGTTGGGGCGAAACGCGCGTCGAGGTTTTCGACCTGCATAGTGGTGAGGGGCCTTGCACGGATTTGCCAACATTATTGCTTGTGTGGTGGTGGTGTTTGCAGGTTCTTGCATGCGAATGTACGCATAGGCAGTGTGGGAGAGGAGGGAGGTGCTGTACGCATGCCTATGCGTGCACTCACTCATTTACTTACAGGTTGAGGTTTATTTCGCGGAATATTGCTAAAAATAATAACAAACTAAATTTTAACATTAATTTCGTTCCTTGTTAAATCCAGTCCATTTCCCCATGGCTATTAGTACTTCCTCTGGTCCTTTGTCACGTTGTCAATTCTACATTCGAAATGCCCGCGGTCTGTCCCGCAGACTCCAGAGTCTAGACAGTCAAAGAGAGCAGGTTATTGTGTACATAAGACACAAATATCTATACATAATAAGATCTTTCTTGCAACTTTGTTCATGTAATTCGTTCCTATATCAAGCAAACTTCATCATCATCACCACGGTAAGAATTTTCGGATAGTCTGTATCCTTCAAACACTATTCCTTGTACTAGTAAGAATAAATACGCAGGGTGTCATAGCATTCAAGGCTCGCTTTCAGTCATGTTAAACAATGTGCCAGACAAATTCAAGCATAACTTGATTTAACTGAAAATTATAGGTACCCATCTTAATTGGTTCAGTGGTAGCCAGAGGACCTTATTATTTTAAACCTATAAGCCTTTTTCCCTTACAATAGAAATATTTACACGGCGAATACGAGGTCTGCTTGTTGTTTGGTATATTGGAAAAGTTACAAAACACTAGACCAGCGATTCCCAACCCGCGGCCCGTGGGCCGCATGCAGCCTGCCTGGACTTTATCTGTAACCCGCGTGATGTTAAACCATTTTGAAATACACCCCCATCGGCAAAATAATGTAAAGTCGTCATGAAAGACGTTAATTTTTTTCCACTTTTAAATCGTTAATTATGAAGAACGTTCTTTTTTTTAATTTTTGTTGCGGCCCGTGACACTAAGACCAAGACATGTTTGTGGCCCGTATGAATAAAGGTTGGGGACCACGGCACTAGACAGTCAAAGGCGAACCTTCAATAGTTATACGCTACGCTATACGCTTTATAAATATCTACTACTAAAAGTGTTATGGTACGGAACCCTATAAATATAAAATCCACTAACAAGAACTTTTTGTACTTGTAAATAACGCTACAATAATTAAGGGCCTTCGTTATTCCCGGCGCTGTCCGCGTTTTATACTCGTGTAATGATTTGTTCGACACGCCAGCCGGGAACTGAAAAAACATTTCATAAATGCGAGTTTCTTTAATATTTTCTGTGTAAATAGGAGTTTTGTGTGTGGTTTTTGTTAGGATTTGAATAAAAAGTAATGAAAATTGATGTTCAAAATGTATTTAATATATTACGTCATAATATTATTATGTCAATAATAGAAAATTATGCAGTAAATAAACTATGTTTATCATAGTTAAAACTAATAAATGACATAGGAACAAACATGTATCTACCATAACATTTTTATGAGTTCATGCAACTTAACAGTTTAGCTTAGCTGTTACGAGAGGTAAGAAAAAGTAGCAGCACTGGAAAGTAACTTTTTCTTTACTTCTATTGGGGAAAATTATTGACGCTGCACTGGGGCGCTTGCCCATACTATTGACTTAAATTTTAGCTTCGCCGTATTCGCGTAAAAATATACTCCATCATCCTATATCTCTATGTTTTGAATGCAAAAATAAATTGATAAATTGTCACTGCCGTTTTATGTTACACACGATTTGGTAAATATGCTCAGTGTCGGGGGTTAAAATAAGGGCGATAGAAATAGTTTCGGCAACATTTGTGTTATGAATAAGAAGCAGGGTCCACACGTGTATGAATCAAATATTCAGATACGTCCATAACTTATGATAAAATGCGGGTATAAATATACAAATTCCAGACCTTGTGAAGAAAATTTGATTTTAGCTAGCCTTGGGATAGTACTATATTTCGGTTCTATCTGTACCTATTATAATATATTTATCCGTTTTGCGATCGTATAATTTTTTTTGCTCAATATTTGCCAACGTTGATTGGGCATGATACTTAGATCAACGCGTTATATGAATATGAGACTATACAAGTAACACTTGACCCCAATGAATGTTAAAAAAAGTCAGAAAGTCACTATTAGCCTATAGGTGCATCATGCATGAAACAAATCAAACGTATTTAACTTTAAGTATTTCTATGGAAATATGACAGCGATCACAACACACATTTTTTTTTAAATAAAATAGGAGTAAACGAGCAAACAGGTCACCTAATCGAAAGCAACTACCGTCGCCCATGGACACTCGCAACATCAGAAGAGCTGCAGGTGCGTTGCCGGCCTAGTCCTAGTTGGTATTTTCACACATTTTCAGTTTGAACAGTCCATTACCTCGCAATCACTAAATAAACAATAATCAAAAGTCATTCTTAGCTAATAAAAATCCTGTACCAAGATTGGGTGTCACCTTGAGAATGGAGAAGAAGCAATCTCCAAATAAGTTGACATGAAGTTTAATGTTACGTTTTACGAGCAATAACGCGCTCGTCCTGATCTCACGCGACATGACGTGTACAGCCTCCTTAGGATCAGGTCACATTGCAAGGCGATGAGATCAAATTAATAATCCCTTCCTTCCGAAATACCCATTCTCGATATTATCAAATTCGAATGATTCGAAAGTAAGGGTCCTAAATCCTAACCTCACCTAACTTCTTAGTATACCGATTAATAAAAATATATTATAAAGTCTCTTTTACAAGTTTCAAGAGTTCTACCTTATTAAGTAAACATGGTATGTAGTTAGAAAAAAATATTTTAATTTGTTTGAATATATCTCGAAACTTCCATTATCAAAATATATGCAATATGCATCTCTATGTTGGTCTCTATCGGCATTTACTACCGACACTTTCGCAATCAAGGTTGGCATCATAGCCCAACGTGTAGAGGGGCCTTAAGCCCCGAGAGACAATGGTAATTCGGTAATACGGGGGATAATTTTCGAAAAATAAAAGCGAAAAGGCCAGTCCGTTTAATAGGCCATTAAAATTAGCATATTACGACTCTATTACGCGAATATTTTGTGAATGACGTCACATAAATTATCTCTAATGGTGGCTTTTGAGTTCCGATTATAAAAGAATTATTCTTTGAAGTAATTATTGTCTGCTCCTTTTGAGAACGTTAAGTGATAAAACAAGATTTTGTTTAGCGTAGACTATGTAAATTAGGAGTTTGTTACTTGGATGTTGTCAAACTTGGTCCTGTATTTTAGTCACTATGGTGGAATTAACACATATTGTTGTGTATTATACAGGCTAATTAATTTTCCTTCTGTCTACTTATTAGTCTGCACAAAAAGAAGATTTTGCCACGTGGCAACTTTATTCGTAATTTTATTTATTCGTAAAACTGGATAGCTGTCTAGGACTCTAGGTTATTTCGAAGGCACAAAAAGTCACACAATTAACTAATTAGCAACGCTGTCTAATAGATAAATTACCGACAAAATACCACACAAACCGCGCATTATTCGTCACAATAGATTTGGGATATGAGTCAATGGGTCGCAGGTATTGCTCGGAACGGGGCCGCCTGAATGTGTGTTACCTACATCCGCACCATCAACGTATTGAGGTCTGAGTTCTGACACGTCACACAACCCACTAGGGAGTGTAATGCTAGCATTACACTTAGGCTTCAGTCTCGAAATCAGCGGGGCAGCGGCGACGGCGGCGCGGGAGCGGCGCGTTTCAACTTTCAATGTATAGATTTATACAACGTGAAATTTTAGTGGTTGTTTTCCCGCAGCAGAACGATTTACCTATAGTAGTACTATCGAACCATGCATGTTATTTTTTGAAAATAAAAAATATTTTGCATGACGTACTATGGAAACTTTATGGGAATAGGCGCGAGTTACTATGGACCCGACCGAATTTTTTTTTTTGATTTGAACAAAAACAACTTTACAAATCTATTGAACTAAATAGAATCATTTTACTAAGGGAAAACAACTATTAAAATTTCATCAGTCTCGTACCGGCATGCGTGCGAATCGGTCGTTTCTATTACTTAGTGCGCATCGATAAAGCGATCTACTGTTTACGTGTTAAGGGCATAGCGGCCGCTGCGCCGGCGCGCCGGCTCGCTGCGACTACACACTACCTACAATTCGATATGAATGAATCTAATGAAATATCTGAAGAACTGAGTGCGGAGTGTAATAATGAGTGCGGTTTACTGAAGAGTAATGAGTTAGCAGTGGAGATGAGACCTACGAAAAGAGACAGAAATGATGAAGAAGATGAATGGATAGAAGTTAGGAGACATGGGAAAAAATTAAGAGAGGAAGAAAAAATCGAAATATATATATCGTCGAATGAAATTATGCCAAAACAATTTGCTTTAGCCCGGTTATTCAAGGAGAACAACATAAAAGATGTAATAAGAGTGAAATACATTAACCCTTACAGAGTACGTGTCGAATTAAATAGTCATATTAGTGCTGATTTACTAGAAAACTGTAAAAATCTAATCAATATGGGATGGCGAATTCAAAAAGCTATGGAGACGAGTTTTTCATACGGCGTGATAAAAGACGTGGACTTAGACCTTTCAGATGAATATATATTAAAAAGTATTTCTTGCCCAGAACCAGCCAAAATTTTATCGGTAAACCGTTTAAATCGCAGAAATTTAGACGAATCTGGATGGCTACCTAGTGAGTCGGTACGTCTATGCTTTAAGGGTTCGTATATACCACCATATGTTTATGTGCACGATACAAGGATAAAGGTGGAAGCTTATGTGTTTCCAGTCTCGCAATGTTCCCGTTGTTGGAAGTTCGGTCATTCATACAAAAGATGCCCTAGCAAACAAATAGTTTGCCCAAAGTGCGCAAAAAATCATCCCAACTGTGAAGTTGAAATATATCGTTGTGCTAACTGCAATGGTGACCATATGGCTCTGTCGAGAATCTGTCCTATTTTTATTAAAGAAAAAAAGATACGTGATATCATGGCCGAATTTAACTGCACCTTTAGAAAAGCCCTTACAATGTATGTGCCACCAACAAACGACCGTGAACAAGATAAAGAAGCATTTACACTATCGGGATTCCCAGTTTTACCCATAAACGAAACTCTTATTATCAACGATGCTGATTCTATTTGCTCCACTCCATCTCAAGCTAACCTCCCTAATACGTACGCTGACAAGGTGAAAACTACTGCGGTTGTCCATCACCCTCCTCCTCAGAAACCGAGTGTCAAGAAGAAGCAAAAGCAGCAAGAAGATATAAAATTAGAAATGGAAATCGTAGAAGAAGAATGTATCCAGGATAGCGTGAACTCAAAAAGTGAAACAGAAACGAATGTAGAAATGGACCGTAAAAAAGTTAGTTTTAGTGAACTATTAAGTAGGCTACAAGAAATTATTTTTTTAAAGACGTATGATAATACTCAAATTAAAATTAAAAATGTATTAAAATGTTGTATTGAATGGTTGATTTTGTTAGCAGTAGATAACGTCGCTGATTGGCCAATTCTGAAATTTATTCTAAAATATTTTGCCGACGACGACGGATAGTAATAAACGTAATATTAAACTTAATATTATTCAGTGGAATGCCCGTAGTATAAGACCGAAAGTAGCTGAATTTGAAAATTTATTACTGCAAGAGAAGGTTCACATTGCGGCACTAAGTGAAACTTGGTTGTGTACGGATCGCGATTTCAGGATTAATGGATATAATATTTTCCGCAAGGACCGCGATGACACATACGGCGGAGTGGCGATACTTACGCACAGGTCAGTAAAATCTAAATTACAATCTATACAAAATTGTAACCCGGGTATAGAAATTTTGTCAGTTAGCATTTATAATTGTGACCAAGTAGAAAATATAGTGTCAATATACTGTCCTCCATCAATACAAACGAGTCAAACGGATTGGGACTTGATTTTTTCAAATTTACCGAATAAAACTTTAGTGCTCGGTGACTTTAATGGCCACCACAATTATTGGTCCAGCAAAAATGATCATCGTGGTTATCAGATTTTTAATGCGATATCAGATAGTAATCTTATTGTATTGAACAATGGCCAATCCACTCGTGTTGACTTGTTACATAACAACAATATGCAGTATTCTTCCCCAGATCTATCTCTAGCCACTAGTGATTTAAGCTTGAAACTCGAATGGTCGGTATTGAATGAAATGCTAGGTAGCGATCATTGTATAATTAAAATTACTACTTATCAAAAAATAAATTTAAAATTTTTAAAAGATAAAAGAAACTATAAAAAAGCCGACTGGATTTCATATAAAACATTATTACACAAACTTTACAACAATTACATTTTTCAAAACAATTTACAAGCATCGTACGATCTTTTTATTGACTATATGAACATAGCAGCGGATTTATATATTCCATATGTTAAAATAAACGAAAACATCGAAAGCAGATTTTCTTGTAAGCCATACTGGAATGCATCTCTCTCTAAAGTTGTAGCAGAACGCCGTTTGGCCCTTTCTAAATTTCGACGCAACCCCACACCCAATAATTATAATATTCTTCAGGATAAAATCAGGGAATCTAAAAGGCTCATTAGAAATGCTAGAAAAACATCTTGGCAAAACTTTTGTTCTTCCCTCGACCAAGTATCTAGTCAAAATGAGCTGTGGCAGAAGATGAGATGGGTTAAAGGGCGCCATATACAAAATAGGTACGTTGACAAGCATATGGCTAATGAGTTACTACGCACTATTACTCCCGACTCTGTTTTACCTAGACAACCGGTTTTTACATCACAGAATTCTGACTTGGAAACTCCAATAAATATTCAGGAACTTAACAGCTGTATAAAATCGAAAGACACATCGCCAGGTCATGACAAAATTTCATATTCAATGTTAAAACATTTGCCTGAAAACGGTAAACACATTTTAGTTTCACTTTACAACCAATTTTATGACTCGTCCTTTGTTCCAACTCAATGGCGCCGTATTACTATAACTCCGATTCCAAAACCAGGCCGAAACCCAGATTCTTCTTCGTCCCTAAGGCCCATCTCCATGATTTCATGCATATGCAAGGTGTTTCATAACATTCTATTTCATAGAATAGAATGGTTTATGGAAAGGAATAAATACTTTTCGAGCAATACTACAGGTTTCAGAAAGGGCCAATCGACGTTATTTAACTTAACTAGACTCGTGTCACAAATTCAAACCGGATTTTCAGAAAAAAAGATAACAGTTGCCTGTTTTATTGATATAGACAACGCGTATAATAATATTGATGTGCGTGCTTTATTATCTACTATGGACCGACTGGGAACGGGCAAAAAATTGTGTAACTATTTATGGAATTTCCTGAAAGAAAGGACGTTGACAATTTTATTAGGTGATTGCATTATTTCTAGAAATACTGACCGCGGCTTAGCTCAAGGTGACCCGTTGTCCCCTATTTTGTTTAACATTGGAACTATTTATGTTTGTACCTGTATTATAATTAATAACGTATTGTTATCACAATACGCAGATGATTTTGTCCTATATATTACAGTTAAAAATATATTAGAAGCAGAGCGTAAACTACAATCGGCATTAAATTTATTTAATAATTTTATCCAAAACATAGGTCTAAATATATCGTCTCATAAAAGTAAAATATGTGTTTTTAAAAGTGGATATAAGTCAGAGTCAATAAAATTAAGTTTAAATAACAATTCATTACAAGTAGTGGATAGTATTAAATATTTAGGTGTTCATTTAGACCGATCCCTAAAATGGACCAAACACGTAAACGAAATAAGGGAAAAATGTATGAAACATTTAAATGTTTTTAAGATTTTGGCTGGATCAGGGTGGGGGGTTCATCCCAAGTTTTTGAGACGTCTGTACATTTCACTGATTCGCAGTAGAATGGATTACGCCAGTTTCCTTTACGATAGTGCATCCGATACTAATTTAAGTAAACTGACTAAAATTCAAAATACGTGTTTGAGAACAATAGGTGGATTTCTTAAGAATACTGCGATCCATGTAATGGAATGTGAACTTTTTCTCCCCCCGTTACATATCAGGAGACACTATTTAGCTGGAAAATTTTTATTAAAATTAAAATCTATTTCTAATCATGATACTTTTTCCGTAGTTGATAAATTGTCCGATCTTTGCCAAAGTCCGTTCTGGAGACGAAAGAAAAAGCCCTTATTGGTCCGCTTACATGACTTATATAAGACGATACCTATTGAATCTAGCAGTATTTTAGGCAGATTTTCACTCATTACGTGGGTAAACAATGTGAACCTATCTCATGTAATTAAGTTATATATTGAAAATGCCCCCGAGCCCAAGAAAACATTATTAAAAAATGATTTGAAAACAAAATGTAATAACTATATTGTAAATTATTTTTCACAGTTTCATAAGATATTTACAGACGGATCGAAAGACCAAGATAAAGTGGGCGCAGCTTTTCTGGATCCACAATTAAATAAGACCGGTAGATTTAAAATTAATTCACATACATCTATCATGGGAGCAGAACTTGTCGCTATTTACAATGCGTTATTATATGTACAGTCTATTAATGTTAAAAAAATTGTGATCTTTTGCGACTCCAAGACTGCTCTTCAGCATGTATTAAAATGTTGTTCTAATGATCGATGTACGCAGTTAGCTTATGATATCGTGGCATGTATTTTAAGTTTAATTAGGTCTGGCAAAGAGATTATATTACAGTGGATACCTGCTCATATCGGCATCATAGACAACGAGAGGGTAGATGGTTTAGCGAAAGAAGCAACGACGCGAGGTTTTCTAGTGGAACTTCTTCCTGACTATACTAATATTTTAACTAACGTAAAATCTCGAGGATACCGGTTATGGAAAGAATATTTTGATGAACGGTCATTATCAAAAGGAGTGTGGTATAGAACTATGCAAATGACCATACCAAAAAGACCTTGGTTCGATGATGCCGATATGAGCAGGCAAGATATTGTACTGAGTCTCAGACTTCGTTCCGGACATCTTCCTTTAAATAGTTTCGCTACATTAATGGGAAAAATCACATCACCAAACTGTTCAGAATGCGGCGTGGTGGAAGACGTGTACCATATTTTAATTGAATGTGTTCGGAACGAAGTCGAGAGACTGAGAATTCTATATCAGTATAATATTGATGTACGTCAGATAGGAGTATGCAATAGTATCCTTTCTTTCCCAAAATCTAAAGAGGCTAGCACGTTATATAAATTAGTTAAGTTAGGCATTAAGTTTAGAGCATAAATTATTCTGTATGTTCCTATGAGGGTGACATGCTCGCAAAGCGAACAAACCCTCTTTAATAAATAAAGAAAAAAAAAAAAAAAAAACTATTAAAATTTCACACTGTATTATAGGAATGGCTTCGAAAACAGCGGCGCGCCGAGCAGTGCCTTGTGTGCTAGAAGGCTTCCCGCGCCCGCTGATTTCGAAGCTGAAGTCTTAGGGTTAGTTCTCACATAGGTGGAACTTGATGATGGATAAAAATTGATTGTACAAAATATGATTTTGACGTTTAAAATTTGTATGTTTTTGTTACTTTTGTTTTTTGAGTGGGTTGCGCCGGCTTACTTTAACTATAACTTTAACTTTAACCATAACAAAATGAACTGTCAAATCCCTAGCAAAAGTCGTCATATTTGACGATAATCTTAACCTTAACTTTAACTACGCTTCTGGTGCAATTCACCCTTAGAGTGAATTCCACCAGAGTCGTAGTTAAAGTTAAAAAAAGGTTATCGTCAAATATGGCGTCCATAATGGACTTTTACTATAGGGATTTGACAGTTCATTTGACTTTTTGTTATGGTTAAAGTTATAGTTAAAGTAAGTTGATGCAACCCACTCTTAGTTAAATAATGACAAAATCAGAAGTAGATAATATGCCATTTGGTTGAAAAGGTGATGCCATCATAGCTTTTCCACTTCTTACTGAAAGGATGTAATACTGGTACCTATTTCTAGGGGATGAGCACAGCGCCTCTAATAGCAAAAAATAGTCACTAATTCGACATCACAAATTGTGGCTAACGCACTGACGGTGAAAAGTAACTAGTGCTCTGGCAATGTGTTTCAATCTATCAACATTCCATTTTAAAACACAATTTGGGGTCAAAAGCTTAAAATCACGGACAATACTGGCTCAAAGTTTTAAATCTATCGGTCGAGTGGAACACAAACGCGCAGGAAACGAATAGAAAAAGTAAAAATATCGGGACGAATTCGACGATCATCCGACAGAATAATATTTATTCGCTATCAAACTTTCCACAAAAAATACAACAAACTATAACGGGGAATTCTTTGTGCAACTAACTTTTTCAATCATCATCAGTAGTTTTCGTTCGAAAATCTCAATTCGGGAAATCCCTGAGCCTTAGGCCTAGTTGCGCAAGTCAAGTCAAAATATGCTTGGCTATTCTCACCGGGCTAGTTTCCGAGCCAGTGATATAATTAATTGGAGATTAGACGATCAAAAAAATAAATTTACCAAATTTTAATAAAAGTTTTTTGTTCCTTCTACTGACCAGTTGTTAGTAGTTAGTATTAAAATTATCTCCGTACTTATAAGCCAAAGTAAACCGTAAAGTAACTGCTATTTTTTGACGACCTCTGTGGCTCAGTGGATAGCACGTTGGTAGCTTAAGCCGGAGGTCGCGGGTTCGAATCCCGCCGACGGAACAAAAAGTTTTCAAAGTTCCTGGGTCACGGATGTGTATTAAATATATTTATCATATAATAAAAATCTTAAATATATGTATAGTATAAAAGTATTAAATATATTTCCGTTGTCTGGTACCTGTAACACAAGTCCTTCAGGTACTTAGCATGGGGCCAGACTGACGTGGTGTGAAGCGTCCATAGATATTATTATTATTATTATTATTTTGTGTTGCGAGTCTGTTGTATTTCAATATTAAAAGCAACAAGTATCGTCTAATTCAATATGTGAAAGAGCAGCATATTTTAAACATTTACATTGATGAAAGTAGTGAATAATTTATATTAAGCAGAAAACATTAAAAGCCTCCATTTCGTTTCCTATTAACAAAAATGGCGTCATAAATTGAAGTCATTATAAATTAAGTTGCAGAAAGTACGTCGGCGCAATAATATTTCACGTGCACACAAAGGCGGACCTAACAATGGGAAATAAAGATTTTAAACTGTCTACAATCTACATTATATCGCGACGCTCGCTTCCACTTTGTACAGGTGACGATTTGAATAATTATGACGACAAGGATTGTTAGGCATGTAGTTGAAATTGACATGGGGCAAGGAGCATCTGCAGCACAAAATAACATCAACTTGGTATGTATCGGTAGGATACTTGGGTTAAATTGGAAGAGGGGGTTGGTGTTAACAATCTTACAAGACGACAGCTTTAGATCTGATCTAGAATAGAATAGAATAGAATAGAGATCTGATCTGATTTTGGCCTTGTTTGAATTTTTGTAGTTTACCCTCTAGATTTGAGTTAATCGGAGTCTGATTTTTGTTTTTGAAGAAATTTAAACGTAACCCTATACGGAGAGGCCTAATCTAGCCAAACTACGACCGGACTTGACTCATTTGTGTGTGCATGAGTCATAGTCACGGTCAGGTCTATGATCAGTCCTACCGGATTTTTTTTTATTTTTTTTTATTAAATAAGGGGGAAAACGAGCAAACGGGTCACCTGATGGTAAGCAACTACCGTCGCCCATGGACACTCGCAACATCTGAAGAGCTGCAGGTGCGTTGCCGGCCTTTTAAGAGGGAATACGCTCTTTTCTTGAAGGTTTGCAGGTCATATAGGTCCGGAAATACTGCTGGTGACAGTTCGTTCCAGAGTTTTACAGTGCGTGTTAGAAAGTTACGCGAAAAACGCACTGTGGAAGACTGCCATTCATCAAGGTGTTGAGGATGGTATGTTTTTCGCATAGGACGATGGCGAAAAGTTGCAGGTGGTATGATTCCGAACAATTCCTCAGAGCACTCCCCGTGATACAACCGATAGAGAATGCAGAGTGAAGCTACATCTAATTCCAAGGAGTCCAAGCTGTTTGAAACACTATGGCAGTCATTAGTCAACAATTCGAGCGGCCCTTCGTTGAATACGATCCAGAGGGAACAATTGGTATTTTGGCGCCCCTGTCCAGAGATGAGAACAATATTCCATATGAGGCCGAACCTGGGCCTTGTAGAGCTTCGAGCGAGAGCGGATTCGATTTCTATAGTAAGTAACTGCCTAAACACCGCTGACAGATTTTATGCGACTGATTTAAGTTTATCGGCCACATAAAATTGCCCGTTCCACAAATCCTGTCAAGATTTAGTGAGGTCTGTAACATATTTCATGTTTTATGTAATCTTCAATCCCATTTAGCGACCTGTGGAGTCTGCACCGGCCCATGCGTCACTGTCGGCGGCCATGTTTTATTTATCGCCTATTATGGGCCCCGCGGGAACCGAATGCTATTGAATTTTATAACCTATAGGTAACTAATACTTTGTTGTATATTCTATTTTATGTCAGGTACAAGCAATTAAAAAAAATCTATGTTACGATTGTTTGATCTATAGTATATCAATATTAATAAGTTCTTTATTTGTTAATTTGATTCTAAAAAGAAGTTAAATACCACTCCCGCCAACTTATTTTTTATATTGTAGCAGCAACATAACGTTAGATAACGTTGCTTAACATTTGTTGTCTAACTTTTTTTTACAAATTATAACAAAAGACAAGTTTATTTCTTCACGTGTTGTAGCGTATGTTTTTTTTTTAAGAAGGCAGGTCGCTGTAGCCCTGCTGATGAAGTTGTGGTGTCGTACAGTTCCCGCGACTTCGTCATGAAGCGGTGGCTAGGAGCACCGTAGAGTTTTAGTGGGTAGGGCCGCGGCACACACCACCTTCGCCACGCGGCGAGTCCCACATATCCGCAGTGGGAGTCCCCATCCCCCGCGGAATGCATCACAGCATTTCTCTACGTCAAAAAAAAAAAAAAAAAAGGTCGCTGTAGCCCTGACGTCACTGCAACCCATAAGGATCCATTGTGACTGTGGCGTATGTTACACGCTGTTATAAAATGTTATCGTGCTACACAATGTTTTATAACGTTATAATATAACTGCTGTGTGGGAGCACCTTTATAAAGAGCTACTAAAGTAATGTGTCGTAGCACAATGCGTATTAGAGGCGCTACGGCGTAGCGTGAAAAGGACTAACTTCAGTTTTCTATAAAATACATATCGACGCTAGAAAGCGAACAGGTAGTAACCCGCAAGAGTACAATTGTTCACCAGAGCAGAAAAACTTTTTGTTTTTTTTATTTTGATCATAACTTGCGTATTTACGGACCTAGGGTTGCCATTTTTTTACACTATATTTATAATTTTTTGCTTAATAAATTGTCTTAAATGGATATAACCTAAAGTTAGTTTAAAATAATATTTTGTGGGTTACGACATTTGACAATATATTTTACAATCCATTAAAACGTAGTAACTGAAGTAAGTAAACGTATGGAACGACGAAAACCGCACTTTTTTTTGGAAAGTAAAAATGTTGTGACCATCATTACTTTAAGTAACATCACCTATAAAACCTCATAATAATGAACAATGTGTGATATTTTGTCATCAGTATGTAGTAACTAGCAATATTTTGCATAATCTGAAAAATCTAATTGTAGTAAATGTAAATCAATTGAACTGAGGTTGGTTTTAAACTGCAGTAAGAGTCAAAGAATTAAAAGTTAGACTACTTTTGAAATGTTTATTTAATAAAATTAAAAAGTATTTTTAAACATAATGCTTCTTTTTTTGGACTAAACTTTAAAAAACTTAAAATAATTAAGTACATTAACAATCGTCTTCAACATCGGTGTCAGGTAAGCAATCTTTAACTTTTGCGCTGGTCTTAAAATCTAAATATTCTTTAGCGAATCTTTTCGGAATTACCTGTTTTTCTACCAATTTTTTTAAATCTGCATATTTCTTTTGACAAATTGCCAACTTTGAAGAGTATAACTTCTGTTTTGGTTTCGCATTGCTCAATGCACTGAGTTTAACTTCATTGGTTTCTGCATCCGGCATCATGGAGGTTACTGTATTTAGATTTATCGCGCACTTCTTATGAAAATTATTATTTTTAACAAAAAATTAAAACCGACTTCCAGGGTAAAAACAATAATAATTTATAATGAACAAAAAAGTGTTAAATAATTCTTACTCTTTAAAGTGCCTTATGCATAATTCTCCTAAACCTCACCTATTTCTGTACACAATCTACATTATTTTGAAGACGGTACCAGCTATAAGAATGCTGAATTGTATGACAAAATATTTTTAATATTTAAGACTGGTACCGACTTCAAAATAATGTAGATTGTTTGTGTACAGAAATAGTTGAGGTTTAGGAGAATTATGCATAAGGCACTTTAAAGAGTAAGAATTATTTAACACTTTTTTGTTCATTATAAATTATTATTGTTTTTACCCTGGAAGTCGGTTTTAATTTTTTGTTAAAAATAATAATTTCACTCTTTTAAGTGATTTATAAGCTGGTTTTCTGCACAGACTAATATGTTTTATGCTTAGTTACTTTGGATCCAGGATACACTTTCATGATATTATGAGAACTCATTGTCTGATATCACTACTTCAGAATTGCTTAAGCAACTCCAAGCATATACTACTGTATACCTAATGTATATGCTTGGCGTTAATCAAGCAATAATAAAATTAATGTTTATACGCCTGTCTTTAAAGGCTTTAAAGTTCTGTTCAGTGACTTTCTATCATTACACTCATGAAAACAACTCAACATTACTAGATGACGCCCGCAACTTGGTTGCGCCAAAATTCGTTTATCGCGCGGAAACTTAAAAATTTTCCGGGATAAAAATATCCTATGTCCTTTCTAGGGACTCAAAGTATCTCCATGCCAAATTTCAGCAAAATCGGTTCAGCTGTTCGAGCGTGAAGAGGTAACAAACGGACAGACTGATAGACAGACAGACAGACACACTTTGGCATTTATAATATTTGTATGGATGCTCATATAATGTAACTAAAATCATCCTTATAAATTTTAAGAATAACTTTCCTCATAGATCTTATGATCAAGTTGCTAACTCGGTAACCTAAACACCAAGGTCGAGTCGTTTACATTGAAATAACATTATAATTTTTTAAATCGTTCGACAAATTCGGGCTTTGTTCTTAAAGACGATTAAAAGTAACAATAATAGGGTTATAATTAGATAACTCATGGTGTGGTGACTGGTAGTAGTGATGATGATGATGAATATAACTTGCATAGTGGCATATGCTTTCAGTTCTTAAACCAACTCCAAAACCCCCAAACTTGTATATATAAGGAATCCGGAGTTCTCTTAGCACCTTCGGAACCATGGTATAACTAATTTTAAAATCTTGCTTTTTGGTAGCACATACTTAGGATACTTCTCATAAAATCGAAATCATTATATTATGTTTCCATATAAATTTGGAGGAGTTCCCTCGATTACTCACGGATGTATGGTGGAATGGTGGTGATGATGATGATGATAAATTTAATTTGCATAGTAGTATATGCTTTCAGTTCTTAAGACAACGCCGAAACCCCCAAACATGTATCTATTAGGAGTAAGGAGTTCTGTTCACCACCTTCGAACCATGGTATATCCTGGTGCAAAATCTTACTTTTTGGTAACATATGCCTGAAATACTTCATATGAAACCAAAAAAAACACATGTTTCCATTTGAATTTTGAGGAGTTCCCTCGATTACTCATGGATCCCATCATCAGGTCACCACTTTTCTGAACATTGCTTTTTGGTAGCATATGCTTAGGATACTTCTTATAAAATCGAAATCATTATAAGTTTCCATATAAATTTGGAGGAGTTCCCTCGATTACTCACGGATGTATGGTGGAATGGTGGTGATGATGATGATGATTAATTAAATTTGCATAGTAGTATATGCTTTCAGTTCTTAAGACAACGCCGAAACCCCCAAACATGTATCTATAAGGAGTAAGGAGTTCTGTTCACCACCTTCGAACCATGGTAAATCCTGGTGCAAAATCTTACTTTTTGGTAACATATGCCTGGAATACTTCATATGAAACCAAAAAAAACATATGTTTCCATTTGAATTTTGAGGAGTTCCCTCGATTACTCATGGATCCCATCATCAGATCACCACTTTTGACAAAATGGGACCAAATTGGAGTGGAACCTAATATAACAAAAGAAAAATTTTGAAAATCGGTTCATAAACGGCGGAGTAATTGTTGAACATACATAAAAAAAAAATCCACAGACGAACGTATAACCTCCTCGTTTTTGGAAGTCGGTTAAAAATAATACGTACTACAAAACATCTGCTCGCTTCGGCTACTCAACACGCACTGAGCCGCCGCGTAAGGATCAAAGGACTGCCGGCGTCGGCGCCGATCATTGGAAGTAAATGTGCGTTGTGTTGCACCTAAAATATTTAGTAGTGTTGTAAAACAAAGTTACTTGTTTCATTGGATCCTTGTAAATGGTGTAAATAAAGTGAAAAAAATAATAATATACCATGTAAATCGTTATAATCATCGCAATATAAAAAAATATCGCCTACTAAAGGGTATAAACGCAAGTGATCATAATTTTACGAGCTGCAAAACTGTAGTAACCCGCACTAGTTATGGAATTATTGATGTTGTAACTTGTAGACATTTTTTTTTTGTAGAAAACAAATTGTCGTAAGAAACAGAGTAAGAAATAATACCTGTTTTTTTGTTATTTACATCGTTTTATTGGTACAAAAATGAAAAAAATATGGCAATTTTGAAAATCCTAAATTTTTTATTATCAGTCGTACAGTTACATGACATATACCATTCGACGCGTAATTTTTTTCTGATTCTAATGACGTAATAAAAAAATATTTCGATGGGTGTTGGTTACTACGTGTTTGCTTTCTTGCGTCGATATATTGAAAAAACTAGTTGATTAATAACTTGCCACTCTATTATGTGCAATATAATCTTCTTCTTATATATAAAAAATGGATTTTCAAATGTGTTAGTCGCGCTAAAACTCAAAAACGGCTGAACGGATTGGGCTGATTTTAGTCTTAAAATATTCGTAGAAGTCCAGGAAAGGTTTTAAAGTTACACGAAGTTCACCGGGACAGCTAGTATTTTATAAAATAAACATAAGATAAGAACGAATGTTATGATAAGAAGACTTCTTAAAAAATAAAAAAAACTCATCACTCAATATTACAGACATTCTAACATTATTAATGTAAGAGCTGATCATGTCGGTAATCGTCCCGGACCTTTAAAGGTGTAATCGTGTTTTTAATTATGACCGTCCTTGGTCCTGACACATCGATCGGCTTGGGCGAGTCATCCATTTAGCGAGCCGCCTCGCATATCACGTGTTACTTTTAATTTGGTGATTAGATCGTTTTTCATGGGGGTTTTTAACAAGTAAGAGTAAATCCTTGTAGCACTATTATACATTACAATGTATTACAATTTTAATACATATAATAAAACTGTAGAAATGTGAATTCTGTACATTAAAGATATTCAAAAAATAATAAGCGGGGGGTGTCACTAGATCGCTATAGAAGCCAAAAATGTGGTAAGTTTTTTGTCTGTCTGTCTGTATGTTTGTTCCACTATCACACGAAAACTACTGATCCGATTTGAAAGCGGTTTTCGCAGATATATTTGTCTTCTTCCAACTTAACATCTGGTGTATAAAAAAATTTCCACCCACCCCTCTAAGGGGACAAAAGAGGGGTCAGATTTTGTATCAAACTTTTTTCTTTAACACGAAAACTACTGATCCGATTTGCATACGGTTTTCTCAGATATATTTGTCTTCTTCCAACTCAACATCTGGTGTATAAACTTTTCCCCTCCACCCCTCTAAGGGGACCAAAACGGGGGTCAGATTTTGTAACATTTTTTTGGGAAAGAACATAATAGACATTATACAGTTTTCGTCTCGATAATGTTATGTATGATTGTATACAATTTCTACGCATTTTATTTGAGCGAAGTCACAGGGAAAGCAGTGTTCAATAAAATTGCCTTAAGCGCCATAGCTAGTTCCTAACAAGTATAGTTCGTATAGCCTGTATACTGTATAGTGTATAGTGTATATCCGGTATAGTTAGTGTATAAGCTATACAAAACCCCGTCACCCCACGTCTAGACGCGTCATTTTCCTCCCCCACAGTCGATCATAACTCACATATCGTAAAAGGTACACTCAACCAGAAATTCTAAAATGCCGCTAAAACGTAGAAAGCTGCTAAGATTTTATGTTAACGTATTTAGTTCGTAGTTTCTTTGAACATTTTTCCACTGTGCTAGAAAAAGGTTTGAGTAATCAGTAGTCAACTAACGGCCGTTCCCAATATTTGATCTATCTCTTACTTGAGATAGGAATAGCTCACATTAGACATTAGCTCCATATATTTTATGTCAATTCTATGTCAGCTGCGATCGGTTGTATGTCAAACTAGAGATAGATTGAATATAGGGAACGGCCATAAGAAGTAAGCTGATATAAAAATGTATGGGATTAGATATGCGACATCATGTAGCCATTGATTCGTATCTAATCTAACTGCACTGTCAAAATAATTATCGAATTCATGTTGTAAGTATCCTGGTACCCGTTGTTCCGACCGCGACAGTACAAAACCCATACATTAAATAATTATTTATGTGGATATCTCAACCGTATATTGTTTCAACTTTTCTGGCAGATTTTCATCCGCCTCGGCCCATCTATTATAATTATTATCAACGTCGAACGGAATGTGTAATTGACGTTGACAAATCACTGTGACGTCACTCCTCCCCCCTCCCCCACGCATTATATGCGAGAGAATATTTTACATACAGGGTGGTTGTGTTGGGTTTGGTTTAAGATTGGATAAAGTACTAAATCGCTATTTAGTACCTAGGAGACTGAGATTTGCTCAGTGTTAAAATCCATACTAATATTATAAACTAGTTGACCCGGCAAACGTTGTTTTGCCATTTAAAGTAAAGGTGGGGGGGGGGGTTTATATGCCAGAAGTTGAGTTGGCAGAAGACAAATATATCTGCGAAAACCGCATTCAAATCGGATCAGTAGTTTTCGTGTGATAGTGGAACAAACATACAGACAGACAGACAGAGACAAAAAACTAACCACATTTTTGGCTTCTATAGCGATCTAGTGACACCCCCCGCTTATTGTTTTTTGAATATCTTTAATGTACAGAATTCACATTTCTACAGTTTTATTATATGTATAGATACGAAAGTGTGTCTGTCTGTTTATCTGTCTGTCCGTCTGTTACCTCGTCGGGCCCAAATATCTGAACCGATTCTGCTGTGTATGGAGATACTTTAAGTCCCGATAAACAAATTTTGGCGCAACGAAGTTGCTGGCGTTATATATAGTAATATACTTAGTAAAGAATAAACTACGAATAATAAAAAAATACAAAACATATGAAATAAGATAACATAAGCGACAACGCGAATTCATCGCCAAATTAGTTTCTTCTCAATAACTCGATAAATATACAACATTTTAAAAATCCGCTAGGTTGGTTTTGCAGTGATAGAATTTTATACAATGTGTTAAAATATTAACTTAGTTCAATGCACAGTTATGGCAATAAATGAAAAATTCGTGAAAATTAGACGCATCTTTGTGATTCTTTTCGATCTAGAAAATTTCAAGATATTATCATGTTTTTGCTCAAATCGAATTCTTGGAAATATAATGTAGTATCTAATTTTAGAAAATAAAACAATTCGAGGCTTATTTTCAAGTATAAAAATGAATTATAAAATCGAAAATTTGAGTTAGTCGCCCCCTTAAATAAGTCGTTAAATACTATTGTATCTCACTAGTAATCTCGCGGTGTGGCCAAACCGCTCGTTTACTCACAGTGCACACGCACAATAATTAATCCAGCCTAAAAAATTCTAGAAGAGTTTTGTATAAAAATTTCATATTATCCTGAATATAATATTCGCCAATTGTGATGATGATGGTAAACAGAAGCGCAAAGTGCGAATGATCATTAATATAACAAACGATGCTCGGCGATTGTGGTGGGTGTATTCCAAACGTTTTAAGTGCCAAAGTTCAAATCTCTCAAGAGAAAATTCGCGAGATTTAATTAAGAAAACTCTAATAGTTTAGTCTGTGGTTTTCCCCATGATTAATCGACGGCTAGATTTGCCCACAAGTTTATCTTCATTTATCGCGAAGTAACCATACTTTTTCCAGATGAAACCTATTCTGTGTTCTTTGCTGGAACTCAAAGTATCTACTTGTATATTCCATTCAAAATATAGATTTGAATTAATATAGATATAGATTTTAAGCGTGAAGAAGTAAAAAGTTCACTTTCAGAAGAACCTGAAGTCTGTCTGAATGTCCATAAATCCATAATATTATCCAGTTACAGATATTATAATGTTATGTATGTTATAGGTGGATAATATATGCAAGCAAGCATGAAGAGGTTTAATTACGTCTCGGCTTTAGGCTTCAAAATCAATTTTTTTTTGTCCGCGTCACATAAGTGTTTTAAAGGCTGAAGAATAATAAATCTATCCATATATCCATCTTTACAATCTTTCACAATATCTGTAGTCCTATTTCCACAGTCCTCGTGTACACAAAAAGCGTTTAAATACAACATTAAAAGTGTAGAATCCGACAAAGAGTACATTAGTAGCGGGAAGGAAGTGTGTAGGCTGCCCGCCGCCGCTTCCGGGGCAGGCGGCAGGACCGTGACGGGAAATACTTTCTACTGATTTCCTACTCTTAAGTTGTTTATATTTATAATATGCCGTGACCTTTCTTATAAATAAAATATCATATTTTATAGCCTTATTGGGACCTGTGCGAAAAGTCTTTTATATGTATAGGGCCTTACGGATCCAATATTCCACCTTTACATTGGCCACAAAAATAATAATTTTCAAATATAATTTCACGAAATATTAAGTTTATATTTCGTATATTTTTTATTATTTCAATAATTTTGTAATTTGCAAAATAAATGTTATTAAAAAAATCGTCTTTCTATTCGGCATTTGGCTTCCTACATAATATTATCAATCTCTACTAAGATCCGTAAGTAGGATTCCACGTGCTTTCGGGCACACAAAACAGGACCCTATTGCCTTAGCCGTCTATCAATACACTTGTACTTTGTTAACTTGCTGTAGCTCAAGAACCGCTGTTTATAGCTGATAGAAAGTAGAAATTGTGTAAGTTCAACGTACTATGTACTAACACTGTAGAACTTTGGGAGTTAGAGATGTTCTACAAACTTAATTATCTTCTAAAATCTAAATGAAACCTAGCTAAACCAGAGGGGTTAGTGCGAGTTTTATTCGATCATACGCATCGAGCACGTTAACGCGAATTTGTATGGGATCAAAGCGGTATCCACGGTAGCCAGTAGATGGCGCTGCTTTGATCCCATACATATTCGCGTTTACGCGCTCGATGCGTATGATCGAATAAAGCTCGCACTAACGACTCAGCTGTCTTATTCACGATGGAGTCAGTTGCCGCATGCAGTAAACTCCATGCAATGTAAACACGCGCTCACAATATTTTACAAGCGCCGCGCCGGCTCTGATCCCGCGCGAATTATGTGCTCACCAGTACACAGTAAAAATTAAAACGTTAACTGAACAAAATGTAGCTAGAACTAGAGTTAGTCTAGATTTCAGAGTAACTTTCAGCTGGTTTTGGAAACCAAGGTTATCTTTTGGTTATCCATACTAATGTGAGTAATGTTATAAGTGCGAAATTGTGCCTGTCTATAATATTATGTTGGTCACTTGGTCACATTTAAACCACTGAAACGATTTTGGCGAATTTTCTATACGAGGAGTTCGAGTTTCGGGGAACGACGATAAATGGATTTTTGTACGTAATTTAGGCATCTTTCATAAATTATTTTTTACGCGAATGAATTCAACTACTTCATAAAATTTTGACATAGTTTGTTTTTGCATTATGGGATGTACAGGGTGTAACAAAACAAAGTGATGAAAATTTAGGGGGTGTATAGGTCGCCTGTATAAAAAAGTTTATTGTAACCAACGCTAAAAGAGTATCTTTTTTAAGTTTTGTATAGAGAAACTCATGACGCTGGGACGCTTGCCCATATAAATCACAAGAAAGCTCTTTCAGCGCTGCTACTTTCACAGTAAACTCTACGTAAGGGACATATACACGTTACACACCCTAAAAGACTATCATTTATCACTTTGATTTGTTACAAGTTGTAAATACATTAAAATTTAAAAATGTCCTGAATGTCCTTTATTCGTTTAATCGATAAGTATGACGTTATTTATTATTTTAAAATAGATTAACATAACATAATATAATAATTATTATAAAACTTAGCAGCAACAACAAAAAGTTTCACATTTCAATTATGCTCAAAACTGAAATTGAATATGCAAACAAATTATAATTAAAACAACACAGTTAATACTGAATGTGCCATGAAATATTATTGAACATTAATATTAGTCGTAATTAAACAAATATTCAATAATGTGTAGGTACCGTTTATTGAAATGTACAAAACATAATCCCAGTCACTATGATAATTTAGTCGGATATGAATTAATATTATATACAAAAGCTATGTGAACGTTTTGTAAGTTCATTGGTATGAGTTTCTGTGAAATATGATTTAACAAACTGATCCCATTGTTTCATTGGTCATCCCACATCGCTTAGGGTCAGTTCACATTAAAATTTTATAAAGTTCTAAAGAAGATACACATTGAATTATTGACAGTCTTGCCGCCGTGTGAAGCATAAAAATTATTTTAAGGCCACTTTAAAATGCATCGTATTATCACTAAACGATGAAAGCCTTTTTGGGGCAATTAATGTTTTATATATTTTTAATTTCAGGACGTAAGGCTGTAACGAGCCTACTCGAGCGCAGGACCAAACGGTCAAGAGCGCGCCACTGGAGTGGAGGGTTCCGCAGTTAACTTGTTACCTCAATGGGCTAATTAGTTTGAGCTTAAAACTGTGTTTCTCGCGTGTAGGCTGTTGAGCTGTGTTGATACGCAGAGGCGTATTTTGGCGGAAATTTTTCGAATTAAAGAAAAGTCGTATTATATTTTTATTACTATTTTTTTGCAAATAGTCATGGGCACAAAACATTTGTAAAAATATACTAACTGGATTCGCAATGTCCTTGTATAAAACATGTACGTTAAAGGAAAAGTTAAGTCTTAACGTCGGCATACAAAACACATACAAACTATACATAAAAATATTACAACATTGAAAAAAATTATTATTGAATTGTTTGATTTAGTTTTCTAGTGTGCTCGTATCCACGAGTACAATACCTTTAAAATACTATAAGCTGCCATGGATGAAACTACCATTATTTGCGACCCATCTCAACTTTAACCTGCGGAACCCTGTAACTATATTTCCTCGTTGAAAGCTTGCCAACAGTATTGTTCACAGGATCGCCTCTTAAGAATTCATTTCACCAACAAAACGAGATTATTTAGCGCGAAATTTTCTTGCACCACCCGCCAACTAAAACATGAGATGCAGAATTTCCCCAGAGATTGTTTTTTGTGTTCATCTGAATTGGAAATTTTCAAATGAAATATTTATTTTGTTTTGCATATTGCACTTTTCCACTTCATAACGCTTTATTAAACGTTGATTTGATGCAACCGTAAGCGCAGAATATACACCAATGATGTGGAAGTTACGTACGTTAATAAGAGTAAAAATTACCAATTTTACTTTTGATTGAAAATACGGAATCAAAAAAAAATACACGAATAAAAAAAAAACGAATATTTTCGCAACGAAGCTACAGGCGTCAACTAGTTAAACCGTAAGGGTCAATTCATACCGCAACACGACGTGTAGATGCATAAATTCTGTACTAAATTAACAATCTCAATAATTGCATGAGACGTCTTGCGAATCTGTCAAATCGATACAAATTTAGAAATGCATATCTACGACTCGCGTTGCGGTCTAATTTAACCCTGAGGGTGAAGCCAAACGAGCGTAATTTGTGAGTTGTGAGTCGCAGAATTTCGGTTCGGCAGAATTCTGCTGCACTCCGTTTCATACAAAAGTCCCATTTGATTCACACGAGCGTAATTTTGTGAGTCATGATTTGTATGAAAAGAATTTTTAGAAAAGAAAGATATTTACGCGGCAGAAATTCTGCGACTCACAACTCACAAATTACGCTCGCTTGGCGTCAACCTGAATCGTAAAATGAGTATTTCAGAACAATTGCAACGACGATGATAGTTGTCAAAAATGGACGTGCACGTAATCCTAGCACAACTAGAAGCTCAATATCGTATGAGCATCACCGTAAACAAAGGTGTATGAGGTCGTTCTAGCCTCAAATTATAACCGCGTGTCTTTTTCGCTGGCCTCGTTTTCAGCGCTCACATATTTTAAGAGCTCACTTATTACTGCCATCACACGAAGGCACGTCATCGCTGCACTGCAGATTTTTAAATGCTGAAAATCCTCACCTAATGTGATACTGTATCCTTAAATTTTACAGCACTGACTCAACTGTACTCGGAACATACCGACTAAAAGAACATATTAGCTTTAAATGTGAAAGCAATAGTAGCTGGCAAGGAATTATTCATATAAATTTTTACTTTATTTAAAACATAGTAGTTTATATCATTTTCAGTAATTCATTCCTTCATACACAAATATGCGAAATTAAGAAGCTTTGGTAGTTGTGAAAATATGCTTGTGTCGGTTATTTTTAAAATTTCCGTAACAAATTTAAATTATGGTATCCTAGACTTTTCATTCCAGTAAAATTACTGAACTCCAAATTTTGTAACATTAACATTTCTAATTTCCTAAGACACTTTGGTACAAAGGCCAGATTTCTGAGGTTTTCTAACTGGACTCTGGAGTTTATCTATTTACAAGACTAACGTCAAAAAGTAAGAAAACCAATGATCATTGCTATCTATTTAAAACATAAACTTCCGTCAAAACTAGTAAACTAACATTAGCAAGCGTTGTTTGTTGCGTTGCGTCGTCTTCGTGTGATAACCGTGTTCACACAGTGTGTTATTTCCCTACAAAAATAGTACAACACAATTACAGCGCAGTCGCTCGGCTGCGGATCCACCTTTATTGCTAATTAGCTTAGCTCGAATATTACGGTCTGACGTCACTTTTACAGCTTATATACAGGGCCCCCGTAAGGGCTACTGGCGCCTGTATGCAAAAAAGGATTTTGGCGCCCCTTTCTAAGGCAAATTTTTGGGACCTTGGATTTGGCGCCCCCAAAGATGGTAATTTAGCGCCCCTAGAGGATGGCGCCCGTGTGCATTGCACACATTGCACATATGGTAGCGGGGGCCCTGCTTATATAGCTCAGTTGTGAAATCAGGAGGCATTGGGAGCTACGTACTCGACGAGATAAGAGTAAAAAAATATGTGAAGTAATAACAAAATTTAATATAGAAAATAAGTATTATAGTGTCAGATACTCAACCGGCCTAGCATACGCCGAGATATCTCACTCTTGAGATAATTAAAAACTACTCGTCTCATAATGTCAAAATCTCGACATTATCTCGACAAAACTCTATAAAAATGTGTTATTTCGATGATAGATCTACGCGAGCAAAATGTTTGTCATGCTAGGGTCAATAGAGATGAAGATACAAACTATCAAACATCGTGAAACATGTAGAGAGAGATATCTCGTTGGCGTATGCTAGGCCGGCAGGTCACATTGAAACGAGATAAATCGAGAATAATGTAATATATTATAATATTGAAATGTCATATGTCAGCGTCATGCTAATTGCCATCTCAAAGTAAGTCTCGACTGGACGCATAGAATACCGGACTGATCCAGAAAGGTTATTCAATAAGTGGTTCCTCCCAAGTCCCATGCAGGCTCTGATGACCCTACAGAGACAGTATTTGTGCTTTGAAAAGCGATTACTGAGTTCAATACGTCGGCGGGCGGTCACCTGGCCCTGACGTGCAATCTTACTGACGACAGATTCCATTTGCACTGTACACGGTATAAATAACTAGCTTTATACGGCTATCGATTTGCTATTTTTTTTAAATTGACCCCCTCTAGGGGTGTGAAATTTTGAAAAATTATTCCATGGTTTCTACGTACTACGTACTCGTAGTGTCTACATATTTTGCCATTTGTTGTCAAACATAATTTATTGGTAAAGAATAAATAGAGCATCCATACTTCCATATTTAATATTATAAATTCGAAAGTGTGTCTGTATGTCTGTTACCTCTTCACGACCAAACCGCTGAATCAATTTTGTTGTTTGATATGGAGATACTTTGAGTTCCTGGAAAGGATAAAGGATACTTTTATCACTGAAAATGTACGGTTACCGCACGAAAAACTAATTTTGGCGCAACGGAGTTTCGGGCTCCATTTGGTGGATTATAAAAAATATGCTTATCCTATGATATGCATGCTCCATAAAGTTAATATACCTAGCGGAATAGAGCAACAATCTCGAGCTGTCAAACGAAACCGAAATTGGTTTTCATCTGTGTGTAAAATATGTGTACGTATACACTTACACAAGCATGATTGAACATCAATTCTATGAGATTAAATTGTCAACGTGCCGATACGTGCCGACTGGACGTCAAAAAAAAAGTTCTGCTGTCATGTATCACACGTCTCTTTTTACCACGCAGTGCTACTGATAGTGACATCTCGCTTGCTGATGCCTTTGTTTCTCTTTTCCGCTAGGTATATTAACTTTATGGCATGCTCCTGATATTTCCATTTCACTTCTTACAGCTATATTCCTGTAGTACAGCCTGTTATCATTTTCTGTAACGTTAATAACTTAAAAAAACTTACGTTCTTGAGCTATTACCGTTTCTTTGAACATATAAATTCGATAGAAGTAAATCATTAAAGTTTTTAACTAAGTCGCCGAGTCAGCCCAACCGACTCTCTCAAACTTCCGACCGGAGCTAGATACTGTAATTACAAACGGATAACTTGATCATACGCGACTGCGTCTCATAAAACCATATTTTAAGCCTTTGCCACACTCGGTTGTGATTCATATTGATATCATTATAAAGAAAAACCTGAAACTTAATATAAGTATTGACACATGGCCTATAATCAAAATAACCTTCAGAACCGAACTATAGATTGTTTTTAGTGAATACAAAAAAAAATAAAGCCAGATTTCAAAATCGCCACAACCAATTTCGAAACCTTGCCATTCATTTTACCACGCCTTTTGCCTGACATGCCATTTATCACTATACTATGACATTAATAAATATTAAACCACCCTTTACATCGACGTCATGGTGTAGCGGACGCCAAAAACAATCGGTCCAAAGACAAATAGTGTTCAATAGCTACTTACAGCGAAGGGGCTGGACCGATTGTTAATTTGCACAGCCAAATTACTACCGCTCTGTTTCCGCATCGGGAATTAATTGAACAAGCTGTACCCACCGTTTAGTTATTATGGTTTACCTAGCACGCGAGATGTTACCATAGAAATACCATGCTATAACAGAGTAACTACATCTAAAAAAATACAATGGTATGGAACAGTAACTGGCTCAAAAAATTGTTCCACAAAATGCACATCAAGTTTATAGTTTTATTTTTTACTAAACGCCCGATTACTTGAGGTGTAAGCGAGCTCAGACAGTTAAATTGAAATGTTATTAGTGTCGCTAAAATTTTGAACGACTTAACTGATTTGGTAATTTTTAGCCCTGAATTAAAGTTGTGGAAGTCCAGTAAAGGTTTATATTAGGAGAAAAGTGACACGAAGTTAACCGTGTCATCTAATTAGTAATAATTTAACGATTTCCACTACGTTACCTTTCAAACGCCAAAACTAAAACAAAATCAGTTCTTTCATACTTGCAAACTGCGATGCCTCAGACGCACAGACAGACACATCAATAATGTTAAAACATTGATAAATCAAACAAATTATTACGGTTAGTCAATTATTATTTAATTTTCCGTAATAATTTGTTTGATATTTTTGATGATTGACAAGCAAAACATTGAATCACCAAAGCCCCAGCAATCTAATTTAATTGAATATCCCGGTTTAAGCTGGGCCATTTTACACAACTGAATATTTATTATTGAAATTATGTGATTTATGGAAGTTCATTAATTATTTCGAGTGAATTTATTTATCCCTACGCTCCAATGAATACGCTAATCTAAGTAAAGTGTTTGTAATATATTTTGATAAATAATCTCTACATATAAAATCAATGCATTTCATTGTAATTTTATAACTCAAGAACGGCCTCAACTATCCAAACAAAATGTTTAGGCTTTGTTCGGACTATTTAGTAGATGGTTTATATGAAGTTTGCAGAAAATCGGTCGAGTGGTTCTTCATAATATTATATTTTTTGTAACTAATGAATTTAATAAGACACACTTTCAAATTTGACACACATTAAAAACTTAATTTAAGTCTCCCACACTTGAGTCATAACTCATAAGTATTCACAACCAATATGAAGCTAATGACACTACACAAATCAAATCCGACAGAACCATACTACATGTTATTGTATGTAGGTACCAACCATAAAGTTAATATACCTAGCGGAATAGAGAAACAAAGGCCTGAGCAAGCGAGATGTCACTATCAGTAACACTGCGTGGTAAAAAGAGACGTGTGATACATGACAGGAGCACTCTTTTTTGACGTCCAGTCAGCCCGTATCAGCCCGTTGACAATTTAATCTCATAGAATTCATGTTCAATCATGCTTGTGTAAGTGTATATGTACACATATTTTTCACACAGATGAAAACCAATTTCGGTTTCGTTTGACAGCTCGAGTTTGTTGCTCTATTCCGCTAGGTATATTAACTTTATAGTACCAACAGAGAAATTGAGTCATAGGCAGATCTACGTAATCTGGTCAGGCTATACCCATGTTGACGCAGGACGCTGAGCTTGACAGAGCCCAAACATATTTACTTCTTCTTGAAGTACTCTGGAATAATTTGGACAAAATGGCATTAAGGCCCACTTGCGCCAATCAGGGTTAAAGTTAACTCTGAGTTAAACATCATGTCATCTCTATCACTGACTTGGTGAGTGACAGATATGACATGATGTTTAACTCAGAGTTAACTTTAACCCACCAATCTGGGTTAAAGTTAACTCTGAGTTAATTGGGCAGCAAGTGGGCCTTAGTATGTTAATTTCCTCCTTCAACTAATAAGAAGCCGATGTAAAACAATAGTGATGGCGAGAACAGATTGGAGTCAATTACACTGTCCCAATAAAGTCCACAAAAGCCAGCCCTATCGAACCGTTTCTTAATTGATTCTTGGCGATCTTCACGCTATTATCGTCCTTATCTCCTCAGCAATAGGAGCCACAACGACGTCATTGTTAGCGGAATTAAAGCAACCTTTATTGTATGCATTTGCGATGTCAAAAGCAAGAGTCGTTAGGTAACTCTGAATATTTATTTCGGTCGTATTGTACCTGTGTTCTCAATGTTTTGATTTCGTATCATCGTGCCTTTGCTGTCCAGAGGCTAGCCTGGCTCCGTGGATCGTTGGTTCGACTACATTTGGCACAGCAATATTCTCCATACAAGGCATATAGATCTCGTCAAACTGCAGATCGCAAGCGGTACTGATCGAAATATTGCACACAATAACTCTACAAAATAAGTCCGGTCAGGTTGGCCTGCGATCAGCCGAGTCGATCAGTTTCCTCGTATTGGCCTTATCCGAAATATGCACGGTTCCCGCATCATGACAACGACTTATGATAAGACTGGGCTCAGGTATATTCTCACAAATTCATTCGTATCTGTCTGTCTGGCTGTATTGACAAATAATTTGCTATTATGAGTTCAATTTAGAAATATCGATAGTTATTTTAAATTGATGTTTTTGTAAATAGAAAACGTTATTTCAGATAATAAGTTACGGCAAAATTTCACCGATTTGTGATTGTTTGTAATATTAATACTTACACTCCCAAGTGGCCACATGCGGCCGCGAGAACAACGACAGATTTCCAAGAATCCGCGATCGAAGTATTAAGGAGAACAAACTTTCTTCAGAATACTATACTATGTTTTTAGATTACCGAGCGTTTTTCATTTGAATGCAAGGGTCGTGACAGCCTCGCCCCGTCGCACCTTGTCTCAGCTCGATTCGGTGTGATTTGACCCTTACATTCGAAATAAATTTGTACGTTTTTAAGTAACTAGCTGTCGCTCACATTCTTAGAACATATTATACAAACGGGTGAGAAAGCAAAAAGAAATTTCTATAGTTTTACTAAAATATCGACGTCTACATGGGGTCTCTCGTTTAAAACGTTAAAAATTATATATACAGCCACGTACTTAGGCAGAATATGCTACGGCTCACATGTCTGGGCAGATAGGGCGACGATAGGCGCAGCCCGGCGTAAGCTTTTACAAAGCCAGCGTCTCGCATTAATATTCTTATGTAAGGCATATAGAACCGTCAGTACTGAAGCACTTCCCGTCCTCTCAGGTGTTTTGCCTGTTGGCTTAGAAATACAGCGCCGAGCTGCTTTATATTACAAAAATAAAAAAATTACGTCCCCAGATTTCTTAAGCATGAGAGACAGAAATGAAGTGAATAGATTATTTGAGCCACTTGACGTTACACTACAAAACCTTATATCCGAGTGGCAGGATCGGTGGGATAACTCGATCAAAGGTCGCCACCTGTATAATTTCTTTCCTTCAGTTCGTGAACGACTCGCCATGCACTGGATAGAAATAGATCACTGCGTTGCACAATTCCTAACTGGCCACGGCAATTTTAAAGCTAAACTTCATGGATTCCAGTTAGTTCCATCTCCTCTTTGCGAGTGCTCGACCGAAGGCAGCCCGCAAGAACAAACTGCTCATCACATACTCTGGGAGTGCGATCTCTGGCATGAGGAAAGAACCGATTTATTAAACAGCCTCCAATGTGTTTCTAGAGTCGTGTATTACGATGATCTCGTAGGCAGCGCAAAGAATTTCCGTGCTTTCAAACGTTTTTGTCATAAATACTACTGGAAACAATCGAACATAAGTTTGCCATTATAAATAAATGTGATTTGTATAAAGTAGGCTTATTGTATTAAGTTTAATTTAATTTTTCCCGTGGTGCTTCCCCCTTTGTTCGGACATCAATGTCATTACAATTTGGCTGTCTCCCGCTTTGCTTGGGGAGGGAAATTGGATATCTCCTACTCCTCCACCTTTCTTCTGATTAATTTCGTTGCGGGTCCCAAGACAGATTTAGCTTGTCCCTCGGGCATCCCTGAGATCATATCAAAGGGTTTTCGTGGTTGGTTACCACTGTTGATCCTGGCGACACAGGAGTTGCAGTGGTGGGAATGTGTGGTGGGCCTTTTGCCCGTTTTAAAAAAAAAAAAAAAAAAACTAGCTGTCGCGGTGAACTTCGTGTCACTTTAAAACCTTCCCTGGACTTCAACAAATATTTCAAAACTAAAATTAGCCCAACCGTTTTCGAGTTTTAGCGTTACTAACACAATTGAAAATCCATTTTATGTAGATAATATTGTTAATGCCATTATGGAATCTTGACAGTCTCCACATAAAATGCTTAAGCGCCAAAATACTCCACAAAATATAACGTTTTTCATTAAAAATATTAACTGGCATTCCTCTTAAGGACCTATAACAATATCCTGGCGTTTTACGAGCCCGAATTTAACATAGTTTTCCCGCTTTTTTGCTAACATAAAATATTTGAACAAAGCTAAAACGCTCGTCGCTACATAAAAGAGCAGAACATTAACTTTTGAGCAAAGATTTATTCATATTATTTTATAATAACAAAGTCTTCAGTTTTTGATGTCGTTAAAAGCAATATTTTTTACTGTTTTTACAAATAATACCGTAAAATGGGGTGAATAGACACAAGGTACTTGTAACTTCGGATTTCGGAATACAGGAAGTGGATTCTGCCGAAACCGTACATTTTCTTTGCGCCCGAGGCTTAAATTATCTTCATACCAAATTACATAATTATGCATATCCGTAGGATACTGAAATGCTAGTGACTCCGTAAACAAGAACTTCTAACGGAACATTCTAAATTTTACTATACTGCGTGACTGGTGAGACATGTTCAATACTCGAGAACGTGATATTTGGCTATTATATTAGTTGGAAAAAAGTAATATAAAAAATAATATCAATTGATCACTGAGTAAATGTAGCTTAAAGTTAAATAATTATTTACCCAACGCATGGACACCGCGAGCGGGAGGGGTAGTTGTGTGGTGTTTCTTTGGTAGCGCACGCCTCTGCACCGGCCGCATAGTATGCCTAATGCCTAGCCGCGTAATTTACTTAGTATCCATGATTCATTTATTTTTGGGAAATTCGGAAAAAAATTAAGAACCTAATTTTATTACATAATTATAATGAGAATCGAGTACAGAGTACTCTCCATAAGTATCGGTATTGACTCACCAGTCATGTTGTAGAAAGAAATTATATTATGTCCTTTACCGAAATCTTATACCATGTGTGCGATTTCTGTGTATAACGTGTATTCTGTGAACTCAACCAAGAACTGATTCATTATTTGGAAAGGCACCGACGCGTCTTATCGCGGTGTGAACTGGTCACCTAGAATCACCCTTCGGTGATGGTGGTCAGTCCACTGGCGCGCCGCGTCAGTCCACCTGTGAAATCTCGTTACTGATCTGCCTTTGATAACAGCCATATTGTTCTTGGATTCGGTAATGGTTCGTCCCACGGTTCGTCCATTCTATACTGGTAGCTTTGTTTTATATGGTGGACATATTCGATTTACTGTATAATATTTTTTCGCACATAAAAATTAATATCTAGTTTTTAATAATTGTATTTAATAACTTCATTTTAAAAAGATAAAACCGACTTCAAAATTATACGTAATTGAGAATTAAAACTCCGTATCTGCAAAACTACTGAACCGATTTTGATAAAACTTGCACTATTCCCTAAGTTGAACAATACCTAGTACAACAAAAAAAGAATTACTGAAATCGGAATGGTAGTTCTAGAGATATGCGAACACAAACATAAAAACATACATACATACATAATATAATATACATACACAAAACACTTTTGAAATTTGGCACATTTGTTCAGACGTTGATATAGACTTCAAAATTGTACGTAATTGAGAATTAAAATTAAGTTATCACAAAAACGAAAGGACCGATTTCTATGAAACTTGCAGTATTCCCTAAGTTGAACAATACCAAGTACAACAAAATAAGAACTACTCAAATCGGACTTATAGTTCCAGAGATATGCAAACACAAACATAAAAACATAAATACAATCAAACATACATACATATATACATACATACACTTTTGAAATTTGGCACATTTGTTCAGACACTGATCTAGACTAACATATACAAAAACTGGGCAGTTCTAGAAATATTACATACATACGCTTCGAAACACTGATCTCTATTATACAAGTACGCTGGATCGATGATATCCACCTGCTTTTTGTGCCTATTTGAAGCGGAATCAGCGCCCCCATTATGGGGGTAGAGAACTAAATTTGACGTAACCATAACCAATAACAACAGTTATCATCAGTCATCACTAGTATTAGTTCCAAGTACTCTTACTACTACTATCAGCGCCAATATGGCGGCTTTTTGCGTCAGATTTAGTTCTCAGCCCCCATAATAGGGGCGCTGATTCCGCTTAAAATAGGCACAAGAAATAGCTGTCATACTTGTTTAATGGAGGTCAGTGCTTCGAATTGATTACCTCCTATTTTTTAAGTCGGTTAAAATACGTAGTTATAATAGTATTATTTTACTCTACAGTACTAAAGTACTAGATGACACCCACAACTAGTTTATTGCGCAGGAACCGTACTTTTTTCCTTCGTCTTATGTCCTTTCCCAGGACTCAAGGTATCATACCTTCATCAAAATCAGTTCTGTGGTTTAAGCGTCAAGAGGTAATAGACAAACAGACAGACTGTCGCATTTAAATTATTAGTATCGATACAAATACTATATCGTATTGGCGCTTAAGTTAGTTATCGCCACCACTTGTAACCCGTAGCGTAGTTGTGCTACGACGCTGTTCACTATAATAATATTACTTCTACGCTACGCACTTAAGGTGACGCCATGTTAAAGTAAAAAAAAAGCGGCCAAGTGCGAGTTGGACTCGCCCATGGAGGGTTCCGCAGCAGCAATAAGGTTTATTTTTATGAAATTAAAATATTTTTGATTTATTTTTATATTTCAGTCGATTTAATGAAATTTAGATTAAGGTTTACTATTTATGACGTATAAAAAAAACTACTGGCTAGATCTCGTTCAAACCAATTTTCGTTGGTAGTTTTTATAGTAATCTACATCATATATTTTTTTTAGAATTATCATGCCTCTACTTTAGAAATTAGAGGGGGGGGGACACACATTTTTCCACTTTGGAAGAGTCTCTCTCGCAAACTATTCAGGTTAGAAAAAAATGATATGAAAAACCTCAATATGATTTTTGGAGACCTATCCATAGATACCCCATACGCATAGGTTAGATGAAAAAAAAAATTTTTTGTTTCAGTTGTACTTTACTATTTATGACGTATAAAAAAAACTACTGGCTAGATCTCGTTCAAACCAATTTTCATTGGTAGTTTTTATAGTAATCTACATCATATATTTTTTTTAGAATTATCATGCCTCTACTTTAGAAATTAGAGGGGGGGGACACATATTTTTCCACTTTGGAAGAGTCTCTCTCGCAAACTATTCAGGTTAGAAAAAAATGATATGAGAAACCTCAATATGATTTTTAGAGACCTATCCATAGATACCCCACACGCATAGGTTAGATGAAAAAAAAAATTTTTTGTTTCAGTTGTACCTATGGGGACCCCTAACATTTTTAATATTTTTTCCATTTTTGCATCAAAATCTTAATGCGGTTTACAGACTACATCTGCTTACCAAGTTTCAATAGTATAGCTCTAATAGTTTCGGAGAAAAGTGGCTGTGACATACGGACGGACGGACAGACAGACAGACAGACAGACAGACAGACAGACAGACAGACAGACAGACAGACAGACAGACATGACGAATCTATAAGGGTTCCTTTTTTGCCATTTTGGCTACGGAACCCTAAAAACCGTGTTGGATGTGTTTGAGATTGCTTGTTTTCTATGCGAGGCTGGCCCGGCCTCTCATAGAAAACAAGCAATGGAACAGCAAAAAATTGAAAGGGCGTAGCGACAAAATGGTTTTTGTCGCGTAACTTAAAAACCATAAATACATTTCATATAAGCTATGGACAAATTAAAGTGTATACTAGAACCAATTTATGTACAAATTTTGGAAGCTTATATCACTCTCCTCTGTTGGCAAAATAGGAATCCCTTTTTTTACAGAGGTCTTTTTGATTGATTATTCTGTATTATAAAAGTTGACCAATCGTGTTATGCTATGGGTAATTCAAAGACAAAGACATGATGAATACTGACAGTGAACTTTAATTTCTTAGCTTTAGTCATTGCTGAGAAAAATGGACATCGCTACAGCCAAATTATCAAGGCGTCACCTTAAGCTACGAATATTGTTCTATGCTTATGGCTACAAAAGTACGCGCTATGCGCTGATGTAACGACTTTCATAGTACTCTTATCATATTTTTATGTAACACACCCTAATGATAAGAAGATGACACAGTTTAGGCACGATCATGAAACATTTAATTTTTACTTTATAACGTAAAGGGATACAAATAATGTAGTCAAAACTCAAAAAGTCAAAAGTTGCTCATTTAAGACTAGCTAGCTAAGTTAACAAGCTATTCAGGACTAAACTGCCTTACCACTTCAACACATACATTTTACAACCGAGTTTCATGTAAACTAAAATCCGGTCTAACATCCTAGACTCAAAGGCTGACCTGGGCTTTATTCAAAGTATTTATAAATTATGGCACGAAAACGCCCTGTCCGCACATTAAATATAAACGAGACATCGAAATACTATGCTATGGAAGAGTAACTTAGTAAAAAGAAAGGTATTTTAGACATATTTTATGGAATTTGCAACAGTCAACCAATGACCACGGCCACTGAAAGGTTTAAGAAGCTCTCTTACGACGGGAAAAGTATCCGCGTAAAAATACAAAAACTTAAAAAACGCAGTGAACGTTGAATTCATACGCATAAACCAAGAAATCATTACTTATTTGTAATTTATCTTTTCACGAAATGCACACAAAGGCTAGTTGGCTGTCACACTAGGTCGGTCATACAATTTTCGTTGCTTAACCTACAAGCTTATAGAGCAACAGAGTCACATATTTTGAGCTCACGAATGAATCCGAGTTACCCTTCTATTACATGGTGTATCGATGGGACGAGCTCTTAAATATTTGACGGGCATTGCGGGGGAAAAAAGGCCTTGACCAAAAATCCACCTTGTTACGTATTCAGCTTACACCGCCGTCGATAATGGCGGCCTTAGAATTAAACTGATTATACGTTACGCGTATTAATTGTTATCGATTGGATGATATTAATTGATTCAGGGTGAACATTGAATCTATAATAGGTATGTGGCTTTCAAGTTTTGATTGAAATAAGCAGTTGAGAAATCTATTTTTTAAAGGGAGTGGGGGGTATAAGTTTATTACGAAATTTCTTGATTCGGTCGCCGCGCTCAAAGACTGCGATAAAAGCTATTGTATACAATAGCTTAAAAATGTATCGTTAAACGAAGCTATTTTGATACGAACTAAAAACTTTTAAATTATAAGGAGAATCTTCTTCTTCTTTTTTAAAAATGGCTCCTCTGTGAGTTGCCAATATTAAAGTGTTTTATAATACGAGGATAAAAAGGCATTTCATGTTGGGTTGCCAATTTGAGTATTATTTCGAAATTGCTCATTTAAAAATTTATCGCAATGCCTCGTCAGTCGTCACGTTACTGACCCTTAGGGTGCGGGTGATAGATATAACTAGCTGTCCCGGCAAACGTTGTTTTGCCATATAAAGTATTTCTACTTCATCAGTTGATACAAAATCTTACCCCCTCTTTTGACCCAAAGAGGGGTGGGGGGGAGGGTTTATACATCAGATGTTAAGTTGGAAAACACAGTAAATAATATGAAGTAAGTCCAAGAAAAATGTTTGATACAAAATCTGACCCCCTTTTTAGTCCCCTTAGAGGGGTGGGGGAGGGGAATTTTATACACCAGATGTTAAGTTGGAAGCAAACAAATATATCTGCGAAAACCGTATGCAAATCGGATCAGTAGTTTTCGTGTTATATACAAAAGTTTGATACAAATTCTGACCCCTCTTTTGTTCCCTTAGAGGGGTGGGGAGAATTTTTTTTATACACCAGATATTAAGTAGGAAGAAGACATATTATTATTATTATTATTATTATTATTATTATTATTAGGAAGAAGACAAATATATCTGCGAAAACCGCATTCAAATCGGATCAGTAGTTTTCGTGTGATGCTGGAACAAACATACAGACAGACAGACAGACAGACAGACACACAGACAGACAGACAGACAAAAAACTAACCACAGTTTTGGCTTCTATAACGATGTAGTAACACCCCCTGCTTATTATTTTTTGAATATCTTTAATGTACAGAATTTTCATTTCTACAGTTTTATTATATGTATAGATAATATTATTATTATTTACAAATACTATTATCATGTTACAAAGCTTTAAATGTTTATAGTCAATCAATTTAAACTTCTAAAGGGCTAAACGACTGTTAAACATTGTGAAAATGGGCCATAACGGGTGGTTAGCTTAACGGCCGTAACTGCTGATATACGTGGTTATTGTTAATATTCGCTGTCAAATTAGTGTGTTTAATTAAACTGTGCTGTCAACTGCAAACGAGCGATTTTACCGTCAACTAGCTCGCTATTGACAGTGATGGTTAAAGCTGGAAACAAATTATCGGACGTTTTCATCGGATGCGGCATTGTTTCTATCTGATTAATACGAAATACACTAAACTGTGCACATGTCTGACATAAGTCGCGGATACGACCTTGAGCGTTCGGACGTCCGAACATAATCTGGCTGGCCGGATGTTTTTGCATTCGCGGACGTCCGCGTATGAACCGTGCACATTGTTAAGCCGCATCCATCAGCCGCTACTTATGAAAACGTCCGATAATTAATTGTTTCTAGTTTTAAACTTTGTTCTAATCGACGTTTAATTTTGCGGCTTAGATACTGTAATCGGCCGGAATGTACACCGTAACCGTACATTTTAACGGGATAAAAACTATCCCAAGTTTCCTGGACTTCAAAGTATCTGCCTACCTAAATCGCTTCAATGGTTTTTAGCGTTTTTTTTATGAAAACAGGGGGCAAACGAGCAATCGGGTCACCTGATGGAAAGCAACTTCCGTCGCCCATGGACACTCGCAGCATCAGAAGAGCTGCAGGTGCGTTGCCGGCCTTTTACGAGGTAATAGGGTAGGAGAGGGTAGGGAAGGGAATAGGGGAGGGTAGGGAAGGAAATAATGGAGGGTAGGGAAGGGAAAAGGGTAGGGGATTGGGCCTCCGGTAAACTCACTCACTCGGCGAAACACAGCGCAAGCGCTGTTTAACGCCGGTTTTCTGTGAGCCCGTGGTATTTCTCCGGTCCTGAACAGAAGGAGACCTGAACAGAAATATTATATTCTGCGATGATCAGTTAATTCCCAACAAAGGGACTTATACGTAGGGCGGGCATTACTTATTCAACATTTCTCACTCTGTACAATATTCGGGAAGTTTGATTAACTTATTAGGGTACCTGCCTAATAAACTTCGCCCGAAATCCCAAATCTATTGTTTCGTAAGGGATTTTTGGACAAAGCCCTACAGAATACCTGAAGTAACATTCGTGGGTTTATATAATTTACTAGCGGCCCGGTACGTGCTTCGCTATGTTTAAAGTGAAATAATAAAAAAATCTGAACTTGCTAGTACTGTGAACACTAAAAAAAGTTTAAATTTTTCAGCAAAATTTCCATTAACAACATGATCCGCCATTTATTGAATTCATTTGTTACAAAAATGTGATAACTGAGGAACCGCTCGACCGATTTTGTGCAAACTTTACATAAAACATCTACTACATAGTCCGGACAAAGAATAAACATTTTGGTTTGGATAGGTGAGCCCGATCTTGAGTTATAAAATTACAACGAAAAGTGCTAGTGTATTATAAATTATAATATTGTAATATTATATGTCGGAAGTAGCAAAAGCTTTGAGATTGAGCAGATTTGAATCTCGATTTGACTCTGATTCTGTCGGGATTAATGCAGGTGCTCATATTGTGTTCTGGTTGCTGAAATTTTTTAACCTAAACTAAAGGAAGCTCTCAGGGGCGCAGCGCTAAAGAAGTTTTTACTTTACATTTTGAGACTTTTATTTAAGCAATTCGCTGGCCCCGGGCAATAAAGGCGTAATATCGAAAATCGTTTTGTTCGGGAGGGACAAAATAAGCTAATTTGTTTATAGTGCAGCGTACGGTTGTCCAAAACAAGCGTTTGAAGTGTCATATGAAAGTTATTTTTTTACCTATTTAACCATATCAAAATAATTGTAATAGTGCAAAAGTTTATTGAAATAATTAAAAAAATGTATAATATACAACTAATAACCGATATTGTTTCAATTGCAACATTATTTATTGACTTTATAAAAACACCAAACCGCTTGAGAGGGAAAGCTATATCTGGGGCTCCTAATATTAAAGAAACTAATCAATTACCAAATCCTCCAATTATAATAGGTATAAAAAAATTATAATAAATGCATGAGCTGTAACAATAGTATTATAAATTTGATCATCTCCAATTAAAGATCCCAGACTGTAAGAACATAATACGACGTATTTTTCGCTTTAGATTTCGAGCGTACCAGCCGATTACTCCCTTCTTCTGGGGAAACTTACAGCTGTATCGTATCTTCACCGGTTTTTTTAGTTATATTTCATAGAGTAATGCAAGAATACAGTTTTAGTCGTAAGAGAATTTTCCATTCCATAAAGCTGTCGTCATATTTTATTATACCCAAAATGTTATTTTAAAAATATGAAATAAATAGGGGTGATAGACTAGTACTCAGAGAAGTTAAAAATCAAATAACATTAAAAAGGGTGTAACCGGCGTTTACCACTTTGTTGCCCGGGGCCAGCGAATTGTGTATCTTCCTGCGTAGCAAATAAAGTTTAATTTCGAACCACAAAAGATCCTTGCAGTAAAGCGGCCTATAGTTTTAGGTTTTAGTTTCGGTCTAGAATGTAGATGATTTACTTAGCTGCAGCGGATTAAGTGCATCAGGGGCGTACTCTGACAGGGACAAGTGGGTAAGTCCCAGGTTGTCTTGCATGTGGATATCCGCCTCTGAGGGGCAAATTGTCGCCCATTTGTACGGCGCTAAGCCGTACAGGATTTATATGACACACGACTTAGGTTCTAGTTCAAGTTATTTTGGAAATCTAGGAAACCTACGTAGGTTCTAGATATTTCGTTAATTTGTATCACAAATGCTCAAGGGAATATTATTCTTGCTAATATTATAGCTGTGTGTCTGTCCGTTGTATAGATAGACAAAAATCAAAATAGCAGCGCTGGAAGAGCGATTTGTATGGGCAACCACCCAGCGTCATAAAGTTTCCTATACAAAAGTAAAATAATTCTTTCAGCGCTGATACTTTTACAGCCAACTTGATATGGGGTACCTATGCACACTGCACACCCTTAAGTATTATCACTTACCTTACACCCTGTATATTTAATGTCTTTAAAAACAATGATTTGAAAGTGACCAGTGTGGAGCTCATAAGTCGATATAACGTGTGAAGAGGTAATATCCCGGTGACGTGGTGTTGAGTGTCATCTGTTCCCGGCTGGCGGCTGCAGCCGACGAAATGAAATTTTAAACAAAAATAGAGGAGCGATCGGCTTGGCCGCCCGCCAGCAGATACGGGTTTAATTAATTATATAAAAGCCGATATGACGTCAGTATTAGCATGGAGAATATAAGGCCTGATAGATGTACGAAATTAAAGTACGCGGGTTTTAAGTTCGCGATACATCGGCTCGCGTCGGTGACACACGAGAATCGCTCACACTGGATTACCATGCCCCCAGGCTCGCGGCTCGCGGCTCTTTGCTGACACACAGGAGTGTTTGGCGGTTACACTGCCAAGTGCCAGATAAGCGCTCTTACTTGTACTATTATCGACAACGACAGTTGTCGACAGTACGCATCGACGGCAGTCGGCGGCACGCGTCGAAGCCAGCAGCCATCGACTGCCGTCAACAATTGTCACAAGAAATCAATAAAAAATGCCAGCGACGGCCGCTAACCTCCAAGAAGAGAGCGTATTCCCTCTTAAAAGACCGGCAACGCACCTGAAGCTCTTCTGATGTTGCAAGTGTCCATGGGCGACGGTAGTTGCTTACCATCAGGTGACCCGTTTGCTCGTTTGTCCCCTTATTTAATAAATAAAAAAAATAGTGCCGTTCATCTGTAAGAAGCTTACAAGCAGGTGTAAATGTAAATGACATTGACAACGCGACCGCGCCGCTGTTTAAGGCGTCTCCCAGACAGACGCGGGCAGCGGTGGCCGTCGCGGCGGCGGTCAGCTGTTGTTTGTACTGCCACCGCCACCGCGTGTGTCTGTGTCGTTCCTAGAACTCTCAAGTCATCCAACTGACCGCCGCCGCCACCGCCACCGCTGCCCGCGTCTGTCTGGGAGACGCCTAAATCGTAACATACATATTATTTTGCTTGTGATCTCGCGGCGTAGCGAGCGTTCGCACCGCCGCCTTTATCTCCAGCCTTTAACTAAAATTTAATGGGGTCATGGGTTTGATTCTCTCGACACTGGAAAGATATTGTTTCCAGGTTTGGTAATGTTAAAGTCGAGTCGACTCGGGGGTCGTGGGCGTGGTCGTGGTCGTGGGTCCGATTCCCGCTCTGGAAAGATGTTGTTTCCAGATGATAAACAGCTGATTGTACGATAAGAAAGACCGTGGATGATCGCTGTATCCTAATTCCGATAGGCTTGTATAATATCAGCCCTGATTTCATAACAACTATTTAGTAATCAACTGTGGTCCTGCGCCTGATCTCTCGCCAGGTACTTGCTTTCTATCAGGTGATTCGTTTGCTCGTTTGCCCACTTATTTAACCCGGCGAGTGTAAGGTTGGGTGTGACACACCCGGACCTAGAAAAACCGATTAATATTTTAATAACGAATTGTTGTTACGCTTCGTGCGCTTGAGTAGCTGCACGGGGGGAGACACGAAAGCGACCCTTGACACTGTTTTTGGCGATCTCCGCCCGGTGTATGGTGAAGATGAGTTTAAAGTTGTCAGCGGTTGCGTGACACCCGCCTTACGCTACTTGTAACGAATTTGATCAAACACATTTTATCTTATTTTTGTTATTTTATGGGTTTTTTGGGTTTTTTAAGACTTAAAATCTAAAAAGGTCATATGAAGATAATTAAAAAAGATAATTACGTCTTTTAAAAGAAGCTGAAATTGTTTAATCACCCGACGAGTCTGGTAGTGACCAAGATATTGATAATTTCAGCGAAAGAACTTTTAAAAGTGATACAGAGTAGGAGATGGATTACGAAAGACAGCATAATGGATTGATAGAGCATAATGACGAATGCAATGATGGTTATTTGTTGGGAAATTTACTTATTTGTGTATTTTTCATATTATGAAACATGCTTATTTTGTCTGTAAAAACTGCTCTAGATTTTAAGACGAATAATTATTTTTTTATTAGCTTTATTATCAAGTTCATGTGTTATTTTGTTCTTATGTTGAGTCTAGTTGAAGAAAAAATAGTCTTTTTTGTTGTTGTTTTCATATTTTCGATAAAAAGTCATAAATATGTGGTACTACAAATTTTTGTGAGTTGTAATTGTTAACTATCTTAATTTCGTAAATAAATTACATTATTCAATTCTTTTCTTACAATTTCTCTATTAAATAAGTTCAACATATAGCTAAACATTAGTTTTGTTTTAAAAAAAATAGATATTTATAATAATAGTGTATAATAACCACATAATCACCATCTGGGTGTACCACACCCACCTAGCGCTGTTTGCTACATATTCCAACCTTACGCTCGCCGGGTTAAAGAAAAATCCGCGTTCAAGCAAACAAACAAACTCTTCAGCTTTATATTCTAATTTTGTACGTATATCGTAGTATGAGTGTGTAATAAGAACCAATCAATCACTTGCGAACATTCAAAGCCGAATGATAAGTCAATAATCGAATAAAAGCTCCAATAACGAGCGTTTGTTACTGACAAATTAGATTTTATTTATTTATTTTATTTATTTATTTAAGCAATACAATTTTAACTTATATCTATACTTATATCTTATTAGGTAATAATAAAAAATACTTAAATATTATGTTATTTATAAGGGCGGTATATTGTATTTATTTTTATTTTATTTGTACAGAAAAACTTACAGCTAAACAAATATCAATAACGTATTGTTCGTATTTTTATTTATTTTGTACTTAACGAAACCAGTTTCTTTTAGATTGCTTGTTTTCTATCAAAGGCCGGGCCTCTGATAGAAAACAAGCAATCTAAAACATATCCAACACCTTCTCAGTTCACACATTGCGGGAAAACTTTTCAGCGGCTCAGTATCTCCATTTTCTCTCAGAGTTTCAGCTATTTTAGTCTGAACATTGGATAGGCATTTTCCACTGCTACTCCTGTTTGACAGGAACCAACCAAAACCCTTGAACAATAACAACAATAAGTATTATTATATCAGAGGTGACGAGGGACATAATTGAGGACGTGCGCGTGAGCAGAAGAACACAAGTAACAGTAGAAAAATTGCCGTTTTTAGGGTTCCGTAGTCAACAAAGAACCCTTATAGTTTCGGTCCGTCCGTCCGTCTGTCCGTCTGTCCGTCTGTCTGTCCATCCGCGGTTTTGCTCAGAGACTATAGGACCTACAAAGCTGTAATTTGGCATGAATACACATATTAATAATGCCTACAAAATGGTACATAAAATATTTAAAAAAAAGGTACCTCCCCTACACATCAAGCGGGGTTGAATTTTTTTTCGCGCCCACCCCATCGTGTGGGGTGTCGTTGGATAGGTTTTTTAAAAATATTATGAGTATTCATAGATCATTATCCTATTTACGGATCTATTTGTGAAATATTAAGTTTTAATGTGGAAAAAATCGTTAGATTCCAGTGTCCCCCCCCCCCCTTCTACCAGCTAAACGGTTGCTTCTGGAAATGTGAAAAAATTCACGGGAGTAGGAAATATGCTGAATTTAAAAGGAAAACTATCACGGCTAATAAGACTTCATAAGTTATTGAGTAATTATAGTCGATCAACTAAAAAATATATTCGGCGAAGTATAAAGGAACTTTTCGTTCAAATTCCTTTGAAAGTAACTGAGATGATTTTGTTAACTTGTTAGTAGTGTAAAACATGTTATAAATGTACACTCATTGACCATACAAAAATTTTCAAAAACTAGCGGTACTACGGAACCCGTCACGCACTTGGCCCGACACGTACTTGGCCGGTTTTTATTTTTTTAAATAAATGGAAGCTTTAGGGCTGGAAAATGATTTGAAATAAAAAAAAGACGGGTTGCACTCCGGGAGTGCCGGCAAAAGTGAAAACTTGATTATTAACGTTGTGTTGTAAATTTTTTTAACCCACTTTTTATGAAAATATTTTTAAAAATCGATTTTTTTAATTATTAATCGGAACCTTTACAATCGATTAAAAAATATCGACAATCAAAAAAAAAACAATCGATTGTTCGATTAATAGATTTTGATGTTACAACACTACTCTCCAACCGTCTTACGGTTTTTCAATCAGCACACGTGACCTGACGCGAGTTTCACAGTTTTTACTTTTTACCCATCCCACAAAAGTGCTCAACGTCGCTAAAGAAGTTTTCACTTCAAAAATTATTCATTTTATGCATATCCAGATAGATTAGCCAGGTGATGAAATAGATAAGTCACAAGGTTTGTTCAAATTACAAGGGAAAAAATTAGTAAATGGCAAAATATTATTATGTCCGTATGTTATGAAATGAGTTACCTATCGTATTCTTCAACTCAAGTCTTCAATTATTATTGTCTGACCTGCAACGAAACAGTTTACTTCCTAGTAGACAGACTACAGACATAATTCATATACAACATGACTGGTGAGACAATACCGATACTTATGGAGAGTACTCTGTACTCGATTCTCATTATAATTATGTAATAAAATTAGGTTCTTAATTTAAGTTCCGAATTCCCCAAAAATAAATGAATCATGGATACTAAGTAATTTACGCAGCTAGGCAAGTAGGCATACTATGCGGCCGGTGCAGAGGCGTGCGCTACCAAAGAAACACCACACAACTACCCCTCCCGCTCGCGGTGTCCATGCGTTGGGTAAATAAATATTTAACTTTAAGCTACATTTACTCAGTGATCAATTGATATTATTTTTTTATATTATTTTTTTCTAACTAATATAATAGCCAAATATCACGTCCTCGAGTATTGAACATGTCTCACCAGTCACGCAGTACTCCCGCATTTGTAGGAATAGTATGATTTTTATTAACATCAAAATAATATCTCATGGAATACCGCAGCAAGACCAACAAAACCAACAAACAAACAATTCAGTTTACAAAATGAATTTCCAAACGTAATCGCTCGCCGGAAGCGTAGTCGCTTATTGTCGCGACTGTACCTCGAGCTACACACCCATACGAATTACAACCCTATTTTGCAGTACGTTAGGTTCAAAACTGGTTGACATGACTTCATGTGGAGTTATTAAGTGCCATACAAATTTGTACTTTATAGGCATGACAATTGGTACTGTTATTGCGTGAATCGGCAATGATAGCATCAGAACATGGCAATTTGGCTCTATTCCGTTCGATCCTTTATGAGGTTAGCAACTAAACAATAACAGTCAGAACAGAAGACAATAAACACCCATCGTCTACTGCCCTACTCTGATTAGGGAAAAAATGGCTGGAAAGGCTTTTGCAACGCAAATTTACTCTTAAGAGGATACACCAAGGACGAGAGAAATTGAAAATAGGTATTTGAAAATGTATTGCTGGCTCACCAATCTCAAGTCTCCCACCGCAGAGCTCGATAGAGACAACACGACAAAAGGTATAATAAAAGAACAGAAAATCATCGATTCGTTGTCCGCTGATTCCTTCTCCAAATTCCAAAACTTAACCGATTTAAGTACTTTTTTCATCAAGAATTAAAGCAAGGCTTGAACTGTGTTAGTGGCCATAGATATTCAGGAAATTATAACTCTACCGGCATTATCCAGGGAGGAAACAGGGGAGAACGTTTGTATGGAAAAACGGCGGTGTGGACTCGTCTTAAAGACACGTACCACCACGAGATATTTTGAGTCCCGGGAAAGGACATAGTATACTTTTTATGCCGCAGAAATGTACGGTTCCCGCGCGATAAACTAATTTTTGCGCAACGGAGTTTTGGGCATTCACATTTTACATGTATATTGTGACAGTGGTTTTATTAAAACCATCTTACGCTGGAGCGATTTCTTAGTGCCGCAGAGTGTACGCTGTACACACGGTCCACGGACACTCTCTCTTGCTCATACCGTAACTTAGTGGAATGATGATTGACACATCTGGTGAGATATCAGATGCTTCTGAAATCTGAATATGCGGTATGCCCATCCAATGTATGGATCATCTTATTTGTCAGCCCGTATTGCTCTATACTCTTTAATCTATTAAAATTTGGAAATAACATTTTCAAAGAATCAAAAATATCTAAAGTATTATCACCTTGTTTTGTTACGCTCGGTGCAGGGTGTAACAAAATTGTGATAATACTTTATGGTGTGGATGTGTTCCTTGCAGAGAGTTCACTGTGAAAGTAGTAGCAGCGCTGAAAGACCAAACATTTTTTTTTGTTATTTGTATGGGCAAGCGCCCCAGCATCACGAGTTTTCCCATACAAAAATGAAAAAATACTTCCGTTTTCAGCGCTGAGCTACTTTTACAGTGAACTCTATACACCGGACTCATACACACCGTAAAGTATTGTCACTTTGTTCTGTTATTGAAATTGGGGGTCTAACGGACCCCTGCGTGAAGTTTGGTACTAGCCTGCAGTATTATACGCCCCGTGCGAGGATTGCCGTATAAATTATAACATAGTTATATAAATCCATGTTATGGATATTACTCATTACTCAATCAGTTATGGTAATTGAGAATGGCTGATACACTCAAGAGGTACAGGTTCGATAAATCACAGGGAAAATATATCCCAAGGAAACTTACTATAAGTATTAAGTACATATAATATATCAATACAAGTACAAGTTTAGCAATAAGTACTAAGGGCCTGTTTCACCACTTCCTGATAAAGTGCTGAATAGGCTAACGACAATTTTTTCTTTAGATTCTCCATACTTTATCTGTTAATTTAACTGGCGGATAGCCTATTAGGCACTTATCAGGAAGTAGTGAAACAGGACCTAAGGGTATATCAACAATCAACATGGTGCCGGATAGGCTAACTACCACTTAACTTGACAGATAGAGTATGGAGTATCTGTCAAATAAGTTGTGGATGGTCAATAGTCTGTTTAAAATTATTTGACCTTTCCGTTGCAATAATCCTTATACAATTGAAGAATATCTCAGGAGTGATATAACTGTGAACAGAACGTAGTTCTTGAGCGCGGCCATTTTGGTCCGGCGCGCGGCGCGGCCGCTGTCGGCGCGATGAAAATTAATGATGGCCGCACAATAAATCATTATAAATCGCGATCTTATTCGAATATGTTTGTACTTATCCCACTCATATGATCCTTTATTCATATTATAGCTAACGTAATAGTCCAGTGGTAAGGATCGTGACTCGGAAGTCGTGGATTTACTTCCCGCGTTGGCGTTGATTTCAAGAAGGCTAGAATATTGCTGATCAAGAATTCTTTCTAGTCATACAATCAGGTATATTTACTTACATGCCCATCTGACGTATGGATCATCTGATCTATGACTGGATTAGCAAATTGGGACATAAAGTCGGTCTTTCACCATCAGGGCCTATAGCCGAAACTTTTTCGTTTTCGCTTCGTTATAGAATCGTCGATCAAAATGTATGGAATTGACATAAGACGAGTCGAACGTCAACGTCATATTAACGAACGCTTATGTCAATTCCATACATTTTCATCGGCGATTCTATAACGAAGCGAAAACGAAAATATTTTGGCTCACCCCCCTGATCTCCCACCGGTCGTGTCGCCCTATTCATCCCACTGGCTTGTGGTAGTAAAGCGGAAGAGTTTTATTTACTGCATATGTCACCAAAACCTGGTTTCGAGGTAACATATTAAATATGCCTCCAAAACTTGAGTAAGTTGTTCTTCATTTCTAAAGTCCAACGAACGTTTCAAAAGAAGACTGATGAAAACTGCAACTGTGACTCCATAACCTTTTATTTAATCCTCGTTAATCTCGACGACAGGCGACGGAGACTAGGGGGCACGGGGAAGGGGGGACTAATCTCTTAATAATTTAATACACTCCAAGTGTTCCAGCCATCTTGTAATATTCCGTAATGCCATCAGGTACTGAACCGTTAAAGCGAGCGTGCAAATTGAATAAGATGATGTGTGAAATGAGTGAGAAGTTTGTGGTTTAGGTGTTGGTTGATTGTTAAGGCTTCATCTGCATATTGGTTTATAGTTTTTTTGCGTAACGCCATATTTATGTACAAAATATGTAACAGGTATTAGGTAAGCTATCAAGCATTGTCTACATTAGTGATTAGAAAAAATTAAGAAGCATAATAATATTATGTTAGGGACTGACTGGTCCATGAAGACGCTGATGAAGGGAGATCTATCAATCTCCCCGAAACGCTGACTCGTCGACATGTGTATTCTGTCTTCTGTCCTAACCTACGGCGCACAGACCTCGAGCAGGACTTGAGGCAGGCCTTTGCAGTGGGACAACATAGGCTCTTAAAAATGTTATTGCTTGTGGTCAAAAGCAACCTAATATTATACAAATATCTATGCTAACCACCTTTCATGCTTTCATGTTTTGTAGCACAAAAGTTTAAAAATATTAGTGCACGGTAGCTATATTTTCCTTTCTTATCCATAAAACTCTTCCTTAATCTAAGCCTTTACTAACTACAACAGCTATTTCTACTGAAATACCCTACGAATAATAAAAACTAATACCCCAAAAAATTGATCAGCGAGCTGCGAACCGCGACCATAGATTAGTGTACAGTAGACCTGACACTCATTTCACGGTACGCCACACTAATTGGTGGTAAATGCTGAATGCTTTCCGCACCACAGCTACAACCCGCAGATTTTCTCATTTCTAACGTATTTTGCTTATTTTGATCAGATACAAATCGGTCTCGTAAAGAGATTTAAATAAAAAAAATATTCGTTCGGCTCGTTATAGAGCAAAATTAGGCCATAATTTTTTTTTTGTAAAGTATCTATCTATTGTCATTATTGATATAGAGCAAAAAGGCCAAAAAATCACGTTTGTTGTATGGGAGCCCCCCTTAAATATTATTATTATTTTGTTTTTAGTAATAGTTGTTATAGCGGCAACAGATATACATAATCTGTAAAAATTTCAAATAAATAAAAATAAATAAATAAATAAATAAACGTTTATTCAGTAATCTGGACATTACACATGGTTCTGTACAATTAAATTAAAAACACCACACAGATCACACTACAAGTAACATGATAGTAAACAGAAACACAAAAAAAAAATAACAACAAAAAAAACAACAATGCAAAAAATAATATAACAATAAAACAAAACATAATAATGTAAGCAAGACGCCAAATACAAATTGGTTGGTGGTGTAATGCCCAAACCATTGAAGTGGAATCCACTCAGGTACATGACTGTGGGCAGTGCTCCACAGTCCCTGATATTCTGTGGACCCATTTTGTCAGCGTTGGACAGACTACTTAATGAGGCACACAGTAAACAATAATAATAAGTATACTTAATATAAGTTTATAAGATCATTAATAATTATTATAATAAAACATAAATAAGATAGATAGCATTGAACTGTAAATAATGATATAAGCAATTTATATACCAATATACATAATAATATAATTTGTGTGTGTAATTAAAGCAAAACAAAAATATATTATAGTATATTATTTAAGTAAGTATTAAACGTAATAAGTAATATTATTATCAATAGACCATCGATACTGGGCTTATACCACGAAACCGTTTTGAGACCCAAATAATCGAACGATCCACCATCGAACCATTTCGTGGTAGGCATACTGGTTGTGCACCTACACACCGCGCATGCATCGCGCTCGTCTGGTGTGCGTCGCTATCAACAGACCGTGTATTTTGCCCGGAGATAAGGAGCAGGCGAGGCGGCGTGGCGGCGCAGCGCGGCGATGCACGGGGAGAACGCCCGCGCGCCCGAGCTTCAGACATTGCATGATTTTATTATACTTAATATTATACTAGGTAGGTACCTTAATCTGTAGACGCAGCGCTATCTCTAGCTATTACCGTTCTTGTGTTACAGCCTGGAGACAGACAGACGGACAAACATCGAAGTCTTCAATAGGGTCCCGTTTTTACCCTTTGGGTACGGAACCCTAAAAATACTTGAATGGTACAAAGACTACAGAGATCAAAAATGTGAATTTATCTTCTGACGTCAATGCAATCACATTTTTGTTCCTTTCTCTTTCATTTAATTTAAACGTTTAAAACTGCGACATTCAGAGAAAAACATTAATTACTTAACTGTAACTAAATAAAGATTTTGAAGTAAGCACTGTTACACATTAACTCTTCATTAAATTGAGTTTTTAACCGACTTCCAAAAACGAGGAGGTTATACGTTCGTCTGTGGATATTTTTTTTTTTTTATGTATGTTCAACGATTACTCCGCCGTTTCTGAACCGATTTTCAAAATTTTTCTTTTGTTATAATAGGTTTCACTCCAATTTGGTCCCATTTTGACAAAAGTGGTGATCTGATGATGGGATCCATGAGTAATCGAGGGAACTCCTCAAAATTCAAATGGAAACATATGTTTTTTTTGGTTTCATATGAAGTATTCCAGGCATATGTTACCAAAAAGTAAGATTTTGCACCAGGATTTACTATGGTTCGAAGGTGGTGAACAGAACTCCTTACTCCTTATAGATACATGTTTGGGGGTTTCGGCGTTGTCTTAAGAACTGAAAGCATATACTACTATGCAAATTTAATTAATCATCATCATCATCACCACCATTCCACCATACATCCGTGAGTAATCGAGGGAACTCCTCCAAATTTATATGGAAACTTATAATGATTTCGATTTTATGAGAAGTATCCTAAGCATATGCTACCAAAAAGCAATGTTTAGAAAAGTGGTGACCTGATGATGGGATCCATGAGTAATCGAGGGAACTCCTCAAAATTCAAATGGAAACCTATGTTTTTTTGGTTTCATATGAAGTATTCCAGGCATATGTTACCAAAACTAAAAAGTAAGATTTTGCACCAGGATATACCATGGTTCGAAGTTGGTGAACAGAACTCCTTACTCCTTATAGATACATGTTTGGGGGTTTCGGCGTTGTCTTAAGAACTGAAAGCATATACTACTATGCAAATTTAATTTATCATCATCATCATCACCACCATTCCAACATACATCCGTGAGTAATTGAGGGAACTCTCTCTCTGGTCTCGTTATATGGGGCAACTCCGTAGACATGCACAGAGTCTTCAAAATACAAAAGAAATGTATCAGATGTATCGCGAGCGCTAAATATTTTGAAACCTGTAAGCCGCTGTTTAAAAATTTTAAAATACTACCGCTGCCTTGCCAGTATATTTTTGACGTCTGCATTTTTGTGCACAAAAATCTAGATCGCTTCTTTACTAAAAAAATGAACTTGGCAACAAAAAGTAGTAGAGATAAACATAAACTTGTAATACCTGACCAAAGACTCAACATATGTAGTAAGAACGCGTATTGTATGGCAGTTCGGATCTATAACAAATTACCTAACTGCTTTAAAGAACTGACTATAAAACAATATAAAAATAAACTATACATCTGGCTCCTTAACAAAATGTATTATTCAGTAAATGAATTTCTCGATGATAAAAATATTATGAATGAGTTAAAACAAGATTAATGAGTAACTTATAAAATTCTAAAAAATATAAAATTCACTTATCTATTGTAAAATATATTGTAATGTAATAAACCATATCGACAGTTCTATTTCTATCTAGTAATTAATAAATTGTCTGACCCTTGGAAAATTATAACTTATGACTTAGTACTTTGTAGTTTGTAGTAATATTTGCACACTCATTGTAGTAGAATATGTGGAAAATGAAAAAGCTAACACCTTATTGTACCATATTCTTATGCAAATAAAATGATTTTGATTTGATTTGATTTGATTTGAACTCCTCCAAATTTATATGGATTTCGATTTTATGAGAAGTATCCTAAGCATGTGCTACCAAAAAGCAAGTATGGGGGTTTCGGAGTTGGTTTAAGAACTGAAAGCATATTATGCTACTATGCAAGTTACATTCATCATCATCATCATCACTGCTACCGGTCACCACACCATGAATTATCTAATTATGACCCCTATTATTGTTACTTTTAATCGTCTTTAAGAACAAAGCCCGAATTTGTCGAACGATTTAAAAAATTATAATGTTGTTTCAATGTAAATGACTCAACCTTGGTGTTTAGGTTACCAAGTTAGCAATTTGATCATAAGATCTATGAGGTAAGTTATTCTTAAAATTTATAAGGACGATTTTAGTTATATTATTTGAGCATCCATACTAATGTTATAAATGCGAAAGTGTGTCTGTCGTCTGTCTATCAGTCTGTCTGTTTGTTACCTCTTCACGCTCGAACCGCTGAACCGATTTTGCTGAAATTTGGCATGGAGATACTTTGAGTCCCGAGAAAGGACATAGGATAGTTTTTATCCCGGAAAAATTTAAAGTTTCCGCGCGATAAACGAATTTTGGCGCAACGAAGTTGCGGGCGTCATCTAGTAATGTTGAGTTGTTTTCATGAGTGATGAGTGTAATGATAGAAAGAAAGTCACTGAACAGAACTTTAGAACCTTTAAAGACAGGCGTATGAACATTAATTTTATCATTGCTTGATTAACGCCAAGCAATAAGCATATACATACATTAGGTACACAGTGGTATATGCTTGGAGTTGCTTAAGCAATTCTGAAGTAGTGACATCAGACAATGAGTTCTCATAATATCATGAAAGTGTATCCTGGATCCAAAGTCACTAAGCATAACACATTAGTCTGTGCAGAAAACCAGCTTATAAATCACTAAAAAGAGTGAAATTATTATTTTTAACAAAAAATTAAAACCGACTTCCAGGGTAAAAACAATAATAATTTGTAATGAACAAAAAAGTGTTAAATAATTCTTACTCTTTAAAGTGCCTTATGCATAATTCTCCTAAACCTCAACTATTTCTGTACACAATCTACATTATTTTGAAGTCGGTACCAGTCTTAAATATTAAAAATATTTTGTCATAGAACTCAGCATTCTTATCTGGTACCGTCTTCAAAGTAATGAAGATTGTGTACAGAAATAGTTGAGGTTTAGGAGAATTATGCATAAGGCACTTTAAAGAGTAAGAATTATTTAACACTTTTTTGTTCATTACAAATTATTATTGTTTTTACCCTGGAAGTCGGTTTTAATTTTTTGTTAAAAATAATAATAATCTTCATTAATAATGGGTTGCACCGGCTTACTTTAACTATAAAGTTGCCAACCCACCGCGGCGCACGGAGAGACTACGCACGTGCGTCAAGCTTCGCTTTGTAAGAAAATATATGTGACTGTGTCCACTGCAACCCACGGACACGCTACGCACGAATTGACTCAAGTCAAAGAAATAAATCCGTGCACGTCCGTCGTCCACGCGTGTGCGTAGCCGTGCACAGCGTGCGCCGCGGTGGGTTGGCGGCTTAACCTTAACTTTAACCATAACAAAATGTGAAATGAACTGTCAAATCCCTAGCAAAAGTCGCCATGTTTAACGATAACCTTAACTTTAACTACGCTTCTGGTGCAATTCACCCTCTCTTCTCTGAGTTCAAACGGTCGTTACTGTTCATTTCATGAAAAAAGATGAAAGTATTTCTGTTAATTTGATCCAATCCATTTAAGTATATAAATTAGTTTAAAACCATCTGTTACCATCTTAACAACACCGTCCAACATCGACTCATCCATTCATCAGCATTCAAAAACCTGTCGGGACATATCATTGTGTAACTTAATTAGAATAAACGTTGGAAGCGGGCGAGGGTGCACGTGGGGAAGTTTATGAATACGTTAATTAAGGCCCAACTCCCGATTCCCGAACCCAAAACTTTTCATCTCATTACCCGACCGGTTTTTTGTTTTAATTATAATTTTATACATTTTCATTCAAATTAAGCTGAAAGTTTAAAAAAATAGACCTGGAGGTATTTTTAGGGTTTTCAGTCATCTTTAAATTTAAATACCTACAAAATATAGAAATGACGTAACTTCTTTTAGCTACATTAAAGCAGTAGTCAATTTATGAGCTTATAATGTCGTTTTGTCACCAAATAGACAAAATATGTTGTGAACAAAGTTGTGACACGCCCACAATATTATTCAAGTGCCACAAGATATGTGTCTATAGAAGGCAACATACACTCATGCCATGCCGAAAAGTAGCAAAATATCGTCGGTACGGTACGGTGCTTAAATTATTTTCACGGCAATAAACGATCCACGCAACTCAACGTCTTTTCATCAAAGCATTGATTCTCAAACGTTAGCATCTCAAACATATTTCATGCGATTATATCTCAGTAAATTACGCTAAGGCATCGTCACAGGGCTTTTGACATGCATCACATCAAAGACAGAGAAAAATTCCTTTTCCTACCTGTACCTTTCTAAAAATACCTGTCTCAGACATGACAGTCTTGTTATATTACGATTATCATCGTAAGTATCCGTTTGTAAAGCATTTTGTTTGTACGATAATATTCTTAGTATTTATTATATAGTTGTAATGACTAAGATCCCTAGAATACTAAAAAATAATGCCTCTCTCTTACATCGTTTTAAAAGCAGTTTAATTTTGGCTAAGCATGGACATTGAGTTATCAGTTATTATAATAATTTAGGGTAAAAAAGTAACTTCCATATTTTAATATTAGCCATTAGTTAAATTGTCGAGTTGCGAACAGACTACAATAATAATTTATCGCCAAACTTATATTATTAATGTTTTTCATAGTAATATTTTGAACGATATTTTTCCTGAGAAATCTAAAATAGACAAATCACAAATACGTTTTCTAGTATGTATGATCCATAGATTATTAATTATTTTTAAGTGTAAGCATAAAAATAAAGGAGAAACTTTATATAAAGTTTCTCCTTTATTATGTATCTATCAAAGAGATAGCACAGAATATTCCCATAACAATGTTTAATATAACGCTGCCGATTTCAATAATCATAATTGTTACTTATTTGTTTTGGTAATCAAAATAATTGTATTTCCCCGGAAATTTCCAGTTTCATCAAACACAAATACAATAATATCCTTTGTTTTCTTAGATCTTCGGGGTAAAATTGAAATATCAAAGTGAAATAAAATTCAAATTGGCAACGAAAAAAAAACAGACACATGCTAATCTCTTTGAACGTAAATACTCAAAGCTTCGATCTAAGGAATATTATATTATGTGAATTTTATAAAAAGCTAGCTGATCAAAGCGTTGCTTTGCCATTTAACGAAAATTATAATTCAGATGTTTTTACGTCATACATAATTATTATATTGTTGTAACTTGTAGCCAATCTTAACTTTTAAAACCTAACCATATATTTATTGTCTTCCAATACTACTTCCTTTAAATTGATACTTTTTTGCAAGTAACAAACCACACATTTTAAAACTCGGTTAAAACGTTGATACACATATTTTTGTTCAAGTAAAATTTCCATGATGGATGCCGCGTCTGCCATCCATTTGTCTGTCTGACGGCCGAGGTTTGAACATTTAACGAACAGATTAAACACTGATGTACATTAGCGGGACAGAGACGGGTAGAGTGCGAGAGAGACGTCGTTATCTAAGTTACAATTTATCAACATGCCACAAACTATTGACCAAGTTGGAGGCGAGATAATTTGTAAGATTCTCTAAGATGTTCGCTCGATTCCTTCATATTGATGTCTATGTAAACAAAGCGGCTGTTAACTAGCCATGGCATTGCTTGTGCAATAAAGAAATTTAATGGCACATTAAAAAAGTGGTAAAGAAATACAATTCAACATAGGGCATAGGTTGTCGTAGCGGTTCGTGCCGTAGCACCGCAGCACCGCCATAGCACCGCCGTAGCACCACCGTAGCACCACCGTAGCACCACCATAGCACCGCCGTAGCACCGCCGTAGCCCGTAGCCCGTAGCGCGTAGCGCACCTACATACCCTTCATAACATGAATTTTATCACTATCACTATCATCACTACATAGTATATTATTATTTTTAACAAAAAATTAAAACCGACTTCCAGGGTAAAAACAATAATAATTTATAATGAACAAAAAAGTGTTAAATAATTCTTACTCTTTAAAGTGCCTTATGCATAATTCTCCTAAACCTCAACTATTTCTGTACACAATCTACATTATTTTGAAGACGGTACCAGCTATAAGAATGCTGAGTTGTATGACAAAATATTTTTAATATTTAAGACTGGTACCGACTTCAAAATAATGTAGATTGTGTACAGAAATAGTTGAGGTTTAGGAGAATTATGCATAAGGCACTTTAAAGAGTAAGAATTATTTAACACTTTTTTGTTCATTATAAATTATTATTGTTTTTACCCTGGAAGTCGGTTTTAATTTTTTGTTAAAAATAATAATTTCACTCTTTTAAGTGATTTATATGCTGGTTTTCTGCACAGACTAATATGTGTTATGCTTAGTTACTTTGGATCCAGGATACACTTTCATGATATTATGAGAACTCATTGTCTGATATCACTACTTCAGAATTGCTTACTTAACTCCAAGCATATACCACTGTTTACCTAATGTATATGCTTGGCGTTAATCAAGCAATAATAAAATTAATGTTTATACGCCTGTCTTTAAAGGCTCTAAAGTTCTGTTCAGTGACTTTTTAACATTACACTCATGAAAACAACTCAACATTACTAGATGACGCCCGCAACTTCGTTGCGCCAAAATTCGTTTATCGCGCGGAAACTTAAAATTTTTCCGGGATAAAAATATCCTATCCTATGTCCTTTCTAGGGACTCAAAGTATCTCCATGCCAAATTTCAGCAAAATCGGTTCAGCTGTTCGAGCGTGAAGAGGTAACAAACGGACAGACTGATAGACAGACAGACAGACACACTTTCGCATTTATAATATTTGTATGGATGCTCAAATATAACTAAAATCGTCCTTATAAATTTTAAGAATAACTTTCCTCATAGATCTTATGATCAAGTTGCTAACTCGGTAACCTAAACACCAAGGTCGAGTCATTTGCATTGAAATAACATTATAATTTTTTAAATCGTTCGACAAATTCGGGCTTTGTTCTTAAAGACGATTAAAAGTAACAATAATAGGGTTATAATTAGATAACTCATGGTGTCGTGACTGGTAGTAGTGATGATGATGATGAATGTAACTTGCAAAGTAGCATATGCTTTCAGTTCCCGAAACCCCCAAACTTGTATATATAAGGAATCCGGAGTTCTCTTAGCACCTTCGGAACCATGGTATAACTAATTTTAAAATCTTGCTTTTTGGTAGCACATACTTAGGATACTTCTCATAAAATCGAAATCATTATATTATGTTTCCATATAAATTTGGAGGAGTTCCCTCGATTACTCACGGATGTATGGTGGAATGGTGGTGATGATGATGATGATAAATTTAATTTGCATAGTAGTATATGCTTTCAGTTCTTAAGACAACGCCGAAACCCCCAAACATGTATCTATTAGGAGTAAGGAGTTCTGTTCACCACCTTCGAACCATGGTATATCCTGGTGCAAAATCTTACTTTTTGGTAACACATGCCTGAAATACTTCATATGAAACCAAAAAAAACATATGTTTCCTTTTGAATTTTGAGGAGTTCCCTCGATTACTCATGGATCCCATCATCAGGTCACCACTTTTCTGAACATTGCTTTTTGGTAGCATATGCTTAGGATACTTCTTATAAAATCGAAATCATTATAAGTTTCCATATAAATTTGGAGGAGTTCCCTCGATTACTCACGGATGTATGGTGGAATGGTGGTGATGATGATGATGATTAATTAAATTTGCATAGTAGTATATGCTTTCAGTTCTTAAGACAACGCCGAAACCCCCAAACATGTATCTATAAGGAGTAAGGAGTTCTGTTCACCACCTTCGAACCATGGTAAATCCTGGTGCAAAATCTTACTTTTTGGTAACATATGCCTGGAATACTTCATATGAAACCAAAAAAACATATGTTTCCATTTGAATTTTGAGGAGTTCCCTCGATTACTCATGGATCCCATCATCAGATCACCACTTTTGACAAAATGGGACCAAATTGGAGTGGAACCTAATATAACAAAAGAAAAATTTTGAAAATCGGTTCATAAACGGCGGAGTAATTGTTGAACATACATAAAAAAAAAAAAATATCCACAGACGAACGTATAACCTCCTCGTTTTTGGAAGTCGGTTAAAAACAAAGTCGCTTTCTCTGTCCCTATTTCCCTTTGTATGCTTAAATCTTTGAAACTACGCAACGGATTTTGATGCGGTTTTTTTTAATAGATAGAGTGATTCAAGAGGAAGGTTTATATGTATAATAACATCCATTAAATAGTGGAGAAGTACTGTTATTTTTGAGTACTGTTTTTTTTATACCCGTGCGAAACCGGAGCGGGCCGCTATGTTTTTAAATACAACGTTTACAGTTTTTCTATAGTGTATTTAGTATCAGCATTGCACCCGTGCGAAGCCGGGGCGGGTCGCTAGTAATATTATAAAGTATCAACTAATAGAACAAACTATGGATTATAACAACTCGATAATAATATTACATCATGAGTTAATACAACAAAATGCCCAGTTATTAATATAAATTTTTTATAATACAACTTTTTTGAGCACATATCCATATTTTTATTATTATAACGTATCAATAAAACAATTTAACATTATATGTTCAGAGGGGGTATTGGTTGGGAATAAATTGGCCGTTACTGCAATTTTTTGGCACAATCAATACGACGTAGCTTCATAAAACTTCATTTTAGGATTTACTTCCACAAAATACTAATTTAAGTGGTCGTATGTTTCTCTCCGTTCTGTCTTTATTTTTTTAGCCTGAATCACAAACTTGTGCGCAACACTTCTTACCTGTTAAAAAACACCATGTGTGATGCTGATACTGAACAGTGACGTCATAGAAATAGATTTGATGTACACTGATAGGCGGACAGTTTTATTTGTAGCTAACCGAACCGGAAATGGTTAAAATATACAATGAAACATGCCATATGTTGCGGATACTGCGCAAAGTCAGTACAATATGAAAATACCTAGGATATTGGAGATAGTACCATCGAAAAAATTTATTCATTGGCGGTTGTCGGGCCTACGTCATTTGGTTGGATTATGTCAACTTAATGTAATGCTTCCTTCAAACCTACGCAACCAAGCGACTGCGAAGCGGGAGCGCCAAGTTGTCAAATGTTGTCAAATGTGTGTTTTGAATACAAAACAGCAAACACACATTTGACAACTTGACGCAACTTGACGCTCCCGCTTCTCAGTCGCTTGGCCGCGTAGGTTTGAACGAAACATTAATCGTCATATATCGAATGGGTTTAAAAAAACGCGACCAAAATACGTAGGTCTACCTAAAATTCTGCCTGTATTATATTTTCCATTGCATTTGAAGCAACTAAAACTATTGTGTTCTAGTTAAGTTATGACAATGCAGGATGTTCGCCTGAACACAACGATAATCCATACATTGGATGAGTATTTAAAAAGTCCATCCTGCGTCTGACCTACCCTAGTCCGTATCGGTCATTTGTCCTACTGAAGTATGATAAATAAATCCAGACTTTTCTTGTAAATTATGCGCACATTTTGACACAGTATAAATAACATAATTGCTGAAACGATTTCAATGACAAAACAAACCAACATCGAACTAGGTGTGGGATCCATTAATAAACCATAAGTGCGTAAGGTAAAATAACTTATATTTACTATCAGGCGATCTGCCTGCTCGTTTCCTTGTACTACATAACGGCTCATTTAACATACATTAAACGCACCCACTTTCGGTGGAGAACATTAAGTCCTGTTAGTATGATAATGTGATTTTCTTTTTAGATAATTCATAGTCGTTATGTATTACAGAATATTTTGATATAAGAAACAATGCCTTTATTAAAAAATATACCAAGCCAAAAATTTTTGTGAAGTATACATCGATACTAATATTATAAAATATGCGAAAGTGTGTCTGTCCGTCTGTCTGTCTGTCTTTCTGTCTGTCTGTCTGTCTGTCTGTCTGTATGTCTGTCTGTCTGTCCGTTACCTCTTCATGCCCAAACCGCTGAACCGATTTTGCTGAAATTTAAAATAATTTCCACATAACATAAACCATATACACCAGCCACACCCAAAGTTTGCTCTGCAAAGTCCTGTAGCTGGACAAAGCCTTTGTACTTTGTAGTGGCTCCACTGCGAGATCTTATTTTAATGGTTTTTAAAAATGCTATTAGACAGCATGAAGTCACTTAACACTATCCAATACAATGCCAATCAATGATTTTTGGTCACTTGCTGCCACAGTAGCTTGTAAATTTTTCTCGTTTTTTTTCAATTCCGTTAACAAATTTGGTTTTCTAAAGGATATCGCCATAAAAAATGTTTGTAAGCCGCTGAACTTTATGCTGTACATCTAGACACAACACAAGCCGCCCAAACAGCACACTTTGACGGCAACATCCAACATAGTAATTAACAGTTGTTTGTGATGCCCGGAACAAACCAGTGCAGGGTTTTACCAATATTTAACCGTAACAAATACTGTTGTCGTAACGTGATCTTATACTTAGCAGCGCCAGCTTATTATAGACTATTTGCTTAGCTCTCTTGTGAACGCAAAAGGAACTTGAGATACAAGTCTGTTACTTAGTATTCCAATTATCGACTTTATAGAACTTGCAAAATAGAGTATGTTTCTCCATGAATATGAGGCATAATCACATTTTAAGGACAAAAGATCAATAGCCAAGATCATTTTGATTTACCTGTAAAATTTATCATATTCCATACATTTCTCCTGGATTCACAAATAAATAAACACACACAAAATAAACATTACAAATAACACGACAATAGCGGTTAGCCATCGATATTTTGTTAATAATGAAATGAAAAAGTTTATTTAAATAAGTTACATAATATTCGAGACTAACTTGTTAGTGAAATTGCTAAATTGAATTGCTTTAAATATCGATACGATAACTTCACACTAAAAGCCTCTTGGCTAAGGATCTCATACAGAAATGTACACATAATATATTTATTTGTGTACAACAACTTTCATGTCCCAGTTTTTGAGGACACTCACCATTACGAAAGTTTCAAGTCATCAAACCCTCCAGCGGTACTTTTAAGTTGGATCGCTTGGAGGTTCGTCAACTTTTCGGCGTTTCGAACGCTGTAACAAACTATCAAACAATCCCTATTCCATTACAATCTGAAGGGAACAATTACTATCACCAAACAGAATCTGGAATTCTTCCTACTCCTCCTATTCTTCTTCTGATTAATTTCGTTGCGGGTCCCAAGACAGTTTTAGCATGTCCCTCGGGCTCTCTGAGATCATACCAAAGGGTTTTCGTGGTTTGATACCGCTGTCGATCCTGGCGATACAGGAGATACAGTGGTGGGAATGTGTGGTGGGCCAAAGCCCGTTAAAAAAATATATCACCAAACAGAATTCAAAATATGTACAGTTGTATATTCTGTCAAATCGATTTTGTGATAAGCCCAATGGAATAAATAAATGTAATGTTATTCGATATTTTATTGATTGGTAAAGCTTTTTTAAAACTCATTTAAATATACTTTTCTGTGCTAAAAAGGGTCTTTTATGCTAACACAAACCACAGTAACCTCTGTCTAAAAGAAAGCAAATGAATAGTCCACAAAGATTTTCTTTTTACATACCTAATATATTTTAAACATTTTCAAAGAAAACTAATCCATGTATCTTCCTCCACTAAGCCTTATTCTAACTAAAACTAAAACCATTCACCCAAAAAAAACGTACAACAGAAAATTACGAATAAAAGTTGTCTTGTCTATTTCGTAACAATTTTGTTCAACTTTTAAGTAATGCCTGGTACAAAATTGTGTCCAAAACTTATACTTTAAGCTGTACATGTCTTGTCCCTGACACAAGGAGAGGGGGTGTAGGGGGGAGTTACGAAGTGTCAGTATAAATAATGTGCATGCATTAGTTCACGTCATGGTACATTCGAGACACGTTTTTTGCTTCCTTGTTAAGTTTTTGCATATTTTAAAACGGAAATTGAATTCGGAGCTCGAGGGTAGATTTAAATAATCCTTAGTAACATAAGCGGCGGATAGTATAATCTAGCGGTTATGGCAAGCCAGCCATCTAGACTCAATATGGACATGACTAGTAAAGACGAAAAAAATCGACATCGTTTTAGAATAAATTGTCTTGTTTACATTGGGTTGAAGAATCGCATAAGTGCAAAAAATTAGGTGATTTAACTTAATAAATAATTAAATTGTTATTATGAAGCAAGTTTTACTACCGAAAATTGAAATTTCAATTTTTATATTAGCTTTTTAAAATATTTTAGAGTTCCGTACCCAAAGGGTAAAAACGGGACCCTATTACTATAAAACTTCGTTGTATATCCGTCTGTATGTCAACCAGGCTGTAACTCAAGAACGGTAATAGCTAGAGAGTTGAAATTTTTACAGATTGTGTATATCCGTTGCCGCTATAACAACAAATACTTAAAACAAAATAAAATTAATATTTAAGGGCTCCCATAAAACAAACGTGATTTTTTTGGCCTTTTTTGCTCTATATCAATAATAGCAACAGGCAGGTACTTAAATTTTTCACAAAATCCTTAGTTTCATGTGTAATTTATTGTTTAACAATAATATTAATATAAAATAAAAAATTAAGAGGGGCTCCCATACAAAAAACCCAAATTTTGGCCTAATTTTTCTCTATAATGGTACGGAACCCTTCGTGCGCGAGTCGGGCTCACACTTGGCTGTTTTTTAAAATTCGCTTTTCAAGCTTAGCCAGACAGACGTTTGGGCTTAAGAATATGCTTAAGCTGTTATATGTTATATTTTTTGAAATGCTGTTTCCTGGTTTCTGCTATGTACGAACCATTTACAATCTGGAGGACACCGCTCGAATCACTGAGAAAAATCTTATCTATTTAAATAAAAATTGATTTTAAATAATATTGGCCTCGCTTAAACTCGAAAACTGCTGAACAGATTGAGCTAATTTTTGTCTCGAAATATTCGTGGAATTCCAGGGAAGGTTTATATTATCATGAGGGAACTGATAAAAAGTTCTCCGGATCATCTAGTAATTTATAATTTATATATTCTAATTAATTGTTCGAATAAATAATTTCCCAATCTATGTATTTACATACGCAATATGCACATAAACCTTCAGTATCAGTTTCAGGGGTGGTAAATTGTGAAGAATCCCCACCGCGGCGCGTACGTGATGTAGGCAAATTGGACTTATCGCCGACCGCCGGCGACAACCTTTTGGCTCTGATATTATAGCATTTTAATCTGTTACAGGATTGAAATAATAAGAATTTATAATGTGCAAAGGTTTTGCTACCGCTTAGAAAAGGATACCTTTTTCCAAACGCCAGCAAAAACCTTTGGTTACTCGGAACGTACAACGTGTTTTTATAAGGAAAGGAATTACTGTCACCTTCATTACTTTATTATTATAATATCTCAATACTGCACGTATTGAGACTTGAGAACGTTATTTAATATTCTATTTTATTTCATGCAACTTTGCTCACGAATTTCATGTATCGGGAATAAAACATTTTGCCGTCGTTAAAACTATATTATTACAAAATAATGTACTTTTCCGTTATTCAAAAGTACATAATATTATCTCCGTAGATCTTAATTCTAGATTGTTGTAGTGACGCAAAGAAGTGATAAAGACAAAGACACCTTGTTTATAAAAATACTCATTATTAAGTACAATGGACAAACACGGTTTCTAGAAAGTTCAGTTGAACCAAAAATCGTGGACCTATCTATAGAAGTAAAAATGAATTTTCAATTTTGTTAGTCTCGCTATAACTCGAGAACGGCTGACCGATATGGCTATTGGCTAATTTTGGTCTTGAAAATATATGCGTGGAAGTCCATGGAAGGTTTATATTAGAATTTAGGAAGGATGCTTAGTTTATCAGGTCATCTGGTGAGAAATAATTATCTCAATGTATTCCGTACTAAGCACTTTGTGCCCTATACAATGGAGTATTAAGCGGTAATTCTGCAATTGCAGCGGTCAAGTCGACCAAGTAATTACGTCTTAACCGGGTACTGAGTTATTTGGAACTTGAGAAATGAGTTCTCTCATTTCTCGAGTTCCTAACTAGCTATAGCTAACGGTTACCTGAAAACTCGATTTTCCATCTAAATACTATTTGAGTATCAACCATAAAATTATTATACCTAGCGGAATTTCTCAAAGGCCTGAGCAAGCGAGATGTCACTATCAGTAACACTGCGTGGTAAAAAGAGACGTGTGATACATGACAACATCACTCTTTTTTGACGTCCATCAGCCCGGATCAGCCCCGTTGACAATTTAATCTCATAGAATTCATGTTCAGTCATGCTTGTGTAAGTGTATACGTACACATATTTTTACACACAGATGAAAACCAATTTCAGTTACGTTTGAAGCTCGAGTTTGTTGCTCTATTCCGCTAGGTATATTAACTTTATGGTATCAACGCAACAACATAAAGCTACAAAATAGAACAGCTGAAGATCTTCATACATTCATCATCATCATCATTTAGTGCCCTCTTCATAACGAAGTTCGGCGGTCAGCAGGTTGAATTTCTTCCTATCCTCCAGAGCTAATTTCTTTAATTATTGTTGGTAGCTACATCATTCATACATTATATAATACAAACACGCAGCGTTTTGGATGACTGACAGACTGTTACCTCTTCATGGCCAAACCGATGAACAGATTTTGCTGTTTAGTATGGATACACTTTGAGTCCCGGGAGAGGACATAGGATAATTTTTATCATGGAAAAATTAATACAGTTCCGCGCGTTAAACCAATTTTGGCACAGCGGAGTTGTGGGCGTCATCCAATGATATAATAATATATTCCAAATATATTTAAATTGTATATTTACGAATTAATCTGTGCTATAATTAGTGCTAAAAGAAGCTTTCTATAGTGATGACAGAATGGAAGAATCCGCGTGTTCTGCAATTTCATACATATTACTCTCTAGTACAGTCTCTATGGAAAATTATCCAAAACTCTACTCGGAATATAATTTCTAAAATATTTCCTTCCAACCCGGAAGATTAATACATCACACATTACCTCATTTAATGTAATTTCGCGATCGATAAATCACGCGTTTGTTACAATTTAATAACAAAAATGCGTTCAGCAAACAAAGCCGCCATGATGGATGGTCCCGGTTGACAGGTGAAGCGCGGTATGTCGGCCATCTTGTTTTACATTTTCCCGCCAAAAACATAGGGGTTTTGTATCTGTGGTATTCTCGTGGGCTTTATTGTAATAAATCATGCTAATTGTTTAAATAACTTGAAAAGGACACTATCAACATTAACCGATTTCGAAAAGTAGAATCCACATTGTTTCCTCAATTATTCCATATAATGAAGAAATACCTAAGGAAGATCTGGATTCCATATCATCAAATTAAGATATAATAGTCAATATTACAGGGTGATACAAAAATAAGTGATTATACTTTAGGTTGTGTACGTGTCCCTTATAAAGAGTTCACTGTGAGAGTAGCAACGCTGAAAGAGCAACTTTTTTGTGACTTATCTGGGCAAGCGCCCCGGCATCATGTATTTTCCCATACAAAAGTTAAAAAGTTACTCCTTATAGGGGACCGATCGATACACTCCGTAAGTATTATCATTTATCACTTAGTTTTATTAAACCCTGTATATGTTCAAACTGTGCAGTTTAATCATTACCGTCTGTTGCGAGCCTAAGTTCTGTACATTTTCGCAAATGTTTTGACGTGTTTGTTCAGTCTAATTGACGTTTCGCCTAAACAAACCTTTAGGTAAAGTCTTCGGTAGAGTATTTACTTTCATTTTAGGTGCCTTTGAAATAGGTTGTATTGCTGGTTTGTCCTGATGCTGATAGAAACCGTTATTATTATAATAGTAAAATAACACACATATTATTTCTTCTATAGTCTACATAAACATGGTTGGGTATTAAGCTCCATATTTTGTTATAAAAGTAGATAACAAAAGATCCTGCTTATTTTGAAAATTATATAAAGATGTTTGAATGAGTTACCGACCTTCTTACGGTCTGTAAAATTATAACTAAGTTACCTAAGTAGTCTAATAAGGTAATAAGAGGCTTGTAAACCACTTCAGTTTGTATATACTTGTTGAAATGAACACGTTTTAGCAACACTAATCTGCTATGAGACACATAGTAAAAACGGGCATTATACATTTATTCAACCAGCTTAGCGGTATTTGTGGGTTATGTTGCAAATAAGTTTAAGCAAAGAGACGTAGCCCGTTATAAAGTGAGTATCGATTTTTTTGTTAATTCGGACAGAAGACAAGTCTTCTCCACTTTGTGTCGACTATACAGGGTGTAACAAAACCAAGTGATACTACAGCTTTAGGGTGTGTACTCTAATGTGTCTCGAAGTTGATTGTGCATAAACACCTTCACAATCATGGTCGACCATCATGGCAAAATGCAGAAGGGCATTTATAAAGCCATGACCAAACGCGCACTCGGTCATAAAAGCTGTATGGAAAAAGTGGCCCGACCCGCCGCGCGCCGCCTCATGTGCACACCTTAACACTTTATTAGTTGTAATCCAAACGCGCATTCGGTCATAAAACTTGTATGAGAAATTCGCCCTGCTGTGCCCCGTCATATTATGTGCGCGAGTCTTAACACTTTATTGTTGTAGTGTGTTTTGTTTTAATTTTTAATATCTGTATTTAAGTGTAGTGTGGTGTGAATGTCTTGAATAAATGTTTATTATTATTATTATTATGTTAAAATGAATTTGAGTCTCGGCTATTTGCCGGATAAATGATCCAGTTACGGGCTAATACCAAGTAACCTGATTCGCGTTAAGAGTTATGATTGATGTGTGGTGAAAGATGAAGATGGGTTAAGGAAACGACGGACTATGGAACAGGTATCAATGACGATTGATTATTATTATTATTATTATAAGTTGTAATTCTTACACGCATAAGATGTGATTTGTACAATAACACAAACTTAAGTATGTAACCAGGTAGCAAACCTCTCCTTTGTCTTTGATCCCGGGTCTCAAGATAAACCGCGCTAATGAGACATATCCGGTTACATAGTTAAACGTGCACCGGCAGTGTTAAGTCGATACTTGAGAGGCATTTATTTGAGTAACAATGATGATATTGTAGAATCGAGGAAACATACTATGTAATATTATAAATGTGACAGCATGTCTGTCTGTTACCTCTTCACGCCCAAAACGCTGAACCGATTTTGCTGAAATTTGGTATGGAGTCCAGCAGGCTTAGCATAACAACATTAGAGAAGGGAAATAATGGACATACTGACAGATTTTAGTGACAATTGACAATGTGTAGAAATATACTTTAAATTGCAAAACAACGTTTGCCGGGTCAACTAGTTATAAAATAAATTATCCCATCAAAAACATGCTGTAAAAAAAACCAAGTCTCGCAACTCAGTTTTTCTACCGTAAAAAGTTGTGAGATCCATGTGATACCAAGTCGGTGAATTTATTAAGTCCCTACTTAAGGGACCTTCAGTCTCAAGTTATTACGTAAGTTCTTATCATATCAATATTAAAAATCTTTCACGTTTTAAATAAAATATAGATCAACTTGGACATCGCATGATTAGATTGTTTAGTATACAGTATCATACATTGTGTTTTCATGCGATGTCCAAGTCGATCTATTTATTTAAAACGTGAAAGATTTTTAATATTGATATGATAAGAACTTACGTAATAACTTGAGACTGAAGGTCCCTTAAGTAGGGACTTAATAAATTCACTGACTTGGTATCACATGGATCTCACAACTTTTTACGGTAGAAAAACTGAGTTGCGAGACTTGGTTTTTTTTACAGCATGTTTTTGATGGGATCTCACATCTTTTTGTAGAGTCCTACGCGAAGCCGCAGGCAAAAGCTAGGGAGTTGGTGTATTTAGAAAACTGAACAGAAATTATGAAATGTTTAGGTTTTCCAGCGATGACACTAAACACTATCTATCTACCGATGATATACCGGAGATGTTGCCGGAGATATCGATGGTACGGGTACAATGATTCATAAACCGCAAATATAACTTTGTAATCCTATACATTTATATGGGATTACAAAGTTATGTACGAAGTTAGTAAAACTAGAGAACTGGACAGAAATTTTGAAATGTTTGAATTTTCCCTTGACTTAGACACTAGACACTAATTACATTCTAAATTACAAGGTTCTATGTCTGCTAGAAGTGCCTTAGACTTTTGGTGATCGGTCAGTGAGTGAGTGAGTGAGTGAGTGAGTGAGTGACAAAATTATGAAAGTTCAACAAGTTACAGTTCTTAAACTACTGGTTCAAATTGAATGAAATTTTAAATATACCATGTTTATACAATGCTTACTTAGCAACTGAAAATTCAGGCTTGTTGTTTTTTCCACAACGAAGTTATAGGGGGGTCGAAAAGAGCCTGAATTGGTTCGAGAAAAGAATGGTACGGCCGTGCCGCTTTTTTGCTCGACTTGGCGGGGGCACTGCCGTGCCCCCAGATAGTAATAATATATGGGCAAGTAATATTTGGAACTGAGTCATCCGATATCAAAGCATAAGCTACGAAAGAAATATACAAGGTAAATAATAGTAGTTTCATTTCTTAGAAATCCCATGTAATAAAAGAGTCACGGTAAACAAGGTAATATTTTATCTATCCGAAATGAACGTTGAAATATATTTGGTAGATATCTGTTACCTCGTTAGCAATATAAAAACAAAAGTAGAGGCTTTGGACATGTCCTAAATACACACAATATAATATATTATTATAAGACAATTATACTTCGTTGCTGCATCCTATGAGATTTAATAAACCTGTAGTCCGAATTTTGTGGTACTGCATCATCACACGCCATTTAGATATTATTTATTTAATTTAAAACTGAAAAAAGACAATCAATTGGTTTTATAGTACTTCCGCCTTGCTTTCCTAGATGGCGGTGTTAGTTCGTCCGTCATTCGTTTTTCGTGTGCGGCATCGTCAACACGTTATCCTTTTTAAATTAATTTCTACAGTGTTAAAGTGTTATAATTAGTGTAAATCGCCGAATAATATTGGAAAAAGGAAGAATAAGGATGATTACGAACATATTCGCCGCAAAATACGGCGATTGGAAGTAAAATTACGCTGCAACAAAGGAAAAGGTACCAAACTACCCGCATTAATTTTTAAAAATATTATGAATTTTTTCTTTGTTCTCAGCTATGGCATGGTAACGATACGTTAAAAAAGGACTATCTTAAGGGTTAATACGTGATATTAACCAGATAGTCAACCTTTTGTACCTTAAGGGGTAATACGCGATATTATCCAGGTTACAAACTGAGTCGTGATGATACGTGATATCATCCTGAAAGCAACTTTATGCTTTTGCTTATTCACACCGGACAAGATCCGAGTCATCAGCGTCTTCCTCCCGGGAAGACCGCTGCGATAACGAGCACTCATCCGACGACAAAAGGCGCGATGAAGACATCGACGCGCGGGAGGCTCAATCTTGCTGTGGAACTCCACAATCTTTAGCCGACGTCAAAGACGTGGATTATATGGAGTCGGCCGCGCCTGCACCGGCGTCGCCGCAGGCCGCACCGCCGACATCAGCGCCGCTGAGCCAACCAGAAGCCACCGTGCCAGTAGATCCTAACCAAGAATCTACTCCCAGGTTACCACTTGAAATACTAAATATTCTTGGCAAGGCCAATAAAACAGAGAAAGCCCTAGGCGAACGCATTCCCACCGAACTCTCTGAACGTTGGGGTAAAGTCTTGGTCGATGGTTTGGCTAAGGAATACAAGGAGTCGCTTGTGGCGAAGATTCTTATACCGACTAACTTTTCGCTGTCACAAGCGCCTAAACTCAATCAAGAGGTAGCCGCAGTTCTACAGCAGGCTGCAAAAACCGATCCAAGGCGTAAAAAGCGACGTCTACCTTTTCGGTGAAAAGCGCTAGCAACAAGCACTGCCGGGCAGCTCCCGAGCTCCTCCTCGTCAGCAGTACGCGAGGCCAGCGCCAGCAGCGCCGGCCCGCCCGCACGAGCCGCAGCCGTCGACACGTCGGCGAGGAGGGCCCAGCAGCCCTCGCGCCGCGCCCTCCCCTACGCGAGCGCCAGACCGAGCAACGACAGGAGACGCCGCTACTAGAGGTACCTCACGCTGGCCGCATCCAATTCTTTTTACGCAATTGGCTTCTAATAACCTCCGACAGCACGGTGCAGTGCTGTCTTATGCTAAAGGATATTATAAAATACCCTTCTGCATTGAGTTATAAGTCCCTTCTGTAAGCCACCTTACCAACGTGTGGAACCAAGTAATCCACCTTTTACAAAGAGTCAGATGAGCAAAGCAATAAGTGAACTCAAACAATTAGGTGCTATTTCAGTATGTAATGAAAATTTGCCAGACCAATTTATTTCATACATTTTTCTTACACCGAAAAGTATCGGTGGGTTAAGATTTATATTCAACTCAAAATTACTTAAATACATTTTTAATTTGCACATAATCAACTTTTAAAATGGAAGATATTCGCACTGCTATAAAATTGGTCTTTTCAAATGCCTATATTCCTCATATCTCAATCTCAAAATATCTCAATCGATCTCAAGGAATTGCTTGTGCGGTGTGCCGATTCATACATTACATAAATTTATTATTATTATTATTATTATTTTTTGAGATTTCGATTTCATGATAATCTTTGTGAATTTAACTGCCTTCCTGTACGGCTTAAGTTCTGTGCCATTTATATTTGTAAAGCTTCAAAAGCCTCTTTTTATGTGGTCAAGAAAGCAGGGCCATCTAGTGGTCGAAATTCGAATCGAAATCTAAAGATTATGCTACTATATAATATATTAAGGTCAAAATTGAAACAATTAGGTTTTATTATCAACTTTGAGAAAACTAGTATGACGCCTTCACAACTTTGTAGATTTATTGGCTTTGACCAATGATATTATATTAGCTTTGACATAATATCATCATAATATTAAATACTCAAGTCATGCAGTTACTCCAGAAATTTTCTAACTAGCCAACGAAATCCATAACAAAGCGCGATTTCGCGAAGTTCATTGGCACTTTAATTTCAGCATGACCAGCAATAGCATACAGCCGTGTAGTTGTATATTCTTTGATACAACTGGCCGCGTACTAAATACTTTGAACGAGAAGTTTTTAGCTTCACAAAAATGTAATAATAATTTTGATTCCATCATGCCTGTAAAACCTTATGTGTACCACCAGTTGGTGGTGCAATATTATTTTTAATAGAATAAAGTAAGCTTTTTAATAGAATAAACACAAGTTTATACGAGCTGGAGATCTTCACAGACTCGTCACTCACCGGCTGGGGCGCCGCGTGCGACGGAGTAGTAACTAGATGCCATTGGTCTGCGGTTGAAGCTCGCCATCATATCAATTATCTCGAATTATTGGCTGCCTAGGGATTGAAATCATTTTTCATTTCATCGTTGTGATAATATTTTAAATGTCTTACTAAGAATAAATAATACTACTGCCATAATTATATTATCTTATATATTAATATTATAATGTGAAGTATTCAATTTCATCATCTCAATGAAATCGCGAGAGATATATGGCAGTAGTGCGAGAAACAACGCATATATAATTTATTTGCTTCTTATAATTTGTCACACAACAAGACAGATCGAGGCCATGAGGGGTTCAAGCCGTTCAACATCGATTATAATTATAAAAACACAGATGCTGACCAGGCGTCTAGGTACGTAACGTAACGATAGGAACTTACTAAAGATCTTATTGAGCTTCGGTCAACCTGACAACCTGATGGCTGATACCGTACTTACTCGCGTTGTGCTTTAGTAATAAGTGCTATATTATTATCTGCTAAGATATTATGTCTCTTGGAAACAAGACCCAGGTGCCTTCATCATCCTTGCTTTTACAATTTCATGGCACGATTATTTTTTCTATGCCTTTCCGCCATTCGCGCTCATACTGTCTTAGGAAAATTATAGAAGAGGAAGCGACTGGTAAATTAGTCGTTCCGTACTGGCCGTCGTGTCTCGGCCGTGTTTTCCACTGTTTTGATCGCTTCTCAAATCTGACGAGATTTATTTTAGGCCAGATAAAACCTTCTGGCGTGCGCAGTATTGTGCGGAAAGTCTACCTAAGGCGCCGAATACCGGAGATGTCTATTGACAATATCATACTAAAACCGTTTTCGGGAGGTACAATTAATCAGTATGATACAGGATTAAAACATTGGTTTAATTTTTGTCAAATTAATAATAATATTGATTTGTATTAAGGATTCGTAGCTGATATAATATTACGAATTCTTAAATTTTAACAGAAAAACTTAATGAAAAAGCAAGTTGCGGAATGTTAAATTGTTATAGGTCTAGACTCTAGTTTGTCTCTAATCATTGGTAAATCCCGTTGCAATAACGATCCTAAGATTTTTTAAAGGAGTTTTTAGGAGTAAGCCCAGTTTCCTAAAGTATTCATTTTTAAGGGAACCTTATAAACTTTTGGAGTACGTATCTAAATTTTATCCGTAAGATTCTATACTTATTATCATTAGAAAAATTATATAAAAAAAAAAAAAAAAAAAAAAAATTGTAACTCTCATTCTAATATTATAATAATTTTAAATAATAATTCAACTCGTTGTCGACGGGACAACGGGTGCAGACGTTATCACTCATAAGAAAAGAAGACGTTCATTCCGAAAATTCACGTATCGTAATCACTATTAATAATTATTATTCATCAAGCCCCAGCTAAAGCTTTATCTACGTAGATAAGACAAAAGAGCTGAGAAATGGCCCAGCTACTGATAAGCTCATTTTAACAACTAGAAAGCCTTTTCATAATGCCAGTTCCCAATCTATAAGTCGCTGGATAAAGAGTGTCCTCAAAGACAGTGGCATAGAGATTGGCGTTTATTCAGCGCACAGCACGCGACACGCCTCCACGTCGGCGGCGCGCCGCGCGGGAGTCTCCGTCGACATCATCAAGCGATGCGCTGGCTGGGCCGGCTCATCACTTTGTTTTGCTAAGTTTTATAACTTACCTATACCAGATTTAGCACAAGACAGAGCTTTCGCAGAAGCTATTTTTAATGTAAATTCAGATTCTGAATAGCATATCCAAACTAATTAAGTAGTATTATTATTTAGAAGTACAATACTTTATTAAATAAAAATTGTTATATGTAATTAATCTGGTATTTTATCATTCCGCAATTACGCGCTGAACATCTACAGGTTTATTAAATCTCATAGGATGCAGCAACGAAGTATAATTTATGGTTAATTGAACTTACCTTAAGTGAACTTCAACCAAAATTATACGAGTTGCTGCATCCGTAGAGATTTAAGATCCCACCCCACCCACTTCTCTTAGTTTGTTGCCCCTATTCTTTACTTGCGGAATGATAAAATGTTATGAATTATCCTCTCTAAAAAGAATGACGGACGAACTAACACCGCCATCTAGGAAAGCAAGGCGGAAGTACTATAAAACCAATTGATTGTCTTTTTTCAGTTTTAAATTAAATAAATAATATCTAAATGGCGTGTGATGATGCAGTACCACAAAATTCGGACTACAGGTTTATTAAATCTCTACGGATGCAGCAACTCGTATAATTTTGGTTGAAGTTCACTTAAGGTAAGTTCAATTAACCATAAATAGTTGGGGCGTATTACACCGTCAATATAATCAATTATTCTAAAGTAGAATCATCATCCCGCCCGCGCCATAAGAGTAAAGTTTGTCCAACAATTCAAATTAAAACCAGTTTCATAAAAAAATTTCAATCTTACTTGGGACCTATGCTATATAACAAAATAAACTCTTCCATTGATATTTATCATTTATGTTCAAAAAAATGTAAAGAAAAAATTACCACGTACTTGAAATCACTAAGTTACAATGAATGCGAAAATTTATTCCTAACTGTCACATAATATTGTACGTACTGTATCTAGTGGCAAAGTTTCCGATCCCAAGAAATAGTTCGTAGGGCTAGGTACAATACGACAATACGACTGAACATTAATATAATAATAAGATATCATTTATATTGTCTATGTACACTAATAACACCACTCAAAACACAATATTTTATAAAATGTCACGGGTTCATAGTTTTCGTAGTCGCACTGTTTTTTTAATATGAACCAGCACAAAAATGTGTACAAATTTAAATCTACCCTCATATCGCAGCCATGTCAAAACTATTGTTTTATAAAATAAGCATTTTGCGACGTAATTATTCGAGTTTTATCTTTAAATACTAGAAAGTAGAAGCAGTTATTTGTTTGTGAAATTCGAATTCTAAGTTTTAATACAATATTACGTAAATGTCTCAATACTAAGTATAATTAATGTTCTATTCAGAGTGATGACTGTAATTCTAACTTCCGAAAGTGAATCAGTACTGTGTAACTATTTTGTGAGGAAGAAACTGGCATCTAAGATACAGGCTCAGCCTAGTTTAGATGCCAAGGGAACCTGCATTTTCAGTAAGTTATTGAATCACAAATAGCAAAACTTTTCCTTCTTAAAATGAAATGTCTTACAAATCCGTTCTTACTTACACATTCTTAGCCTGTAAATTAAAATGGTTTGTTTATGGTTCATAAAATAATGTGTGAATCAGAAAACAGTTATTATTATTATAACCTAGCGTAGTGCGTATAGATGTACCTAGTGGCAATGTTTCCGATCCCAAGAAGTCATTCGTAGGGCTAGGTACAGTCTGTGAGTACACGCGTGGGTACCTACGTCAGTAGAATATTGCTATAGATTTTATATAACTATATTTATTAGCAGTGGCAATCATTCAGTGAATATAAGAAATAATATTTGTTGGAAAACTCTCTTGTGTAAACATTGTTTACTTCAAAGTATTGTGGGTACTATTGTTTTGTATCATTACTTATTTACACAATATCTAATATGACTTATGAGTGAATAATCATAATCATAATTCATAATGCAATGTACCTACATACAATAAAATTAAAATATGGGTAATACGTCTTATTGTACGGTGAAACAAAGACATAATGTATGTACTTATGTACTAGTTACTAACAAAAATTTCTGCTCTGTATGGTTTCTTATTGCATTTCTGTATTTATAGTTCTTAACTATTTTGTTCGTAACCCTCAAATGTAGAAAGCCCGTACATGCAATTTATACCTAAGTATATTTAAATATTATTATGATACTGATGCACAGCTGATTGTCCTTTGCCTACTGCATTGATTGTAGTGTTATTGTGGTTTGTATATCAGGTGGTGTATTTATTATAATAGTACATCCCTTGATTATTCGCACATTGTTTTTGGAGCTTATATAATAAATTTAGTTTGTTACTACACTAATCAGTAAAAATTGTAAACGTGTGTATTTGTGTTGCAAAATAAATATTATTATTATTATTATATTATTATTATTAATCACGATTCTACGCGCGTATCGCAAGTACTACTGCGATACTGCGATTCGGCCTATTACACCATAAATATTATCACGGAACCGTGATAAGTTGAGCAAAACGAATATATACGACCTGCAAACCTTCAATAAAAGAGCGTATTCCCTCTTAAAAAGCCGGCAACGCACCTGCAGCTCTTCTGATGTTGCGAGTGTCCATGGGCGACGGTAGTTGCTTACCATCAGGTAACCCGTTTGCTCGTTTGCCCCCCTTATTTCATAAAAAAAAATTATATATTCTCGGTTTTTGGTCATATTAGTGCGTAGGTGATAATGCTTTTAAATGGTGTATATGAGTCCTCTATACAGTGTGTAACAAAAATAAGTGATAATATTGTATTATATGTGTAATATAATATGTAATGTTCCTTGTAGAGAGTTCACTGTTAAAGTAGCAGCGCTGAAAGACGACTTTTTTTCACTTTTGTATGGGCAAGGGCCCGAGTGTCACGAGTTTCCCCATACAAAAGTGAAAAAAAAATGTTGGTCTTTCAGCGCTGCTACTATCGCAGTGAACTCTCTACAAGGAACACGTACGGGGTGTACGTGTGTTAAGTATTATCACTCATTTTTGTTACACATTGTATAGAGATTGCTGTAAAAGTAGCAGCGCTGAAAGAGTAACATTTTTTTCACTTTTGTATGGGAAAACTCATGACGCATGAACGCGTTATGTTGGTGTAGGTAGTGCAATTCGGTGATATACTTAAACGCGTTTAAATACGTTTAAATCCGGTTTTGTATGCACTTAGCGCGTTCAATTTCTTTGTTGAAATTACCCATAAAACGACATTTCAGATTCGTATTACAGATTAACGATTGAAATGTATACAGGAGCTTGGAGTAAATCAAAGCCGTTCGAAGCGGCAACATCTCGCCCATTAGGTACAAATTCTCCGAAACTATTTCAGCTCAGTCCCTCATCTCAAAGCTGATCGAGCGCAAGTCATGTGCCAATTATAACTTTGTTTGTACATGCGAAAAACGCTTTTAAAATCGAAGACATGAGTGAAGATAGTGGGTACCTAACAATTTGAAAATACGTCTAGTCACACGCATACGTCTGCCGAACTGAAACGACGTTAGACATAATCATGGGCGTACCCAGGTAGGGGCAGGGGGGCAGCGCTGCCCCTCCCCCTTCCTGGAAGATAAAAAAATGACAATTTTCCTGGCAAGTGGGAATTTAAAACGTGTTACTAAGCGAAAACTGAAGTGTTGGAAACAAAAATATAAATTTTCAGTCAGATAAACTAAAAGTCAATTTTGATGATTGTTTGTTTCAATATACCAGCGACCACATTCTCAAAACAGCTGCCCTCCCTACCTGAAATCCTGGGTTAGGGTACGCCCATGGACATAAGTGTTGGGTATTTTTCATCACGAAATTTCTTGAATAGGTCGCCGCGCTCAAAGCCCGCAATAGAAGCTATGCAATAGATTAAAATGTAATTTCTATGTACCGTTAGGTACATATATTTACTAGATGATGACGTAGCTGAATTACAAGTTTGTTCAAATTATAATGGAATAATTAGTAATTGATCTTATGTTGTAAAATGTTAATTACCCACTTCATCCGCTCATGTCTTCAATTCTTGCCGTTTTTTATGACACCGAACGATGTCATAAAATGTGAATTATGATGTCATTCAAGAATGACATCGTCATAGGCCAGTTTTGTTCGTGTTGCCTGATAAAATTAGAGAAAAAAACTTATTTTGAACTCCCTCCGTAAGCTATTATTATTAGAAGCCTTTGCTAAATCTTCTAAAAGATAATAATGTCAAGACCCACACATTCAAAAGGATTAAATTTCAATGTGTAGGTTTAAATATACCGCGACGCTAGGTAGGCTTTAACTAATGTAGCGAATTTTCTTTTCTTAAAATCTTTAAGCAATAAACATACCTACCATTTTGCTGAAATTTGGTATGGAGATAATTTGAATCCCGGGAAAGGACATAGAATAAGTACTTTTTACGACACAACAGAGCTGCAGGCGTCATCTAGTCCATCCATACTAATATTATAAATGCGAAAGTATGTTTGTCTGTCTGTCTGTCTGTCTGTCTGTGTCTTTTAACTCTTCATGTCCAAAACACTGAACTAATTTTGCTGAAATTTGCATGGGGATACTTTGAGTCCCGGGAAAGGACATATTAAGCTTTTATCCTCGAAAAATGTACGGTTCACCACCACCACGTGATAACCGATTTTTGCGCAACTGAGCCGCGGGTGTCATCTAGTATTCTATAATTTGTCTGACCTTTGTCCGCCCACCGAGTACCTTTGTTCATACAGGCGCAAATACAAATCCTTATCCTTCATCCATGTTACACGTGGGCCGTGGCTCATACACTAAAAGCCCATTAAAATGGACGAGTGACTCCTTGTGAGGGCATTTTTATTTAATTCGACAATTTAATTATTCTTTTGGAGGATATCACAAACACTTGTCCCAAAATAATATTATTACACTCTTTGTGCTTAGTTCCTGGTGCTTGTTATAAAATATTTGCTTATTTATTAATATTCAATTTAAGTATGTTGAATACCAAGGTATTTTAAAATTATCATCATTAGCCTGTCGCCATCCACTTGTGCCTAATCGGCTTCACTCTACTTCGCGTAGTGTATTATATATTCTTTGCTCTTGTCAATAAAAAATATATATTATATAATACCTACTATCTTTTACCTGTGTGAGGCTGTGTGACAACCATCCCTCACTGTACTTTTCCAGATAAAAGGTACTATTATGAGCGCAGTACTGCGCATACCGAGCCTAAGAGTAACAAATTTTATCAAAATCGCGTGAAGAATAATAGAAACAAAAATATACTAATTCCCACACATTGTCCTATTATTATATTGGGGATGCAAATTCCTCGTTGGAAATGCAACGATATCTCTTAAAGAATAAGCTTACTAAGAATACAGTAATAATTGAGAGAGCACTAGAGGGTAGGTCCCTCTAGTGCACAGGTATGGCAGCCTCCTTAAATATTAATATTATTTCGTTTCTATTTAGTATTTGTTGATATAGCGGCAACAGATATACACAATCTGTGAAAATTTCAGCAATCTAGATAAAGCCGTTTTAGATATACAGCCTGGAGATAGACAGACAGACAGACAACGAAGTCTTAGTACTTAATAGGGTCCCGTTTTTACCCTTTGGGTACGGAACCCTAACTATCTAGACTACACGCCATTTTATTTAATTTTCCTCTAATATTCCTGTTAAGTTCTCAAAGTAATTAGCTTTGACGAAGAAGCGAGGGAATGGACAATCAAAACAAGTTACAGTGTTATAATAAGTTGTAAAAAATTGTCAGACAACTTGGAAACTGCCAAGCTATTATTAGATGTTAATAATTAACGAGTACATTTTACAACCTTTTGCCTCTGTAAAGTAATTGATTTATTTCATTCTTTTTCGCTATAGTTAAGTTTTTAGTGTCATCATCAGCGTTTATATCAAAACTAGATGACGCCCGCAACTCCGTTGCGCCAAAATTCGTGTATCGCGGTGGTCTCTGTGGTCCAGTGGTCAGAGCGTCGCTCTTGACTCGGAGGTCGTGGGTTCGATTCCCGCGTTGGAAACATGTTATTTCCAAGTTTGGTTAGGACAATGCAGGCTGATCACCTGTAAGATGATCCATGCGTCGGATGGGCATGTAAAATGTCGGTCCTGCGCCTGATCTCTCGCCAGTCGTGTCGGTCTGCCGTCCCACTGGGTTATGAGAGTAAAGGAATAGAGAGTGCTCTTGTGTACTGCGCACACACCTGGGCACTATAAAATTACTCCTGCGTACCTGGCCTGGTTTCAACGAAACCGGCCACCGTCACCGAAACCGGTGTGGGGAGTATTATTATTATATCGCGGTAACCGTACATTTTTCCGGGATAAAATGTATCTTATTTCCTTTACCGACACTCAAATTATCTCAGATACAATACAAATATCTATATTTCAGACTACTATGGTCCATTGCTTATAATTCCTATGGAGGAAAGAGCGACCAACAACTATGGAGTTTCGGTCGCGGTTACTTAATGAGTTTCCAGTACCGAAGGTCTTCCTAACCTTCGATAAAGCATGAAGCTCAATTTCTAATATCAGCTAAGTGTTTAGAAACTCAAAACACACTAGGTCGAAAAAACACGGCCGAAGTTCGGCATGATTACGCCTGCAATGTATTTTAAATTACCGATGAGCGATGACCTACCATGCCGAAATTACGTCGCGTTATATTGTATGCGTACTTGCGTAGCGCATTGCTGGCGTAATCATGCCTAACTTCGGCCGCGTTTTTTCGGCCTAGTATATGTTTAGACACTAAGCTAACATAAAGGCTGGCTGTCGCTTACCCAAATGTTTAGGTTTAACAAATGCAAATGGGGACATGGAGACTGAAACCCCCACTTGAGCGCGATAACCGGATTCCCCACCGTTTGTAACTCGCTCGACTGTTACCGAACTGTTCAGAAACTGTTTCTGAACTGTAGTGCAGTTAGCCGAAAACAATTAACGAGTTAATAGTTCATTTCCTGGTCTGTTTCTAAAAAACCAGATAATGATATGCTGTGGATTAGGGGTTTTAAGGTAGGTTAAAGTTATGTTATAATCACCAGTTTTGTCCCTATTTTTTCCAAAAAATCGGTCATTATCTGTAAAGTTTGAAACAGCCGCACATAAAGACATATGGAAAACTAAACAGAACCTCTAAATAATAAATTTACTAACAATATTGGCCATTAAAAGGTTATCTACTTACATCTGTTAATGTATTCCTAATATTAATCTTAACGCTTTTCCGGAAAATCAGTTCAATAAAGAAAATACATAATGTATATATCGTACTAAATAGCTCATCATCTATACGCAGACTGTAACGTATGTAATTTATTCGCATTAATTTGAATCTTGTCTTGATCAATTTCAATTCAACATACACCTTCCCGCACAGTTGTGGGTCAAGATAATAATTGTAGCATACAACTCCAGGCTTTATAGTCTACATAATATGGTGTATGATAGCTTGAGATATCGGTTTTCCTGTAAGATAATCATGTCTACATCCAGGTAGGTCCCGGGGGTTTAGCGGAGTGTTGACGGTATTAATATCGGTCGTGTTAGGCGAGATTACCTACTTGTATGTTCTAATTACTTTCTAGAACGTACAATCTAGATGGATTGCCTTGTAAACGTTGTGCCATGATGGAAAGCCATGATTACGAAGCTGTATGTATGCACAAACTGTCATATCTCAGTACGAATAATATCTCAATTCCCAACACATTCGTAACTGCTTGTGCCCAGTGGTTACTTATACGTATCTACAAAGTATGATTAACATAGAAGTTATAATTTAGAAGAACTGTAAATAGCTAGATGACGCCCGCAACTCCGTTGCACAAAAATTCGTTTATCGTGCCGGAACCGTACATTTTTCCGAGATAAAGTGTTTCCTATGTCCTTTACCGGAACTTAAAATATCATCCATACCAATTTCAGCTACTTTTCAATTTTGAAAATCGGTCCACAAACAGCGGAGTAATCGTTGAACATACAAAAATAATATATAAACAGACGCACATATTATGTTCGTCTGTTTATAAAAAGAAGGAGGTTATATTACCTGCTCCTTTTTAGAAGTCAGTTAAAAAACTAAAACTTATCTTAAGTTAAAGAAATACTTTGATAGAGTTACTTCCTAAAACAGAATGGATGTATAGTTGTTTTGTAAAAGGTATTTAGGCCCAATTAAGAGATTCAAGTTGTGCTAAAGTCGGGTAGTTGGAGTTTCTAGATGCTTCCAAGATCGACTCTTGTTTGTTTAGATGTAATGAGAAATGTTCGCAGTCTATCTATCTATACATATAATAAAACTGTAGAAATGTGAATTCTGTACATTAAAGATATTCAAAAAATAATAAGCAGGGGGAGTTACTACATCGCTATAGAAGCCAAAACCGTGGTTAGTTTTTTGTCTGTCTGTCTCTCTGTCTGTCTGTCTGTCTCTCTGTCTGTCTGTCTGTCTGTATGTTTGTTCCAGCATCACACGAAAACTACTGATCCGATTTGAATGCGGTTTTCGCAGAAATATTTTTCTTCTTCCAACTTAACATCTGGTGTATAAAGTTTTTCCCCCCACCCCTCTAAGGGGAAAAAAGAGGGGTTAGATTTTGTATCAAACATTTTTCTTTGGACTTACTTCATATTATTTACTGTGTTTTCCAGCTTAATATATCTGGTGTATAAAATCCCCCCCCCCTCCCCCTCTTAGGGGACAAAAGAGGGGGTAAGATTTTGTAATAACTGATGAAGTGGAATACTTTATATGGCAAACAACGTTTGCCGGGACAGCTAGTAATGTATAATGATGTAGATATCTGCCGAAACTCGTCTACTAAACAGTATTATACTATCTACGGTCAAATTGAGAAACCTCCTTTTTGAAAGTCGGTTATAAATAAAGCAATACCTGTATGAAATTATTTTCATTAAAGGTAACATAAAAGGTATATACGGAAACTACAAAACGGCAAAATTACCCTAGGCTTTTTATACCAGCCCCCCTAGAAAAGTGGCAAACGACCGCTACGCTAACGCTACAAAATGTACCTATGTGATTTGACATTAGTATTCGTTAGCGAAGCGATGACTTATGTCAAACCCCTATACATTTTGTAGCGTTAGCGTTAGCGTAGCGTTAGTCGTTTGCCACTTTTCTAGGGGGGCTGAACAACGCAGTTCCCAAGGGATATCGTTTGTTTATTGCGGACAGTCTCGGGAAAAAGTAAGTAAAAGATAATATTACGATAAGAAATCACCTGAAAAACTACAAACCCAAGGCAGCGAATTCCGTTTACTTGCGAGATAGTAATGAAAACTGGAAGATTTATTCATGGAAAAACGAGAAAAACATATTTTATTTTTATGGAAATATCTGTGATAGTACGGCTCGCTAGTTTTTGTGATCCTGTATTCTTTGGGCCATAAAACCTGGGTCGAGGCCAGATTGGGGCACGGGGCACATAAGGGTCAATTCATACGAAACATTTCAGTAGGTAAGTGAGAAGCGAAATTCTGAAAATAAGAAACTCGAACTACCCTTAACAAGATGGCTGCGCCAAATATTATTAATACGTTTGTTGAAATCAGTGCCGGATATTGGGAAGCATAAGATTACTATAATAGCTTTATACTACTGCATATGTAGAGACGCTTATTACATTTTTTTTTATTAATAAAAGTACAAATAAGTTATCAAACATTGATGGTACAACATAAGCTTATATAAACTTTACCGTGTACCATAAATATATTGTGTATTATATTATATAACATTTGTGTTGTACTTGAAAAATATCCCTTTTACACAGCTAGAAGAGTCCCAATTCAGTAATTAAGATGATCATGATTTTTTGCTGCAAACGGAACCTACAGCCTATACGCTAAGTATGAATAATTAAGCCTAAGAGCCAGTCAACACGGCGCGTTGCGTTACGTTGCGTCGTTGCAACGCAAATATTTTGACGCATAGTCGGCCATACGGGCGCCGGGCGCTGCGCCATCACAGCGTTATTACGACGCAGTGTTAACGTCAACACCCCTTCCCACTTCGTCTCGGGGGCTGCTGTCCGTCATGTGTGCGTTGCGACGACGCAGTGCGCCGTGTGAACACCTTGGTTATTTGTATGTAAAACAACGCAACGGCAGCGCTGCGTCGACGCAACGCTGACGCAACGCACCGTGTGGACTGGCTCTAAGACTGGGGCACACTACACTCGCGGGGGCATACGAGGGCACAGGACATGCGGGGGCACACAGGGTCACACTGGGAATGAAGGGGCACACGGGGGTACCTTTCACTGGCAGGTATTTGTTGAGAGTCGACAAGCGTTACGCGACGATTTAAAATGTCGATTCTCTGAATAGGAAAACAATTACGTAGGGAAACCGTAGTATGGCGAAGGTGGTTTTTGTGTTTGAATCGAAATAAATACCTTTATTTGCCCTGAATGTTATGTCTAATTGCTTAAAAAGGTCTATTTTAGGAGACATTGTTCGCTTGAAAAAGCGGGAGCGGTTGATTTTAACAAAAAAAAATCATACGCTTTACATTTTAGCGTTGCAGATAGATACTAGGGGTTTTAAAACTCCTTTTTACCCAGGGTCAATTTATGAAAATTCGTTTCAATTATATTATAATTTACACCTTTATATTTTACTACTAGACTTCTTTACAATCTCAATTTAAAATAATTTATTTTAAATCCTTTAAACTCCCAATTCAAAAAAAATAAAAAATAAAATTGCTCCAAAATAAACTCAAAATGGCGCCATCCAGCTATTCCCACGATATGCCATCACACACAACATCTATTTATCAACAGACAAGTTTGTCGCTAAGTTTGTTTCTATTTATCGACGATTCCCTATTCCCTTGACCCGGTTATAGAAGTGTGTCTTAATTCATGTTTCTACCAAAATAATCTCTACGTCTTTGGAATAAGGTCCTGGCAGGGGAAAAATAATTCTGAACGGTCTGAAGTTGTTCTAATTGCATGAGGCCCAACTGATCTAATAAGCAACTTCACTGGAATAACAATAAATATTTTTGTTTGGCTAAATAGAAAAATACGACAAATTATTTAGGCACCACCAGGGGAAATATGAACCTGAAATATATTCATAGACACAGATAGTTGGCTTAGGACTAGGTTACTTAGCTGGATAATGTCAAGTCAATGTAAGTCGTGATCTGTCAGCTAGATTTGATGCAATCCGACTAAATTACGTAGGCTTGATTTTGTCTATAATTTTTACTGATAGTACTTTCAAATATTGTAGATGAATATGATAGACAGAAATCATGTCAAGTCACAAAGGTGTGTTCAAATTCAAAGGCGCCACTTTGAACCTTTTGTGGGCATGATTGACATTAATTGCACTTTTGAGGTAAATTACTAAATAAGGCTTCTTACAGACGAACGGTACTTGCCAACGGCAGATACAATATGCTGTCATCGACAAAATTCGTTCGTCCGTAAGAAGCCTTAGCGAGTAAAAACGCTCTAATTCAATCTAAGGTGGCGTATTTAGGTACTTAGGGCACGTTTAGGAACAACTTGACAGATAAAGTATGGAAAATCAGTCGAATAAGCTATGGATTGGCTGGCGTAATCATGCCTAACTTCGGCTGCGTTTTTTCGGCCTAGTATATGTTTAGACACTAAGCTAACATAAAGGCTGGCTGTCGCTTACCCAAATGTTTAGGTTTAACAAATGCAAATGGGGACATGGAGACTGAAACCCCCACTTGAGCGCGATAACCGGATTCCCCACCGTTTTTAACTCGCTCGACTGTTACCGAACCTGTTCAGAAACTGTTTCTGAACTGTAGTGCAGTTAGCCGAAAACAATTAACAAGTTAATAGTTCATTTCCTGGTCTGTTTCTAAAAAAACAGATAATGATATGCTGTGGATTAGGGGTTTTAAGGTAGGTTAAAGTTATGTTATAATCACCAGTTTTGTCCCTATTTTTTCCAAAGAAACGGTCATTATCTGTAAAGTTTGAAACAGCCGCACATAAAGACATATGGAAAACTAAACAGAACCTCTAAATAATTACTAACAATAATGGCCATTAAAAGGTTACCTACTTACATCTGTTAATGTATTCCTAACTTACAATATTAATCTTAGCTTTTCCGGAAAATTAGTTCAATAAAGAAAATACATAATGTATATATCGTACTAAATAGCTCATCATCTATACACAGATTGTAACGTATGTAATTTATTCGCATTAATTTGAATCTTGTCTTGATCAATTTCAATTCAACATACACCTTCCCGCACAGTTGTGGGTCAAGATAATAATTGTAGCATACAACTCCAGGCTTTATAGTCTACATAATATGGTGTATGATAGCTCGAGATATCGGTTTTCCTGTAAGATAATCATGTCTAAATCCAGGTAGGTCCCGGGGGTTTAGCGGAGTGTTGACGGTATTAATATCGGTCGTGTTAGGCGAGATTACGTACTTGTATGTTCTAATTACTTTCTAGAACGTACAATCTAGATGGATTGCCTTGTAAACGTTGTGCCATGATGGAAAGCCATGATTACGAAGCTGTATGTATGCACAAACTGTCATATCTCAGTACGAATAATATCTCAATTCCCAACACATTCGTAACTGCTTGTGCCCAGTGGTTACTTACACGTACCTACAAAGTATGATTAACATAGAAGTTATATTTTAGAAGAACTGTAAATAGCTAGATGACGCCCGCAACTCCGTTGCACAAAAATTCGTTTATCGTGCCGGAACCGTACATTTTTCCGAGATAAAGTGTTTCCTATGTCCTTTACCGGAACTTAAAGTATCATCCATACCAATTTCAGCTACTTTTCGATTTTGAAAATCGGTCCACAAACAGCGGAGTAACCGTTGAACGGAGTACAAAAATAATATATAAACAGACGCACATATTATGTTCGTCTGTTTATAAAAATAAGGAGGTTATATTACCTGCTCCTTTTTAGAAGTCAGTTAAAAAACTAAAACTAATCTTAGGCTAAATAATACTTTGATAGAGTTACTTCCTAAAACAGAATGGATGTATAGTTGTTTTGTAAAAGGTATTTAGGCCCAATTAAGAGATTCAAGTTGTGCTAAAGTCGGGTAGTTGGTTGTTGTTTCTAGATGCTTCCAAGATCGACTCTTGTTTGTTTAGATGTAATGAGAATTGTTCGCAGTGTATCTATACATCTACACTACTATTATAAAGAGGAAAGATTTGTTTGTTTGTTTGTTTGAGTCGAATAGGCTCCGAAACTACTGGACCGATTTGAAAAATTCTTTTGCTATTGAAATCTCACATTATTTCTGCTGAACATAGGCTACATTTTATTTTGGAAAAAAGTAGGGTTCCGTAAGATATTTGAGTTTTTCGGACGCAAGGTGTAAAAAATCAGCTAGAAAAGTTACTTATTTTGCGTACGCTGCCTAAACTATAAAAGATAGAACCATAAAATGTTCTAAGTAATTGTAGATCTTATAAATATCTACAAAAAAGTCCGCGACACACTATACCTATCTATGTCGAGTGAGGCACAATAACCATTTATTTATTTAAAAATCCTAAATTTTTTTTGGAATAAATTTAAACGGATATATTTTACTGACGCTATTAATCCTTATCAAAATAAATTATTTTATCACTAAGTACAGTTTATGTAGATAATATTTGGTCTTTGAATGATTAAAATTGGACGTTTGGTTTTGAAATTATGGCGAAATTAAAATATTACGATAGTGAGCGTCACCAAAGCGCGTGCGGGAGGAAGAAAATATTCTGTTGTAGAAATGAATATTCTGTACATAAAAGATATGAAATGACACCCGAAATTACACCTTTGTCACTACATCGCTATAGAAGCCAAAAATGTGGTTAGTTTTTTGTCTGTCTGTCTGTCTGTCACTCTTTCTGTCTGTCTGTATCTTTGTTCCAGCATCACACGAAAAATACTGATCCGATTTGAATGTGGTTTTCGCAGATATATTTATCTTCTTCCAACTTAACATCTGGTGTATAAAATTTTTTCCCCCCACCCCTCTAAGGGGACAAAAGAGGGGGTCAGATTTTGTATCAAACTTTTTTCTTTAACACGAAAACTACTGATCCGATTTGCATACGGTTTTCACAGATTTGCATACGGTTTTCACAGATATATTATATTTGTCTTCTTCCAACTCAACATCTGGTGTATAAAAATCCTCCCCCCCCTCCCCTCTCAACCCTCTCTGGGGACCAAAGAGGGGTCAGATTTTGTATACAACTTTTTTCTTTAGTGGACTTACTTCATATTAGGTATTAACTGTGTTTTTCAACTTAACATCTGGTGTATGACCTTCCCCCCCCACACCCTCTTAGGGGACAAAAGAGGGGGTAAAACATGTATCAACTGATGATAAAATATACTTTAAATGGCAAAACAACGTTTGCCGGGACAGCTAGTATTATAATAAAACTGTAGAAATGTGAATTCTGTACATTAAAGATATTCAAAAAATAATAAGCAGGGGGAGTTACTACATCGCTATAGAAGCCAAAACCGTGGTTAGTTTTTTGTCTGTCTGTCTCTCTGTCTGTCTCTCTGTCTGTCTGTCTGTATGTTTGTTCCAGCATCACACGAAAACTACTGATCCGATTTGAATGCGGTTTTCGCAGATATATTTGTCTTCTTCCAACTTAACATCTGGTGTATAACATTTTTTCCCCCCACCCCTCTAAGGGGAAAAAAGAGGGGTTAGATTTTGTATCAAACATTTTTCTTTGGACTTACTTCATATTATTTACTGTGTTTTCCAGCTTAATATATCTGGTGTATAAAATGCCCCTCCCTTCCCCTCTTAGGGGACAAAAGAGGGGGTAAGATTTTGTAATAAATGATGAAGTGGAATACTTTATATGGCAAACAACGTTTGCCGGGACAGCTAGTAATGTATAATGATGTAGATATCTGCCGAAATTCGTCTACTAAACAGTACTATACTATCTACGGTCAAATTGAGAAACCTCCTTTTTGAAAGTCGGTTATAAATAAAGCAATACCTGTATGAAATTATTTTCATTAAAGGTAACATAAAAGGTATATACGGAAACTACAAAACGGCAAAATTACCCTAGGCTTTTTATACCACCCCCCCTAGAAAAGTGGCAAACGACCTCTACGCTAACGCTAACGCTACAAAATGTACCTATGTGATTTGACATTAGTATTCGTTAGCGAAGCGATGACTTATGTCAAATCCCCATACATTTTGTAGCGTTAGCGTTAGCGTAGCGTTAGTTGTTTGCCACTTTTCTAGGGGGGCTGAACAACGCAGTTCCCAAGGGATATCGTTTGTTTATTGCGGACAGTCTCGGGAAAAAGTAAGTAAAAGATAATATTACGATAAGAAATCACCTGAAAAACTACAAACCCAACGCAGCGAATTCCGTTTACTTGCGAGATAGTAATGGAAACTGGAAGATTTATTCATGGAAAAACGAGAAAAACATATTTTATTTTTATGGAAATATCTGTGATAGTACGGCTCGCTAGTTTTTGTGATCCTGTATTCTTTGGGCCATAAAACCTGGGTCGAGGCCAGATTGGGGCACGGGGCACATAAGGGTCAATTCATACGAAAGATTTCAGTAGGTAAGTGAGAAGCGAAATTCTGAAAATAAGAAACTCGAACTACCCTTAACAAGATGGCTGCGCCAAATATTATTAATACGTTTGTTGAAATCAGTGCCGGATATTGGGAAGCATAAGATTACTATAATAGCTTTATACTACTGAATATGTAGAGACGCTTATTACATATTTTTTTATTAATAAAAGTACAAATAAGTTATCAAACATTGATGGTACAACATAAGCTTATATAAACTTTACCGTGTACCATAAATATATTGTGTATTATATTATATAACATTTGTGTTGTACTTGAAAAATATCCCTTTTACACAGCTAGAAGAGTCGCCCAATTCAGTAAGATGATCATGACTTTTTGCTGCAAACGGAACCTACAGCCTATACGCTAAGTATGAATAATTAAGCCTAAGAACCAGTCAACACGGCGCGTTGCGTTACGTTGCGTCGTTGCAACGCAAATATTTTGACGCATAGCCTATACGGCTAGCACGGCACTAGTACGGCATATGCCATACGGGCGCCGGGCACTGCGCCATCACAGCGTTATTACGACCCAGTGTTAACGTCAACACCCCTTCCCGCTTCGTCTCGGGGGCTGCTGTCCGTCATGTGTGCGTTGCGATGACGCAGCGCGCCGTGTGAACACCTTGGTTATTTGTATGTAAAATAACGCAACGAAACGCTGCGTCGACGTAACGCTGACGCAACGCACCGTGTGGACTGGCTCTAAGACTGGGGCACACTACACTCGCGGGGGCATACGAGGGCACAGGACATGCGGGGGCACACAGGGTCACACTGGGAATGAGGGGGCACACGGGGGTACCTTTCACTGGCAGGTATTTGTTGAGAGTCGACAAGCGTTACGCGACGATTTAAAATGTCGATTCTCTGAATAGGAAAACAATTACGTAGGGATACCGTAGTATGGCGAAGGTGGTTTTTGTGTTTGAATCGAAATAAATACCTTTATTTGCCCTGAATGTTATGTCTAATTGCTTCAAAAGGTCTATTTTAGGAGACATTGTTCGCTTGAAAAAGCGGGAGCGGTTGATTTTAACGAAAAAAAATCATACGCTTTACATTTTAGCGTTGCAGATAGATACTAGGAGTTTTAAAACTCCTTTTTACCCAGGGTCAATTTATGAAAATTCGTTTGAATTATATTATAATTTACACCTTTATATTTTACTACTAGACTTCTTTACAATCTCAATTTGAAATAATTTATTTTAAATCCTTTAAACTCCCAATTCAAAAAAAATAAAAAATAAAATTGCTCCAAAATAAACTCAAAATGGCGCCATCCAGCTATTCCCACGACATGCCATCACACACAACATCTATTTATCAACAGACAAGTTTGTCGCTAAATTTGTTTCTATTTATCGACGATTCCCTATTCCCTTGACCCGGTTATAGGAGTGTGTCTTAATTCACGTTTCTACCAAAATAATCTCTACTTCTTTGGAATAAGGTCCTGGCAGGGGAAAAATAATTCTGAACGGTCTGAAGTTGTTCTAATTGCATGAGGCCCAACTGATCTAATAAACAACTTCACTGGAATAACAATAAATATTTTTGTTTGGCTAAATAGAAAAATAGGACAAATTATTTAGGCACCACCAGGGGAAATATGAACCTGAAATATATTCATAGACACAGATGGCTGGCCTAGGACTAGGTTACTTAGCTGGATAATGTCAAGTCGATGTAAGTCGTGATCTGTCGGCTAGATTTAATGCAATCCGACTAAATTACGTAGGCTTGCCATTTGTCTATAATTTTTCTGATACTACTTTCAAATATTGTAGATGAATATGATAGACAGAAATCATGTCAAGTCACAAAGGTGTGTTCAAATTCAAAGGCGCCACTTTGAACCTTTTGTGGGCATGATTGACATTAATTGCACTTTTGAGGTAAATTACTAAATAAGGCTTCTTACAGACGAACGGTACTTGCCAACGGCAGATACAATATGCTGTCATCGACAAAATTCGTTCGTCCGTAAGAAGCCTTAGCGAGTAAAAACGCTCTAATTCAATCTAAGGTGGCGTATTTAGGTACTTAGGGCACGTTTAGGAACTTAACTTGACAGATAAAGTATGGAAAATCAGTCAAATAAGCTATGGATCGCCTATCCGGCACTTTATCAGGAAGTGGTGAAACAGGCCCTAAACCACAGAAACGTTAAACCTCCAAATACACACCGTGGATCTTATTCTCAGTAAGAGCGTAACAATTTTAAAATCACATACCCTAGGGGCCGTCGGAATTGACGTCTAAATTGTGGGGCGCGTCGTAATGACGCGAGTCATCAGTGCGTCAAATTCGATAACGGCGAAGATGGCAGGATTCCGCGCAAACGCCTCCGAGTTAGCGGTAGAACGGATTATGTGCCCCTACACGTCTAGAGAGAGGGACTTGAGCAAAATGGCGACTAGATATATCATAAAACAAAATAAGAGAGCTTGATCACATAACTTTAACATCATGTTGCCTCGTTTCAGCAAAATAATATAAATAATTTCTATTTCTATAACTTTTTCGTTTTATTTCTTTCCATAAAAGTTAGTTCATGTGGAAATTCCGCTATAACTATCCTATATACCTGGGACTTAAAGCATTTTCATACCAATCATTCGAATCGTGGAGTGAGACCTAAGATACAGGATAGGAGAAACATAATCAACAGAGACAATTTTGCATATTTTATAACAAAATAATCCCTACGTACTTTTTTAAACGTATTCAAAACCAACCAAACCGTGCAATCGTTTTTGTTCGAAAAAGTGACAAGTTAACCATAAAATTCATAACATTAATTTCATATTGTCAAAACAATTAATTATAATAATCTACTATTTAGCATAGATACAGGACATACAAACGAGTGGTAGGTGTTTCGCAGATAAATCTCTTCCACGTTTCGAGCTGACTTTATTGGGTTATAAGGGGTCGTTTGGTGGCAAATGACCTCTAATGCCCCTAATAGATTGCTCACAAGCCGTACAGCTCCATATTCATTAAATAAAATACCAGATTATCTCCTCTCGTTTCGACCTTTCACGGCGGTTCATTTTTAACCGGACAATTTTAATGTGTCGCCAAAATATTAGGAAAAAAAATGTTCGAAATTTAAAATGATGTGACTTGTTCTGCTCGCACAGTATGCACAGTTTGAAAATGAGAGCTATTCTATTTATTTTTTTCAAATAAAGTCTATCTGTCTGTCTGTACTCTAATCATGTTAAAAAATGTTCATGCTAATCCACTGACCCGAATTCTACAGGTATATTACGCATAACGCGACATAAGGAACTCCGTTCCAAAAAGGCTCAATGGGGACATAACTATCCGCCACTGAAGTATGGAGAATCTGTCAAAAAAGATGTGGATAGCCTATTCGGAACTTTATCAGGAAGTGGTGAAACAGACCCTTACTCCATAGTCGACATAACCGACCGACCGACATAAGCTTTTATTTCCTTTACGGATCCGAGTGATCTTGCCACAACAAAGCTAGGGACTAATCAAGTATAAATAATAAAATAACACACAGGAAATAGTACAGATACTATACTAATATTATTATAAAGCTGAAGAATTTGTTAAGTTTGTTTGCTTGAAGGCGCTAATCTCAGGAACTACTATGTAGTAACAAAATATATTTACAGGCAATGTCACTATTTTAGCACTCAAAATTATTATTTTCTGTTCTAGTATTTAAAATTCTCTTAGCCAAGTTCTAGCCAATTAAAATATCAATTCTTTTAATATTCCAATAGACGGCTCGTTCCGTTCCAAGGCAGATGCGTTCTTAATGCATTTTCATTCATTCTCCCTACTTCTATTTGCTTATTTTTTATTTTATACATTCCTTGAATTCGTTTAAAATTACCTAAATAAATGTTTGTTTAAAATTTGATTTTCGACAACAAAAATCTATTTTAATTCATTTTGATCTTAATGTAACGTTAAAAAGTTAAAACTCTACCAAATAATAAACCACTGTAATAATTGTGCGTTGGATTTTTAAATTAGTAGCATTATAGCTGCCCATACCGAGGTTTGTGATCAATATGAATTAAAACAAAGTTTACCTAATAGCAAATTAGCAACATAAAGAAAGAAAGAAAACCTTAAATTATTTAACGGCCGCACTTCGGGTCTACTCCTACTTTAATCTGTGCTTCGGGTGCTCAGGGGTATTTAATGTTAATAATAAGTTAAATTTAATCTATATTTTGACATAAGCTGATTTTTTATGCGTGGGAGAGCCATGCTTCGGCATGAATGGGCCGGTTTGACCGGAGAAATACCACGTTCTCACAGAAAACAGGCGTGAAACAGCGCTTGCGCTGTGTTTCGTTGAGTGAGGGAGTTTACCGGAGGCCCAATCCCCAACTCTATTTCCTTCCCTACCCTCCCCTAATCCTCCCCTTCCCATTCCTACCCTCCCCTATCACCCTATTCCCTCTTAAAAAGCCGGCAACGCACCTGCAGATCTTCTGATGCTGCGAGTGTCCATGGGCGACGGAAGTTGCTTTCCATCAGGTGACCCGTTTGCTCATTTGCCCCCTTATTCCATAAAAAAAAAACCTCGTCATTAAATTAAAGTTAAGGAATGGTTCATTTATATCTCTGACTCTGAGTACGACCGTAGCCCGTAAGAGTAATAAATGTAATTTTCCTACTCGCTAGTACCTACTTGTGAACATAACAGGCGTTTTATACTTCAATCTTCGTTTTCTTTTTGCTGTGACACAATCAATAGTCTTGGCGACAGCCCGTATAGCTAATAAAATATATTTGTGACCTAGAAAATACAAGACAAATACTTAAAGGAAATAGGATGTATCAATAAAAACTCTGAAATCTGGTTCTAGATAGAACAGATTTGTTCTAGCAACGAGCTCGTAACTCAGTGTCGAAAAACAGTCTATCTGCTTGCGACATCTATGTTATACATATTCTATGTTCGTCTATCATAATATTTTTCTTAAATCTTGATTATGAAATTTATTATATTTTGTAGTTATTTTGTTTAATGTAACCTCTAGTTTTCTCATTCATGAGAAAAACTTCTTCTCCTTTAAAGTTCGTTCATGTGGTACCTACTTAGGTTTTATCTTTTTTTATAAAATAAGGGGGCAAACGAGCAAACGGGTCACCTGATGGAAAGCAACTACCGTCACCTATTATTTAGACACTCGCAACATTTTCGCCCTAAAATACAAATTTTTAAATACAGCTTCTAAATTATAATATAAGTTGTAACAAATGTATAGGACTTTATGGGCCTGTTTCACCACTTCCTGCTGAGTGACGAATGCTTATTATTATCCACCAATTAATTTGACATTAACTTTATCAGAAAGTGGTGAAACAGACCCTGATTCACAACTTCCTGATAAGTGCCGAATAGGCTATCCACCTAACTTGACAGATGAAGTATGGAGAATCTGTCAAAAAAGTTGTGAATAGCCTATTCGGAACTTTATCAGAAAGTGGTGAAACAGGCCCTTAGTCTAATATAGGTCGGTGTAGCTAAAACATCCACTCAATATAAGGAAAGATCAATAACTAGCAACTCACGAGATTTTATAACTAGGTATAACAAATTGTTTACAAAAAACACATAACTGGAATAGGGTACTTATAAGAAAATTAATTTCCTTAATTGCAAGAATAAGATCGTTTTTGGACCATCCGACACGACTTTGTTTTTCAGTGACAGGGATTTGATACAATCGTGCTATGGGTAGATTTACACGGGTCGATTTTAGCCGTGCGGCAAGTCACTAGTCGGATCGCCTGTCCAAGCCGAATCGCTACCCCATTTACACAGTTCTACAAAAATCGCTTGTGACTAGTTTGCTTCAACTTGTTGTTTCTTGAATGACCAAGTTGTCGAGAAAATCCCCGGCCTGCCCGGCACAAAATCGAAAATCAATTCGTTCGAGTGACACCTGCGCAGGCATATTAGACTATTTCTCCAAAAAGACTATGGGCGGAATCATCCCATCAACACAAATGAAATGTAGCTCAATTGATAGATCTTGTCAAGATGATAATTATTTTTATACTATGGCGACTTTGCCCAAATGCATGGGTTTCTCATGGTATCTTACGTTTAAACAAATATACAGCATTATTTTTTCACCAGTACAATTTACCACGTCATTGGTATCGATAATAGAGTATATTTCACAAATAAAAACAATTTTTTTTCATTTCAATTAATAATTTATCCTTTATCCAATCTAATACCGCATGGGCGCACTAATTACAAGGCGACAACGGGTGCGAAATGAGGTAAGGGGCGGCGGGGTGAGGTAAGCGATCGGTCGCGCCCGCGCCATAGGCCGCGCGCGCACGAGTTGCCTCAAATACATAATGCATCCACATTTTTTTGTAGTTTAGCGGATAAGTCCGGGGCTTGATAGTTTTGTTTTTTTGTTCCAAAGGGGTAGTAACAAAAATCGCTAGTATTTTTTATTTTTGACAACAATTACATATGTTGATTTATTGTACTGATGAAAAAATAATCCTGTATTGTTAACGTATCACTGACGACTAATTTCAAAATACATGCTCATTTATGTATTCATTAGTGCACAGCACCGTGGGATAAAGGATTTTAATTAAATAGGGGGTACTTTAGGACCACATTGGTATCAGTTTTATGACTGTTGGTTGGTGGGGACGGAGCCCATACCTTTTTACCCATAGCCTTTTGTTCAAATTAAGTTAGTTCTAAAAATTCATAATAGATGGCGCTGTGCGTCACCTACATCGCACAAGCGCTAACTCAAACGTGTTTCTATAACAGGTGGTAAGGATGAACTATGAAGAATCCTGTCACTTGTTTTTATTAAGTTTTAAGAAGAGCTGATGTTCGACCCCAGTTAATTTAAAAATGTGTAAAATCTGTGAAAATTTTAAGTCTAGCTATAGCGGTTCTTGAGATACAGCCTGGAGATACACAGACGGACAGACAACGAAGTCTTAGTAATAGCACAGAATAGTATATTAGTTTAACAAGTAATAGGGTCCCGTTTTTACCCTTTGGGTACGGAACCCCAAAAAATAAAACTACGATATTGGATTCTTTTTAACAATGGTAAACATTTGAACCAGTTTGAACCAGCGCAACTAGTATAAATCATAATAATATAATGTGTTGGAGAGCTTTCACCGACCGCAACATAGAAGTGCACAGCCCCTGGTCTGCGCTCGCTACAGTGCAGACAAATATATATGTATTGGCAGCAAGCGATCGCTTGCGACTGAGCGTTTACACGGTCGATTTTAGTCACCAGCCGCATCTGGCCTGGCCGCGCGGCAAAAGTCGGTTGGCAGTCTACTTTTGGGGCATGCGACTTGAGCCGCAAGTACCATCTCTGGCCGCATGCGCCGTAGCCGAATTGCCATTTAGACAGTCGATTTTCGCCGTGCGGCGTAATTCGTGCGGCTATAGTCACCCGCGTAAGCCCCGCAAAGTTGGGGCATGCGGCTTGAGCCGCATGCGGCGTAGCCGAATTGCCATTTATACAGTCGATTTTCGCCGTGCGGCGTAAATCGTGCGGCTATAGTCACCCATGTAAACCCCGCATATGAGTTATGCCTTGCATTTAAAAAATATATTAATCGTTAATAATAATTATTATAAACTATGCAAAAGTGTGTCTATCTGACAGCTGACTGTGTGTCTGTCTGGTACCCGGTACCCCTTCACTCTTAAACCGCTGAACCCAAAATTTTGATAAAATGATGGTATGGAGACACTATGAGTCTCGGGAAACGATATAAGATACTTTTTATACCGGAAAAATGTACGGTTCTCGCGCGATCTCAAATCCACACCCACAAAACCCGAAATTACGTCTGGATTTAATTATTTATGTCTGTCGCAGTAATAAAGAACTGCTACGGTGCTACCGGGTGATATACGAGTTGCTACTTGCTACGCAACGAAGGCAGAAGGTACGCTGTAGTAATACGTATAACGGGCAGTTATGGTGAAAAGTATGACGAACATGTCTTCAAAATACCGGAAAAACTGCTTGAAATAAAAAAATGTGTATTTTATGTAGTAGGTAAACTTACCTAGGTTTGTTCAAATAAATGAAAATATAGTAATTGCCCTTACGTTATACAATGTCAGTTATCCACTTAACGTCTTCAATTATTTATCGCATCTACTATTTCAACACGATAATATCGTCCGATAAATCGTACAGTGTAAGTGCTTCAAGACATTGATAAATTGTAGTGTAGTTTGGGAACGCATCGCTCTTCCGGGTAAATATTTACGGGGCGCGACTGTCGGCCCCGGGCGTGTCGGACGGCCCGTCGGGGACATCGGACGTCGTAATTAGATGGACGAGGACTTTTTGCTAGAAGATACTATAGACTATAATTATGGGGTCGTTCAACCCTGCCTTGTACATAGTATCATGTACTTACAGTAAGAGGAATTGATTCTTTATGAGCCATCAAAACAGACTTACCAAATCGACTTTTGTTACAAAATTAATTATTATCATTTCCCTGTTCTTCCGCATCGTAAAGGAGACAATGCAGACAGGAACAGATAAAACATCTCCAACAAATCCGTTTAATGACAAATCTCAAATCGGCTTTAATATCATCCCGTACGCAAAGGTTTACAATTGTATTCCATGTAACGATGTGGAATTATCAGTACAGTTGCTTACAGAAATATTACGAGTTTCGGTTAGAAAAGCCTTATGCGTAGTTTATTTATTTTAAAACCCCTGAAGTGTGAATTGATGTTGACTTTTGAGATACTCTATATCCTTTTGAGATAGAGAAAACCGGCCAAGTGCGTGTCGGGCCACGCGCAATGTAGGGTTCCGTAGCAGCGCTAGTTTTTGAAAATTTTTGTATGGTCAATGAATGTACATTTATAACATGTTTTACACTACTAACAACATCATCTCAAAGGAATTTGAACGAAAAGTTCCTTTATACTTGGCCGAATACATTTTTTTTAGTTGATCGACTATTACTCAATAACTTATGAAGTCAACTTAGCCGTGATAGTTTTCCTTTTAAATTCAGCATATTTCCTACACTGAATTACTACCTATTTTCAGAAGCAACCGTTTAGCTGATAGAAGGGGGGGGACACTGGACTCTAACGATTTTTTCCACTTTAAAACTTAATATTTTACAAATGGATCCCTAAATCGGAAAATGATCTATGAATACTCATAATATTTTTAAAAAACCTATCCAACGACACCCCACACGATGAGGTGGGCGCGAAAAAAAAAATTCAACCCCGCTTGATGTGTAGGGGAGGTACCATAAAAAAAATATTTTTTAAATATTTTATGTACCATTTTGTTGGCGTTATTAATATTTATATTCATGCCAAATTACAGCTTTGTAGGTCCTATAGTCTCTGAGCAAAACCGCGGACAGACAGACAGACGGACAGGCGGACGGACAAACCGAATCTATAAGGGTTCCTTGTTGACTACGGAACCCTAAAAACGCAGTAAAGTTTTTATTGTATCAATAAAAATGTGCGGTTCCTTGTGAAATGAACCATTGAGCAACGAAGTTGCGCATACGGCGTAACAAGTCGCAACGTCTAAAATTGTTAACTATTCGGTCTAAATTGTCCATCGAAATTCGAAGACATCTACATAATATTTCTTATTTTTGTTTCCTTCTTCCATAATCCATCCTTTAGATTTTAGAAGGAACACAAAGGAAGAAAAAAGTATATTGAAGAAGATTAATAATAATAACAGCTCCCACACCGGTTTCGGTGACGGTGGCCGGTTTCATTGAAACCAGGCCAGCTACGCAGGTGTAATTTTATAGTGCCCAAGTGTGTGCGCATTGCACAAGAGCACTCCCTATTCCTTTACTCTCATTACCCAGTGGGACGGCAGACCGACACGACCGGCGAGAGATCAGGCGCAGAACCGACTTTTTACATGCCGATCCGACGCATGGATCATCTTACTTGTCAGATCAGCCTGCATTGTCCTAACCAAACTTGGAAATAACATGTTTCCAACGCGGGAATCGAACCCACGACCTCCGAGTCAAGAGCCGCGCTCTGTACCACTAGACCACGGAGGCGTTATGTGAAGAAGATTACACGTGATTTCTGTAGCAGAGTGTACTAACTGTACACCGTACAACAGCTAATACTCGATACGACGTGCAGCGAGCTGGGAGATGCACTGGAGCTTGTAAACAGGACTAGCAATTACGACATATCGATATCGTACAATAACGTCATGTGCTATTTTTTTATATAACATAAAGGGGCAAACGAGCAAACGGGTCACCGATGATGGAAAGCAACTACTTACTACCGTCGCGTCGCCCATGGACACACGCAACATTAGAAGAGGTGCGTTGCCGGCCTTTTAAGAGGGAATACGCTCTCTTCTTGAAAGTTTGCAGGTCGTATTGGTCAGGAAATACTGCTGGTGACAGTTTGTTCCAAAATTTTACAGGGCGCGGCAGAAAGTTAAGCGAAAAACGCACGGTGAGAGAATATTATTATGATTTTTAGGTATGACTAGACGTTACACTAGAGAACTAAATTGACATTAAGTTCATAAAATTTATACCAACGTAAAGTACAGAATACTTTTTTAAAATGTCTGAAAAGATTACGAAAGTTTCTGACAGAGTGGTGTCGATCCGTAATTATTTCTAGTAGTTCATGGAAAAGTCCGAAAAGGGGCTGAAAATAATTGCAATAAGTATTTTCGTGATTTTCGGTATAAGCTGATGATAATGATGAATGACAATGATGATTATAAGGTAACACACTAGTATTGAATTAACATCAAACACTACTTGGCAATTCGCATGCTTTTTGTAGAGTCACCTAGCAAACGTCATTTAAGTATAAAACAAATTGTGGTAAGAGCGTCAGTCATCTTTGGAAATCCCTGAACCACAGCTCTACATAAGCAAAAACAGGATAATTGACACTACCTACAATCTACATTCTAGTGGTTAGGACTTAGGACTTGCTTTGACACGCTACGTATAAATCTACAGTAGGCCTACCACGAAACGGTTTTGAGACTCAAACATTCGGACGAGAATGCCGCGTCTTGCTCTAACAACATCATATTTTCACGTTTGTTAGAGTAGGACACGGCATTCTCGTTCGATTGTTTGAGTCTCAAAACGGTTTCGTGGTACAAGCCCTGGTTTGGGCTGGCTGATGATGATTGTCTCAAGAAGGATGATTCACGCGTAGGATAGGGATAATAGGTATAATAATAATAATTAATATTATGTTGATCCTGACCTCTCGTCAGTCGTGTCGGTCATCTGTGCCACCGAAATAGTTATGAATGACTGCGTCTTCGCAGACCGAGTGGTGAGTGAGAGTGAGTGAGAGTGATTGTATCCTTGTGTATTGCGTGCACACTTGGTCACCATAAAAATTACTCCAGCATATCTGGCCACCCACACGGTGTAGACTACACCACAGATTTCATAATATTATGTTATATTATTACTGTTGTGTGCGATTGTTTATAACTACCGACATCATCACGCAAGAATGTCGTGATCGTATGCAGCGAAGGGTTAAATGAGACTTTGACACATCGATAAAATATGACATGACGTAAGCCGTAACCAATCGAGGTAAAAAACATTAACATGTATTAGGTATGCTAACACTATGAAACTCTTGTACCTAGTTACAGATTACTAAAATATTATGAAACCACTGCCTACAGTCGATAGGTAAATTACTTCACTGGCTTACTGATTTCAAAAATTGTAGCGTATCCGATTCCGAGATGAGCCAAGCGAAGCGCAAGGGGCAAGGGCACTACCTACCTTTTCTCGAAGTGTTTCGTCGTTTTTTAGGGTTCCGTACCCAAAGGGTAAAAACAGGACCCTATTCATGAGACTTCGATGTCTGTCTATCCGTCTGTCTCCAGGCTGTATCTCAAGAACCACTATAGCTAGAGTTCTGAAATTTTCACAGATTGTGTATTTCCGGTGCCGCTATAACAACAAATACTAAAATAAAAATAAAAATAATATTTATGGGGGGCTCCCATACAACAATCGTGATTTTTTGGCCTTTTTTGCTCGTAATCAAAAATGATTACGAGCAAAAAAGGCACTTGAAACTTTCACAAAGGCCTTAAATATAATTGTACTTTAATAATTAATAATAATATTTATATAAAATAAAAAATTAAGTGGGGTTCCCATACAAAAAAGTAAAAACACGATTTTTGGCCTATTTTTGCTCTATAACGGTACAGAACCCTTCGTGTGCGAGTCCGACTCGCACTTGGCCGATTTTTGAACCCTCATAGAGTTGGTTTCCGATATACCAGATAGTTGATATTCTCAGGATATGATGTCAATTAACTTATTAAACATACACGGTCTTACTACAAAAGATTTAAACACCTGTTAAACAGTTGTTAGAGAAAAATTCAGTACGAAATAGTCTCGAAACAACTGTTCAATAGATGTTTAGTTTTTTGTAGTAAGACCGCAAATGTCTCAATTGAATAGCTCTTATACTTTAGATTTTATTGATACCTAAAATACACCGATGTCGTCACTGACACACTGACACACTGATCATCAAAATGTTTGGCTACTTCCTGAAGTGCTAGAAAGCTGTAATTCGGTATGTAATCTCAGTTTAGTATACAACCAACAAAAAAATTCATAAACTTAGAACTTTTGCCCCCCATCCCCTAAAATGGGGGGCTGGAGGTTTATATTAGATTTTTACCAATTTTATAAATTAGGATATAAGAGTTTACACGGGACTGCAGACAGTAACTGAAAAACCTTTAAGTAAGTACTTACCTACTAAAAGAACCAACTTACAAAAAGAACTGAAATCCCACCAAAAACATTTCTTGTAAAATGATGCCGAGATGACCACATAAAGTTTACCCTGTGAAAAAGATAATATGAGATCTCATGTAGAGCCAAGCTTCTGAATCTACACGGCCTAACTCTACTGACCCTAACTTAAACAAATTCTACATAATATCAGTAAATATGTAGGTATGGCTCGGCTGTTTCGTTACTAACTTCAGATCAGAAACTAAATATTCGCATCACCTCCGCGACGATAGCGAAACAGCCGAGCCATACATATTTACTGATATATAGAGTTAGGCCATGTAGATTCAGAAGCTTGGCTCCACATGAGATCTCATATTATTATCTTTTTCACAGGGCAAACCTTATGTGGTCATCTCGGCATCATTTTACAAGAAATGTTTTTGGTATTATTCTGTGATTGCTTGATAAAATTTAATTTCAAATGCCCCAAGCAAACCCAATACCTACTCATAGGGCATAGTGATAGTGGGGCTTTTCAGGCGCTTTTTGCTACATGAACATAACACTTACTTAACATGCAATCCTTATCAAAATATTTTTTATAAAGCAATGATATATTATTATGAAAAAGTAAAAACTCAAAGTTATAAAGGGTTAAATCCGTCAAATACTTCTGTCACGTGTCTGTCACATTCTTGAGAATGCATCTTGAGTAGGTACTGACTACTGACTATTTACGTCACTGCTCGAGTGACGACTGACGACAAAAACATGATTCGGCAAAAAATTTAGCACTGCCGTTGAAGGGTTACTTGTGTTTTTCAAGGCGGTAGACCTTGTTTATCTACAATATTATCACCGTAATGAAAATCATAGATTAAAAATTACTCAACAAAATTATTATTATGGTGGTAGTACGGTCTATAAATTAGGCAAATACTTAAGTAAAACAAAAAAGTAAAGTAATCATTATTATTTTTAGGTTACTGTAGATTTCTTAAGTTTACTTGAATATTTTATTCATCAATTTAAAATATAACGCAACGCAAGTGCATTTTAATTTTCTTTTCAAAACAAAACGAAATTATTATGTTTGAATATCGATACAAGTAGTGACATCTAGCCTACTTTTTCAAAATTACTTTACGCTCCAGTCTCCAGCCTCCAAGCAAAATCGTGTACGAACTACGAGGTAGATGCCTAGATGTCACTACTAGCTGCTGGAATAATAATATTATAATTATTATACTAATTAAGTGTCATAAAACATTTTGAAACGCATAATAATAATTATTATAATGAAAATGGGACGAAATAATAAAACCAAATTAAATAAAATATTGCTCTATATACGTAGGTGGCTCGTAGGTAATCAACAGAACATAGACGACAGCTGTGTTCTGTGACATTGCCAGTACTATTATATATTCTGTGACATTGCGTCAATAAGGCGTGTTTCGAAACTAGAGAATACTGGCCAGTGTTGTAATATAATGATTTCTTAACTTCGAAGGTCTATGATTGGCTATGTAGACGTCAGATGACTCTGGACAGTATACTCGTCACATTTAAGAAACATATCCATTCTACTCTGTAATAGGTACTCTAATCTGTGATATGGACCATGTTCTGTCAAGTGTCAAAATTCGATATTTAAACAGTTGACAGCAGCTGTTTGCCGCTGTCATTTTTCGATTTTCCACCGGTGTGCCGTGTGCGTGGTTGTTTTCTTCGATTTCGTCAACTTTTATAACTGTAAGTACTGAACATTTATCTAATAATGCTACAGCAAATTTTGCACGTCCACTATTATCGCTACAGACTTGGGCTGGCTAGATTTTAGATCATTTTCGAACACAATGGAATGATGATCTTTTCATTGTGCAACGGCCAAGATTCATCTAGAAAACGTTAGATTAGAGGTATAGAGGTATCATGGTATTATAATCGCCGCGTTGCCGGCACCTCTGTATGAATCATATTTTGTAGGAAGAAGTATTACGTCGTAATGTCGGTATTCTAAATAAAAAATGTTACCATCCGCCGTCGGAGTAAAATCTGTTGCTACACCGGTTAAAAACGATCTTTATTGAATATAGATCGAGATTTCGAATATGGAAGTACAGAATAGGAAAAGAGAACGCAGGATCTCGGATGCGGTAAATGGGAATCCAACAAAAAAGTTAAATCTAGAAAGGTCAGTTCAAATTGCCGTAATCATGAGGATACCTCATACCGCATGTTTATAATACCGGTGAAGGGTTTAGTTTTGAGAGTCGGTTTTATTTGATTTTAATAAAAGTGGGTTAAATTTTATTCGATTGGAACAAAAATAGGGTAGAATAATATTATGTACATGAAATAGAGCTCTTTAGCCAATTAAGTTTATGTTAAATTTGCTTAACAATGCTACCATTTTAATACCTCGATCGTGGGAATCGCAGAAACATTTTCAATTGTTGTGCGACAGCCGGGTGCCGGTTAATATGAAAAAAGATATTTTATATTAATAAAATCAAAGTGAGGTAAGATTCAAACAAATCTGCTGTTTGGTAGACTAGTGCTAACATTTTTTCAAAATATTACTGTTTATTTGTGTAAAATAGGTGTACAGTAAGGCATAGTTCTCTATTTCATGTATCAATTCTAGCCATTTTTGTCCGTAAAACATGAAATTGCAATTATTTGCAACCAGTTTATTGGGCGTAGCTATGTTGTGCAAAAAATTTTATTAGAATTTCTAAATATTTGGGTAGACTTTAAACTTTTCTGATTAATACTCATAATATAAATTTGTACTTGATGCCTTGTATTTTATACCCTAATGCATGGCTTAAGAAGTAGCAAATATTATATTACAAAAAAAAACACAGTGTTTTAGATTTTAAGTTACTGCTGCATACAATTAAAAAAGTATCTAAGGTTATTAACGAGAATTGAATATTAAAATCAATCTTGGCCTTGAATACATTGACCTTTGATACTTCTTAAAGTGAATAGAATTCTCACTCAAAGAGAACAAGTCTAAATTTTATTAGAATACAATTTTTCTACATTTAAAATACTATACAATCGTTTTTGGTCTCCTTTTTACTTACTTTATTGCTTATCTATCTCTCTTGGACCATCGAAAACAATTTCTTGTTATAATCATCGTGTAAATCAGTGTTTCTCAACCTTTTTTCGCCACGGACCCCTTGGAAATCAGGCACAGTTTTCACGGACCCCTTTTTATAAAACAAACACCTAAAAATTCCGATTATGTATGGTCCAGAGATGACACCGCGGACCCCCATACATATGCTCGCGGACCCCCAGGGGTCCGCGGACCACAGGTTGGGAAACGCTGGTGTAAATGGTTCATAACAAGTTCACTGTTATCTCATAACAGTGAACTTGTTATGAACCATTCTGATAAAATGTCACAAACCTCTTAATAATGGTATTATGTGTTATAGTGTTACTGCAGGAAATATGGGTATATTCAATATCTTGTAGAAGTCTTTACCCTGTTTCAGAGCAATTCATTGTTAATACTTATTTTCTGTAAAAGAAATTACTTACAAAATTAATTATCTGAAATAAGATATGACAGTATTATGTTTATCAATTTATACAATAGCCATAATAAATAGTCTGCAAACTTAACTCAAAAGAAACTAATTTCCTTGCAATACTTTAAAATATCATATTACATTTTAATTTTTAAGTATTAACAATATTATTTAAGTAAGATTTTATAACTATCAAGTATCAAACAAAAATTGCTTCTGAAATCAAATATTATATTATTGGGTAATTAATTTGCTCTTTGAGCCTAACTTGTTAATTAACATCATGTTTCCGATAGAGTGCAACGAAGATGTCTGTGGAGTCCAAATGTTGTTGTAGCGGAGACAGCTCGGAGCATGTTGAACATAGTGTGGAACATCACATGCCCATGATGAGACCGTTCTCTATGAGGTTATATTTCTGAGTATAGCGGAATACATTTGTAGTGACGAGTAGTCGAAAAAATAGTAAGAGTAGTACAGTAGAATATTTCTAGTTACAGTAATTATGTTTATGTTACATAGTAGTGGTTTGAATTGTAAAGCCCGTCACAGACTTAGCTATAATATATATTAATTTTTTTTAGCTAGGCATATTACTATATTATATTTTCTATACTAAAGCCCGTCACAGACTTAGCTATAATAATATATTAATATTTTTATAGCTACGCATATTACTATATATTTTCTATACTAATTTTCGCGTGACCGCACGCTCAGCTATAATATATATTCCTGGTCTCGGTGTGTGGTAGCTACTATGATATATTATATTATAGTACGGTATATTAATATATATTCTCTGATGATCTGCTGATCTCCTGCTGATGTGCTGCTGTGCTGATAGATGTTGCTGGCTGCTGATGTTCACTGATGATAGGCACTGATAGTTCTGATAGTCACTGATAAAAGTCCTCACACGCGTATGATCCTGCTTTTGACCAAAACGCGGAAGGTCACAAAGCTCGAAGGACCAAAAAAGGGATGTAGGAGCTGCTTACTCGACTACACCCTTTTTGTGATATGATAGTTGATTGTTAAATTAAAAGTCCTTGATGTAAAAATGATAATATATTGATTGAATGCTAATGCTAATAATGAGTGCGCGATTGATGACGGCTAGTAGCGAACTGCCCGAGAGTATGCACTTAGCCGGGACTACGGGAAAATATATTATGTCTGAATCAGCAATGTACGTGCTAGCTCGTACATATATATTATAGTACGGTATATTAATATATATTATAGCTAAGTCTGTGACGGGCTTTATGTAGGAACATAATAATATAATAATTATTATAATTTTTAATTTGATGAACCCACTGCCTAATGCTTACATATCCCTGTTTTGTTGAGGATAATCCCCTTGGAAAAAAAATGTTTATCCTTCAAGTTCGTGATTTTCCATTGTACTGAAACCAACAAGTGAGTAATTTTGAAAAACCATTGTTACTCAGCATTTCAGATGTTTCAATACCTAGTCATAACGTTGCTAATCTAGTAATTTTGTTATTATGTCAGACAAGTAGTAATAGTTTAACACATTTTGTTCTCTGGCTTAGGTAAAAACAGAAGTGACATTATCATCATATTTTAGTGAAGACTGAAGTGTACAAAATATTATTGTGATGTCAGCCAGAAAAGTAAACTAGTGTAACATTTACATGACAATACACTGATCAAATTAGTTTAAATTAGCGTTATGTTAAATACACTTGTACACTTGAGTTACAACAAGTCATTGAATGATTCATTGAATTGAAATACTTGTGTAATATTTATCTACATTATTCATCAATCATCACAGCAATGCACTAAAATGTGTACTTATGTTCTGATTAAAGTTATTTTACCTCTGAAATAAACCCTAGCCCTCTTACTAATAAAAAGTTACACAGCGTGTATAGAGGGTGCATAAGATTTTTTCTACTAATAATCATTTTTTGACATAAGGCCTGTATAACGATGCTGTCATTTCCATACAAATTTCTCTGTATAGACCATGTATAGACTCTGTGTAACGTGTGTATAGCATAAAAAACTCCTGTATAACTATTCACACGTTGAACGCATGTTTAAGAAGTTTTTATTAGTAAGAGGGTAGATGTCCTCGTCAGACTCAACCTCAATTACTGTGACTCAGAAATTCCCCTACAAGAGCCGGACTGTGTATCCAGTGTACATAATATTATTATATTATTCAAGTTTTTGTCCTAATATCTCTAAAGCAACTTGAACCTTACCATACCCGACAATGACACCTTGGTGTCTACCAAATTCAAATTTTAGTACCTTTATTACCTTCAAGGGCTTTTTGACATACGAATTAACACCTAATAGTTGTAACACTAGGACAGTAAAGTTAGTGTTAAATTAATAACAAACATTGTTGCAGTAGTTTTAAAGTTCAAAATACACAAACAATCAGACATAACAATTGGTATACCAATACAATGTGTTAGTTTAGTTTAAAGTCACTTTAGTACATAGTTAGGAATCTACTTGTAAATATGACTTACAAGTTGCTGATTATCTAGGCTGGCCTTGAAAGCTGGAGTATTCATGTCTAGAAGTAAATTACTTTCATGTACCTAATAGGTACTTAGTACTATAAGAATCAAAGAAATAAAACAAGTAAAAATAGCCATGGAAAAACACAAACAATAACCCACATTTTAAAGAAATTATTTTAATGTGTCTTTGGAGAAACCGTTGTTATAAATTTTTCTGGGAACTTCAACTGTAGGTAAATAACATAACATACACATGCAGCCAACAATTCAATATGATGCTTAATCACTTCAGTCAGATTTGTAAACGTATTAATAGATTAATAGCTTAGGTGCTATAGTAAAGATGATGCTGTGGACTTAGTGATACTATAGTATTGTGCTCCTATAAATAGCCAGCACTCCTTAGCTAGGTAAATACTTTAATTACTATAGGGAAGTTCATTGCGTTTTAAATATCTTTAACAAGACGTAATTAGAATGCTATTTCATTATGCACTATTTGTTTGTAGAGCAGGATGCTATACTTTACCTACTGAACCCTAAAATATTAGTCAAATTCTAAATTTAAGGTTTAAATCTTTCTAGTCGCTTTCACTTAAATTATGAAACCTGGAAATGAGATTTCAATAAATACCTAAGACGAGAGTGGCAAACTTCAAGGACCCTTTGTCATCCAAGGCTCGACTAGCCAAGACCTAAAGTCGAGTAACCATAATTATATGAGTGTTTGATAAGAATCTATACTAATATTATAAATGCGAAAGTATGTCTGTCTGCTACCTCTTCACACCCAAACCGCTGAACCGATTTTGCTAAAATTTAGCGTGGTGATACTTTGAGTCCCGAGAAAGGACATAGGACTTTTTATCCCGGAAAAATGTATGGTTCCCACGAGATAAATGAGTTTTGGCGCAACGGAGTTGCGGGCATCATCTAGTATTATATAATTTACCCTTTCTGCACACGTTACATGACGTTTACATAATAAATAATAATCAAAGGCTACTAATAGATATAAACTTTATCGCTATATCGTATTTAACCCTCGGCTGCATTCACGCTATGGTTGAATGCCCCTGTATCTAATGAATAATGATTTAACTAATTTAAATTGTGCCTTGACGGAAAGTACATAATTATTGGCTCAATTATTAGTTTATGGCTGCAAAATGGTAACTTTCATACATTAAGGAAATTGTTGCCCTGCTGTTTGAGGATGACTGATATAACAGGTAATTATTATGGTGAGTGGTGCGCAAACAACGCGTCAAACATTCGACCCTTTGACCTTGGTTTTTGTACTTTTCTCATTACTAGTTTGAACCGAATAATTCATAACTCATAACTCATAGGCCGGTATAAATAGTCAGTACTCAAGATGCATCTCGGTCTCAAGACACGGATCAGGCTCTGTGATTGGTGGCTGTCAAAATTTGGACCAATCACAGAGCCGAACCGCGTCTTGAGACAGGGTCCCATCTTAAGTACTGTGAGTGTTGTACTAGATGATCTTAAGTACTGTGAGTGATGTACTAGATGATCTTAAGTACTGTGAGTGATGTACTAGATGATGCCTGCAGCTCCGTTGCTAAAATTCGTTTATCGCGCGGAAACCGTTTCGGGATAAAAAGTACCCTATGTCCTTTCCCGAGACATGGTAGGTAAATCCCCATCATAGTTACCAAATTTCAGAAAAATTGGTTCAGCGGTTTAGGCGTGAAGAGGTTACAGACAGAAAGACCATTACTATAATACTAGTATGGATTTAGCTGATGTAGTGATTTAGTTTTAGTCTAGACAAAACTGGGCTTATCGATCAGATAACCCTCTTATATCCTGTATTACAATCTATTGTACAGCTGGTTCTACTATCTTATTGCGTGAGGTACGTAATTATGTATATTGAATCAGATTAGTTTCCTTATTCCTAGGATATAGATAATAGTAATCAATGAGTAATTAGTATGCCAAGTCATTATGAGAAGTTACGTAGTAAATATTACTTAATTAGTACGGTATGTAAGTACTAGTATTTTACAGACCGAACCAAATCGTACCTACCTAGTACCTAGTACCTACTTACCTACCTATTTATAAAAGATCACAAAATATTATATTGTTGTCCTAGTCTATCCAGTTACTTTTCATACTTATCAGACCAGTGAAAGTGAAAAACATGAAATAGGTACCTAAAATAAAATATTATGGTAACAAACTACCATAATATTTTTAACCCCCGACCAAAAAGAGGGGTGTTATAAGTTTGACGTGTCTGTCTGTCTGTCTGTCTGTCTGTCTGTCTGTCTGTCTGTGGCATCGTAGCATCCAAACGGGTGGACCGATTTTGATCTAGTTTTTTTTGTTTGAAAGCTGACATGACGGTGAGTGTTCTTAGCTATAGTTCATCATCATCAGCCTGCTCATTGCTGAAATAACACGGTTTAACTGGTTCGTGATAGGACGATTAGCAACTTGCAGTCGTTTGATGGGTTTTATATTTTGCATCCTGGTTCGAGACACTTATGAATATATACACATTATTGGAAAGTTGACCTGGTGGTGCAGCATCACCTGGTAATCAATAGGATACCCAACTCCTCACCAACTTAGAGCAGAGGTTTCGTGTTTGGGCTCATTTTAATTGCGACAACCAGTAACACGTAGATAAACAGTAAATATTTGCATGCTGCTGCTGCAGCATCACCTGGATTCTATAGGAGCCAAGCTCCGTATGAACCTAAAGTGGAGGTTTCATGTTTGGGCTCATATTGATGGCCTCATCCAAGAGGACATATTTTATAGATGGTATTCATTGGGATATGATCCAGTTGATAGGAATTATTCTGCACAAGTTTAAAAAGCATAAAATAAAATTAAATTAAGAAATTTAAAAAAACCCCCGCCAAAAAACTTTAAAAAGTAATGAAATAACATTTCCTGACTTTAAGTTTAAATCATTCCTAAGAGTAAAGTAATATTTTAGTCCATAATTGTTGTCAAGGTGTGTCGGGGGACCGCTAATGTAGATGTTTGATTTCACATAACAATATAAATTAAGGGTCTGTTCACAGCGACCCGAATCGAGAGAATCAGCGACTATTATGGCGATACAAAATGCAAAAGTCGCTGTTGTGGTAGTTTACTTAGCGGTCCCCCGATACACCTTGACAACAATTATGGACTAAAATATTACTTTACTCTTAGGAATGATTTAAACTTAAAGTCAGGAAATGTTATTTCATTACTTTTTAAAGTTTTTTGGCGGGGGTTTTTTTAAATTTCTTATATTTTAGGTACCTAAATAAATATTATGGTAGTTTGTGATTTTCCTTGAACGTCTTGCTTACATAAGATGCTGTACCTTCACTAATTACCCTTCCAAGGTAGCCTTGACTAGACTCAGTCATGTGAATAATTTTGCTGGCTGGACTAACATTCTCCTGTTAGTAAATAAATTATTATCTGAGCCTACTCAATAGCCCGCTGTAGCTTGGCTTCTTTTGATAAAAATCTAAGTAAGGTAACTTATTATCATTAGTCTAGTAGCCTGTAGGTTAATTTTTTGGAACTTAGACAGATCTATCTTGGTAAAACCTAGATTAAAATCCTTGTTATTCCTCGCGTATAATTTACGCTAATTTCATTCGAAATCGATCCAAAGTGTTTATCTGAATCAGACTGTAAATTCCAAAGTATAGAATACATGTGACCCGTTGTTTCCAGGGTCAATGACCTCCAAACGACTCTAGAGAACATGTTCAAATGCGGTGCACTGGCCGAGGTATTCGACGATGGGAACCTACTTACCAATATTTGGAAAGTCACTGATAGATTAAAACACGATGTGCACGGTATAAGATGGGTTACAAGAGAATTGTGGTTCGTAATTATTTAGCTAATACTGGATTAATATCGCAGACACAATAGATTTTCAATTGTTATGCCGTATGCGACAGCCGGGTGTTTGGGGATGGATAAAGTGAATATAGAGCGACGACTCTGCTATTCAATCTAATATAATTAGAGCGTTTACATATTATTCTGTCGAATGCGATCGCTATAATATGATAGATCAACAAAATGCGCCTGCGCAAAAAGAAGAAAAAAAGTTGCCAATAATGTTGAAAATATAGGCAAGATTCGAAGGTTCTCGAAGTCAACCATGTTATTAAACTTTATCAGAACTCAGCCGGTAACCACATTTGACATGAATGCAGCTTATCAGTACACTTAGTTTTATCAATATGTTATAGGCAAACTCCGAAGCTCCGGCGCTCCTAGGTTGGACTGGTCAATCCTCAGGTCAGACTGAATGACTTAGTCAAAGCCCAAACAAATGTAAATTTTCGGCCTTTGACTAAACAATTTTCGTCAAACCTGGGAGGGACTAATTTGGTCAGGCAAACGTCAAAACACAATTTTATTAAATCGGGGTTTGACGAGTCAAACTCCGATATAGGTATGAAGTGTCTTATCTTCGTATATTTGGAAGCATTTTATCATTTAAGCAGCTTTCAAGTCTTAACCGCTTAACTCTGCCAGTTCTGACACCTGATTGGTCAGCTTACGTGATTTTCACTTTTATATTTGAGATACTTTGAGAGTAAAATTTTGATGTTTATTGTTTTAATAATTTCTTAAGTAATTAAAATGGAAAATTAATCATTTTTCTGACATGGTGAGAGACATTATGAACCTGTTTAAACATGTTCAGATCAACGTTTGACCGAGTTTTGCAGTCGCTTCTAGGATTGACTAGGCCAAAACCGAAACAGAATAATTTACTTTCGACGTTTGATTGAAAAGTTAGGAGCTCCTGGGTTTGACTAAAAATACTTCAGGCAAAGGGCGAAATTGAAATGTATTTCGGGGATCGCCTGACGGCTTTGGCCAAACCTAGGATAAGCCAGTCCTTCCGCGAAGAGACTGTGTATCGGACTTTGACTATAACAAATACACCAACCCATCAATAAAATACTATATTTTACTGCTTCATATTGTAATAAATATTATGGATTTATAGCAGTAACTTAACAGTATTTCGAATATAAAAACTAATATTTTATTGTACGTCAATTGCGGTAGCGGGTAGAGTTGCAACTTGCAGTAGATGAATTAGTTTGAGATTATTCGTCTCATTAGTCTTAATTATACTTAAATTGTTTACTCTTCTTATTATCTATTAATTACTCTTCAAGGAAAATAAAACTCATACATAAATACTAGAATTAGAACACTGCGGCGTGCAGTTGCTGCGCGCGGTTCACGATGTCTTTAATAAAAATATTCGAATCATAAGTATATTTCTATAATTTAAGACCGACAGTTCTCTGAAAAGAACAAATCATGAAATTCAAAATTAAAATAATTCCTTTGCTTTTGTTGAATTGAGATTATTACTCTAATATTTACGTATTTCTAAACTATTGGTTTTTTCAAATGTTTACACTTGAACTGGATTTTTAACTAGAATAAAACAATATTCTTGTTTATTACATTTTAAAGTCGAAAATACCGAGTGTTCTTTTAAAAGTTATTTTAAATATTAGTATTTTTGCTTAAAATATATTCTATACACTATTATATAAGACCCCTAAAAATATGAGCACGATAGAAAATAGCTAACATAAAAAAAACATCATGTGAAATGCTCGGCGTTACCGACTATGAAAAGTTTGTTCTTCTGAAAGTACGTTCGGTGATAATTAGTACTCAGCAAAAATTAGCTTCGGTCTTTAGAGGTTAAGTATTCCTAGATGTTTATTATTTTATTTATTATTATATTATGTATATTATTATTCGTTATGTTAAACCATAATTATGTTGAATCTGTCGTGCGTCATGCGTAATCTATAGGAACCACGGAAGATCAGGTACCGCGGCGCAGTATTCTGTGCCGTGGTAATACACCTGAGTGGGTATCCTTTTCGGCATTATGCAATGCACTGCCTAATGATGCCATTATTATTATTATTTCTTTGTTGAATTGTTTTGTATGCTCTTACATAGTATTGTTGTTCTTTCTGATGTTGTTATTTTAGTTAAGCAGTTTTTCTTTCTTTTGGGTTATTGCTTGGTTGTTGTTTTTGTGTGTGCTGTGCATTGTAGTAATGTGTGAATAAAGCATTTTATTATTATTATTATTATTATTATTATTAATATTCGAGTATATTAATGTTTATAATTTTAACCACATTACGCAGATAGTAACATTGTTTTATGTATAAAAAGTTGTGACGTCCTATGCTTATACATAAACATGAGTATACATGATAATATAACTGATATGGAGTGTACACCACGTGAACATAATGCGATCGACCTAAATGATCGTGTGCAAACTGCAAACTGTAAGTGTAGACAATTGACAAGTTTGGCTGTAACGATTAACGGATCCTTTGGGGCTACCAATTACCAAGTAATATGGCTAGAGCTAAAATGTCGCCAAAATACTATTTAAATTTTATTTAAAATGTGACCGTAAGACACTTCTGCATTCTAAAAAAATTAATATCGACTGGTGGGAGGCACCAGGACCACCAGGAGGTAGACGTTAAAGGAGACTAATTTACGACGTTGTAATAACGACTCAATTTCCCTACATATAAGAATCAATTTTCACAATTACTAATTCCTCTCTCATCCAATTTCAGCTTCACCAAGATGCCGCTGCAGCTTACCAAGCCCGCTCCTCAGTTCAAGACCACCGCTGTTGTCAACGGCGAATTCAAAGATGTCTCCTTAGCTGACTACACGGGCAAATACGTCGTGCTATTCTTCTACCCTCTTGACTTGTGAGTACAGCTCGACAAGGCTTGAAATGAACGTGGCGACAAAAGGAACTAACGCCATCATACAAAAACGCCATTTTTGACATGTTTTTGACAGTTCTCCTTTAACAGCAGCGCCCCGTCCATGTTCATTTAAAGCCATGTAGCACTTTATACGTAATGGGGTTTAAGGATATTCATCCATACTTCCATACTAATATTATAAATGTGAAAGTGTGTCGTGTCTATCGGTTGCCTCTTACCGCCCAAAACGCTGAACCGATTTTGCTGAAATTTGGTATGGGGATACTTTGAGATTCCCGGAAAGGACATAGGATACTTTTTATCCCGGATAGCTCTACGAGTCCCGCGTGATTTTGGCGCAACGAAGTTGCGGGCGTCATCCAGTAGTGGCAGTAGTAAACGCGATGATGTCTGTCAGTTACCTCGTGCTAAAATAGTTGAACTTATTTTGATGGGTATGGAGGAGATACTTTGTACTTATACCATTCATAGTTCATGGTTGTATGGGCTGCGAGCGCCGAGCTAGACCAATCTTTAAACCCAATTTAAATAAAAAATTATATAATCGGTATTGTATGATTAGGCAATTGTTTTTAACCGTAATTGAAGCAAGACAAACATAGTCTTTAAGCGATAAAAATTACGAGTCCTTTAAAAAAGTACAGGAAATAATTCAGCCTTAGCCCTTACCCAATACCCGCACTGATAGGCATAGATTAGATAACGAACAGAATGACGAATCGATACTCTAATATAGTCTATACTCTCGAACGTTCCACATCCTTGAACCCTACAGACCGGTTAAGCCGGAGGCAATTAAGTATTTTACGAGAGTCCAATATTATTTAAAGTATTTTATGGGCAATCGAAAATGTAGCATTAGTATCGGTTTTATTAATGAACCTTAGCACTATAGAAATAGGGTCCGAAATGGTGTAATAATTTTCGCTATAGCAAGATTAATTCGTGCAAGCAATTATAGACGATACATCATGCAACAGGCATTGGTGAAGAGTGGAGACCGCAATAAGGCAGACGTAGGACGCTCTGCGTCTTGATGGACCGACGATTTGACGGTATGCTATCAATCCGCAGCCTGCCAAGGAAGGATGGGACGATGGGATGGGTCATGGACTCACGGGTCTATCTTCAGGATAGGCTGATGATGATAATGCTAATTGTAGGAAAAAATATCGAGTTTTACCACGTATGGCTTTGTTCTCACGAGTAAATGCGCAAACCGTGATATTATGAAGGTCACACCTACGACCTACCTAACGTCTTCATAACAGGCAACGTTAAATATTCATGTGGAAATAAAACATGCGGTAGTTATTAAACTGCAGTTTTTATATTTTGTTTCCTAAATGCACTGTTTTATTAAGTAAGTATATTATTTCGATGCCCCGAAATTCGTGAATCGCACGAGGACTATACATTTTCTGTAACAAAAATTATCCTATGTTCTTCCATGTCTCTCAAGGTATGTCCGTACAAAATTTCATCTAAATCGGTTCAACCGTTTATACGTGAAGAGAAAACTGACAGATACAATATTTATAATATTTTTAATATTAGTAGGTATGAATCATCAAAGATATAGACAGATACGGTACCTGAAGATGGAAGACGCAACCGTGGCCGTCCTAGGAAAAGATTGCGCGATGAGCTGGTGGCTAACCAGCCGGGTTGGTAAAAGGTGACAAGTGGAAGCCCTAGGGATGCCTTTGCCCAGCAGTGGGATAACAAAGACTAACGAAAAAAATATGTCCCCAGCAAGCAAATTTCTTAATTTATGGCGGGTAACACCACTAAAATCAAAACATTTTCAATTCCAGCACGTTCGTATGCCCGACCGAGATCATCGCGTTCTCCGAGCGCGCTGACGACTTCCGCAAGATCGGATGCGAGGTGATCGCCGCCTCCACCGACTCGCACTTCACCCACCTCGCCTGGATCAACACGCCGAGAAAGCAGGGTGAGTGATACTGTAAAGAGATTTTACATATGGCAGAGTAGACAGAACTAAGGTACCTCGACTTCAAACAAACGGGCGAATAAAAAAGTAAAATTCAAAGGGCGTGACTGTCAATTTCAACATGTTTCACAATGCTGGGTAAAGCATTAGTATGGCGCGCGCCGGCCGATATGACTAACTACGTCATACGTATAGATAAATTTCGAGATCTCTTCTGAGTCTACTCGTTAGTTCTGTTTACTCTGCAAACTCTGCATGGTCATCGGTCCAGCAATTTCCTGTCATACACAGAGTATAATCAGCTTTCAAACAAAAAAAACTAGATCAAAATCGGTCCACCCGTTTGGATGCTACGATGCCACAGACAGACAGACAGACCGACCGACAGACAGACACGTCAAACTTATAACCCCCTCTTTTTTTGGGGGGTTAACAAATCAAAATGATAATAATTTAGTGTGTTCATGTGTCCAGAGTACAGTTCACTGGAAAAGTAGCAGTGAAAGGGTAATTTTTTGGTGATTTGTATGGCCAAAATATGCATGCTAATGAAATTAATTTAACCCATGAATCCCCAAGTGGCACCCGGCTGTCGCATAACAATTAAAAATCTATTGTGTCTGCGCTTGCCACGATCGAGGTATTAAAAAAAGGTTACTTTTCAGCGCTCCTACTTTTAAATAGGATTTCCTGATGCACAAATATTATGGTACATAGCTTAAAACTTTATACACAAAGTTGCAGCCTGCAGGATACCTCTAGTCTACGCTAAACTAACTCTATCCTATATCCAGGTGGTCTCGGCCCCATGAACATCCCCATCATCAGCGACAAGTCGCACAGGATCGCCCGCGAGTACGGCATCCTGAACGAGGACACGGGCATCCCCTTCCGCGGCCTGTTCATCATCGACGACAAACAGAACCTGCGCCAGATCACCGTCAACGACCTGCCTGTGGGACGGTGAGTCAACATTTTGTCATCAACCATAATATGCTGCGTGTGCTTATAATAATACCTCCCACACCGGTTTCGGTGATGGTGGCCGGCTTCATTGAAACCAGGCCAGTTACGTAGGAGTAATTTTATAGTGCCCAAGTGTGTGCGCAGTACACAAGAGCACTCTTTATTCCTTTTACTCCCATAACCCAGTGGGACGGAAGACCGACATGACTGGCGAGAGATTAGGCGCAGGAGTCAGGACCGAATTTTTACACGCCCATCCGACGCATGGATCATCTTACTTGTCTGACAATCAGGTGAACAGCTTGCATTGTCCTAAACAGACTTGGGAATAACTTGTTTCCAACGCGGTAATCGAACCCACGACCTCCAAGTCAAGAGCTACGCTCTAAACCACTGGACAACGGAGGCGTTTTTACTGCGTGTGACTTATCAGTTATCAGACAGGGTGCTCACACTTTCAAGCGTTCTACGTTCGCATTCTACGTTCAAGCGGTCAGTCACACAGGAGTAATTTTGACGTGGTCAGAACGCCCTCTGTTTGGGTGTGTCTATCACTGATCTCTATTATACAAGTACGCTAGATAGCTGATTCCCTTTGAAATGACAGCTATTTCTTGTGCCTATTTGAAGCGGAATCAGCGCCCCTATTATTCGGGTAGAGAACTAAATCTGACGTAAAAATGACGTTTGAAAGCCGCCATATTGGCGCTGATAGCAGTAGTGAGAGTATTTGGAACTAATATTAGTGATGACAACTGTTGTTATTGGTTGTGGTTACGTCAAATTTAGTTCTCTACCCGAATAATGGGGGCGCTGATTCCGCTTCAAATAGGCACAAAAAGCAGGTGTGTATCAGCAATCCAGCGTACTTGTATAATAGAGATCAGTGGTATCTATGTAACATAATATAACACAAAGAGCGCAAAACTGACCGCGTGACCGCTTTCTGTCTGATAGGTGTTGTTTTGATCTACTACTTGCGGGCCCGTCCATTGTCACATTAAATAAACCTTCCCAAAAACACTCCATACAAAATGAATGTCAGCACCCTATGACGTCACGTCGTGCTAGTTTTTACGCATCGCCGGAAGACTTTGTTAAAATCTTTTATTTTCCTTTAATTACTTCTTTAATTTATACGAGCTTTTGCCCGCGGCTTCGCTCGCGTTAAGAAGTATTATTATATACAAACTTTCATCCCCTATTTTAATCCCTTGGGGGTGGAATTGATCAAAATCCTTTCTTAGCGGATGCCTACATCATAATATCTACCTGCATGACAAATTTCAGCCCGTTCCGTCCAGTGGTTTGGGCTGTGCGTTGATAGATCACCATGTCAGTCAGTCACCTTTGAGTTTTATATATTTAGATTATAGGATTTTTGGAGATAAAGAAATTGGCAATTGCCTGGATAAACGTAAATGATTTGCGTAATGCGTAATTTTTCAACGTTCACTTATATAAAGTCTTACATTTCAGTTCAGTGGAGGAGACCCTCCTAGATTTTGCAACATTCACTTACTTATATGCATTATGTAATTTGTTTTCATATTTCAGTTCCGTTGAGGAGACACTCCGTCTGGTGCAGGCGTTCCAGTTCACGGACAAGCACGGTGAGGTGTGCCCAGCCAACTGGAAGCCGGGCAGCAAGACCATCAAGCCCGACACCAAGGCCGCCAAGGAATACTTCAACGATCCTTCCAACGGCCAATAAACTACACCACTACATTAGTCCCTGAGCGTTCACAATGAAAGTGATTTATGTTGGAGATTCCCAAACTTTTGTCTACTGCCCACTTTGAGAACGAATTGTTTTAGCGCCCCCATTGTTTCAATGTATCTCAAGCCCCAAAAGGCAGCCGGCTGCCAGCATAACAATTGAAAATCTATTGTGTCTGCGATTCTCACGATGGAGGGATTAATGTCATCATTTGAGTGCCTATAATATAATGGCGCAGTAGATGCAAGTCACTGGATGCCAGGTTGCTGATCTACTTTCAGTGTCAAAGCTAAACATATCCAGTATCTAGTGTATGTTTCAAGTCCAGTATCAAGCTATACTTTATCAACATCAATACTTCAACTCCCAAGCCGCCACATGCGGCCGCGATAACAGATTTCCAAGAATCCGCGATCGAAGGATAAGCACTGATGTTTGGTTTTGACGTCATCAAGCGTTTATAATTATTGTAGTATCATATTTTGTTAACTTAAAAGATAAATTGATCGTCATTGTGAATGCTTAGTGTAACATAGAGCGTAGAATTCCAAGAATTTTACAACCTTGATATTTGTATGGTCTTCTCTAGGTAATTTAAGTAAGTTGGGTGAGTTGCATATCTGTTGAGTGTGGTATGCGAATCTCAGATTGTGGCGCATATCGTCGTCAGTATTTTATCTGTTGAATAAACGAGGCTGTAATAAAGTTACTACTAATATGTTGTTTTTTTATATTCCCTATATTAGGTACCGGAATGCTAGAAATGATAAATAGTATTGTAGAGTTTAGTCTGCCTTCACACTAGCGTTTGCGCTGCGCATACGTTCATCGAACGCCTACGCTGGACTTGAAACTATCCCCAAGTCCTGGACAACAGGTTACATGAGTAAGTATTATTCAACAGCTTTGTTGCTCGACTGATAATATCACGGAATATATAACACTATATAACACTAAAGGAAAGGGCATGTAGGCGTGGCCCGCGTGCCATAGTTTCGTCCAGCTGGACGAAACTTAACTCACTCGCTTCGCGGTCGTTGACGTCTCGTGACGTGCGCTGCCGGTGATTCTTGTACGCGTGTTTTGTTAAAAAAACCCTAAATAATGACTCGCTGTTCCATCCTTGAGTGCAAAAACAATAGTGGCACTAGTAAATTACTTCGATCAGGTGTTTCTTTCCATCGGTAAGTCATTATTTACTTTTTATTAATTAAAAAATCTTTTAGAATTATCTCCATCCATTTAAACCATTCGTGTTAAAATAATAATATTACGTTTGCGCATTGTAATAAAGTCCAAAATTGTCTGACGCCTAGTCCGTTAGAATTAGAAGTGACGTCACGATCGGAACATTAGGGTTGTGACACTGTGATGTTATCGATATATCGATTTAATAATTGTACACTTATTATAATGTGGACACTTTTAATCGCAAGTTAATTAATTATTTACTCATTTAATTTATAATAATAAAAATAATAATAATTTATTTGCAGAAAGAAGTACAAAAGGTTGTTGAATTATAAAAACATGGTTCACTCTTTCTACCTATAGATTTAGACATGCAAAAAATAATAATAATAAATTAAACATGAAATTAAAATTAAATTTAGGACATACATATATACAACCTATTATTTTCATTTTAGTTTTCCTAAAAATCCTTATGTAAAAGAGAAGTGGATTACTGCGACTGGAAGGGTCAACTGGATGCCCACGAAATTGAACTGCATTTGTTCGGATCATTTTGCAGAAAATGATATCCTCATAACAAAAAAAGGATACAGATATATAGCTCGCAATGCAGTTCCTACGAAAAAAATTATGTTTTATCAAGTAAGTATTCACACACTACACAATTTCTGGTTGTTGATTAACTGAATATTTTTCACTAGCTGTGCCCCGCGGTGTTACCCGTGGAATATTAAAAAATATAATATTATAATATATTTTACATCTTAAAAGATAAAGGGGTTCGGACATTTTTGTATGGAGCCTGGCATATCTAGCCGCCGGCCATTTTGATTTTTTCCGAGCACTATAAAAGTGGTATATTTGGATAGAAGACACTTAATACAAACAAAAAATTGCTCGGAAAAAATCAAGATGGCTGGCGGCTAGATATGCCACATAGGTTCGAACCCCTTTTCCACTTTTTGGTAAAAAGTGACCCCTGTGGATTATAGAGCATGACTGGTGAGTCAATACCGATAATTAAGGAGAGTATTCAGTACTCGATTCTCATTAATATTATGTAATAAAATTAGGTACTTAATTTTTGACCAAATTTCCCTTTGAACAAATGAATCATGGACACTTAGTAAATTACTATGCAGCCGGGCGCGGCCCACCCCGCCCCGCGCGCCGCGCGCTACTCCCGCGCGCGGTGTCCATGCGTTGGGTAAATAATTATGTAACTTTAAGCTACATTTACTCAGTGATCAATTGATATTATTTTTTATACTATTTTTTTTTCAACTAATATAATAGCCAAATATCACGTCCTCGAATATTGAACATGTCTCACCAGTCATGATGTATAGACCCAGGGGCGTCGCATCACGCATGTCAATACAACTAATCGAATAAACCATTTTTCATTTCATCCATCCATTTTTATATTACAGGAAAAAAGGATTCTAGAGGAACCAGAGCCTAGTACGGAACCAGGACCCAGTACGGAACCAGAACCCAGTACGGAACCAGGACCCAGTATGGAACCAGGACCCAGTATGGAACCAGGACCCAGTACGGAACCAGGACCCAGTTCGAAACCACCAAAAAAAAAAGGCTATAGCGAATTTGATCAGTTGCAGTTGCATAAAGGTTCCGTTACAAGTATTAAACCAACTGATGAAATTATTACAAAAAAAAATGAAGAGTCACTTGTAAATAAGAGTCCTAGTAGTTCCTTATACTCAACGCCGAGAAAAAAGAAACTGGTTGGAATGTTACGTTGGACAAGAAGTACGATTACCAAAAAGAACCTAAAAATCAAACGCTTGCAAGCTAAAAATCGTAGATTGAAACGAAGGCTTGAAAATGTGGAACAGCTACTAAATATTTTAGAAGAAAAGTTTTGCATTTCAAATGAAAACCTTACTTGTCTAAAATATACAAACCTGGAGGTATGTAACAGTCACAAATATCAAAGGTGGCATAGGTTTTAAATTTTAACTTTTTAAATTTTACCATAATTCATTTCGTCTATTATTATGATTGAGATAATAATCTTTACTATAATTTTAGAATAATAATATGTTCTCAATTGTTAACAGGTTCAGCAATTAATAGCCCGACAAATGAAAAGTGGAGAATCGGGACTTATTTCAAAAAGGAAATACTCGCCTGAACTCCGATGTTTCGCTTTGACGCTAAATTTTTACTCCCCTAAAGCGTATAACTATGTCCGAAACACTTTTAACACATGTCTTCCGCATCCAAGAACCTTAAGAAAATGGTAAAATCAACATACCTTTGTCCTTAACTTGTATTTTTTTGTGCCTTTTACTCTATAATAATCATAAATAAATTGGCGTTTCACAGGTATTCAAAGGTTGGCGGTGAACCAGGCTTCACTAAGGAGTCATTTATAGCTTTAAAACTTAAAGCCCAGTCATGTAGTCAGCCAATAGTAGCTGCTTTAGTAATTGACGAAATGAGTATTCGCCGAAGAATTGAATGGGATGGGCAAAAGCTACATGGTTACGTTGATATGGGAACTGGTTTAGAAGGTGACCACTTAGCAGAAGCAAAAGAGGCTTTAGTTTTTTTGATAACAGCCATCAATCAAAATTTTAAGGTGCCTATAGCCTTTTTTCTGGTAGATGGAATTTCAGGATTACAGCGCGCAGAATTAGTTAAACAGGGACTCGAGTTGATCCATGAGTCTGGTATTCTAATTGTTGCATTGACTTTTGATGGTTGTGCAGCAAACTTATCTATGGCACATCACCTTGGTTGCAATTTTCAGACTAGCGAAATAAAATTTCCGCACCCTGTCACTAATGATTCCATTGTAGCCATATTAGATCCTTCACATATGATCAAATTATTAAGAAATTCTTTTGAATATTATGGAATACTCTTAGATAAAGACGGGGGAAAAATTATGTGGAACTATTTATGTCAATTAAACAACAGGCAGCGAAACACAACGTTTCATCTCGCTAATAAACTGAGAGACCGCCACATTCATTTCAAAAATCAAAGGATGAAGGTGAAGCTGGCTACTCAGTTGTTTAGTGAAAGTGTGGCAGAAGCAATAAAATTTTGTCGAACTGAACTTAAAATATCTGAATTTAAAGAAAGCGAACCTACAGAAAAATTTTTACTCATGATCAATAACATCTTCGACATTTTTAATTCCAGGAATTTATATTTTCATGGCTTTAAAAAAGCACTAAATTCTTATAACGCGACCGTAATATTTCAATATTTGAATACGGCGTCTGAATATATTTCCAATTTGAAACTGCAAGATGGAAATTTACTTATAATGAGTTCTAGAAAAACTGGTTATTTAGGATTTTTGGGCTGCATCGAGGCTTTAAAATATTTTTATATTAGCCTAATAGAAAGCAAAATTTTATTGTTTTTGCCCTTTTACAAATTAAGCCAGGATCATATCGAATTGTTATTTTGTAATATACGGTCACATGGGGGATCAAATAATAACCCAACTGCAAGACAATTCATAGCGGCATATAAAAAAATTTTAGTGCATGTTGAACTTCAAAACACTGATAAGGGAAATTGCACTTCATTAGAGAAAATTTCAATTTTAAATTGTTCATCTGCGATAGAAAGAATAAATAAAACTACGGCTCGAGATGAAACAGGTGAATCGGGTAATGATGACGACGGAGATATTTTTCTAGAGTTCATGGAAATTGGGGAACATCTTATTTCAGATTTTAGTAACCAAGCGATTGGTCATATAGGAGGTTACATAGTAAGGAGTTTAATAAAAAAGCTCAATTGCAATATTTGTGTAAACGGACTTATTACTAATAAAATTTCTTATTTTCATAAGTTTATTGTCGCAAAAGACAAGGGTGGATTACTATACCCATCACCCGATGTATTCAAAATTTGCCAAACATCAGAGTTGTGTCTGAAGGCGTGCTGGCAAAATAATTTGGTAAAAAAAGAAATAATTTATACTAAAATACTGCGCCAGTTAATTGGTATGAATTTGTTTAATGAAATCAGCTTTCATCAAATAGGGCAGTTTCCAGCATCAAACCATATTACTGATTTGATTAAATGTATCATAGAACGTTATGTCAATACAAGATTGCATCATTTATTAAAACTTTCAGTTCCTTTATCTAAAAGACAATTGTTCAATAAATTAGTGTTATTTGAGGGTCAATAAAGATTAACGCGTAAAAAATGAGTTTCATTTTATAAACTTCTTATAATTTTACAATGTGTTCCGACACCGGTGTCCGATCCTTTAAGGTCATAATATAGGGCACATTTATCGACAAACTTGCTGTCAAATTTTTTCTATCTCTCTCTATTGTGAAATGGCAGCCATTTAAATTATCCGCCATTTTTAGCGACGGCCATTTTGGATTTTGATTTTATTTTGTATAGTCACTGTATTACATTTTCCAAGTCTTTTAATTTGATATTAATATCGAAAAAAAATATACTTCGGCCAAGTGCGACTCGGAATCGCGCACGAAGGGTTCCGTACTGTTATAGAGCAAACATAGACTAAAAATTGTGTTTTTGTATGGGAGACCCCCTTAATTTTTTATTTTGTTTTAATACTATTCATAAAATATATTAAAGTAGACATAATATAATTAAGGCCTTTGTGAAAATATCAAGTACCTACCTATTGCCATTATTGATATCGAGCAAAAAAGGCAAAAAAAACACGTTTGTTGTATGGGAGCCCCCTTTAAGTATTAATTTTATTTCATTTTTAGTATTTGTTGTTATAGCGGCAACAGATACACACAATCTGTGAAAATTTCAGAACTCTAGCTATAGCGGTTCTTGAGATACAGCCTGGAGACAGACAGACGGATAGATAGACATCGAAGTCTCACGAATAGGGTCCGTTTTCACCTTTTGGGTACGGAACCTTAAAAAAAGTATCGCTTTAGTGGTTCTTGAGTTACAGCCTGGAGACAGATGGACAGACATCGAAGTCTCAGTAATAGGGTCCCGTAAAACGGGACTCTAAAAATGAACATAAATAAACTAAAAAGTATCAAAATATAAACAGTTAAACTCGAATAATTTCACGGACGGACCGTAAGTTATCGAATTCATTAATTTTCTATATAAGCACCATAACCATAAAAACAACAGCATCATTATTATTTTATCGATTGATTTTAGAATCGATCGATATTATCCCATCCCTTTTTGAGTAGCGGCTAGCGACGTCACAAATCAAGGTGAATCAAGGTCATGTTGAAACATTCTAGAAAAAAGGAAGTGCGCGAGTACGAATTTAAACCTTTGAGCCTTCACGTAAGGTGTAAAATTGCGTACAACTTCAAGTCTTTTATCATATTTGGCCGTTAAGCGCCATCTAGCGTTGAATAGCTGAACTCGGTAGTCAGAGCCGGTATTGCTAAATTTTAAGCTAAATTCTTCTTTATTTCAAAAGGGTTATGGTGGTTTTTACGACATTGTATTTTTTTTGAAAAATTCTATTTGTGATTGGTTATTTCTTTGTGTGCGTAAAATGTTACTGTGTGAGTTTGGCGACACCGGTTTCTAAGAAACTTATTTGCTATGCCCTTTCCTTTAGTGTTATATATTCCGTGGATAATTAATGGTTAAACAAACTTACCTTAAGTGAAGTTTGACCATAATTATGAGAGTCGCTGCATCCGAAGAGACTTTATAATTAACCTGGTAGTCCGGCCCTAGCTTCCGGCATCGAACACTTTTTAGAGCTTCCTGAAAAAATAAAATAGATGGCGCGGCAATGGCGCCATTTCCGGGGCGGAAATTTTACCCTACCGCCACCGGTTTCTCCCCACCAGCTTACCTCGGAGGTTCACTGCGGATCGGTCCTCATTCTTTTTAGAGAAGGTACAATTAAATATATTACGATTTTCCAATGACATTTTAGGGTTTTTGGGTGGGAGGGTAATAAAGTCTCTTCGGATGCAGCGACTCTCATAATTATGGTCAAACTTCACTTAAGGTAAGTTTGTTTAACCATTAATTATAAATCGTCGCTGCATCCTCGAGACTTTATAATTAACCTGGTAGATGTTCAGAGTCCTTATGGAAAATCGTCATTCAAATTTTAACACTGCAATATTAAAATTATATTGTAGGAATCAAATTTTTATATCAATTATTATTTATATAAAAGTGTAATGTATATATATATAACCATCTTATAACAATCGACCAAGGGAAATAATTTCTCTATGTTATACTTAGCTTAAGTCTGAGATGCATATTTTATCATAGTATTAAAACTCTTCTTGGTCAAAATTGTATTAGCAAATGCATTAACATATTTATAGGTAAAAACATAGGTAAAAGGGGTCTATTATAGAATTTACCAAAAACGAGAGATCTACCTGACCACCCTGCGACTATTCATAGTCTCTGCAGTGGAAACGCCGCCACGACAATCCGCCGATGTAGAGGCATGAGTGTAATGTGCAGAAAACTGTCGAGTGCCTTATCAGCTTTATCACTATTTCTAAGTGATTATGTTTCTTGTTAGTAGATTTCTAATGTAAAAGCTGGATAATTTTCTTTTTTATGATTATAAAAAGGAACGATTAAGTAAGGTTGATTTTTATTAGGATTAGGGGTATAATCAATTCTTCTTGGATAGGCATTTGAAAAGTGAAGTTGCATTTATATATTATATTTGAAACTTTTATAAGAGAGTGTCAACACCCGTAGAGCAGTTGCTAGTGCAAGTAGCATTACTATTTTTTATTTCATTTTTATTTGTTATTATTATTTATTTGTTTTTTGCTATTGTAAGTGATACAATTACATTTGGATACCAATTACTTACAAAATCAAGGACTATATTAGCGTCCCAAGTGTTCCGATGTTTAGGAAAACATGGTCAGGATTTGAAGATACCTTTAAGTAATCTACCGACATTACTATCTGTGCTAAACATTTTACCTAAGATGAGAGAAGGCGCCGAGCGTATGGTATTCACTCCTAAATAACTAGATCCTTAATTCCTAATCTAAGTTGTTCAGTTATAAATTGTAACGCTATTTGATTTGAAACATTGAAACAATCAGTAAGCTTATTTTCAGTACAAAATTACCAAATTTGTTTTTATGCCGTATCGTATTGATTAGGCGTGTTACTAGATAAAGATGAAATAATTAGATCAATTATTGTCTCTAGATTGAACGATTCATGTGAAAACGCTTCCCTGATACACGGCACGACACCAGGGTAAGGCTTCACAACAAGGGGTGTGCGTTTCTGAAAGGCGATAAATGATAATAAAGATCATATTTTGATCTAAAATAGATACCTCGGACGATAATATAAGTTTTAAAAATAATGGATACCACGCCTGACTAGGCCAGTAAGGGAAGGCGATAATGCCTGATCGTTGATTATTTTAGGTACCTAAACATTTCAATATTATAGAAAATGGGGAAAACAGTAGAAGTAACTACTCCAGTAATTTATTGTAAAGGTGTCAATATTGTATGCGTTAGGATGTCTTTTTCAAGAAACATACTTATAACATTTGTCATTAATATGGGAGACAAATATAAATCAATGTCTGAAAGACCAAATTTGTCAGTAAACTTGTGGTAGGCTTCAATGGATAAACTCCATTCAGTATCTATATTACTGCATCCCTGTCAACGTCAATATTCTCTTTAGAATTATTGATATATGATGCAAAAATAAAAAATGGTATTCCTCGCACCATTGTACATTTCTAAATGAGCTGTGCTTCATCATTAAGATGTTCGTACTACACTCCTCCCATTCTGTTGATGTAGGAGATTGCAGTCCATATTATTATCAATTCTCAAGAGAATTTCTTTATTATATTTGCAAGGAATTTGCAAAACATTGATAATCATTTTAAGACTGTCCGTCACTTTCATAAATTTATATAATATGATATTGTGACTCTTCTTCGTTCCAAAACTCATTTGATGTTTCCTCATCGCAAGCTATCTCCCATCTTGTGGGGGAAGCATCCGAGAATATTTCAATATGATATTACTCATAGCGAAGAGGTTTGAAAGTAGTCAATATAAGTAATATTGTTTTGCCACCATAACAAATCTTACTTCAAAACTGGTATTAATGACATTACTTTATCATATCTAAGTAATTATCATTTGATGTTCTAAGAACCAACAAATTCTCTCTTTCAAACCGCTTCCTGAGTACTTGTATACTTAGTTATCCATAATCCATCAACAATAGAAGTCAGTAGGCCTAAAAACTTTGCAAACTTTCCAATAAATATCGAATTTATATTGTTTAATTTTTTTTTTTTTTTTTAACTAATTAAGCCTAAAATTTCAAGTATTTTATTAGTAGGTTCCTAATTCAAAAGTCATTTTAGCTGTATTTATTTTGAAACCTAAAAATCTTTTTCTTGTACTCAGAAATATTTCACTTTTGTGTTCATTGATTACAAAGCTTTTTTTTTTTTTTTTTATAAAATTATAATTTCATTATCGTTATCACTACAGGAATAATAATTGTGTGAATTGTCTACACATAATATGTGATCTCAGAAATAGTATACTAGACGATGGCTGCGGTTTCTTAAGTTATGGCAGGTTTCATAAGTTTTGCAAACACGAATGGTGCAGAACACAGAAATACATCAGCAGAACCCAGACCAAAGGGCAAGCATTGAAATTCATAGGTCAAGAAATCCAAATCTAAAAAACTTTCTGCTCGATTTGTGTATGGGAATACAAAAATAAGCTTCTTCAAATCAACGTTTGTTACGTCTAGTTTCGATACTAACTTGATAGTAGTCCTAATGTCCTCCATTTTAAGGGACTAGTCTTTATAAATAAATCTAGCTTTTTAAAATTTAGAACAAATCTGTAACTTCCATCATCCTTAGGAATTAGAAAGATTTCAGAAATAAATTGTCCAGGAACATCCTGACATTCAGCAACAGCGCCTAACAATTGTAATAATCTAATGATTTCCTAATTCATGTGAATTACCACTTCATTGGCCGAAAAAGATTGATGCGGCTTGTAGACCTGTGCTACGTAATGAGAAAAAGGAACCAGGTACACACTCGAGAACGACAGGATCGTTAGTGAGTTTTACGTTATTACAATGATGTTGCAGTCTTGCTAAAGCAGTTACCTCTAGCTCCTGTGGTTCCGTCTGTATGGCCCGCTTCAATCAGTGTGCTTCGTCGCAGTGCACGCCGCGCGGCCGCTTGCGCGTCCGAGCTGGTACCGTGTTCCCGGGCCCACTCATTCCGCCACTGTTATTTGAGTGGGCCCCGAGAGCCTACCGGCCAATTAGGCAGCGGTTGATCATGCTGACATGACCTTGTAGAAGGTTGTTTTGGATCATAAGGCTTTTTAACTTAATCTGTAGACCCGAACGTTCTACCACTTTAGTAGTGTGATACAAGATTACCATTACGGTAACGAGTTAATGTAATACCAGCAATCGCCACAATACACTGTTCAAAATGACTTTGTGCCTTTTTCCAATCGTTTGTGCATTTCAAACTGAATCTGTTAAAACTCAAGCCAGATCCGGAACAAGAACTGAGGTTTTAATAGGGTTAAATTTTCATGTATATTATGGATGTTTTCCATTCATTTTTGCATACACTCCTTACTTAGGAGTCCACATCAAACTGGACACTGGTCCCCAACGTTCAGAGATCTCATCCCTAATCTTCGGTGCAAAAACCTCCACTTTGTTTTTCAAAGAATTCAAAGCTTCTAAAATATCACTTGATAAAGATGGGATGGGTTCGACCGTATTGGGCACTGAGTCTGTCACCTTGAGAGGTTGAGACAAATGAATTGTTATTTAGTAGCTCGGGTAGAGCGTCATGTTAATGCAATCACTTCCGGTTGCATCAGTTTTTAAAAAGCATACGCACAACGGATCGAACACTCCGATCAGATGAAATTAAATACTCGCATTCACTATCAGTGAAAGACTGAACAATAAAACTTTCATCATCCCCTAAAAAGGGGTAGCCAATTGGTATATATGGTCAAGATCGCATCAAGACTCTTTAAATATACCTTTGAAAAGGGTATGTGCGGCCATGATCGCATCATGACTCTCTAAACATACCTTTGAAAAGAGTATGTGTGGCCATGATCGCATCATGACTCTCTAAACATACTCGTACATAATATTTTGTTTTATATTATTTTGTATTTTAGTTTAGGATATTTTCGAAAGATTGCCCATATTATTCACTATAATATTCCGGATTAATTCCGATTTTTAGTTCTTATAACAATAATAATTGTGGTAGGTAAAGATAACCATCCTAAAAATAAAACTGTATAAAAACAGATCTGAAAAAATAAGTGACTAACCTTCTTCACTAACTTCCGATCCATTCGTTTTTTCAAACGACGTTCCAACCAACGAATTTTTCTCATTTCTTCCTCCGATTTACGGAGGATTACTATGATACTTGATATTTAAAATGACTATGCACTTTTATTCACATAAAAACAGTTTAATAAATTATTAAGTTATTTCACTGTTCACTTCACAAAATTAAAGCACTTTAACTTAGTTAGAGATGTTTCGATGCCCGAACACTAGAAACGAATGAGGACCGATCCGCAGTGAACCTCCGAGGTAAGCTGGTGGGGAGAAACCGGTGGCGGTAGGGTAAAATTTCCGCCCCGGAAATGGCGCCATTGCCGCGCCATCTATTTTATTTTTTCAGGAAGCTCTAAAAAGTGTTCGATGCCGGAAGCTAGGGCCGGACTACCAGGTTAATTATAAAGTCTCGAGGATGCAGCGACGATTTATAATATCTTGATGAGAGCATATCAAAGCGCTAGTAAATAAATAAACCCCCGTAAATAATATCTGAAACCGGGCATAAGTGGACTTGTAGTGTTTGTACTATCATATCAGCACAATACAATATTAGTACAAATCCGAGAAGTTGATTCCTAGGCAGATGGGGGGAGTGGGGACCCGCGTTGCCTAGGAATCAATTTCCTCGATAGTACCATAATATTATAGTAATTACTATACAGCAAGAACAGACTAATTTATTACGAGCAAAAAAGGCCGAAAGAATCACGTTTCTTGTATGGGAATAAAGAAAAAAGTGAACTTAAAAGTAAACATTACTTATTTTATTTTTAGTACCTATAAATTGTTATAGCGGCAACTGCAGATATATTATGTACACAATCTGTGATTGTAATATATCTAGTTAAGCTATTTAATAGGTACTTACTACTGCTAGACTTCTGAAATTTTCACAGATTGTATATTAAATAATATGTTGCCGCTTTAACAACAAATACTAGAATAAGTAATACGGTTCCGTTTTTACCCAAATGGTAAAAACGGGACCCTATTACATTACAAATTACTTTTAAATATTACATTACAAATACAACTATTTTTGCTCTGTCGTGGTACGGAACCCTTCGAGCGCGAGTCCAACTCGCACTTGGCCGATTTTTTCTTTTAAATTCAGCGTAATATTTCCTACTCCCGTGAATTTTTTCACATTTCCAGAAGCAACCGTTTAGCTGGTAGAAAGGGGGGACACTAGACTCTAACAATATTAAGTACCCCTAGAACCGTACCCTGGGGTACAAATGAAAAAAAAAACTAAAATTTCGTTATAATTTTTTTACTGTTCGACGGTTTGTTTCGCGCGTCCGTGTATTTACGCGGGGCGGGGGGACGAGCCGATACCTCAATCGGACGGTGGTCCTACTTGCGAGTGGACTCGGTACGTTGCTTGTGGGGTACTGCAATACCCCAGGGTACGCTAAACGTAAGTATTATTCTTTGAACATTTTCATCGTTTTCTTGTTTTTTTGTTATGAATTTTTAAGAAACCGACATAAAATTTATCGAGGTTGGTCAAGCAGTTTTTACATTGTAGGTTTATTTGTTTCTGATGACATTATAGGACTGCTTACGCACTCCTAACTTATTTTCCTTTTTTCAGATGGCGTCTAGACTCTAGACGTAATTCTGTGTATTCTATGGAATATTAAATATTGTGGGAATCAATTCTATGATACTGTTACATTCTTCAGATGCTGCTAATGAGCAAGTTGAAGACTCTCGCTTTTGATCTCATAAAATTGCACCTAGAAGACAGATTTCAATACCGAACTTTGCCAACGTCCCTACAAATAAGTATTAGTGATATACTAGGGAAAAAACGACCAACACCTTCTACAGCTTCTCCTAATTTAAAATCGGGAAGGTGTTTTTTCTGCCCGAGGTCCAAAGACCGCAAATCACGTACGCAATGTGCGACGCGCAAAACTTTCATTTGTACTGATCACCAAAACAAAATATGCCAAAATTGTTTGTAGTTGCTAATTAATGTGATTTAATTACGTTCAATAAGACTGAAATAAAATGTTAAAAAGTCTATGTAAGTTGATTTGATAGTAAAAACTTTACTATCTTTCTAAAAATGTGTTATTATTGCTGGGGTGTACTAGTACCCCAGGGTACCGTTAGATAAAGTTTAAGATGGGTACGGTTCTAGGGTTAAGTACTATGTAATTTCCACTTTAAAACTTCACATTTCGGAAAACAGAAGTATATAGCGGTTCTTGAAATACAGCCTGCAGGAGACAGACGGACAGACATCGAAGTCTCAGTAATAGGGTCCCGTTTTTACCCTTTGGGACTTGGGTACCTACGGAACCCTAAAAATGATATTGCGATTGGCGATGCGATGCGAATTTGCTGTTTTGTGTGGGACTTGGGAGCCCAACAAAAGTAGATACCGGTTAAATGGGGTGAATAAAAATCGCGGGGTGTAAGTATAGAAACTAGAAAGTAGAAACAAATCTGAGAATTTGATTATGATCGTTCTAGTTGCTCTTACTTTCCAGTTTATAAGAAAGTACTCTGTGCTCTTACTACAGCTTACTACTTGTACTATTGTCTATTCTGTGACAATTTGACAAAAGCACAGAATATTGACAAAAGTCCAAAAAGTTGAGCGGCAATGACCTGAACAGTGGACAATGGACCTTATTACATTGTACATAGTGATTATATTCTCTTTGTACATTCTTGTAGCCGCTTGGGCCGTCGCCGGCCGAAGCCCGAAGGGTTCTCGAATACAATAATAATTATACAATTGCAATCCTATACGGATTATATAAATATTATAGGTACTTAATACGGAATACCAAACCTACTTACAACAAACTAGCTTTGATATGCCGCCGACTATAATTATTTGACTCTCCATACAACTCAAGTTTCCAATTATAAGTACCTACCTACCTAACCTACCTACAGACGAAGAATCGAACGTCATGAAAGAATATTAGTCCCTACTCCCTGCCGTCCCTGGAATACCCTGGATACTTACGTCTTGGACCTTGGTTACTGTGTTTTTTGTTCAAAAACATAATAATGGTGAAACTCAGGGCCGGTTTTAGCACTACCAGCGCCTTGGGCGAGATTTCTTCGGCGCCCAGGGTGCTTATTGCCTTATAACTTATAAGTTATAGTACTGAAAGTGAAAGCGCCCGGTGGTCGCCCAGCGCGGCGTAAACCCAAAAACGCCGCTACTGAAGAGTGAAGGGACGTAAGTATTCAAAATATATTATGGCTAAGGTTTCCAAACCTACCCCAATTTTTTGGTGGTCACATGGATTGAGAGATGTTTTGGGTGAGAAAAACCTCCTCGTGCCACTTCCACCCCCGGAAACCCCCCCCCCCCCCACCCCCCATTTAGTAGAAATTTACATTTGAAATTTTCGTAATCTTGAGATAAGATAAGGTCATCTGTTTTCTGGTGTTTATGTATTACTTACTAGGGAGTGCCTCCGTATCTACCGAAGCGGGTGGCGGGGGGGCGCAGCCCCCCGGAAGGGGGTGTTCGGGGGGCGCTGCCCCCCGCTAAAACAAAAACAAACATAATCCATAAATGCCAAAAGTGGGTTAGGTTAGGTTAGAACGTAGACCACAGTCCACAGCACAGAGGGAGCCGAGCGAGCGCAGCGAGCGTGCTGCGGTAGCAGCCGGCGACCGTCACAAAATAAAAGGGGGGCTCTGGGGGCGCTGCAACCCATCCAAAATAACAACAAATACAATCCAGAAAGTCCAAAAGTAGTTTAGGTTATAACTGTGACTGCTGCGGCGGCAGTAAATCTTGGGGTAGGTTTGGAAATCTTTACCTATATTATTATCTAACCTATTAGGTATCAAAGCTTTATCATTTCAAAATTTTGCGCCAAGGCTTGCAATACCTAATTATTTTATTACGAAACATAGACATAAATACTCGATGTTACGAAAAAAATCAATAATTTTAAGGGCATGCATACAGTTCCTATTTATTTCAAGAGTAGTTCTTATAATAATTATTCATCCATACTTCCAAATATGCGAAACTGTGTCTGTCTGTCTGTCCGTCTGTCTGTCTGTTACCTCTTCACGCCCAAACCGCTGAACCGATTTTGCTGAAAGGTATGGCTATATTATGATGAAGATACTCCCGGAAAAGGACATAGGACTTTTTATCTCGGAAAAATGTACGGTTCCCGCGCGATAAACGAACTTTGGCGCAACGGAGTTCCGGGCGTCATCTAGTTTTTTAACCGATTTCCAAAAAGGAGGAGGTTATAATATTATGTTCGTCTGTATATATATTTTTTTTGTATGTTCAACCATAACTTCACCGTTTGTGGACCGATTTTCATGATTCTTTTGTTGTTGTACAGGGTTGAATCCGAATTTGGTACCATGTTCACAAAAGTGGTGATCTGATGATGGGATCCATGAGGAATCGAGGGGACTCTTTGAAATTTGTATGGATACATATAGTGATTTCAATTTTTTCTGAAGCATTCGAGGTAAACACTACCAAAAAGTAAGACTTTGCACCAGGTGATACCCTGGATCCGAAGGCGGTACCTTCGGATCCAGGGTACACACTTTTACAGACAACAGAACTTTTGAATCCTTATAGATACAGGTTCGGGGATCATCATCATCACAACCATAATTATTATACAATGGGTCATCACATTATGACCCAATTATTGGTACTTTTCGTGATATTTTGCATCGAAGCAGATGTTTTGTTTTTTTTCTTGTTTTGTTGTATAGGATATAATCTTAATTTTTAACCGACTTCCAAAAAGGAGGAGGTCATATGTTCGTCTGTATATTTTTTTTTTGTATGTTCGACGATCACTTCGCCGAAGATTTTTTCGCTATTGTATCGGGTTCGATCCAAATTTGGTACCGTGTTCATAAAAAAGGTGACTTGATGATGGGATCAATAAGTAATCGAGGGAAGTCAGATTTTGCACCAAGATATGCCAATATGGTTCGAAGGTGGTGAACAGATCTCCGGCCTCCTTATAGATACAATAATATGTTTGGGGGTTTCGACGTTGTTTTAAGAATTGAAGGCATAATATGCTAATGGTGCATTAGATTAATCATTATCATCGTCTCTACTCTTACATCATCACTCTATCATTATCTTTGATCATTATTCCGCTGTTTGTGGACCGATTTCGAAAATTCTTATGCTGTTGTATAGGGTACAATCCGAATTTGGTAATTGGTACAATTATTACGAAGGTGATGGTGATGATCTGATGATTGGATCCATGAGTAATCGAGGGAACTCTTCAAAATTTATATGAAAACGTATAGTGATTTCAGTTTTATTAGAAGTATCTTAAGCATATGCTACCAAAAAGTAAAATTTTGCACCAAGATATACCATGGTTCTGAAGGTGCTAATAGAACTCCGGATTCCTTATAGATACAAGTTTGAGAGTTTCGGCGTTGTTTTAAGAACTACAAGCATATGCTACTAGGTATACAAGTTACATTCATCATCATCATCATCTTCACTACCACCACACCATGCATCATCAAATTATGAACCTGTTTTTGGTACTTTTCATCGCCTTTGAGATCGAAACTTGTGTGTCGAGTGATTTTTAAAATTATAATGTTGTTTCAAAGTAAATAATTAATAATAAAAATTTGTGTAAGATGTACTCGTACCATGGTCTGAATAATGGTCTGAAGGTCCTATGAGAACTCCGTATTCCTTATAGATACAAGGGGTTAGTTAGGGGGTTTTTACTAGGTAACTAAAAAGAATGAAATTATTATTTTTAACAAAAAATTAAAACTGACTTCCAAGGTAAAAACAATAATAACATCCTTATATGAACTAAAAATAAAAAAGTATTAAATAAATTTTCCTACCTAAAAGTGCCTTTTTCCGAATTCGGGTAAACCTCATCTATTTCTGTTCTCAATCTTCATAATTTTGAAGTCGGTACCAGTTACAAGTTACAACAGTTTCAAATATTCTGTCAGAGAACTGAAGAAGCTATCTGGTACCGACTTCAAAATGATGAAGATTGAGAACAGAAATAGATGAGGTTTAGCCGAATTCGGAAAAAGGCACTTTTAGGTAGGAAAATTTATTTAATAATTTTTAGTTCATGATATAAGGATGTTATTATTGTTTTTACCTTGGAAGTCGGTTTTAATTTTTTGTTAAAAATAATAATAATTGTAATTATGTAACCTTCTATTTATCCTGGCATGAAACTCGTAAGCAAGAGTCGTATCAAATAAAACATGGATTCGATGCCTCCGGCAGAATTAGGTCTTGTTTCGTTCTTTTTAGTTAACATTTTTGCAGTCAGGTTTTTTTTAAATTTTTATAACTTTGTTTTATTTTATTATTATAACTTTGTAACTTCTAAAATTTTTTTAGATTAATTCTCGAGGCGAGAATATCTTATATATAAAAATTCTCGTGTCACAATGTTAGACCGCGTACTCCTCCGAAATGGCTTTACTGATTTTGACCAAATTTTATATGCATATTACTACTTTTGTATTGATATCAAGTTTGTTGTATGGAAGCCCCCCTTAAATATTTAATTTATTTTGTTTATAGTATTTGTTGTTATAGCGGCAACAGATATACACAATCTGTGAAAATTTCAAAAGTCTAGCTATAGCGGTTCTTGAACAGCCTCAAGACATACAGACAGACAGACAGACGGACAACATCGAAGTCTTTGGAACCCTAAAAAGAGGAATATTGTCACAGTAGTACCATGTAGTACAATATAATATATATCCCTACTTAATTATTATAAACGGGTTTTGGTAAAACAACTCTGTGCCCGACCTTAGTCAATATCGCCATTATGTTTTTGTTTCAAATGGACCAATCAGCGATTTGTATTTGTTTTTCATGCGTCGGCGCAAGTGATCCCGTCTCCCGAGTCTCCGAGTCCGAGACGAGATGTGAACTTACATTTTACAATTTTATATTTTTAGTCAATCGGTCTTGTGTGCACGTCTATAATCAAATTTTAATAAAATCAATTGATTTATGTATTCAGTTTTATACTTTTATATTAAATAATAATTATGGGTTTGAATAAATACAGCGATTATGGTAGTGGATCTTCATCGGAGTCGGTAAGATTTTTTACAAAATTGTTATTGTAAACAAGGACGTTGAAAGATTATTTCAACGTTCTTGATTGTAAATACCTACCTACTACGGTCTACTAGGGTCTACTAATGTTTGCAAAAACTTTATAACCCCATCTATCGATAATAGTAATATAAAGTATGAATTTATCGTAAAATAAAAATAATCTTTCTCTTTGCTTTCTCTAAACTAAATCTTCTAATATGATTACGGTACCTACTGATTATAATATCTCGGGTTACTATATTCTATAGTTATACGTACCTACCATTACCTACTGTAGGAAGCAGAAGTTTGCTACAATCTTTGGAAAGTGCCCCGTGCGGCGTGCCAACTGCCAGGTTAATTTCTGAATTCTGCGTTACATTGTAGTAATATATAAGTCTATGATTGTAGGTATTCTTAACGCTTATTTTCACTGATTTCTATTAAATCGGTGCTTATTTTGTAATGTCGGCACACTGCACAGTTATGTAGTTTTTAGTGATGATTAGTGAATTTAAAGGTTTGCGACGACTGCGTTTTTCTGTTTTGGTGATGAGTTGATGACTGGGCACTTTATTACCGTTAGGCCGGCGCCACACACAGCACAAACATTTGAACACTAATTATTTGAACACTTGTTTGTACACATGTGTAGCACGGGACTTTGAGACTTTGTTCACAGCTTTGTACAAACATTTGCACTTTGCCATTCGATGTCGGTTTTTTGGCGCACATCAAAGAGCTCAAAGATCAATGTTCAAATGTTTGCTTACCTGCTACACATAGCGCAAAGTTCACTTGACACTTCTGTGTAGTCCATAGATAATACAATATACAACGTGAAATTTTAGTGGTTGTTTTCCCGCAGCAGAACGATTTACCTATAGTAGTACTATCGAACCATGCATGTTATTTTTTGAAAATAAAAAATATTTTGTATGACGTACTATGGAAACTTTATGCCGATAGGCGCGAGTTACTATGGACCCGACCGATTTTTTTTTTTGATTTGAACAAAAAAAACTTTACAAATCTATTGTACTACTAAGATAGAATCATTTTACTGCGGGAAAACAACCATTAAAATTTCACACTGTATACATGTAGTCTGTGGTTGATCGAAGTATTTTGCCGGGAATGTGAAAGAGTGATGTTGTGTTCTTGTATAATTATTTTCCTAAAATTGTGTTAATTGGGTTTTAATGTGTAATATTGGTAGGGCTAAGGGCCCGGCCGCACCTGCGTCTATCGTCTGAAGCTTCGTGCTATGAGACGATACCTACTATATTTTGACGATACAAGCAGATCGTCCAACAGAATCGGTTTTAGCGCAAAGCACTACGCATAATATGCGGCCGCGGCAGTAGAATATTATCCATTAGATATTCGTTATCGTGCACAAGACGTGTGGGAAAGTGATGCATTAAAGTATGTATTCCATTACACAAAATTTAGAAATCTAAATGATTTAGTCACTAAATTTAGTGAAGTGAAATAACATTTAGAAAGCTAGGATCCTAATTATTAGTGTACTAAATCGGCAAAAATGTGGCTTCTAACTGACTAAATCAGTGTTGCCAGATGGTTTCAACCTTTTATTGTATTAAAGTCAATATAATATTATAAACGATCTGGAATCCATTCATAATTAATTTCTAAAGTCTGCTGGTTCCAAGTAGTTCAGAAAGTTCATGATTCATAATTTTTCGTGGAGCAAAAATTCTTTCAACCATCTTTATCGCCTTTTATTTATTTTGATTTTCATTGAGCCAACAGCTAAGCCTATGAGAAGACCAATTTTTTGTTGGTTTGACAGAACTGGAGCCATTATGAAAACGTCTGGCCAAAATCGCCGCGTCGTCACAACTGATTTTTAATCTGTGCAACTGATTTAGTTACTAAATTAGGACAAGTGGAATAAGTAGCTTCTAATTTGTCTTCTTTTTAGAATCCTATTTAGAACTTCTAAATTTAGTGTAATGGAATAACTACCCAGAAACGTGCTATTTTGTGTTCCCTCTAAAACTCCATCAAAAGTTTCAGTAAAGCGTCTACCACTTTACTGAATCGACTGACTTGACTTTCTGACTGTAATGACATTTACTTAGACTTTGACTAGACTTTAGACCTGATAATATGGAAAACGATGCTGAAAATTATTGTAATAAAAAATATTGTTTTCCTGCCATATATTATGCTCGACACTGGCCATGGCTAAAGCCGAAGTGCCATAATAAGAAAAAAAAAATTCTTGGCTGTCAGTTGTCACGTCAAATCAGTCGTCCATCTTGTTTGACGTCCTTGCAACAACTGTGAAGTGAAAATGTATGTGAAACTCTGTGAAACATGTCTGGCAGGTTCAACATACAAGTGTTCAAATGTGTGACAAAGTCTGTGTTCAAACATTTGTGCTGTGTGTGGCGCCGGCTTTACTAATTATATTACGGCCTACCGGTACTTGTACTTACTAATATAATTAAATTCTGCGCTACCGGCAACTATTATCTATTTTGTGCTACCGGCTACGGTCTCTATTATATTGATTAATGGATTTAGCAGTCAAGGTCCAAGGACCGTAATAGGTATGTAGTTCATGAGTCGCGAGTCGCGAGTCAAGTCTCAACATTCATTTTGAATCCCTCCGCACATTGCATTGGCCTGAACCAAAGCCTACATATTATAATAAAGTACTCTGTGAAGCATACTAATTTCCAATATGTGTGGATTATTCACAAGCACGTTGGCAAGCGGACCACTAGCGCGTTGACGAATGCGCTGGCCTATGTGTAGAGGCGGCATAAAAGTTGGTAAATAACCCGTTCCTCTGGCTCAGTGGTACTCAACCTTTTTTTATACGGGCCACAAACACGTTTTGACCTCTGTGCCGCGGACCGCAAACAAAATTTTTTAGGGTTCTTCAGAATTATAGTTAGACTTCAAAATTAGCGATGTGAAAGGTAAAAAAATTCACGAATTCCACGACGACTGCACTTTTTTTGCCTGTGGAATTCCAAAATGGTTTGACTTCGCGCTGGCCATTCGTAAAGTCCCGGCGGGCTGCAGGTTGAATATTATAGCTGCTCTTGCTTATGCCGCGGCCTCACATACCATTGGACGATCTGCGGACTGCTTTTATCGTTCAATGGTATCGTCTCATGCCGCGGCCGCATATGCGTGGTGCTTCGCGCTAAAGACGATACTATTGGACGATCTGCGTGTATCGTCCAATAGCATGCCAATAGCATCGTCTCATCGCACGAAGCTTCGGACGATACACGCAGATGCGGCGCCGTCATAGCATGAAGCTTCGTAATTCGTACGATAAACGCATGTGCGGCCGCGGCATTATAAGAACGAAGGATTCTTGTGTATAACTGCCCTACTTGGGCACTGCATTACCCCTGCAGCTGGCCTGGTTATAATGAAACCGGTGTGAGAGCCATTTCTATAGATGATGCCCGCAGGTCGCAACAACGTTGCGCCAAAATTGGTTTCGCGCGGGACCGTACATTTTTCCAGGATAAAGTGTCCCATATCCTTTCCCGGGACTCAAAGTATCTCCATACCTCAGCAATCGGTTCAGTGGTTAGGGCGTGAAGAGGTATCAGACAGATACTATCGCATTTATAATGTTATGTATGGATGTTGCAGTCGTCACCATGGGGTCTGCAGGACACGTGGGAGGAGTTCCACTCACGGCTGCGGGACCACGACTTCCTCAGGCCGAGGTCTTCCAGCTTCACAGAACGTGAGTCTGCAATACCATGTTACACTGTACTAGATATTGGCAACTGTTGCTCTGGAACATAAAGTAACCTAAATTAAATATAGTTATATAGGCTCTGGAATACGTGATCCTGTGCCTCGAAAATTTCATTAAAATGGGTTCAGTGCGCTGAAGTGATCTTCACGCTCCCTATTTCGCATTTACTAGAAACCTTTAATTTTATTATAAGAAGTATTAAGCCAGTGGTCCCCAACCTTTTTTCATGAGGGCAACAAACGTGCTTTGGTCATGGTGTAGCGGGCGGGTGTAAAGTGGAAAAAATTTCACTGTTTTCACGACGACTACATTACTTTGCCGGTGGGCGTGGATTTCAAAATGATTTAACATCACGTGGGCCGCAAAGTCTCGGCGGGCCGCCGGTTGGGGGTAGCTGGTGTAAGTACCTAATAATACATTTATAATGATCGTGTTTACGTGCAGTGGACGCGAGGAGCAAGTTGGAGGCGAAGATGCAGGAGTTCAAGATGAACGGCTTCGACTCCCCGTACGACCCTGACGAGAAACCGCAGACCACTGGTAAGTACTTATTAATTTTTTTTTTATAAAACCCTGTACCTATTATAAATCTATATGACACCCGCAATTTTTTTGCGCCAAAATTCGTTTGTCAGAAACCATAGATTTTCCAGACATGAGATGTATCCTATGTCCTTTCTCGGGAGTTCGGGACTCAAAGTATCTCCTGCAAAATCGATTCAGCGGCTTGGGTGTGAAGACTGAAGAGTTAACAGAGAGACAGATAGACAGACACACTTTCGCTTTTATTGTATTAGTATGTATATACCTACTGAAAGGAGCAAAAGCCGCAAGTGTGAAATATCTACTAATACCACAGAATATATATTAGTAGTACCAACTAATACACAATATAGCTACGAATAATAAAAACTATTATTATTCGTAGCAATATAGTTACAATAGTAACGAATACCTAATATAATAATGTTTTATAGCTGATGGCGAATAATATGCTCACCTTTCGTTTCACCAACTTGCTTCTCCTTTCAGTAATCTTTCACCCTTCTTTTCCGTGAAAAAGTATAATACATAATATTAACTTTCTATTTCAATTGGAAATATTTAGTTTTAAACAACACAACAACATACAAAATATTATTATATGTATCTATATTTGAAAATGCTTGTGTTGAAAGTTTGACACACAAAATTGTATTAATTAATTTTTGAAGTTCCAGTGTTGAGTGTTGGGCCGTCGTATCTCCGGCAGAAGTCGTGGCCGGCGCCTGAAGTGACTCCTGCGCAGCCGCTACCCAGAGCCAGAGTAGACTGGACACCATTACCCCAGCTGCAGCCGATTGAAGGTAACAGTAATTAACTTCCTGTCTATGCAAATTGTATCGAAGATATTAAAAAAATATCCAAAACCGAATATTATATTCCTCCTATTTTTTTGAAGTCTGTCAAAAAGTAGCCTATCCTTGCATTGCACATCTTGACCATTAAAAGTATCCAAGCACACCTTGCTATAATATATAAATCATTTGGAGCTATACGACAATACTCTTGCAATTATTTTTTGCTAGTTTAAACAGTTGAATTTGTTTCTTGTTCAGGAGATATTATGATTATTATGTAGTCTCTTAACAGTTAACTTAAATATAATTTTGAATATCAATTATCAACAGATGATAATGTCGAATTTACATGTAAGTTCCAGCAGTGGATCTTCCCAAAAACCCCGTGTCTGAGTGGGAGACAATCACTGAAGACCAGATGAATGTGCTGAACACGTTGCCCAGTGGAGTCCTGTACGGGCTGCTGAAGCAGATCGAACGATACCGGGACATGTATGTCAACCCTAAGAAACAGGACCAGGTTGGTTGTACATTTTTTTTGTTAAATAAGGGGGCAAACGAGCAAACGGGTCACCTGATGGTAAGCAACTACCGTCGCCCATGGACTCTTGCAACATCCGAAGAGCTGCAGGTGCGTTGCCGGCCTTTTAAGAGGGAATACGCTCTTTTCTTGAAGGTTTGCAGGAAGGTTATGTTTTATTTAATAAAATTATTTACATGTAAATTATATTATAGAGGAACTAGCACCCCTCTAACTTGAAAGAAATAAATAATAAATAAAACAATGCGTGGTTTCTATGCCTTCAATGTTTTTATGCCTCTCCCAAAACTCTGTACACATCTGTTGCAGATTGCAGACAAACCTATGAGTAAAACAATGCGTGGTTTCAGGAATGACTTAGCTAGAATGTTTTGTGCCTCCCTCAAAACTCTGTAGGTACATGGAAATACAGCTTTTGCAGAGAAACCGATAATACTACATAAAGTCTCGTTTTTTTAAAGGCCTTTGGATAAAGAGGAACCCCTGTCTGAAGCTCTGTTTCAGTTAATGCATTATGAATTATGAGGTTGTGACTTGTGGACTGTGGTGTCAATTTATTTTCTAACTTTGCTAACTTTTGCATGTGTGGGGACTGGCGAGTGGCGATAATTATTATGGCAGCAATACCCAGAGACTCGGAGAGATAGAGAGCTAGTTCTGTAATGTCGACTCACAGTTGTAATTATTTCAGACATACGGCTTAAGTAGAACCTTTATAATAAAATGCGTAACTCTTATTTGAATGAATTTTACAGGAGCAAACAAAAAGTTCAAATATTTTTACTGAGCTCGAATTATTTTTGTGTGATAATGATTGACTAAAGTATACTATATTCAATGATATTTTTTTACAATATTATTATCCTCGTTATCATAAATATTTCAGATGGAGTGTCGTTTCTGTAAGAACAACGGGGAGCAAGCGTCATTCTACCGCAGCCACTCGCTGCGCGCGCGCGGCCGCGTCACGTGCCCCGTGCTGCGCGCGTTCGTCTGCCGACGGTGCGGCGCGTACGGCGATAACGCGCACACGCTGAAATACTGCCCGCGGGCTACTGAGGACGGTGAGTCAGACCCTTATGTCAACGGCATAGATATCACTTTAGTCGTGGCTAGCGGATTGTTTGTATGTAATGTACGTACCGTGGTGCGCGCGTTCGTGTGCCGACGGTGCATGACGGTGCGGCGCGTACGGCGATAACGCGCACACGCTGAAATACTGCCCGCGGGCTACTGAGGACGGTGAGTCAGACCCTTATGTCAACGGCATAGAGATCACTTTAGTCGTGGCGAGCGGATTGTTTGTATGTAACGTGTTACGTGCCCCGTGTTACGCGCGTTCGTGTGCCGGCGCAGCGGTGCGGTGCGCATAGCGATAACGCGCACACGCTGAAGTACAGCTGCTCGCTGGCTACTGCTGACGGTGAGTGGCACTTATCACTTAATTGAAGGGGTCGAAACCACTGATCTCTATTATACAAGTACGCTAGATAGCTGATACCCTTTGAAATGATATTCAGCTATTTCTTGTGCCTATTTGAAGCGGAAACAGCGCCCCCATTAATCATTATTCGGGTAGAGAACTAAATCTGACGTAAAAATGACGTTTGAAAGCCGCCATATTGGCGCTGATAGCAGTAGTGAGCGTACTTGGAACTAATACTAGTGATGAGTGATGACAACGGTTGTTATTGGTTGTGGTTACGTCAAATTTAGTTCTCTACCCGAAAAATGGGGGCGCTGATTCCGCTTCAGATAGGCACAAAAAGCAGATGTGTATCAGCAATCCAGCGTACTTGTATAATAGAGATCAGTGGTCGAAACACATAACCACGTTGCGGCTCGTAAATCGGCGTATTTTTTATTGTACAGTCAGCGTTCAAAAGTCCAGTAGCACCGTAACGACCATATTCGTTTGCCGCTACAGTGCGTATTTATGTGTGCGCCGTGTTACCGTGCACACACTTAAATGTCGTACAGTATCAATACAACAAAGTTTAAGCGTGTAGTGGACGAGAGACAAAGATAACACATATGTTTGTCTTCTTCATTCATTCTTCTTCAATCTTCATATTTTATGCATTGCACTGTGTCGATAAATGCAAAAATTTCGTCCAACAAGTAAGACAGTTCGTAGCTCCATCTGTAAATAGTTGGCCTCGCATCGCAATTCGCAGCTAGATTGAAATGGTCACGGTTCGAATCTCGGTTGTCATAATAAGGTTTTCGTATTGTTTTTACAATCTCAGCAATCAGAATTTTTAAAAACTCATAATTATTATATTATTATTTTAATGAAATGACTATTTTGAAAGTTTTTTTTAAAGTAAGGATAATATTTTATTATTATATTTTGGTTACGTGTAATAAAACAACACTTTCAAAAAATAAAATATATATTTATTTCAATGACGTAACAATAATTACTGAACAATTGAATTGATTGACGGACGACGGTAAAATCTTTGATCCACAGATCTATTAGTATAATAATACATTACCTATTACATATTATCTATTGTGTTATCAATATTTCATGCTATTGAGGTTATAGTTTAATTATTCGTTTTCCGAGGAAAAGAGGATTAAAACTTAACCTCAAACTTAAAATCTTAAACCTACCAATTATTGGCCAGCACGTTCCTTTGCAGAATGCCCAATTGAAACTTACAAAATATAAATATTATAACAATTAACTCTAATTATTGCAACATAAAAATACATTTCTAAAATAACAATTAGTATTAATGATTATTAATATTTTGTGTAACCTCCATTATTTTCTATACAATTAAGAAGACGTCTGCGCATGGAAGCCACAATATTCTTACAAATATCTGTTCCACGTAAATCCTCCCACAACTGCATGCAATGGGATTTGAGCAGCTCCGGACATCTTTCATCGCGTGCTCGCCATCTTTGCACCATTAAACCCCATATATTTTCGATCGGGTTTAAATCTGGGGATCGTGCTGGCCACGGAATAACCTTAATATTAGAATGATCACTGAACCAATTGCGAACTACGGAGGCTCGATGAATTGGACAATTATCATGCACAAAACTTATTTCGCTATCACCATACACATTTCGCACAGTAGGCAACATAATGTCCTCTAACACTTCTACATAATTTGCACTGTTGGCTCGCGTAGGTATAAATTCAAGTTCACCCGGCCCTTGCGCACTTATCCATCCCCACATGTTCACACTTATTCTGCCAGATTCAGTGTTTGACACTATGTTATTTTCACACCAACGGGTGTTATCTTTACGCCATAAATGTAATCTTCCTTTTTGAGAGGATTTAAAAGTCTTTTCATCGGAAAAAATTGTTGTTTCCCAATCAAAATCTAAATACTCTCGTGCAAAGCGTAACCGTTCGTCTTTATGCCTTTGAGTCAAAAACGGTTTTTTCGCCGGCTTTCGGTGATGTAGTCCCTCATCATGAAGTGCACGACGAACGGTGACCAATGACGTGTTAAATTCATCGGCAAAACGTCTTGTCGGTATGAAACCCCACGTTTCATACTCCGCTGCCATATAACGCCGCTGAGTCTGGTTAATAAGAAGTGGCCTTCCACTTCGTTTACGACTCTGCAAGCCACCTTCTTCCTCGTATCTTTTCACCCATCGACTTACAGTATTTCTCTAAAAAAAAAAGAACAAATTGTAAAAGACGATTTTTACCAATGAAAAATACACATCACAATAATATAATTAATTTCTACTTACTGAGAAGCCAGTTTCGTTAGAAATTTGAGAAATATTCAGGCCATTCGAATATAGGGCCACAATATTAGCTCTTGCTTCGATAGTAATATTTGCTTGCATATTGGATAAATTGTAAATCGCAACAGTAAGATAAGTAAGAACACAAACACTCGTAGCTGAGTTCACCAACCAACAACATTATTTTTAATATTTTGTTTTCTCCAAGCCTTTTTTTTTAAATCTACCCTCACTTTCTTTGCTGTGACTAGAATGTTACGTTTCTAACTAAAAGTTACTGTGCTTTTAGTTAGAAACGTAATTTTTACAATCTACATAGTTGTATCAATACTCATAGTTCATAATAATTTATAAATATTTCTCAAAAAGTGTTCAACGTAACACGTGCGTCGGATTCGATCCCGCGATTTAGCTGATGATTATGAGAAAGCAGACGCACTTGCTAAACCACTATGCCACGGCAGTGCTCGCGTTTCGCATCGAAATTGACGATATGAATATACAGACAAACAAAGTGTATGTGTGTGTGTGAATTGTCTTTATGGAAAAAGGTCACAAGTAACGTTCAGTGTTGACGCTATCGCTGCGTTCGATTGCTACTGGACTTTTGAACGCAACTGTACCTATTGTTATGATTTTGAAATATTTTTGTTGCCCATTTCGGTGGTGTGGTGCCGCCACGCAGCAATATTGTGTTTCAATACACAGACTCAAATAGCTGCTTACTCAAATTGTTACTTATTAAGGGCCCCCGAGACGGTCAAACGGTTTGACTCAAACACGTAAATTTTGGTTTGACTCAAACCATTTTGATCGTTTACAAAGCTAGTTTGAACGGTTTGTCAAACATTTACGTGTTTGAAGCTCGTTTGATGAAATTTCATATTTTTGTTGTGTTTGACGCGCCGTTTGATCGTGTTCCGACGCGTTTGATCAAACTTGGAAGAAAAAAAAGAAAGAAGCTGTAGTTTCTAGCACTTTCTGTAGATTTTTTTATTTTTCGACAGAGGACATTGACGTTATAAACATAAGAAAATCGCTGTCCTCGTTCTAGAATCTAGATTCTAGACTCTAGAGCATCTTGTCTGCATCACAAGACGTGTACTCGACAGCGCGTATTGAATTAAACTGCGCAGTGTCGTTTGACAAACCGTTCAAACCGACATCAAACGGTTGCATCAAACACGTAAGGTTTGAATCAAACCGTTTGACCGTCTCGGGGGCCCTTTTCAATTTTTATCGTTTTTTTTATTAAATAAGGGCAAACGAGCAAACGTCACCTGATGGTAAGCAACTACCGTCGCCCATGGACACTCGCAACATCAGAAGAGCTGCAGGTGCGTTGCCGGCCTTTTAAGAGGGCATACGCTCTTTTCTTGAAGGTGACAGTTCGTTCCAGAGTTTTACAGTGCGCGGCAGAAAGTTACGCGAAAAACGCACAGTGGAAGACTGCTACTCATCAAGGTGATGAGGATGGTATGTACGCGTGGGACGATGGCGAAAAGTTGCAGGTGGTATAATTCCGAACAATTCCTCAGAGCACTCCCCGTGATACAACCGATAGAGGATGCAGAGTGGTGAGTATTTATAGGGACTGTGTAGATAATAAAATTAAGTCTCTGATTTGCGACACCAATTCACAGCTCCATCGCTGCAGTAAACGTTCTCCGCACGAAACTTCAAGTCGCTTGGCAAAATCGGAAGGGGTATACCTGTCGTCTGATTAAGATATCTGATATACCAATAATGATCTGTCTGATCACTTCCAATAGCGTGCGCCATATTCTAATACGTATCTTCTCCACGTCCACAGAACGCAAGCAGTCCACAGCGATTATGCACAGCGTCCGCATGGCGTCCGGCAAGCGCCGCCAGCCCGCGCCCGTCGTCCTCATCGACGACTACATGGTGCTACGTCCCACGCAGGTGCCCCAGCCCCACACTGTGCCCCAAAACCACGCCCCACTCGACCCCATCTGGGAGGCGTTGGAGAGGAAACTCATGCTTTAGTCCCAAAATCAAGTCCACAACGCAACTGTCTGATTATGACGACTTAAATTATAAGCTCATGCTATACGCAATTGTTTGATTACAGACAATACAATGAGCTAATGTCTCAAAGTCAAGTGCTTAACGCAACTGTCTGATTATAACAACAAGTTAAAATCATGTTTAATCCACCTTTACGAATAAAAATACTTACACAGCGAACTATACAAGGTCTGATTGTCTTAGAAAATTGGAATAGTTGCTTGCAGACTTTGTATGCAGCTTTTTCAATTATAACTGTCTTTGGACAACGGACCTTGAGTAGTTATACCTGCGGTAGTATTTTTATTAGTAAGAGGCAAATATTGGCATCAGTTTTATCAAGATCATGAACCATACAATATTCTGATTTTCCAATTGTATTTGTAAAGTGCTAGCTTGCGTGAAAAGGACTTAACTGATTTCTATGTTGATTGTAGCGACCGATAGATGGCGCTGAATTATTTTAATATTATTATTTTTAACAAAAAATTAAAACCGACTTCCAGGGTAAAAACAATAATAATTTGTAATGAACAAAAAAGTGTTAAATAATTCTTACTCTTTAAAGTGCCTTATGCATAATTCTCCTAAACCTCAACTATTTCTGTACACAATCTACATTACTTTGAAGACGGTACCAGATAAGAATGCTGAGTTCTATGACAAAATATTTTTAATATTTAAGACTGGTACCGACTTCAAAATAATGTAGATTGTGTACAGAAATAGTTGAGGTTTAGGAGAATTATGCATAAGGCACTTTAAAGAGTAAGAATTATTTAACACTTTTTTGTTCATTACAAATTATTATTGTTTTTACCCTGGAAGTTGGTTTTAATTTTTTGTTAAAAATAATAATTTCACTCTTTTAAGTGATTTATAAGCTGGTTTTCTGCACAGACTAATGTGTTATGCTTAGTGACTTTGGATCCAGGATACACTTTCATTATATTATGAGAACTCATTGTCTGATGTCACTACTTCAGAATTGCTTAAGCAACTCTAAGCATATACCACTGTGTACCTAATATATGTATATGCTTATTGCTTGACGTTAATCAAGCAATGATAAAATTAATGTTCATACGCCTGTCTTTAAAGGCTCTAAAGTTTTCAGTGACTTTCTTTCTATCATTACACTCATGAAAACAACTCAACATTGCTAGATGACCCCCGCAACTTCGTTGCGCCTTTAACTTTTTCCGGGGTAAAAACTATCCTATGTCCTTTCTCGGGATTCAAAGTATCTCCATGCCAAATTTCAGCAAAATCAGTTCAGCGGTTCGAGCGTGAAGAGGTAACAAACAGACAGACTGATAGACAGACAGACAGACACACTTTCGCATTTATAATATTAGTATGGATGCTCAAATAATATAACTAAAATCGTCCTTATAAATTTTAAGAATAACTAACCTCATAGATCTTATAATCAAATTGCTAACTTGGTAACCTAAACACCAAGGTCGAGTCATTTACATTGAAATAACATTATAATTTTTAAATCGTTCGACAAATTCGGGCTTTGTTCTTAAAGACGATTAATAGTAACAATAATAGGGTCATAATTAGATAATTCATGGTGTGGTGACCGGTAGTAGTGATGATGATGACGATGAATGTAACTTGCATGGTAGCATAATATGCTTTCAGTTCTTAAACCAACTCCGAAACCCCCATACTTGCTTTTTGGTAGCACATGCTTAGGATACTTCTCATAAAATCGAAATCCATATAAATTTGGAGGAGTTCCCTCAATTACTCACGGATGTATGTTGGAATGGTGGTGATGATGATGATGATAAATTAAATTTGCATAGTAGTATATGCTTTCAGTTCTTAAGACAACGCCGAAACCCCCAAACATGTATCTATAAGGAGTAAGGAGTTCTGTTCACCAACTTCGAACCATGGTATATCCTGGTGCAAAATCTTACTTTTTAGTTTTGGTAACATATGCCTGGAATACTTCAAATGAAACCAAAAAAACATAGGTTTCCATTTGAATTTTGAGGAGTTCCCTCGATTACTCATGGATCCCATCATCAGGTCACCACTTTTCTGAACATTGCTTTTTGGTAGCATATGCTTAGGATACTTCTCATAAAATCGAAATCATTATAAGTTTCCATATAAATTTGGAGGAGTTCCCTCGATTACTCACGGATGTATGGTGGAATGGTGGTGATGATGATGATGATTAATTAAATTTGCATAGTAGTATATGCTTTCAGTTCTTAAGACAACGCCGAAACCCCCAAACATGTATCTATAAGGAGTAAGGAGTTCTGTTCACCACCTTCGAACCATAGTAAATCCTGGTGCAAAATCTTACTTTTTGGTAACATATGCCTGGAATACTTCATATGAAACTAAAAAAAACATATGTTTCCATTTGAATTTTGAGGAGTTCCCTCGATTACTCATGGATCCCATCATCAGATCACCACTTTTGTCAAAATGGGACCAAATTGGAGTGAAACCTATTATAACAAAAGAAAAATTTTGAAAATCGGTTCATAAACGGCGGAGTAATCGTTGAACATACATAAAAAAAAAAAAAAAAAAAAAAAAAAAAAAAAAAAAAATATCCACAGACGAACGTATAACCTCCTCGTTTTTGGAAGTCGGTTAAAAAAAGGTGGCACATTCGTGCCGAGTATTGTATTATTAATTTAAGTTTTGACTATTTATAATGATGATAATGTTCTTGACCATATACATAGTTTTATATGATACGCGTTTAGTGAATAGATTATTGTATCGATTTTAAATGTCACTCGAAATCGATTTTTATATAATAATATTATACAGTATACAATATATATTTTACAAGCACAATGGAGTAGCATTTTCGTGGTAAATGTTGACGCATTGCCGGCTAAAATGAACTTTTCCATTCTAAAAATAAAATGACAACTAAGTATATATTTTGACGAAACACAAATCTTTTACATCAGTTGTAGAAAATAAATTTGCAATAGTGATTATTGAAATATTAATTTTCTGTTTTCTAAATAATATAAGTATAATATTGTTTTTTCTGTGTATTTTCCTATTGAAGAGGCTAGACAGCAGTTTTATTTTATTATTATCATGTTCTTTGATATTATTTTCTTATTTTTTGAGTTCTAATATTGATTATTAGAAACTTGTTGATTGTTAAACGGAGATTCGTTTTTTTAGTTTAATGTTTGTTTCTCATTGACTTTGATATTATATTTGACAGTTCATAATATTATTATTATGGTGTTGGTGTCTTTTGGGATCAATAAATAATATATAAATATCCTTGTTTCTTTGCTACAGATTGTTATGTTTAATTATGTCCTATTATGTCTAATGAAAAACATAAAATGTTATCTTCTACACAAAGTGTACGAAAAAAATTATTGTATTTTTATATCGGCTTGGGTTTGTTAAGAAAGGCTGTAATATTTTCGAACGATGCGTTTGGTGGTGTTGCCATTCCTAAAATTGCACTTGATTATGCCACCAATGTCCAATAGGTTTAACTAAATTTTGTAATTTGATCAGCGCAGACAGAGAGGCAGAGGGGATTTTACGCACGTCTTGAAGATAAGTACGAAAGTGTATGCTTGAACACTCTTGTACCATCGAAGAAATTGATTCCTAGGCTGCTAACAGACTGACGTCATTAATTTTTGTCGGATCATGTCTGAAATTCAATGTTATAGTTCGACAAGGCTCTACATGAACGTGGCGAGAAAAGGAACTAAACAGGAGTAAATCTGTTCTGTGAACTAAACGCTTCTATCATACAAAAACGTCATTTTTGACATGTGTTTGACAGTTCTCCTTTACCAGCAGCGCCTTTTGACATCATTGACAAATTCATATAAAGCCTTGTCGGACTATATTTGTGATCTGTCGACTGTCGGCTGGGTTTGACGTAACGCGAACACTGCCTATCTGTCTAGGAAACAACTTCTCCTAACATCGCGGCATCGAAGAAATTGGTTCATAGGTACCTACTTGACGGAATTCAATGATAGAAATTAGAACTTGCATCTTGTAACGTGAGCAACCAATTTATGTAGGTCTGCCCGCGCCATCTGTCTATGAAGCAACTCACAGAGTACTTGTCGTGGTTTAATGTTTTGCATTGTGGTATGATTGTGGTTCATCAAATTTCCAACAGATGACGATTTACGTCATTTATTATTTATCGACCAAAATAAGAAGGTCCGCCATCTGCCTGTGAAAGACGTCAAACGTCAAAAGTAGTGGTTCAATAGTTTGCTTTGTGGTTCAGCAAATTTGCAACAGATGGCGTTTTACGTTCTTTACTAGGAAAAGCTACACCATGATGCAAGTATATCAATGACAACTATTTTCTTGGATTTACCTACAAAGATAACAAGATTAGAAATTAGAATAATCTATTATTATTTATTCATCTATGGCGCTGTACAAATCGAGTATTAATTTAACCGAATTTACTGGAAGTTGCCGTAAAAATCTTGAGCTATCTTGAGTTTCTGTCTCGGCTCCTCTTCATCGCAGGGCATCAATAGGCTCTCAGTAACCTTTCCTTCTAGAAGAAACTGCAGTTTCTGGATCTGACAGGGGCTGATCTTCTCTAGGCTTTTCAGGTCATGATGAGTGTTAGTCCCGTCTCTCTTGCCATTCTTCCAGCCGCGAGAGTATTGGAAGGTCTGTGCCGCGACTGACGACAGGATGATCATGATGAGAAGTAGAGACTGGTTCCGTAGCATGGCAGACAAGTTTCTTCCCTGTTTTTTCTTCTCTCTTCTTTTCTCTTCTCTGACTATGTCCTGTCTTCCCGCTCGAACGAGACTGTGCCTGAAGCTTTCAGTCGCACCCTTTTATACTCCTGTACTTTTGTGTGCATGAAATTGCGCTATTGAAGTGGGCTAATTACTGTCACAATTATTATTATAGTCTATTTCTAAATATAAAGGAATAGATGACTGAATGTTTTGTGATTAAATAATTACAGACTCAAATATAATGTGATCGAAGATTAAAGAGTACGGTCTACTAGACGACGACCGCAACTCTGTCGAGTCGAAATACGTTTCGAACCGTAAATATACATTTTTTCGAGATAAAAATTATCCTTTTTTTTATGAAATAAGGGGGCAAACGAGCAAACGGGTCACCTGATGGAAAGCAACTACCGTCGCCCATGGACACTCGCAACATCAGAAAAGCTACAGGTGCGTTGCCGGCTTTTTACGAGGGAATAGGATAATGGAGTAGGGGAGGGTAGGGAAGGAAATAAGATAGGGTAGGGAAGGGAATAGGTGACCCATTTGCTCGTTTGCCCTCTTTTTTCATAAAAAAAAGCTTGGTCCAACGGCGTAGGTTTACTTACTTCATAGTACATACCTACGGCCATACAATATCATACTGAATACAGTGCTACCATTTACTTACTACCAGTACAATTGCAACGATTATATCAATCTTATTTCGTACACTAAGATCCTTAAACTTAAAAACCATTCAAATTTTTTCACTGTGAGCTTAGAAGTTAGACTCTACCGACTACCACTCAAACTAATCTCTGCTTTATTACGATAATATCCTCAAGTTTATTAAATACGTCGATAGTTTGCCAAGGCTTTAAGCATAATATTCTAGGTTCCGACGTTGAATTTTGAATGTGTGTCGCGGAAGGAGGGTAGAGGTGCGGGGCAGGTGAAGGAGGGGCCGAATTCGATGGTGCGTAGGCGCAGATTCGTCTGTAGATCTATTTGAGTTTGTGAGTTCAAGGTGTAACAAAACTAAGTAAAAATACTTTATAGTTTTACTTTTGTATTGGGAAAACTTGTGACGCTGGCCGCTGGGGCGCTTGACAAAAGTGAAAAAAGTAATATTTCATCAAACAAAACAAAACTTCAAGCAATACAAACATTAGATGGTAGGTGACAATAAAAATAATAATTAAACAATACTTGCACCAACTCATTGCTAAAAGAATACTGTAGGCGTATAACAATTATCCCCACAGACAACTCTGTGACATTAGACAATAGTTAGCCCACTCCGGTAGCCCAGCCGTGGGCGGCATTAACGTTTGACCTGGAAATCGTCTATTGTAATATGCAGAGCACAGGGTCAAAATTAATTGTTATGGAGAGGTGTGTTGGAACATATTATTATGTGAATTAATAAGAATTAAAATATATTTTTCTTAAGTACCTTATATTATATTTGTACCTACTCAACAGTGACAATCGTAAGTAGGTACGGGAAGTGTTCTGAGGAATTGTTCGGAATCATACCTCCTGCAAAATTTCCACGCGAAAATTAGTGTACAAATTACAATGCTCATTACCTTGATGAGCGGCAGTCTTCCACCGTGTGTTTTTCGCGTAACTTTATGACACGCCCAGTAAAACTCTGAAACGAACTGTCGCAGGTGACCCATTAATTCATTTTCCCCCTGATTTTATATAAAAAATAGCCTCTTTTGTCGAGCGCTTTAAGCAGCGGAGTTAGCGCAATGGCGTAAGGTTTTAAAACTCATTTCTATTTTGAAGAAGTTCGTCTAAATCCCAGCTTATTTTAGAGGCCTTAGCCTAAGAAAGCCTTATTCTTTGTGAAATAGATGTTTCGCCAGGGCAGTTCCATAACAAAATATGTTGAGATTTTGGTCGTATAGTAATCTCTATTATATTAGGTATAATGTTTTAAGGAATTTAAAGAAGTTAGTAGGATTCTTCTTCATGGCAAGTAGTAAATTGTACACTGAGTATTAACATCCCACTATGACTCTTGCAAATTCGATTAGATGTTTGTAGTGGAGAGAGATAACATCTCTCTACTGCAGACTTATACATGAATTCTTACTGCGAATTTACAGAATTGACCAGACAGACATCTAGCAGGAAAAATAGACAAACTGTCAAACAAGAGAAGGATCCTGCGAACCGAAGCGTGTTTTTAGGGTTCCGTAGCCAAAATGGCAAAAAAGGAACCCTTATAGATTCGTCATGTCTGTCTGTCTGTCTATCTGTCTGTCTGTCTGTCTGTCTGTCTGTCCGTCCGTCCGTATGTCACAGCCACTTTTCTCCGAAACTGTTAGAGCTATACTATTGAAACTTGGTAAGCAGATGTAGTCTGTAAACCGCATTAAGATTTTGATGCAAAAATGGAAAAAATATTAAAAATTTTAGGGGTCCCCATAGGTACAACTGAAACAAAAAATTTTTTTTTTCATCCAACCTATGCGTGTGGGGTATCTATGGATAGGTCTCCAAAAATCATATTGAGGTTTCTCATATCATTTTTTTCTAACCTGAATAGTTTGCGAGAGAGACTCTTCAAAGTGGAAAAATGTGTGTCCCCCCCCTCTAATTTCTAAAGTAGAGGCATGATAATTCTAAAAAAAAATAAATGATGTAGATTACTATAAAAACTACCAACGAAAATTGGTTTGAACGAGATCTAGCCAGTAGTTTTTTTTATACGTCATAAGTAGTAAACCTTAATCTAAATTTCAAATATAAAAATAAATCAAAAATATTTGAATTTCATAAAAATAAACCTTATTGCTGCTGCGGAACCCTCCATGGGCGAGTCCAACTCGCACTTGGCCGCTTTTTTCTTTATAAAATAAGAGGGGTCACCTGATGGAAAACAACTACCGTCTCCCGTGGACACTCGCAACATTATAAGAGCTGCAGATGCGTTGCCACTTGCCAGTCTTTACGGAAATGACTACGATGTACAAAAAACGACTATAACCACTATTAGCACTAAAGCCGTGTACCTAAATACTGCCTTAAATGCCGATGTTTATCAAGCCCTTGGTACATTCAAGTTCAATCGTCTAGTCCCCCCCCCCTGCGCACGCGGCGGAGAAATGGCGCGACCTTGTTTCTTGACCTACTGACGACGTCGCGGCCGCGCACCACGCACACACACACACAAACCGTGCACAGACACACACAAAGTGTGCACAGACACACACAAACACACATACACAGATATATAGAGTAGCTACTTCACACATACAGTGTGCATCAATAGCTCAATTCATGTCATAATTAGTGTAATTTTCAAATGTATTTAGATGTTTAGACATTAGTCAGTAGCTCAGAGACAGTAGATTTGTGTTTGGTAACAGCTCTATCAAATACCAATGTACTTACTGTTATGTTAGCGATATGCGGCATATTTTTTTTTTTCAGGAAAGCCTATGATTTGAGTTTTATGAGTTTTTTTTAATAAAATTAGAGGGCAAACGAGCAAACGTCACCGGATGGAAAGCAACTACCGTCGCCCATGGGCACTTGCGGCATCAAAAGAGTTGCAGTTGCGTTGCCGGCCTTTTAAGATGGAATAAGCGCTCGCGCTCTGCTCGAAGGTTCGCAGATCGTAATAGTCCGACATTGTTGGTGACAGTTCGTTCCAGAGTTCTGTAGACATCGCACAAATTTATTTGGTATATAACCTTACAATTACTTTATCGACTTCAGGGATCTATGCTCATTGCTTACTCCTATTAGCTGTATATGAGACTCTCAAGCACGGCAGCTTTGATTATTTAATTTCATCAGTTTAAGGTGACGCCACGTTAAAGTAAAAAACCGTGTTGGATGAGTTTTAGATTGCTTGTTTTCTATGCGAGGCTGGCCCGGCCTCTCATAGAAAACAAGCAATGGAACAGCAAAAAACGGAAAGGGCGTAACGACAAAATGGTTTTATCGCGTAATTTAAAAACCATAAATACATTAATTTCATATAAGCTATGGGCAAAAGTGAAGTGTATGCTAGAACCAATTTATGTACACATTTTGGAAGCTTATCACTCTCCTCTGTTTGCAAAATAGGAATCCCTTTTTTTTACAGAGGTCTTTTTGATTGATTATTCTGTGCTATAAAAGTTGACCAATCGTGTTATGCTATGGGTACTTCAAAGACAAAGATATGTTCAATAATGACAGTGAACTTTAATTTCTTAGCTTTAGTCATTACTGAGAAAAATCGACATTGCTACAGCCAAATTATCAAGGCGTCGCCTTAATAGCTATAATATTATGATGTTACAGATACAGACACTCTGGCCGGTATAAATAGTCAGTACTCAAGATGCATCTCGGTCTCAAGAGGCGGTTCGGCTCTATGATTGGTCCAAATTTTGACGGTCAACCAATTACAGAGCCTGAACCGTGTCTTGAGACCGAGATGCATCTTGAGTACTGACTATTTATACCGGCCTAACTAACACTATGTCGAGGTTCAATAATTAAAGATGTACTTCACAGTTGGATCATAAGCTATATCAACCTCAGTCACCGCGGCGACTCATGTCTACATAGTAGCCAGTAGGTACTTAAATATAATATTATAGTAGCCCATGACTGGCAGTATTTGTAATTAGCAGCCTATCTACTATAACTGTCAGTTTTCGACTCATGTCGTTAACAGGTAGGCCGTGGGTTCGATTCCATGTTATTTATCGCTAATAAATAATAACGGCTCGTTTTATGAAATATATCAGCGGCATATCACGTTTTATGACGAGCGTATTTTTGATTCTGCGCATCACTTTTCACATTGGAATTTCGGAAACTTTATTAAAATTACTTTAGAGGTAACTAAGGCTTACTTGAGTAAGCCTCAGTTAATATTAATCTTTGGTTAAATTTTAATTATTCCTACTAAGGAAAGATAGCGCGATATGAAAGTAGGATTGATTGTGCTATCTTGAACTTAAGATATTATTATAAGACTTGTGAACTATTACAATGTATGGAACATTCTAGTATTTTAAATAGTTTATCAAAAGTTTAAAAAAGTGGATTATGTATTATGTAAGTAAACAAATTTGTAACAATAAAAATGTGTGTTTTATTAAAACTTCAAAATTACTTTTTGGATGAAATTGTTGTAGACTTAAGTACAAATTAAACCGATCATCAACTCGCATTTTTCAGTTATTGCATACTTCAGTTTACAGGAAACACGAGTCAATGATGTTATGACTATTTAAAACTAAGCCCCGTTAACCCGTTTCTTTTGAACCGATGATCCAGCGTAACTTAACTTGTATAGCCTTAAATATATTATCATGTAAATATAGTAAAACCAACTTGCTAATTACCTACAAACTTATTTTTTCTTTTTATCTATGGTTTTATCTTTTAGCACACAATTCCAAGATAAAATTTGAAACACACAGGTCATAGACATCAGCGTATCTTTGTCGCTAGACACTAGACAGTAATACAGTAGATACATAATGGCTTTGTCCACATTGTGCCTTTTTCTGTTCGTCAAGGGCATGCGTTATAGCGCAGTCAACAGCGAACGTGAGACATGCCCGTGACGCGCGCTTAAATCGTAGCGCTCGCTATGACACTTTTCTCGCTATGACGCATTCAATTATTGAATATGCCAAACGAAATTTGAATAAAAAGAAGATGACGAAAATTGAAGATGAAATTGCATAATGTGGACATAGCTATTCATAACCTTGTCATTGTACACTTCAATGTTGTTGTCTGAAAATGGTACAAAGACAATGCGTCAATAATTAATTATAGCCCCTCCACACGCAGCTGGCCATTGATCATCAAAGGTTACAACTTACACGTGTATCTGCTCTAGAATCTACCAGTTTATTTATTACTATATTAAGGAGGCGCCATTTTATTGACAGGCATAACGTGGGCAATGGGCATAACTACTGCCGGTACGGGGGCACATTTTAATATTTTTCACTTACGTGTAATAAAAGTAAAGGCTAGACAATGTTTGGGGGAATTAAGCGGTATTAAATTGATGAAGTTTTTGATGGCAGGCATATCAAATAATTGGAGAAGTTGATCGGTCCCGGAAAAGGTCCCTGCGACACTGTCTATAATTATTAATAAGTATGTACTTAAATACTGCTAAAATTGACTATAAAGTATTGTCAGGCAGAGGCAAAGAACATGTCGTTTCTAAAATTTATACTTAAAGCAACAAGCATGAGGAACCCTCTGCTTATTCGCCTATCATAGGGAATTATTTATTGGGATACCAACTCAATTGAGAAAGCTACACAATAATATTTTATTTCAGTTTTTTAAAGCAATTTTCACAAAAATTCTGAACACAATATGCATAATATCAGAACGAAATATTTTGGTCTACTCTATATCTGTGCCGAACAATGATGATTGATGACATATTTACATATTTACAGAAAAGATAAGACTGAAGTCTACTAATAGGTAATATAAAATATAATTGTTTAATAAAAAACACGCTTTAACCAATCCGCTATCTTGGATGTCCGCCATGTTGGGTTCACGTGACTATTTTTTTTGTATTTCTGACAGCAAACCCTTTCAGGGTTTGCTGTCATTTGATACCCATTATATCTTCGGAGTGCATTTCAAATAGCCAGTCCGCCATCTTGGGGAAGCCGCCATATTGGATTTGTAATGACGTTTCTTAGCTAGTCATTTGTATTGTCATCGGAACTCAGAGCGTGTGCAAAATTTCATCCTAATCGAATACCCGAGGGGTTAGTGCGAGGTTTATTCGATCATACGCATCGAGCACGTTAACGCGAATTTGTATGGGATCAAAGCGGTATCAATGTTAGCCAGTAGATGGCGCTGCTTTGATCCCATACAAATTCGCGTTAACGTGCTCGATGCGTATGATCGAATATAACTCGCACTAACCCCTCGGGAAGTGGGTCAAATGAAGATTTCAAGATTTTCTTACATAGTAACAAGTGAAGCTAATAAAACTATATTTTGTCTAACGTATTAAAGTTACTGACCACACAGAGATAATAATATGACCGTAGCATCCTCGTGGATTACCATTACGTTACGAGTATCATAAAAATTCAGAGTCAACGCAATAAAATATGTAACGGCACTTGTCCTTTGTTCCCAGTTGAGATGGTAAATTCCGTGTTGTTACTTTACAGCGAGCGGGCTTCTTTCATGTTTTAAGTTTTTTTCGATAAACTTACCGTTAGGATACAATTTAATGATGTATAGTAAATATACATTTTCATGATAATAATTTAAATAAACAGGTATACCAATTTTCTTATCAAAGGTGCTGACGTTGGCGCTTTGCAGTTTTTTAGAATAGAATAGAATAGAATTGAATATAATTTATTTGTGAAATGCAGGTACATGTAATAGGTGTTAAAACTTAGTAATAGGTATTGGTTTCTCTACATTTCCACCTTCGTCAAAGTATACACATATTTCGAAGTATAACACAATTATTGTCAATTTTACTTATGATAACAATATTACTTAAATAATTAAAACATTTCATAGCAATTAATGTCAATTTGAAATAAATATAATAACAACAATTAATACAAATCAACATAACAATAATTAATAATTATTCTATAAATTGGTTTGGTAACTCTAGAAAATACATGTCAAATTATTTCATGGCATCGTCATTTAAAAATTCAGTCACTGAGTAACACGTTTTTTCGTTTAATAATAATGATAATCGTTTTTTAAAAGTCTGTACTGGCAAATATTTCATTTCATTCGGAATTTTGTTAAAGATTCTATGTGCCATACCGAAGAAACTACTATTTAGTAGTTCCGTTTTACATGCTAAGGCACATATATTCTATGCTGATTTCTGTGCTTTCTATTGGGATTCATTTCGGGAAAAGACACAAATCGGTGTTTATTTTGAAATACATACAGAGCAACTTCATAAATGTATACTTGTATAGACAGGGCAAGGTCAAGATATTCATTTGTTTGAAGATTGGCTTACAGCTCTCCGTTGATTTAAGTCCTTTTATGGCTCTGATACATCTCTTCTGGGTTTTAAAAAGTAGAGTCTTGTGAGTTGAATTGCCCCAAAAGATAATTCCGTATCGTATACAGACTCAACATAGCATTTTAATGTACTTACTTTAAGATTCAATAAAGAGAAAGAAACTTACCACTGATTGCTAATTATTGTTAAACATACCTACATAGTCAACTGGAAAAGAGATATACACAACATGGCCAAGCCAAAGTTCGAAACATAACATGACTAATAATAATTATGCTTTTAGAATACGCGTACCTTACGAGAATCGTACAATTTTCCACTGTGTAACAGCTATCCTTGACAAGCCAGAAAGACAGTAAGACACATTTTCGCATTCACATTTCTATTTCCTGGGTAATCCATATCCATAATATACTAATATGTATTATGAATGCGAAACTGTTTCTATCTGTCTGTTACTTCTTCACGCCCAATCCGCTAAACCAATTTTGCAGAAATTGGTTGTGGAGATACTTTAAGCCCCGGAAGACATAAAATACATACTTTTTATCCCGGGAAAATGTACGCGGTATCTGCGCGATAAACTAATTTATGGCGTAAAGGATTTGCGGGCGTCATCTAGTAGATTATTATAATAGAGCCACGTCTGATAAAATTCGCTAATCGCTTTTTGTGGTAGTAAAATGTAGTTAGAAGTGTAATTTACTAGTCATTTATACAGATGTAACCTAAATAAATATCTAAAAGAACAGTAAGTATGGTAGTTGAGCTATCAGCTGTAAGTGTGTCAGTGAGAGTGCGGCGTGCGGGAACAGTTACTCCCGCGCACTTTTACTTTTACGTCCCGGCGCAGGCGCAGCGAGACAGCAATTTGCAAGACGCCGGTAAATTAGGTAGACTGTAAGATGGTCTCTCAAATTACGAAGTAGCTTCATTGATAAATGTTAAGGCGGCGGCTAAAACGAATGTGTAGATAGCAATACGGATGAGATACGTAGATTCTTAAGAGGATACTCCAAGGTCAAGAGAAATGAAAAAAAAGTATTTGTAATATCTATTGCTGTCTCCCTTACCTCAAGCCTATACCGCAGAGCGCAATATAGACAACTGCAGAAAACCGATTCGTTGTCCCTTGATTTCTTCTCCAAAACTTAACAAATTTATCCGAAGTATTTTTTTGATTTAAAAATTAAAGTAAAGCTTGAGCTGTGTTCCTATGTTTTATTTTTTCTGTATAATTGAGCCAAATTTGTTTTCTGGATGTTTGAACACAGCGGAAAATCTGGCCATTTTTTTGGGTGTTTGAACGTTCATAATATTATCTTTTTTAATAATTAAATTATAAAAAATGAAAACATAGGGACATTGTATTAGTGGCCGTAGATATTCAGAAAAAAAATTATAACTCTACCGGCATTATCCAGGGAGGAAACAGGGGACAACGTTTGTATGGATACGGGCTCTAGTGTATCCTCTTAAGATGGTATCCCGATTCCCAAATATGTATCTTGAATTGTAGATGACGGCTCAAATAATCGGCCAAGTGCGAGTCGGACTCGCGCACGAAGGGTTCCGTACCGGTATAGAGCGAAAGTAGACAAAAAATTGTGTTTTTTATATGGGAGCCCCCCTTAAATATTTAATTTATTTTTATTTTAATAATAATAATAATAATAACTTTATTGGTGTAAAAAAGGGGAGATTATAACAAGTGTTACTAATAAGTAATAACTAATTAAGTACAGGTCTGTTTACAAAATTACAATCTCGTCACTGGTGGGTGAAGCACTGTTACCCTTGATAGATTGAGAAACCTGTAGTAAGGGTTAACAGTCCCTTTCCCTGCAGAAGTTACAAATTAAAGATGGTGACGTATATTTCAAATTTTACAGAATATAATTTAATTATACTAGGGCATGCAAAGATGTGTGTGTGTGTGTATGTGTGTGTGTGTGTGTGTTCGTGTTTATGTGTGTCTTATGGCATGAAGCATTCCGTTTCATCGTAACTTTTATTTTGTAAGTATTTCCAGACTAGCTTCTTACAAACATTATGTGTGGATTCGTACAGTGGTACTTTTAGGTTAATCTTATTATAAAGATATGGGCCTAAAAAGTAAAAGAACCGTTTTGTACATTTTATTAAAAACTTTATTATTAATTAATAAAGTACAAATACAATTAAGGATTTTGTGAAAATTTCAAGTGCGTAGCTGTTACCATTATTGATTACGAGCAAAAAAGGCCAAAAAAATCACTTTTCTTGTATGGGAGCCCCCTTAAAAATAAACTTTATTTTATTTTTAGTATTTGTTGTTACAGCGGCAACAGATATACACAATCTGTGAAAATTTCAGAAGTCTAGCTATAGCGGTTCTTGAGATACAGCCTGGAGACATACAGACAGACGGACAGACGGACAGACGGACAGACATCGAAGTCTTAGTAATAGGGTCCCGTTTTTACCCTTTGGGTACGGAACCCTAAAAACGGACTAGGAGTTTCATAGATATAATTCTTAGATAGCGGCTGAAAAGCACGCGTATACAGCGATACAGCAAATTCGTATATTATGTGCAAGATGCCGCTAAATTAACAGGCTGAATAGGAACAGGCGTAATGCTTCATAGATAGACTAAATAATAATTATTAAAATGGCGTCTGAAACTAACGTGTAAATATTCAATAAAATTTGATAAAATGGCATTGCTAATAATAATAAATTAATAAGATTTCAGGGAGGCATAAAAAGATCTTAAAGTGATGGTCCATACGAATTACGATCCCTGGGCAGCTCCGAAGGTGATTTTTAAAATGGCGTCTCAAAGAACAGGTAGATCGACCTCATATAGCTCTTATGGGGCACACGGGACTCCAGCCACAACCACAAAACGCTGCTACCAGCATATTTCCTGTAGTTTTCATACATTTTACTAACTCACCGCACAGTTGACGCCTTACACGCTACAATCGTCCAATAGTCTTGCTTCTTGTGAGTTGTGGCGGTGTTTGTAGCTGTCGCATGTGGCGACACTAAGTTAAAGCATCCTGACTCGCAACACACGTGCAGAACAGCTTTACATGAGGCGACTTTCATACGATGGGCAGGACATGGCGACATGTATGAAAACTGCTTTATCTAGTTTTTGTGGTATTGCTGTGTGCAATCTAATATAGGTACAAAATTCTCGTGTCACAATGTTTGTTTCCCGAAAGGGCTGAACCAATTTTGCTGAAAATTTTGTCCTTATCAGTTCTTAGACTCGCCTAACATCTATCATCTATATTGCAACTCTATGGGCGATAGTAGTTACTTTCCATCAGGCGACTCGGTGCACGTTTGCTTCCTATTTTTATATAAAAAAACCTCTCATTTCATTGTAAGTTCCACGTGTAAGAGTAAATTGAAATTGCTGTAGGCAGCACTCACAGTAAACAGAACATATTTGAATGTCCGTTACCACCGGTTCTGGTTGTAGGTTGGCGTGATTGTCTCAATATTTGTTTAATACTTGGTACTACATATACAGTGGCGGCGTAAGACCTAAATTTTATGTGGGCAAAATATATTTTGCGAGGCCCCCTGATGGGTAATGCAAGAAGACAGATTTTGTTGAAAGATTTTTTGATACTCGTAAATCCTAAAAAAACGCACTGTCCAAGGGACGCGAGGACTCTAGGGCCGCGAGGCCGTGGGCGGTCGCCCACACCGCCCACGCTTTGCGCTGCCTCTGACCATAGGTTTGTATAAATTACGGGGTTTTAAGCTTATTCTGAGAATAGGGCATCATAGCAATTAAGCGCTCTTGATGGGAGTTGTGACTAGATTTTACCCGCAGCGTTTAACAAAAGGTAATCTTATATTTTTTGGGGATAAAACTACTCTATGTCCTTTTCCAAGATTAAAAGTGTCTTAATTGATGTAATCAATTCAACGATTCTGACGTAAAGAGGCAAAATACAGACAGACTGACAAAAAGACAGCCATTAATTACATGTATTTATAATATTTGTTTGTATGTGGAGTCTATTATAGACATACAGACATACCTATTGTAAAAAATAATATGCTCTTGCTAATAACGATTCTTACTTCCAAACTGTCTATCTGTTCATTTAGTTTTGAAGAAAAGACATAAAATAGTTTTTTCGTGCTTTAGCACTTCAGTTCTAGAATTAGGTACTTACTCAACTCAATGACCATATAAATAACTCTGAAAATATTTCATAATGAAAAACACTATTCAAACCTCATCTATAGTCGGTGTAGCATACTTACACTGCACTCTAAAAATCTCCAAACCCGCACATCGAATCCACCTTAATCTTAAATCTTAATGGCTCCTTAAATATTCATTAAATTTAGTGACAAACAAGGAAACTGAACGCACAACGGTAGTATTCGTGGTATTTAGTGAATCGGCGATTTCGGCGATCGGAGGTCAGTGGGACGATCGATGACGATCTACGACCTAGTTTCGATCAATTCGATGAGGTGAATCTACAAGTATTCCAATGATTTTCCTAGAAATATCGAATTACAATAATGTAGTAATTATTTTGACTAGTCACTAAGGCGTCACGGCACAAGTGTTTTAATTGTTATTCAATAATCAATATTAGATGACGCCCGCAACTCCGTTGCGGCAAAAAACTGCACTTTTTTCAGGGACTAAATTAGTATCCTATGTCCTGCCCACTCGGGACTCAAAGTATCTCCATACCATTACAGCTTAACCTCCGTACCGTGGTTTAGTGGCATAGAGTGCGGCTCTTGACTCGTAGGTCGTGGGTTCGATTCCCGCGTTGGAAACATGTTATTTCCAAGTTTGGTTAGGCAATGCAGGCTGATCACCTGTTTGTCTGACAAGTAAGATGATCCATGCGTCGGATGGGCATGTAAAAATTCGGTCCTGCGTCTGATCTCTTGCTGGTCGTGTCGGTCTGCCGTCCCACTGGGTTATGAGAGTAAAGGAATAGAGAGTGCTCTTATGTACTGCGCATACTTGGGCACTATAAAATTACTCCTGCGTAGCTGGCCTCGTTTCAATGAAACCGGCTACCGTCACCGAAACCGGTGTGAGAGCTATTATTATTATACAGCTAAATTGAAGAAGGAATGTGTATCCGTCTCTTAGATTAATCATTGGTCTTCCAGAGGTCATAATTGGTCCTTCAGACCAATAATTAATTTAAGATCTATTACATTTTTATGCCAAGTAGGCAGATTTAGATGTTTGGTATGCAGTTATACGGTATTTTGAGTCTTAGGAAAGGACATAAGATATTTATCAAATGAATTTGGGTGCAACGGAGCGAATATCAGTGTCATTATACATTCCTCTATGGTATTGTATTAACTCAGTATTTAATATCTGATAGCTGGCGCATGTTTACGGATGTAGCGCGCGTGCTACTGGCCCACTTTCCACCGCCCATCCCGCTCACACACCGACCTCTCGCTCGCACCACCACGGTCAAGGCTGTAATGCCATTTTTGGGAGGTGTTATCTGTCAGTGATAACTGATAAGAGATAAGTGATAACTGATAAGATATTGGTATCATGATATTGTTAGTTTTTAGGGTTCCGTACCCAAAGGGTGAAAACGGGACCCTATTCATGAGACTTCGATGTCTGTCCGTCTGTCCGTCTGTCCGTCTGTCTGTCTCCAGGCTGTAACTCAAGAACGGTAATAGCTAGAGAGTTAAAATTTTCACAGATTGTGTATATCCGTTGCCGCTATAACAACAAATACTAAAAGCAAAAAAAATTTCAATTAATATTTAAGGGGGGCTCCCATACAACAAACGTAATTTTTTTGGCCTTTTTTGCTGTATATCAATAATAGCAACAGGTAGGCCCTTGAATTTCCAAAAAATCCTTAGTTTTACTTGTACTTTAATATTTAATAATAATATTAAAATAAAATAAAAAATTAAGGGGGGCTCCCATACAAAAAACACAATTTTTGGTCTAATTTTGCTCTATAATGGTACGGAACCCTTCGTGCGCGAGTCCGACTCGCACTTGGCCGATTATTGGCATTAACGGCTGCAGTCTGCACTCAAAGAGTTTGTTATTTAAGCTTAATTAATCATTAAATGTCTCTAAGTGCGGCCATGAATGACGTCTCTCGTTGAGATACAATTTATCCTAAACGTAAACAAAACTTAGATTTATCGCTACAAAAATGTTTTATAATAGTATATTTTTTTATAAAAAAAACCTTATTTACTCAGAAGTTAGAACACATTCCTTTGTACAAAATTGTCTTTCTGTTTACGTTTATACCTAATGGATCTAAAATTATCTTTTCTCTTGAAACTTAGATTTTTTTAAAATATTGGTAAAAATTCCTAAGTACAACTCCTAATCAATGTAGTGTATTTTCGTTGCAATAAATCATAATAACGGCTTATATTTAAAATAATTATGAAATATTGATGATAATAATATTATTGAAACATATTAATTGATCATTCTTTTCGTTGTCAATCCACATAAAATTAAAGCAAAAAAATACTGAAGCTGTAATGCGTTGAAGTCTTTTGTATGGGAAAATATTTTCTGGTATTTTTGACATTGTAGCATTCTAAAATTTAATTTTTTATGCTTAAATATGTAAGGATAAGAAGAAGTAATGAAATCACAACATTTGAATGCCTCTTAATAATAGAAAATTGTCTTTTAGTAAGTATGTTAATCTTAATAATTATATATTAAGTTGAAATTGTACCAAAAATATTGTGTCTTATGAGACAGTTACAGAGTATGTTTGTAATCAGTTACCATTAAGGACATGGTGACCTGATCATGATGATGATAGGATAAAGACAGACAATCATGTTGTCTCGTTCTGAGTAAGTGTGTCACACTTAGCATAGCAACCCTGTGTTTAAAACTTTCTCATTCTCAGCGGCGGACATGAGAAGATACACATTACTTACCGAGCGAAACTCGACTCTCCTTCCTTCTAATAGAGTACATAATTGAATACCAATCTTAAAAGAAGATACACTATACTTACCACAGGAAAGTAAGCTCTATATCCTTGGCATAGGGTGTGTTATGGTGTGTGTATTTGAAATGTCACTATTGGGTTGAAGTTCAGCTGAAGGGCGCGCATTTCTCCAGCGCAAAGGGCGGCGTGGCCTTAAGGTTTAAGGCGCAGCACTGATGACACCGATAGTTATGGTCACGGAACTGCAGTAGCTCGAGCAATATTTTCATTTAGTGTGGCTTCCATTTTAAATTATACTTCATTTGCAAAGTAGTAAATACTAATCAGATATATTTTTTTCTGGTTAAAAAATTTATAGGAGTATAAAGGAGAAATTTAACAATAACACAGTGTAGAAGTGATTATAAATTACAAAATGAATTATTTTATAAAAAATATTTATTTGCTAAAATAAAAAAATAAAAACAATAGGATTTATGATATTATTACGGAGTACTATTATATATTCTGTGATATTATGTAAAGTTGAAAGCCTTGCTGCCTTAAGTTCATTTTTCTTCTGAGTAGCATCCAAATTTTTATTCATGGACTCTTTTCTCAATCTGTTGTATGTAAATAATTATTTAATACTCAAAACACTACAAAAGGTCCAGAATAACACAACAAAAATTAAAGTGCAAACATCTTTCATTAAGTTATAATATGACGATTAATCTCTGATTCCTCAAAAATTCGCACTTCCACTCGGCATACTACTCGAAAAATCGGAACCATATTAATCGCCGACAAAAAGTCTGTCGCATACAATGTGCGGTGAAATCACCGCGTAAACCACGTAAGTGGGTTGGAGAAAGAATCTCGCGCGAGTACCGACAGCAGAAAAACATTATCACAAGTTTATTTTAGCTAAAGGTCAAAAAGACTTTATAATATTATTGATGATTGATATAGCCTATTTACTCTTTGGGCATGGTAAATAATATAATTTGTTTCTCACAAGAAACAAAAAAGTTATTTGTGGAAAAATACTGCACGATCTGAGCCTATGCCTACCTAATGTTGGCACCCTAAGCCCCGTTTCAAGCCAAAAGAATAAAGATGTAAAAAATCTGTGTGAATTGAAGGCTAAAAAAATTTTTAAAATTAGAATTTGTGATGATTACGGTCAGGCAATTGATCAGTTAGTGTTACAAAAGCATCCAAAATGATAATTACGATATTTACAAGAAATGTATTTGAAACGGCAAAATAACTGATTGTTAATTAATCGGTCGGTCAACGAATTAATTATTTTGCGCCGACAGCCGATGGCGTCACTCCTGCAGTTGTGTAAAGTTCATACAAAACACTAAACTAAAAAAGTACTTTGTTACGTTATATAAAATATTGCGCTAAAAGTATAAAAGTAACAATATTTTTGGTAAATATTTTTTGATGTGATGCTTATTTTTCAAGTACTGTTAAAGATTGAATGGACGATTGCCAATTTCGGTCCAAGTATCTTCTTTATGCTATTTAACCAAAATTTTTAATTATCTTTCTGCTCTGCAACTTTTCTGGATTAAATAAAATAACATATATTAATATAAAAATTACTACTTTGTCTGCTGTCGGTACTGTCATACGTTTTCTCCGACCTGCACCTGCCGCAAAAACTCCGTGCACTATGCACAGCATACACACGTGTACACAGTACACATTGTATACAGTACACACACATTGTACACCAGTTTCACATCCGACTTTCTTCCTGTGTGAGCTTACCACTTCACATCTTTGTTCATCTCTCGACCCAAATTACTTTTCACACTTTTGTCTTCGTTTCGTTTCGCGACCTCCGTAATTATATATTACGAGCTGCATATAGATAAGTGTACTATGTTAGATTTAATGAGACGTTAAACTTAATGTGGTATCTAGGTTAGCTGCGGTGTAAAGTTTCTCCTCGATTATGACAGTCATCGATGTCTGAAATAAAAGCCGTGTTAACAAAAATCTCAGTTTATTTTACATTAATTTACACTTATGAGATAGTGGAAAACCTCTCGAAAATATAACATTTGATCATTATTAACACGTGTCGTGTCCCCGCTGCCGGGATACAGAAACAAAGATTAACTCAAGGATTTACATGATAATTACAATATTACAGTTACAAATAAATACTTAGTCTACCTTACGACTACAAAGGTACTTTAAAGCCTACCCTGTGGGGAACGCCTAGTGTGAAACACTTTGTATATGGAATTTATTTATATTTATGGGTATTTATGGGATTTATTTATATTTATGGAGTCTGGAGCGTTTCACAATCGCGCTTCTTACCCACAGCTCGTAGTCTGCTAACGCCTAGGCCAGTTGCGACGCACCGATGGTTCTAAAATCGTCATGTAATTGTAGAAAAATTCTAACGCGGAATTTACTAAACTATACTAACTAAACTATTTTACAAGCCAATCAATGTCTATTGCAAACTTATGCAAGCCTGCCTTATTGCTAGCTGTTGTAAGCTTTATGGTCCAAACCCAGGCGTACTTCTATACTTACTTCATACAAATATTGATATCTAATTATATGTAAAATGTTGTGTTTTGTCCCGTTATTTGGACTGGAGGAATTTTCAGTAGCAGTCGCACCTGGCCTGCACATAACACGGCGTCCCACTACGGTATAAATGCAACAAGTATTTAGTGTAGTAATTAATAATACTATTTCAGGGTTTTCAGCTGCCCTAAATAGATTGCGCAAGAACGGATCGCCGCTATTAGAACGAAGTTTTTCATCGCTTCCCGGACGCGTCGGTTCCGCTCGCATGCGCCCGATTACTCGCATTTTTCCACCAATTAAAAGGGTTTAGGTATAATACGTTGTCCAATCTACACTGTTGCTACTCTATGTTCTGAATTTTTAATACGAGTACGCGCCTAATTTTGAGTTACTCGATCGGTACTGTTTTTAAAGATTTAATGATTTTTAGATTTGGACGTGGATTTCTTAGAAGCGGTTAAATTTTTCAATGCACGAGTGAAGTACTGTAGTAACTAGTAAACTGTGTATTTTACAGTTCATAATTATTTACACTGAAAATAATGTTCATTTTGTGAAATCGTTGCATATATATTTTTGCGACACCAATAAATAGGTACTTAAATTATTAAATATACAATAAATTATGTTTATCTACACATTATTGAAGTATATGCTTTTATTAAATTGTTTAAGTGTAATTATTTGCTGCGAACATATTTTATTTGCCTAATTTTAAAGCATGCAAAAACTTGAAAGGATATAAGGCAATGTTTGAACTAAAAATGTAGAAGAAAAATATTCACAAAATATAATAAGAAGAACTTTCTTCTTGTCTAATTTGACCTAAATTATTGTGATGATACGTTTGCGACAGAAACGCAAAGAATATAAATTATATTTACTAGCCTCGTTTGCTTTGTCTCAATAGTCAATACCTATAATATACAATAAGCTACTAACATACAACTGACTACGATAAGGTAAACATAGTGGAATGGAAGATTTCGTGGAAATAAGTTGAGAAGGTAAGCTATCATAAAAGCTTAGAATGTGTGGCATTAATTTATCCTCCTTTGTCTAGAAGCGAAAATAAATCGTTAATTTGAGCAAAATGTGCCTCTAAGACGACATAACTGTGGAAGTATTTCGTTATTAGCGGACTCGTGCGCTCGCGTTTGGAATGCATAAAATTAAACTAAACATAGCGACCGACAGTTACGAAGTGTTCAATAAATTACAAGAGAACAACGCCCCTTACACCCCATCATACCGCGCATCCCGCACGCTCCAACAAACAGAAAACATAAAAAAACACCTCCCCGCAACGATATAAAAATATTATCTACAAGAAACAATATGGATACTTAAAACTAGTTAACATTGCACTTTTCCTGTGTTACTACAAAGTTTCCGAGTAATACGTTAATGAACTTAAGTTACATTAGTAATATACAAGACAGTCAGTGGGTTGCGCACACACGGCGGCACCTAGTCCCGGCCGATCCGCTTGTGGATCTGCTGGTGCTTGATGAGGTGCGCCTTCTGACGGAACGCCTTCGCGCACACGTCGCAGCGGAACGGCTTCTCGCCCGTGTGCGTGCGCAGGTGCACCTTGATGTTGGACTTGTTGAGGAAGCCGCGGTTGCAGATACCACAGCGGTGCACCGGCTTCTCCTTGCCCAGCAGCCCCGACAGCTCCGCCGACGCCGACGCGAACGACATCGACCCGCCGTGCACGCCGCCGCCCGGCTGCTTGCCCTTCGCCCGGCTGCGCTTGCTCCGGTTGGGCGTGCCGGTGGTGGTGTGCGCCGGCGCGTAGCCCAGCAGCCGCTCCGGGCTGCACGGGTTCTCCGACTTCAGGCTGAGCGCGTAGTGCGAGTAACGGCCGTCGAGCAGCGCGCCGTCCGTCGTCGACACGGCGTTGCCCGGCGGCGACGACGTCGAGATCGCGTCCAGTCCGTAGCTTGTCGAGCTGGGCGCCTCGCGTTTCACGGGCGGCCCGTTCTGCAGTCGGCTCTGCAGCATCGGCATGTACGTCTGCGACAAAATGTGCTGTAGCGTGGAGCCCGCCTGACCGAGGTTCCGCTGCAAAAAGTCGTTGCTCCGCCCGAACTGGCCGGACTCCTTGCCGAAGTCGAGGCTCTGCGGCTGCGGCGGTGGTGAGTCGGGCACGCCGAACTCGGCCAGGTCCTGCGGCACGATCTTGTCCTGCTGGCCGCACGCGCCGCCGATCCAAGCGTCGATGTCCATCCAAGAGTCGCGCGAGTCATTGCGCTCGGGGTCGTCGGGCTGGCCGGGCACGGTGGTGTCGGCGATCGCGGACCCGATGATGGCCGCGATGTCCTCGATGGAGCTGATGTCGTCGAACAGCTTGGTCGGCGGCGAGCAGGAGGCCGCGCACGAGTCGGCCGCGCCGCCCGCGCCGGACTCCGCGTAGGGCTTCGGCGCGGGCGCGTCCAGCGGGAAGGGCTTGATGTCCTCGAGGTCAGGCGGCTCGGAGTCGGCGGCGCACGTGGAGGAGGAGACGACGTCGTGGTCGGCGTAGCCGCTCGGCGTGGGGAAGTTGTTGTTTTCCTCGGGCAGGCGCTGCGCGATGGCGTGGAAGTGGTGGCCGGAGATGCCGTTGATGGAGAGATGGCCGGTGTAACCGGTGAAGGGGGGCAGCGGCTTGAGCTCGGCGAGGGGCGGGGGCAGCAAGGAGTCGAGCAGCTCGTGCGGCTGCGGCGGGTCCAGCTTGGGGTCGAGCCAGCAGGCGCTGAGCAGCAGCTCGTCGCCCGCGCCCGCCGCGCACTTCATGCCGCGCCTCACCGCCACTCCGCCATATTTGGACGCCGCCACCCTGCCGGTGCCGCGAGATCTGCAACAACACACGCACACATATAAAACGACTCTTCTGTTTCTTACGTATGTTTCTTAGACGAACGTCAAAATTCTATTTTTCAAATCTGGGCACAACGGAAAGAAATATTATGCTACTATATTTTTACATGAATTAATTTTATTATTAAACCTAAAAAAAAAATTAAGCTCTATTTTTTTGCCAATGCTAACAGTAGAAAATATGTAAACAATCTTTCGTTTAAAGTAGGTGAATTGTTAAAGAAACCGTTCCAACGATTTGAGAGTTACATATTAAACATACTCCACTTAAGCTTCAAAAATGTGGTTCATTCGGAAGATTCAAAATACTATATTCTCTCTATTTTTTGAGATAAGTATAGACGTAGATAGACATGATATATCACAGCGAAAAACGTAGTCAACTCATTTGCCCTTTTTGGGGTTGTTTGAAGCCATTTTGTGATTTGAGGTGACATTGCTAAGTATCTTGTAAACTTTTCTCGTATAAAAAATTTTGCATATTTCATGCCATAATATTCAGTAATAATTATTCATATCCTATAAGGTCTTAAGATGCATGATCAGATTCTAATGCTTCAAGGACTCTTTGGAGTTTCCTTGGCTATTGATAGCCAACATAATATTATATATGCCGCTCTATGCTGAAGGTTCGCATTTGAATTTGATAAAATGTTTTCTGAAAAACCAACGAGCAGTTACAAATACGTATCGAAAAAGAAAAAGATACAGTTTTATTATTCTGTCCAGCATTGTACACACGACAAAAGATAATGTCGACAGAAATGTTGCTAAAAACTCAATTATTGATTAATTTAGTAGGTTGAGTGCGAAATCACGTCTGCAGTTTCGGTCGCTCCGCTTCAGTAGGCATCGGTGTTGCCGACATTTTTATTCCAATATACAGCAAAACCGTTTCCTTATAATAATTTTGCAAGCGATTGCTCCATCTATAATTGTCGTGCGTTTTGTTGCGAGGCTGTGACTAAATCGACTGCAGTACATGCAAACTAGAGTTAGATTTAACTAATTATGTAATGTGCTGCACGAAATTACAAATGTTTTTAAATGCATCAAGTCTGAAAGGCACTGCACGTTAATTTTTTAAATGTTTCATCCAGAATGGTTAATAGGTGGATCTACGCTACTTGCTCGTCGTCAAGTCAATATTAGTGGTGGCAGGTGGTGGCTAAGGTTGACATAATCTGAACAAATTACGTATATCCGTAATCAGTCAATGAACTAATGCTTCTGATAATCATATATCTAGTTTCTTATCAGGAAATATTATATTATATCTATTGTATACTATGTGTGCCTATCATTTACAATAATTATCATAATATTAACCGTATTATTTAAGTAGACACGTAAAATTTGTTGTAATATTAAAAAGGCTCGCCCAAATTTTTGAAAAATATGCCAACATTTTAAGTGAGTCACGTTTGAAATTCAAACTAGTAATTTTAGTATTACTTTTGACCTAAAACCAACAAAAACCTGCACGCTACAGAAAGCATGTCAAAATTATAATAAAACAGTTGGTATGTAGCGGGTAACAGTAAAATATAATACAGTAGGTTAATGCTGAGCAGATAATTCTAATGCTATTCTGTATAATCTAGGCTTTAATTACTGAGTGGTGACTTAACTAGATTATATTCGCATTGTTAGTCTTAGTGAGGGGGGAGGGGAGTTTGTTAGACTTCTGAGGTTATGGTTGATAGAGATAATATGATCCGGTATCAGAAGTAACAGTTACGATTTTCAGGACTCAAATAAGAGATCTATGCAGTATGCCGTCTATACCAGTTCGAAACTCGAGCTAATTCGAGAGTATTCCGTGCTCACTATGGCGTTTCAGATGCCTGATAATAGAATATCAGTTTCATATCATCGTTTTTTGCGCCCTAATTTTACCCATATAGTAAAAAAAAATGTCCAATGAACTAAACAGTTGTTATTTACACCAATATAGAATTACACCGCGTCACTTTACCAGACCGTAAAGTGACGCGGTGATGCATTTTTAAATTGGCACTAAATTAACAGATTTCAGTTGCGTGAGACGTCCTGCAAATATGTCATATTATCCACACAAATTTAGAAATGCATCTACGCGTCACGTTGCAGTCTGAATTTACCCTTACACGTCAGATACGATGTTTTGCAGAACAATCGAACGTCTTGTATTGAGCAGACGTGCGTCATCGCAACGAGGTATGGTGTATAATGCGCTTTCCCGTTGTGACGACGCAACGAACCGCAAATCGCAACATAGCGTAGCATTACTTTTATGCGACAGTAACTCTATGAGTCACTTTCGTCTCACGTGCTATTCCGACAGCGTCGCTTTTGGTCATTAAGTGTTTGCCGCTAGATTCAAAATATCGTATCCGTACACTATTTTAATCTAAAATTACTAGTATTTAGTTTCGTATGAGTTTTTCATAGTTGATCGTGATATTATGTTTTACGAGCATGTATATTCTTTAACACGAGACGCAGTGGGTCGGGTGGCAGCCGTAGCCGTGCTCGTGTTGGCCAACTGGGCTGAAATGTATGCAATAATATTCTAAGCCTAGCCGGGGGCTAAATAAGTAGCTACCGTGAGCACCACACTCATTCTCAACTTTCCGAAATATCACAGCATTTTTGACAAATCTAAACTCGCTCGAAATATACAGCATATTATATTTCAGTAATGCAACAATGCGGATAAAAAATTATTGCACTTTTCAATTATTAACTTTTGCACGCACCGCGTTGGTCAACCGTTGCGACAGTCACAAAAACGCAGATTTGTCTCGCTGCCAAGTGCGCGGCCTTGGCTTGCGCAGCGCGGGTCGACGCTCGCTGTGCAACCGCGCAAAAAATGTCGCGCAACCAAGAAATTAGACCAATTATAATGATATTGATAGACTATTATAATTGTGTGGTTGATTGTTAAAGCTTTAGCATTTACATCAAATGCTTCAGAAATAAGCATGGGCTGTAACTGTATGGTTCTTTTCACCGGACTAGTTGCCGGTAGTGGTCGTGTTGTCTTGACTTACAAAAGTTAAAATGTTAACAAAATCTACATTATACACCTACTTTGAAAGAAATAATTTCAGGTTGCCTTTAACACGTATATTTGTTGAAGAAAGCAAAAGTTAAGATGACGAAATGAAAATATGATGCAATTTGTAAACCGTATGCGGTATGCTCAAAAGTGTTATAGTCATTAGGTAGCGATACTTCTCGCAACTATTATTATATTAATAGCTGTACCGGCTGTTGTTTTGCCATTTAAAGTATTTCTACTTCATCAGTTGATACAAAATCTTACCCCCTCTTTTGTCCCCTTAGAGGGGTGGGGGGAAAATTGTATACACCAGATGTTAAGTTGGAAAACACAGTTAATAATATAAAGTAAGTTTCCATTGAAGAAAAAAGGAGGAGAAATTTTATACACCAGATGTTGAGTTGGAAGAAGACAAATATATCTGCGAAAACCGTATGCAAATCGGATCAGTAGTTTTCGTGGCAAGGAAAAAAGTTTGATACAAATAGGACCCCCTCTATTGTCCCATTAGAGGGGTGGAGGAAATTTTTAAAACACCAGATGTTAAGTTGGAAGAAGACAAATATATTATCTGCGAAAACCGCATTCAAGTCGGATCAGTAGTTTTCGTGTGATGCTGGAACAAATATACAGACAGACAAACATACAGACAGACAAAAAACTAACCACATTTTGGGCTTCTATAGCGATGTAGTGACACCCCCCGCTTATTATTTTTTAAATGTCTTTAATGTACAGAATTTTCATTTCTACAGTTTTATTATATGTATAGATACCTATGATCTACATAATATTATTACTAATAGTTTGTTCTTATCCAAGGGTCCGTTTTAATATTATAATAATTATTTGCATTTTAAGAAAGGAGGTATAATATACGTATTTGCTTAGGTTCTATTATAAACATGTAAGAGAAAAAGTTCAAACAAATACGCACGTGCCATCCTGTGTTTATGAAACAATACATATTTTGTACATATTATGTTATGTATATTTTGTTTTATGGTCATGATACAACCTACATAATAATATAAAAAATATTATTTTTTGTAAAGTCCAGTGTGGGCTTTTAAAGCCTGAAAGATCTACAGAACTTTTAACTGTAGTTTTCAAGACAATAAAAGTTCAAGCATTAGATTTGGATAGCTCCTTAACATACTGTTTGATTTTTGAAGAGTAACGTTGAAGCTTACTATGATTTTTTTGACAATTATTATTCAACGATCAAGTCACTTACTATAGTCTTATAATCTATATATAAATGCAAAAGTATGACTGTCTCTCTGTATTTTACCTCTTCAAACTTAAAGCGATGAACTCGAACTCTACACTATTAAGTTAAGTATAGCTTTCGAGTCCCGTGAAAGTTATCAAGGATATCATTTTTACCATGGAAAAATGTACAGCTCCCACCATTTCCAATATAGTTAAGACCTTGCCCAACTACCAGAGATGTCGTTAAATCTGCAACCTCCGCGAGAAAGTCCGATTATCCGCTCCGCCGCGCCGCGCCGCGCGACGCACGCGGGCGACGCGGCGCGGCGGGGGCAGTGAAAGTCGTCTCGCTATTGACATTACACTTGACACACATTTTTGTGTTCTCAACGTGTTAGCGAATTAAAAAATGGCGGCTTCTTTGACGAGTCTATAACATGCTAGTGCGTATGGTCTAAGACGTGAGAGGCGGAAGTTCATTGAAGTTTTGCGTGGTAATAATTATGAAGTTTTGTGGCTTGTCTCGAGGCTCTGACTATTAAAAACTCAAGACACAATACTTCGCACGCTTTTTAAATGTTTTTTAACCGACTTCAAAAAAGGAGGTTATCAATTCGACGCGTATGTATGTAATATTTCCAGAACTGCGCAGTTTTTGTATATGTTAGTTTATATCAGCGTCTGAACAAATGTGCCAAATTTCAAAATTGTATGTATGTATGTATGTATGTTTTTATGTTTGTGTTCGCATATCTTCGGAACTACAAGTCCGATTTCAGTAATTCTTTTTTTGTTGTACTAGGTATTGTTCAACTTAGGGAACAGTGCAAGTTTCATCAAAATCGGTTCAGTTGTTTTGGAGATAGGGAGTTTTAAATCTCAATTACGTACAATTGAAGTCGGTTTTATCTTTTTAAAATACAGTTATTTTACCTAAGTCCTGATAGATATATATATTAACAGTGTCTATAAACATTCAAACCAATGGATTGTAATTATCGTCCGAATTCTAAAATATACTGAAATAGATATTAGCAAAATTTATATTATACAAAAAATAAGGCATATAACATAAGGCATATAACATAATATTATTATTATACAAAAAAACAAGGCTTAATAACTACAGACTTTAAAGCGCCTAAAAGAATTTCAATAGCAATACCTTTTATGAAAACTTTTAAGCTATAACCACAAAAAGAAAATAACAGTTTCAAAACTAAAGAGTATATTAACGTTAGTTTATGGTAATAGAACGAGCTCTATGGTTGTTCTATAGTAAATTATACAACCTTATGTTGTAGGCAGAACCTACATTTGGAACACGCTGGGAGAATTAAGACACGCCTCTCTATAACTGATGTTTAATAATAGGTACTATCAGAGAAGTTGATTTCTAGGCAGATGGCGGACCTAAGTAATTTGGTCGCGTTACGTCAAACTTATCCGACCGTTCACAGCTTACATTATGCGCTTTTATAATTCTGGACGTCACGTTATCGTGCACGCCGACTTCCACGATAAAACGTTGGGGACGCTAAATGCCCTTTTGATTTTACGCAACGCGGACGTTTAGAGTGGTTCAGAAGAGTGTAAACATCGTCATGGTCTCTAACGTGCACGTTAGAACGTTATCGTCGATGGAAATTTAAAAGCGACTTCATATATACATTTTACTTTCCTGAGATATCGTTTTTACTGTCCCGATTACCGTCACGTCCAAAATTATAAAAGCGCACATTAAATTGACATAAGCCGACCAACTGACGCAGGCCCATCAACTGCCTAAGAATCAATTTCCTCGATGGTACACACAACTCTTAAATAATTTAAGACTATTATTATTGGGTTTAAAAGTTTTTAGAAACTACTGCGGTGGTCTTTAAGCGTAATAAAGAGTGTAATCTGATTGTGATAGTATCTCCTCCTTGTAATTTAAGGTAAAGAAAAGTAAGTTCATAAAAAACTAACAGTACTTAGTTCGTGAATTAGGTTAATACTTGACATCAAATAAATATTCCGTCAAGTCAAAACTACCCAGCTATGTTGCGATTATTTCCAAACGTAATTCACAAGTTATCTATACATACAATAAAACTGTAAAAATGAAAATTCTGTACATTGAAGATATTAAAAAAATAATAAGCGGGGGGTGTCACTACATCTCTATAGAAGCCAAAAATGTGGTTAGTTTTTTGTCTGTATGTTTGTTCCAGCATCACACGAAAACTACTGATCCGATTTGAATGCGGTTTTCACAGATATATTTGTCTTCTTCCAACTTAACATCTGGTGTATAAAATCCCCTCCCCCCACCCCTCTAAGGGGACAAGAGGGGTTCAGATTTTGTATCAAACTTTTTTCTTTAACACGAAAACTACTGATCCGATTTGCATACTATTTTCACAAATATGTTTGTCTTCTCTCAAATCAACATTTGGTGTATAAATTTCTTCCCCCCACCCCTCTAAGAGGACAAAAGAGGGAGTAAGATTTTGTATCAACTGATGAAGTTGAAATACTTTATATGGCAAAACAACGTTTGCCGGGACAGCTAGTTTACTAATAAATAAATTACTTCGCAATATTATGAGACTTACTTCTAACAGTCTACTCAAAGTTTCAAAAGGCTTCAGGAATTTGCTGAATCTTAAAAGCAAATAGTTCAGTGGTTGTTCGCTAGATGGCGCTCCATTAGGAAATAAAGAATAAAAATTTTAGTTTACGAAAAGTCACAGTCTTTTTTTTTCTAGAATTGTTAAATTATTTTTTGTTGAGTTTAAATTATTAAGCATCAGTCATCATAATATTATTGATGTTGAAAATTGTTAAAATATGTATGCCAAATATTTTCATTTTTTACAAATAACTAAAATGAAGCAAATAACATATATAATTTGACATAACTTAAAAAAACATAAAAACATTTCACAAATTGATTAAAATCTGAACACCTAATAAAACAATATAAATTATTAACCAACTAAAAGAGCATTGTAAATTATTCTATATTTTACTGCTCTATTATTAATTTAAAAAGAGTATAAAAAAGTTGCAAATAAATATATTTACACTCTATTTCTCTCGTATCTGCTTAAATTCTTATATTTATTTATTAACTTAACGATCATTTTGAAAAAGAATTTCATTGATGAATGTGTCAAGGTGTGTGCGCGTTGATGTCTTTTCTCCCAAGAGCGAGACATAATTATAATATTTTCATCATTTACGGTCCATTTCTTTTCGTTGATGGCATAATGATGCTTATTACCGATTTTAGGTCAGAGAGACCCCAGGCTGTATAATGAAACTTTATTTAAAAGTCTTAAAAATGAAAATTATTTAGTTTCAATAATTGCAACAAAATAGTTGCATTTCTTTATTATAATTATAAGATTAAACTAAAATTTATAAATAAAATATTCTACTAATAATAAAAGACGTACAATAAAAGCTTAATAAAGATCAATAGAGCTTAAATCGTTGTACCTAGCCTTGAGGTAGGTTAACTGAAGGCTCTAGTATACAGCCTTTGTGATTCAGCACCGTGAAAATCGAAAACTCGACCGCGGCGTGCAAATTTCAAGCTTATCACGGGCAATTAAAGTTCAAAATGCAATGTAGAGTTCCGACCCAGTGCCGGTAGAGCCACTGACACACTTCCGCGTGCACCGTTAGCCGGCCCCGTTCCGATCTCCCCTCTCTCTCACTCTCCTTTTCGTGTGTATTCGCCGTCTCGCTCTGCGGGGCGACAAATTTCCGATGCGGGCGGCGTGTGGGCCCGTGAGGACTTTTTTAAGATTCCGTTTCGGCATCTCGGTCAATGGGTCGTCGGTATTTTGGGCTTTTTTAACTTATTTTTTTTAGTAACAGCCATTTTAATTTTTTTATTAACGGCCATTTTAATAGTTTGCGAATGCGGAATTATCTCCGTTTCCTATTAACTCGGATTTAAATTTTAAAGAAGGATGGAAAAAATATTGTTAGTTTCTTTTATACAAAATATTTTTGAACTATTCCGATATTAGCATGTTGCTATTGAAAATGTTACTAAATTTTAATAAAACTTTGAAATAATTTTAATGATAATTATTGGTTGTGCATGCGCAATTTAGGTTGCACCTAAACATAATAATAACTGTAATAATAACTGTCTACTTAAATGTTATTTATTTTCCGAGTAATAAAGTCATGTCAATATAAGTTTAGTAAGCCTATGCTTAAGCTTATATTAAATTAAATTATTTCACTTTAGGCTTATATTAAACACATTTCAGGAAAAAAAATTGATACTAAATACATATAAAATAACCAAAATAAAATGTACAGTTCGGGCCGGACCTTCGAATTAGTAGAGTCCTGCCACCGAATGCCGCTCTACATACGAGTACGTGGTGTGGTTACTGAGTGGGAAGCGATACACATTTATTTTGGGGATGCCACGCGGATGTAGAAGTACAATAATTTGTTACGTATAATAATAATGTTCATAGTATGTATTTATCAAACCATTTCTCATAATTATCTTTTATTAATTAAGGGTATCTGAAAATTGTATATGCGAAAGTGACAAGTGTGTCTGTTGTATGACTGTTACCTTTTCACGCCCAAAACACTGAACCGATTTTGCTGAAATTTGGTATGGGGATACTTTGAGTCCCGGGAAAGGACATAGGATACTTTTATCCCGAAAAAATGTACGGTTCCCGCGCCATAAACGGATTTTGGCGCAACGGAGTTGCGGGAGTCATGTAGTACTGCATAAAACTGAACATTTTGTATTTATTTTTACAGTTGGCATTATTTTGTAAAGATTCGATATAAAAATGTGCACAATATTTAGCACAGTTTTTTTTAGGTAATAAAAAATGCAAAGGAAATGCATAGCAACATAATATGCGACAAGCCAAGAAGAAAAACTCTGTGAAAATACCGCTTAGTGAATTCTTTTCAGTTCTTTTTTTAATAGAAAAAGGGTATATTGGAGAGATAGATATTAGAACATATTATTTTCAAATATTTGTTCTTAAAATATTAAAATTAAATAAATATTTTATATTTCATGTAAATGACGAAAAAATATTTAAAACAGCTTTATCTAATTTGATTAAACAGGACTAATGGTGCGCAGTCTACACTATGGTTTAGACAGGACTTTTTTTTTTGTTCAAAAATTTATATTTTCTCCTATCTTATACTATTCTTATATCTTATATATATATTTCGTCTGGAAAGTATTAGGCTAAAAGTTGCTTTTTGTCAAATTATAAAATACATATTACTTTTCATTAGAACTGTACAAGCAAAAAAACTCGTGAGATTAAAAATAGTCCATTGCAATAACAAACACCATAAACATAGAAACGTACAAATCATGGCGCAGTCTAGGTCCTTATCTTACCTTCGCAAAAAAAAAAAACTAAAAAAAAATCATGCGCACACGCACCTCACATAATCGTAGGGGGTCGCCAACATCATCACACACTGGGTCATCACACAACACTTCACCACCACATCCCTCACGCAAATGCAGCACCAGTGCCCAGACAGTGCCCAAAGCCCAGGGCCAACCCCCGGAGTGACCAGGGACAATGGCGAAACGTTTGACGAAATTTATTGGTTTATGACCTTGTTCTATGGTCCAATGGCTGTAAAAGTTCGGAGCTCGTATTGTTTGTCAAAGGAGATAAGTTTGCAATGGGCTCGATGCGAATATCATTATTGACTGGCGTCAAGACTGGTTGTAAGTAAACAAAAAAGTCGATTAAGTTATATGTATTGTCATTTGTCTTATGCATTGTTGAAAATTACGCGCATTGTTTGTTTACTTAACTTTGATTAGGGACGTAGGTAACTGTGTGATGACTAGTAAAGCTTCTTATAGTAGATAGTACTGAATTAACGCATTAACTGCTGTCTTTTGTTTTTAAAAAAGTATACTTTTTCCTTGCATTATACAGTACAAAAATACGCGAGCAGATCCGTTGACACAACATGACACAACTTATTTTCTAAACATAACTTCTATTCATGTGTTATTAACTTATTGAACCCCTAAGCGTCTTGAGTCTTGACGGATATTGTGAAATTTCGCCTGCGTTCAACAATGGTTTTGGTCGACTAAATTTTCAGTTAATTGTGTGATACAGATAGAAAAAGTTAATTTCAAAAAGTTTATATTTAACGTCTGTCGTATCCGCCAGCGCCCAAATAAGATGATTTTATGCAAAATAGTGTATTATTTGTCGTCTGAACCTGTTGGGTAATAAACGCAAATGGGGTAAAATAAAGCGACAATTTAGGGTAAAAGTTAGACAAAAGTAGCGGCATTAGCATACGGGGTGCCGGCGTCTTTGACTATTGTAGTCGGTACCGTTATATTTTTAGATGTTTGTAAACTGTTTATGTTTATGAGTTTATGAGTGTTAGGTAACTGTTATCCTTAGCTACCTAAGGGAAGACCAAAATGTGATGGTTACCTGATAAGATAAAAAAAACTATAAAATGTAGTTAATTTTAAGATTTGCTTATCATAATAAAGTAAAGTGAAAAAGAATTATATGAAGTTTTGTGTGCACTGTGCACTGTAAAACCTGAATTTCACAAAAGTCTATTAAGTACCATTGATGAATAATTAATTACACCTTTCATAGGTTTTAGTTGACTTTGAAGTATAGGTTTAAGCAGTTTCTTAAATTCATACATAAACAACTTAGCTAAATCTAAATATACACCATAACAATAAATATGTATAATGTATAATGAATAAGAACAGTATGGTAGCTATTGATTTCGGTGTCGATGACTTGTTTCAATGAAAAAAAATACTTATACATTACATGTGAAGCTTCACACAAATTATGCAAAATTCTTTCATGTTTCAGAAATGTTTTATTTAATAAGAAATGGCGAGACAATGCTCACACCATACGCTACAACAGATAGCCCTTAAGGCCTTAAGGACGCTATTACAAATATCAGCGATTTTCCGGTACCCTATTAAAGAATTAGGAGTCAAACTGCGAGGATATTTTGGTTTCAAATGAAAGATAATATATTCATCTTCACGACTGTACCATAAAAATTCTATAGCCGCATACAAAATTTTCACATAAAATACGTTTTAACCATCACAATAATCGCAAAATATGAAAAAATGGGGTCTGATTAGGTACCTTAATATCTAAATACACTGAACTGAGAAAAATAAATATACAAAAAAATTGTTGCTTATTTAGTCCTCTATAAAGTCCGCTAAAAATTTTATATAAAAATAAACAACTTTTCCAGTTATAAGAAAAATAAGAAAATTTCTCAAATTTTTTCATACATTTTCGCCATATCAAGAACGCGGCGAGCATCGTAACCGCCACTGTACAAGGCGCGCTAATATGAATCTTATTTTAATGTCATTAACGTCGATATTCGTACTGACAGACATCCGACCTGCTAATTAAAAAGTTGGAGCATTCTTAAGTAAAGGGCCATGAACAATGCACACTGCACGTGTATGTATGCAAACTACTGCCCTTCATTTACATAAACTTTGACGAATTGTGGATTTATGAGTGTCGGTAGCGGAAAGGGTTCCAAATTTAAAAAAAGTTGCAGAACAAAACGTTTTTGTTAAAATGAAGTAAATAGTGAGTTGTCTTATCATATTTATGGTAAAATAATAAAAAAAACTGATTAATATGTAGAATATTCTATCTGTCGATCGCGGATTCTTGGAAATCGATTGTTATTCTGTGGCTATCGCAGCCCACTTGGGCCGTTCGGGATTCGATAAGTTAAAACATGTTTAACAAATGTCTGTCAAATGAGCATGTTGAAAATGATGCATGATATTGTACTTAGGCTTTATAAAATATAATTAAAATCCTGATATGCTAGTAGCCTATCTCTTGATTTTCTTATCAGTTCTTACATCATTATATAAAAGCTGCATGCAATGAGTGCATAACGACGCATTTTACTATTTTTTTAAATGTGACTTTCTGAATTAATTAAATAATATTCTCTAAGTTATTTATTTGAATGTATTTCATTCAAATAAATATTATTAATTACTGAAGGTGTGCGTATCAGGTGCCACGATATTTAATTTAGTTTATTAATTTTAATTAGTGTAATTAAATAAATTAAACATGGCAACCGAACTGACCTTACACGATGCAAATATTATATTTTATAATAAGCTTTTGCTACAAAGTTACTTGGTTACACAGTTATTTTGAGAACCACTTCTTATATAACATAGGTAATTATAATACATAGACATATTGACGTCTTTAGTTCAAGAGCATGTTTTTAAGCGGTTTGATGACCAAATGGAATGTTTTTAACATGCAATACATTAACTTTAAGTATAAAATTAATATATTTTGTGACCGATATAATAAATTATACTATCAGTCAATTTGATTCCTAGGAAGATGGCGGTCAAACTCATCCGATCACAGCTAACATTGAATTGACATAAGCCGACCAAACGACGTAGGTCTGTCAACTGCCTAGAAATCAATTTCCTCGGGTATACAACACACTAATATAATAACTAAAACACGTTAGCAAAACACGCCTCCTTTCTCACTAGAAAAACAAAAAAATTAAACATAAAAAATCCCGGAACATCGATAGTTCCCGTTATCTCCAAATCTCCGGTATCCCACAAAAAAAGCGGGCGTTGACCTATCCCGGTCCCGGGTCATCGTCCGGGATAGCCCGGGGTGAGCCGGCCGCTGACCCGCGCGGCCTTGACGGGGCGAGAGGACTAAAGGCCCTTAAAAAGGTTTGGGTCGATGTTACAACTCTACTGTGTATCATAATAGACCGGAATGTTTGTAGGCCCTAGAATTTGAGGTTTCCGACGATGTAGATACAACTTTACTCTACTATTAACATATTAACAAGCTGTCACAAAACTAAGTGATAACACTTTAGGGCATTTTTTTCCGAAAGGTTCTAAGCTACTAGTCTGGTTAAGACCATGGCAGTTTAATCGTGGCTATAACTTCGACGACCTCTGTGGCTCAGTTGGTGGGCTGTTGGAGTTAACTTTAACCCAGATCTGCGCAAGTGGGCCTAATAATATTGTGATTTCAGATGACATTAAGTACATTGCAGCGTTACGATACATGGGAGTAAAACTTTTATAACTATTCCGCATGAGTGTGACATCAAGAACACGTAGACGGAGGTCACTTTACTGTATTAAAATTGTATTATAAATTATAATATAACGGATAACAGAGAATGGTCTAATAAGAAACGATTCATTTGAAATGCCTTAAAATGTTATGAAACCTAAAGACTAGTAAACAGGATGCTTGTTGGATGAAAATAATTATTGAAATATGTGTACCGACTACCGGGCATACTGCAGACTTGTCGTAGTTTTGGCAAGCTTTACGTATTATTCTTTCACCTATTCGTGAAGTTACAGCTTGTACACTTAAGTATTATGTAAATAAACAAAGTGAGTACATACTACGTACATAATATTATAATAATTCCAATCATTTATTTTAAAATAACGCGCCCTTTACGCACAGCTGATTTAAACCAGGTGTAATATTAATAATTATTATAATAATATTAACATTCAGTTAATGATTTAAATGGCAGCATCTGTATTATTTGCGGACAAAGCAATTAAATTAAATTAAATAATCGGCCAAGTGCGAGTCGAACTCGCTTACGAAGGGTTCCGTACCGATTTAGAGTTTACCGTTTTTACCCTTTAGGTACGGTTATGGGTATGGTTTTTACCCTAAAGGGTAAACCCTTAAATAAAAAGTAGCATTTAAAACTGAAATTTTCTTGAAAAGTAACTACTTATTTAGTAGATTCAACAATACTTAAATAAGGTGTGATTATTAAAACTTTATGAAATTTAAATGAGGACATAACACTTTATACGTTTTTATAATTTTTCGGTTGTTAATTTCTTTCATAAAGTTTTTATCACCATATTTGTTAAAATATTTTTATGTACATATTTACAAAACAATATAACACTTAAAAAGTTTCTATCTTTAATTCGGCTTAAAATTCTTTATTTTTTATTTCTAATCGGAATCGAATCGCAGAACTTCTTTGTAATTCGATGAACTCAGCCATTGAAACATAACTTACATGAAATGACCACGTGACACAAACCAAATATTATTTGTGTCGCACAACACTTTTACTTGGCAAATAGAAACCCGCCACCCTTATTACAAGGACGTAGAGTTCATATTGCCGAATCTGCTCTTACCTTTCGCGAGCGCTCGCTAATACGATTTTCACGTGTGTGTTTGTATAGCTAGTTAGTCGCCGTGACTTTGTCTATTTCGGGTTCATTATCATCATCAGCGTGACAGCGAAAAAACCAATAAACAACGAAATTATTTCAGCCTATTTTTCTTTTGTTTGTGTTAAATAGATGTTCACGACTATGCCTATATTAATTACCTGACTAGTGAGTATGCTAGGAGGATTAGTTTTAAATTTTTCGAGAGTCTGTGGGTTGTCATGTCCATCTATCTGTCTGCGGGTTGTCAAATTGAGCTCAAAAAGAATATTTAAATTCCTCTCAGTTTTAGTAGCGGAAATTGGTACATCAATGCAATGGGGTGTTTTATAAAGTTACGTTAGTTGGACTCTGTAAAGGATTTTTGTATCATTCCACAAAAAAATTCATATTAAGTTATCAATGCAATCATGTTCTTTAGATCATTTAGAACAAGATTGCATTCATAACATACAAAAAATTGTGGGTTAGTATACACAAATGCGACCAGTTTAAAAAATATTCTAAGGTTCCAAATCATAATATTAATACGCGAGCGAAAAACTTTGGATTCCTTTTGACGAAAAATGCGGAAACGTAGGTGAATCAAATGAAAAAATCAGCTGGTTAGGGTTCCGTTTTAGGGTTCTGTAATCAACAAAACTTGGTTGACTACAGTACCCTAAAACGGAACCCTAACCAGCAGATTTTTTGTATATTGGTTATTATTATTTAAGAGTAGCCTTGTCCTACAAATAAAACAATCCATATTTTAGGACCATCAAGTCAAAATATGAAATCCTTTCTATCTCTGTTAGCTACCATTTTCGAGATTTTTCGAAAATAAAAATGTTGTTCGTCTTATCAAAATGTATTCACAAAAAATTAGCTTGTTAGTAATCACAAAAAAATTTGTTCTAGGACACCCTGACTAAGTAGTTCTAATGTCGTTGAAACTAAGGTCGAATTTCAACCATTGGGCGATCTCTAGTACTATTAAGCATACATGCGAAATAACTATTGAAGCGAACCAGAGTAATAGCTTCCTGCAAAAGACATCAACGCGCTCTGACTTCTAAGAACAACTGATAATATCGTTCATTCTTCAGCTGACTTTAAAGTGCTCGCATAGCATTGCTTCTAGAGATGAATGAATGAATGGAAATAATTAATCTTGATAATTTACGATACTTAAAAAAGTGTAATTTTTTAAATCGATACTAATATAATAAATCCGAAAGTGTGTCTGTCTGTCCGTCTGTCTGTTACCTCTTGACGTCCAAACCACTGAACCGATTTTGCTGAAATTTGGTATGTAGATACTTTGAGTCCCGGGAAAGGACATAGGACACTTTTTATCCTGGAAAAAAAGTACGGCTCCCGCGCGATTCACGAAATTTGGCGCAACGGAGTTGCGGGCGTCAACTAGTATAATATATGTATTTAAATAATTTATACTTTTGCGTAAAGGTGCTCCCTCACCGGGAGCATTCGCGAGTAATGTAACATTATAGATTTACATTACACGCGAATGCTCCCGGTATATTATTAGATATTAAGTTAAGGATTTACACTTTCAAACTAATTAGTATGAAACCAAAAATATAAGAGTACTTAGATGTAAAAATATATAAAAAACTAAAAAGATCACGAAAGTGTAATATTTATTCATAATCTATGAGACTTGTACAAATATAATTCGTAGTTTAGGAAACAAGTGTAATGTTTAAATTATTGTTTAAAATGTTTAAATACATTAATTAATCAAGATGTATTTCACTTGCATAGTCCTTGTTTACTAGGTTTTGCTAGCTTTAGACATAACTAGGTGAGGTTAAAACTGCGTTTCCTAGACTGCTCTGTGCGAATCTGTGTTATTGTGGCCTACAATAACTGAATAGTAAATTTATCTTCCAGATAGGGCTGAACAGAGAACATATTATGCTAAAACTAGCGGTAATTGTTTAGAGATTAACTGTTTTGTGATTGCATGATTGTTAGGTTTAAATAAAAGTTAAATATTAATCTAACTCCTGATAAATGGTACTAAATATTTATTTAATAAACACTTCATTTTTGAAATTGCGATCTTAGTCACGATGTGCACTTTTTAGGGTTCCGTACCCAAAGGGTAAAAACGGGACCCTATTACTAAGACTTCGTTGTCTGTCCGTCTGTCTGACTGTCTGTCTCCAGGCTGTAACTCAAGAACGGTAATAGCTAGAGATTTGATATTTTCACAGATTATGTATATCTGTTGCCGCTATAACAACAAATACTAAAAATAAAATAAAATGAATGTTTAAGGGGGGCTTCCATACAACAAACGTGATTTTTTGGCCTTTTTTGGTGTCTCCAGGCTGTAACTCAAGAATGGTAATAGCTAGAGATTTGATATTTTCATAGATTATGTATATCTATTGCCGCTATAACAACATATACTAAAAATAAAATAAAATGAATATTAAAGGGGGGCTCCCATACAACAAACGTGATTTTTTTGGCCTTTTTTGCTCTATATCAAAAATGTCAAAAGGTTAGGTACTTGAATTTTTCACAAAATCCTTAGTTATATGTGTACTTTCATATTTAATAATAATATTAAAATAAAATAAAGAAATAAGGGGGGCTCCCATACAAAAAACACAATTTATGGCTTAATTTTGTTGCTCTATATAATGGTACGGAACCTTCGTGCGCGATTTCGATTCGCACTTGGCCGATTTTTTCATAAAAAATGTTATACATTTGAACACGTGATCTGATTGAAAATTCGCAAGAATGAAAAAGAAATAGTAGACCACCAGCACTGCATGAGAGAGGAAATAATATACCCTGCCCTTTTTTAAATGTCTGCCTACTCCTTTTCTCTAATGAAGAAGTGCAACCTGTTTTTTATTTAAAATATTATTATATTGTAACTAATTGACCCGGTGAAAACTTCCCTGGACTTCCACTAATATTTTAATAAAATAAACTAAATCCGTTAGTTCTCGAGGTTAACCGAGACAAACAACATTTAAAATTTGAAGGCTAACAAAATAAAGATTGTACCAACCCTATGCAATTGTATTAAATTGTATCTGTATATAAAGTATAGAAGGCCCCAGCTGTGACACTAATACGTCGGTCCTGTGACTGACGACCGCGGATGTAGTCTCTGTAGTCTGTACTCTATTACTCTGTGCCCATTATCACGGCCAGCGGTAATAAACTTGACTCTCTGGGATAGTCTATGTACTTTACATAACCCTTGATGGATGTGGTCTAGTCCTAGTGGTTAGTCTTTAGATAGAAGGACCTTTGTAGGAGAGGTAGATTACGTCACTTATGTATATGTACCATCGAGGAAATTGATTCCTAGGCAGTTGACAGACCAACGTCATTTGGTCGAATCGTGTCAATTCAATGTTAATTGTGATCTGTCGGCTGGGTTTGAAGTAACGCGACCAAATTACGAAGGCCCTCCATCTGCTTATAGGAATCAACTTCTCAGATAGTACGTCATGTCTTATTGTTTAGATTAGTTATTTGTTTGTAATTACTTGATTTTAGAAATTAAACAAATGATGTGACTACTTTTTGAATATTCTGATAGCGTCAAAATCTGACTGAAAAAAAAGTATAGGTAGAATTGAATTCAAAAATTGAATATCCTTTCATTCAGTGTTCTGCAAACAGCAAAGTCAGGCTAGTTTGTCATAAATGTCTGATCATGGCCAGTGGACCAATCATATTATACGAGATATTGGTGCGATAAAGGCAGCTTGTTAGATTTTCTGAGGTGTAAAGAATAATATGATAAGATGGCTGGCACAACGGCCACAATTTTTTAATGAAATAAACGAGCAAACGGTTCACCTGATGAAAAGCAATTGCCGTCGCCCATGGACACTCGTAAGATTAAAAGAGTTGTAGGTGCATTGCCGGCCTTTTAAAAGATACGCTTTCTTCTTCAAGGTTTATCTTTTTTTAATATCCCGTCATAAAGATGCGGCCCGCCCCTCTGCGCCTCTACAAAATGTGCGCTATCCTTTAGTGGGCAATTTCAATTTTAAAATTTGCCACGTCTTGTTTTTAATGAAAACCTTAGAGCTTAGACCAAAACTCCGACTTCCTTAGTTTTGACCATCTGGTGCTAAGTTTATAATATTATTTAATTTTTGTCAATTTAATACAAATTATAATCTCTAGTAATTAATACTAATTTTTGGTTTTTGCCAATAAAGTATAAATAAGTTGTTATATTTAAATAATTTGATAATCACTATGCTGTTATTCACTCTTATTTAAATATACATATTTGTTTATAAATTATTATAAATTATCATATTTTATAATAGCAATTTTGTTATAGAGAAACAAATTTTGTAGCATTATTCTTCTTCTTAATCTGGTTAAAAAAGTTGCTTATTTATCTTAGCGAGATGCCCTAACTTTATGCCCTCGTCTAATAAGGATATAAAATTCTTAAGTTATGGAGTTTGTTGCAGCTTGGCAGATTTTTATGAAATTTTGTGTGCATATGGGGTAGATCTGAGAATTTTTTGTATCTTAAATAACTATAACGAAATAACATAGTCCAACCTTACGATTATATATTAGTCAGGTGTTCCCAAATAAAATTATGATCAAAATCTATGTAATTTGGGTTTTTTTTACTTTTTCGTTATGCTATTGTCGTTTAACCTATAAATGTCTTTACATTTCATTCGACGCAATTTTCAAATTAAATTTAAAATTATATAAGTAGAACATGTTTTGTTTGCCACTTCGCAGTAAAAGTTTATTGTCCACTATCGTTAAGTGTCAATTCCTCGTGCACAAACCAGCTAAAAGCAACTTAACTTATTCAAATCGAGTAGAAAGGACAATAAATATATCGATCTGGTTTAACCGATGTTTTAACCGACAGTTGATCGCTAAACCGTTCAGGTTACAGTTACACGAAAACTGTAAATAAGCAATTAAAAAGCGTTTACATTACACGTAAATTTGTAAAATTGTTAAGTGTATAAATAAATTAAAATATGTACTTTAAATAATTTATGTATTTGTTTATTATGTTATAGCTCACAGACAAAAACTACACCCAATAAATTTGTGTACAGGAATCGGCTTAGTACAAATAAGTATCTTTTAATTCTTTTAGATGATATCTTCACCCGTAATAAACTTGTGATTACTGTTAGTATTTTAATATTTCTCTAATATTTTATTCGAACAAAAAACCTGCACACCAAACTTCTCTCGTTTCGTGATTTACAGGATAAAAACTATTATTTCTTTTCCAAAATTCAAAGTATTTGAAAGGGATATAGATTAGATTTTTCTCAAGTAATTTCATTTATTGAACTTAGAGATTAAAGAAGTGATAACATACAGAAAAACACACACTTTTACATTTACTGTTTATTTTTTTATTTTTTGACGTTTTTAGAAATAACTACCGTTTCAAGTATATTTGATAGTGTAACAATGTTGGTCGTACAATTAGCTCGTCATATCGTGTCCACTGTCAACAATGGCGCGGACACAATCGCTAACGGTACAGCCGCGAATACTTACACGGCCTGCTGCTTCTGCCCTGCTGGCTGACAAAACCTAATTGTACTCGTTAAAACGACAGGGACTTGTAGTAATTTATGTCGCTATTTACCTTTTTGCACTGTTATTGTTATGCGATAACTTACGTTGGATAGTTTTATCAGTGTCGAAACTCGCTTATTAATGTCACTCGGTTTTAGATTTTTACAAATGTTTCATGATGACGCCTCACGACGTTAGCCAATGATTGGTCAGTATAAACAATTATTACGAACATAATAAGGGGAGTTTTTATTTATGATTTATCATTATAATATTCAATTCTGCAGTACTATAGATGAAAGCGTGGATGGTAATCATGGTGGTCGATTCGATCAAAGTATGTATCTCTAAATACTACCTGAATATAAGTATTTCAGTGAAAACCTACACGTAGTTTTACAAAAGACGACAAAATTGGGCTCTATTCTTTATATGCCTCGAATTTCACCTGAAACTCAAACCCTATTACTTACGCTTTAAACAATATGTTGCGATCGAGAAGCCTACGATCGAAGCGACTTTCGATAAATGAGAATCGGCCAAGTGCCATTTTTATTCGTGAACAGACCACCTTAACTTCATGCCCTCGTAAAATAGATGTTAATATAATTACGCGGGAACCGAATTCGTAACTCGACGACGCACCACCTTGTGACCCGACAGGTGCGAGCGCCCAAATGTCACGTCTTTGTTGCAAAGTCGGAATGACATAGGTCAGCCGACAATGTACAATGATGATGATTGTTAAACTTTAAGGTTTACAAAATATTTGTGAATATGGATGGATTGATGAATGGTATGTCCATGCAAATAGTAATGGATAAAAAATTAATGGATTTTTGTGAAATGCGTGGTAGGCCTTGTTACACATAATATGACATACCTAGCAGAGTGGTGAGACAGTGCTCTCGGCCAATCAAATTGTCTATTTGCACTGTCTCGCCACTGACTAACCACTCTACTCGGTATGTGTAATCAGGCCCTTATATACAAGACACTTTTATTCTTAATGCTGATTTACGCGAGCTGCTCCTTGCGCATTTACAAGATGTAACAATTTCAGACCCCGATTTGTTTAAAAAATTTTAGAAAAACGATGTAATTTAAAAATATTTTTAATATTCAAATGTTAGAAGGTAAAACACTTTAAAGGTGCTAATATAAATAGAATGACCAATGATGAATATTTTGCCCTATGTACTAAATTTTAACCAGAAATATATTGTATTCTTAAAACTAGTCTAGTAGTTAAGCTGTGTTTTGTCTACGGTTATTATCGTATGATTCATACATTAAACAAATTGTTTTTCAATAATTATTAAATCCAAGGGCAGTAGGCAGGTGCTGGCGATACATTAATTCGACAGTGTTTATTGACTCGGTAATCTTGTATATTATGTACTGTCATTGAACTGAGGTGTAATTAAAACGTAAATTTTATACTCCCACTGCGAATTTTAAGTAGTAGGATGTGTTTTTGCCATATCAGGAAATAGGTTAGATAGTTTCGACGACCTCTGTGGCTCAGTGGGTAGCACGTTAGTAGCTTAAGCCGGAGGTCGCGGGTTCGAATCCCGCCGACGGAACAAAAAGTTTTCAAAGTTCCTGGGTCATGGATGTGTATTAAATATATTTATCAAATAATAAAAATCTTAAATATATGTATAGTATAAAAAGTATTAAATATATTTCCGTTGTCTGGTACCTGTAACACAAGTCCTTCAGGTACTTAGCATGGGGCCAGACTGACGTGGTGTGAAGCGTCCATAGATATAAAATAAAAAATTATTAAATATCCCCAAAGAAAGATTTTCCGAGTTGTCATTTCTGACATATTTATATTATGTCACGACTCACGCCGATCTGAGAATCGTTAAAATCCGATATATGTACTAGAAACTAGATTGTGCTCTGTTTGACCCGCTACAACATTTTTGGGTGTGAAAAGTAGTAAGCTGATACTCAAACCTACCCGTATTCTTTATTCTTATTTACACACAAAATTATAGATTAAAAAGGTATATTTTCGAAGGGGCTGTCAAAAAACACTACGACACGAGAATTTTTAATATGTAAGGTTACGAAAGTGCACTAAATGTTTCGAATTTCTTTGCACTTGCCAGACTTGGACTGAATAAAAAATTACGACTAAGGCTTCTTACAGACGAATGGCACTTTCCAACGGCAGATAAAATTGCAGCCGTCGACATTTGTCGACGGCTGTCGTAGGCTGTAGTTGTATCTCCCCCCGATGGTTGCTCGCCTTGTCGTGGCGGTGGGGCTCTAGTAACCGCGGCTTGGACAACCGCGGTGAAGCGAAGAGGCAACCAGGGCCGGCCGGTGTCGCCGCCTGGCCCGAGGAGGGCGCTCCCAGCGGACTGGAGGAGTCCACTGCGGATGCGCACCGAGGTGGGGCCGCAGAGGAAGAGGCAAGTAGGTATTACGATGCGCCGCTTGCCCTATCCTCTGCGGCCGAGGTGTGGTCGGTGGCAGAGCCACAGACCTGATCTGCCACATGGCCTCCAAGTAGCAGACTCGGGGGGCGTCTGCTACAGCCCTGGTGGGGGCCGAGGAGGAGGGCGCACGTGTTGTGCGCCCATCGTGGAGTCTTCGTACCGCTGGCGGGGTCGCGGATGTGTGGATCGTTCCCGTGGCCCCGTCAAAAGGCGGCGTGGCGGAAGATGGGGGGGGGGTTTTAGTGGGTATACCGTGGTCTCATTAGCTACGGGAGTCCCACATCACCGCTCGGGTCGCCCCCTGCGCCTGGGTGGTATGCGTAATGCATTTCCCCCTCCGGGAAAAAAAAAAAAAAAAGGCTGTAGTTGTATCTGCCGTTGGTAAGTGCCGTTCATCTGTACGAAGCCTAAGTGGTATCGATTTTTCATTCATGAGACAATGGCTCAGTTTGAGAAACTAATTATTCATTCATACATAATACTCAATGAGAAACATATAAAAATAAACTTTCTGACGCAGTTGGGTTTTAGTTTTGTTATTTTGATAGGCATTCATCAATGGAAATTATCATTAAATCAAATAATAATAATTGTCAGATTTTAACGTGTATTGTCTTAACGCATGTTACGCATGTGCAACGCAATTAATTATTATTATTATTATTAATATTTTAAATATCCTCAAGTCAATAATAACTCATCGAAATTCCATTTCATTATTCGCATCATTACGACGTGTTCCAAAACTATCAATTCTGACTCAAACGACTTAACCCAAATCAGTCACGACTCCATTTAACATTCTAATAAATTATGACAGGCATAGTTAGCATTTTTACAAACGATACGTGACTTTCACCCACACTAATATCTACCTTATCTTCAAGGTTGTAGAGTTCATTATCGGTTTGAATATCGATCTATTAACATAAGAGACGCCGCGCTTTTGACAAGGTGTATTTATAATCAGTTTAATCAATAAATCCAGTGATCCGTTACCCAGGTTTCGGAGGTATAATTTATTTTAATAACTACGTACGTACAGTTATTATCATGTTAGTGAAATTATGTTGTTAGATTCGTGGTGGCCCCGTCCCGATTCAGATATGGTCCAAACTCCAAACCATGTTGCTAGTCATAAAATTTCATATACCCAATTTGACATTTTAAACGAGTGAATAAATAGAAATATAATAAATTAGCTTAAATTTTATTTAACGTATTATATAATATAAAATTAATATTTTATAGTATCTATAAGGATTTATGAGTGGCTTTCTGTTTGTCAATACGAACTAGTTTGGTATATTATCTAACGGCTTTATCTAATTCATACCTTCTGTACAATTGTACAAGTAACAACTGGGTACCTGAAAATATTTGATTCAACCCTTTTCAGTAGTGTTAATCTGCAAAGTACATTAAAAGATTGTCTATCAGATCGGGAAACTACTGTAAAATTTCTAAGGTTAACTGGATATTATTCTGTAATCTAATGTAAACTTGTAGTCGCTAATGACCTTCGTTGTTTAAGCGAGTTAAAATAAATAAATTAAAAAAAAAATGTACTTCGCAGGTGACCTTCAAAGCCTCACAAAATGTGTGTGTCAAGTAAAGTTTTGTTTGTGTGATAGCACAGTTAGGAATGTGCTGTGTTGTCACTCTTCACGTTTTGGGTCACCTGCAAAGCGCAGACTTACATGTCTTGTTAATGACATAATGAACAGAGGTAGAGATAATCTTCATTATAATATGCCTTTATGAATGTCGATTATCATAGATACTATTATAGATACTGTATTTATCGATACACATTTTGCATGCAAAAACATTGCTACAGTTTTGATGGCGTCTGCCATATCCAAGTATTGACATCGTTGCTTTCGCCATGCCAATCTAATATCTTCAATCAATCTTAAATCTATGTCTGTAAAGTGATAATACACCTATTATAACCTATTATTATGAATATTGTTTTTAGTGGATACTGATATAAAACTGTTTGTTTTAAAAACATTTTAAGGCAGTAAATGAAAGATTTTCAGAAAGTTATGTATTTCACTGATATAAATTATTATCAGCTATCGTTAGTCATCATTTTATGTAAGTAGAGTTTTGTAATATAAAGTCACGTACTTAAATATTATTTTTATTATAATATCATGTAATTAAATATATCTTGTAAAAAAAGCAATTTAAAAAGGCAAATAATATGGCCTTAACATGAGTAACGTCAATTGAGGTTTTAAATATTTAAAAACTTTTATACCAACCCACCACAATACTCAATTTGAACAATAAACACAGGTTCATTTGCCTATTACAACGAGGTAGCGGTAAAATCTAGCCTAAATACCATAATTTAAACGTTGTAGAGGTTTGATATAAATATATAATATAGCTGTCAAACGCGTAACGGACGTCTGAATATGTTCATTACTTCTTGATTGACGATTGTGGACGAAAATTAAACTGTATAAATATACAGGAAGAATTCGTTAATATTAAGGGCCTGTTTCACCACCTCCTGATAAATGTCGAATAGGCTATCCACCACATAACTTGACAGATGACGTATGGAGAATCTGTCAAAAAAGTTGTGAATAGCCTATTCGGCACTTTATCAGACCAGTGGTGAAACATGCCCTAAGTCTTGCTTAAAATATTCAGAGGAATCGCTAAGACTTTGTAACTTGGGTCCTACCCCTCCTACCAAGGTAAATAAGCGTATTGGAGTTGCCTATTTACAGGGTCATCACCCTGTAAATGGGCATTAGCAAATTATTACAGGGTGTAACAAAACTAAGTAACAATACTTTAGGGTGTGTATAGTTCTCCTAAATAGAGTTCGCTGTGAAAGAAGCAGCGCTGAAAGAGTAACTTTTTGTTTTGTTACACCTTGTATAAATCTATTGACGTTGTCAGAAAATGTGCCATCCGATTGGATTTCAATATAATCATGGTCGCACTGTTCCATGTACAGATGAAAATATTAAGATTCTAAAACAAAAAACTTATTAAAATAGTTCAAATCCTCAACTAATGTCAAGGCAAAATAAAGGAATTAAGAGGTTTATGGATGTAATATTTATGAAGTATGAAACTTTTTCGTGGTTTTAGGTTTTCAATGTCATCTAAGGGTGAGTTGCACCAGAGGCGCAGTTAAATTTAAGGTTATCATCAAATATGGCGTCCAAAATGGACTTTTACTATGGATTTGACAGTTCATTTGACTTTTTGTTATGGTTAAAGTTAAAGTAAGTCGATGCAACCCACTCTAACAGTTTTTTTCACACAAAGAACCTTGCATCGTTTACAAAAACCATCACACAACTTCGACTGAAATGATCTAACGGCGTAAAGGGTAACAAACTTTTGGGATTATCGTCGGTTCAGTAACATCGGTTTTTATTCCCTCAGTATCTAGCGGGCAGTGTCCTGCCCAAACCGAACAGGTTTCGTAACGGGACTCGACCTCAATACTTTTTACCGGTACAGGACTTCTAGATGAATATGAATTTTGGGGTTTTAATATAGCTCGAAGCTTCCATCTTGATTTGAAACGTCTGAAGTAGCTTTTCCAAATTCCAACTAAGAAGAAGATTTGTATCTAATGAAAATGATGTACTTAAATTATGTATCTATGCTTTAGTAAATTCTAAATTTAGTAATTATAGTGTTTCTATTGAATAAAATTACGTACCAACTTTTCTTCTTCAAAGTTAGCTAAGTAAATGTTAATCTCTTTAGTATCATGGTTGTTTCTGTCACTTAAATTTACGGTTAGTTAGTAAAATACAAATTGGTAGCTAAGGAAATCGATTGACCTATTCGATGAACAAATTTTTTCTAAACTATTGAATGGAGCTCAGATTTACATTTTTCATTTCATAAATACTCTTAAGAGGGAACGCGGGTACGGCAAAATTTGAACGAAGAAACTATTGCCATCACGCTTCACCCTGCGCTGGCACGTGTATTGTGATAGAGACAGATACAGTAAATCAAGGTAAGGTATTCCTCTGATTCCTCCTTCAAAATAGAGCGTTTTTATTTTATCTCAAAAATCTTTCAAATTTGTTTTATGGTCGGTTGATTGGCGGGGTACGGAACATTCATTTTTTGCGATTTTTGAAGGGTCATATTTTTTTAATTATTAGTAAATTAAAAAAAATATCGAACCTAGAGGCATAGCTATCACAGATCCCAATATTGTATCAAAAAATCATTTGTCTAGAGTCTAGACGCATTATCCAAGGAGGAAATTGGGGAATACGTTTGTATGGAAAAAAAGTGTTAGTGTATGCTCTTAAGTCTTAACCCGCTCGCACTAGTATGGGTTAAAATTAGTAATGCTCAACAAACTGTATAATGATTCATGACATTATCTCTATTGATTTTCGTATTTATTAAGGGCATCATATTTTGACAAACCGTTCAATAACCGAGACTTCTACGAGTGAGCTTTAGGGTTAGTTAATAGTTTATTTCGAGGAGAAACGAAACGATTGTCGACTTGTGAGGCTATACTAACTTTAATTTTGAAATGAACGCCTCAGATTGGGACTTCTATACGGTTGTAATGCATATTTTGTTTACTGACGGCTAACCCATAAAATTCTGTTGAATTATGAATGCAATCTTGCTCTAAATGATCTAAAGAACATAACTGCATTCATAACTCAATGGGTAATTTTATGGGGGTGGTATACAAATGCTTAACAGCGTCCATCTGTGCCTCGTTTCGTTTTAGTATAAACTGACTCATCTAACCTAGGTATAAGAGAAATATAGAGATGTTGAGACCTGCAGCTAGTGGCGAGTGCTCTCCATGTACGAAGTCCCGCGGCGCCGCACCACGCACACTCGGCCGCGGTATGGTGTTACCTGGAATAACGAAAACATACATTAACCAACTGGAAAAATTGAGCAGCTTCTTCTTATTCTTAAAAGTTGAGCATATCTCAATTAAAGTTATATATTCTTTTCATGCACTTATTCTACTTTTATTAATTTATTTTATTAAAATAATGTATAAACTACCGGTTTCGATAAAATCATCATCACCTGACGAAATGATGAAATATGAATTTCAACCAAGAGGTTACAGTACATTAAATATCAAATTTCTCAATTATGCTTGTATGTAGATTGTACATTCCAAGATTATTCGATAAAGAATATGAATACCATTTTTCTAATACAGTGGTTCTTAACCTTTTCAGAGCCGTTACCTCTATGGCCTGTTAGAGAAACTAATTTTACCCCCCTTTAAAAATTTTTAGAGAACAATACAGCAATTATAAAATACTTTATTTATTAAGTGTAAATATTAGTGTGAAGGTTGATTATTGTTTTAAAAACTCGCAAGTTTTTTAATATTAGGTTCAGTTACACTCAACGCGCATCTCATATCATGCTTCACGTTCAGACGGTTTCTGGCCTTTGTTTCTAATGTAACGAGTTGAGAAGCCGCTCTCGCATCTATAAGTGGTAGCAAACGGTACCAATATTTTCAGAGCTCTATCAGCAATGACAAGGTATTCTGTAGCTGTTTTTCTCCAAAATGTTCATCTTATTCATCTATTTTAGGTACCACCTCTGTTCCCTATAGAATAGCTGTTTTACCCCTGCAGGGGTAATTACCCCCAGGTTTGGAACCACTGTTCTAATAGAATTAATGAAAACGATATAATATGTAATAATAATGTAATCGACTGTTAATTGATGTGGTCGCTATAATTAACCATATTTATTACAAGTGACATTAAATAAATAAAAAAAAGTTGTTACGGGTTAGGTTAGAAGATAACTCTTACAGCTGTAGGTACTTTCTATAAAGTTTAGCGTAACGTAAATAACTAGATTCTCTTTCTATTGAGGGGTATTTTTGTAAAGATACCCAGTACAGTAAAAAATTATACAATCCAAATTCTCTACAATCTAAAAAATTGACCCATATAAAATTCGAATTTGAAACTTCATCAAAATAAGAATAAAACTTATCCTAAAACGCGAAAAATCAACAACAGTTTGCTGATTTATAGTATTGATTTTTTGTACAAATATTGACTGTGATAGTATAATTCGATGCGTCATGTAGAAAGTAAGATTTACAGTATAAATCAATACAGTAAATCACTTTTACTTCACTTTTGATATTTTGCTTCGTCACTAATTTACTTTTTGAATCATTTTCACATTCGAAATGAAACTTATGTGTTTCAGTCAGGTAGTCCTACTTTTATATTTTCTTTGTAATATCTAATTGAACTGAGTAAATATTGAATACTATATTATGACTCGTTAAACTTGGAATGACTCCTAAATTTTAATATACAGACCTAGACTTTCACAAGTATTTTAGGCCAAATCTGTTCAAGCGTTCTTGAGTTACAGCAAAACTAACAAAATTATAAATCCATTTTTATTATATACGAGCTTTTGCCCGCGGCTTCGCTCGCGTTAAGAAGTATTATTATATACAAACTTTCATCCCCTATTTTAACCCCTAGGGGTTGGAATTTATCGAAATTCTTTCTTAGCGGATGCCTACGTCATAACATCTACCTGCATGACAAATTTCAGCCCGATCCGTCTAGTGGTTTGGGCTGTGCGTTGATAGATCACCATGTCAGTCAGTCACCTTTGAGTTTTATATATTTAGAAGATTATATTTAGAAGATTAGATTAATTTCAGGGCTTAGTAATTTGAAAGGCTCTACATTTAGGCCAGATAGATGGATGGATAGGTGTTATAATAGCTGTATTAGTGCATTAACTCATAAGCAACAAGCACATCAATAAAATACTGGGATATTTTATTTAAAATAGTGAGCAAAAACTAATACTTAAAGCTTATGCTTTGTATCTCAAATTAGTTTTAGAGAAACTTATTTGAGATCTCAATCATAACCCATTTTGCATTATAATATTATATTTAAAAATATTAAATGAAAACCCTTCAAAAGGAGAACCACGGAATCTTCTTTCAAAGTTTTTTTTGTAAATACGATCCTTCGTGTATGAGTAATCAACAGAAGCCTTAAGCTCGGAATGTGTGAATTGGGTCAGACATTATAATGTATTCAAAGTTATTTTACACCTGACAGCACTTTTATGCTGACGAGATAAGAGTCACTTTCATTGAAATTTCGAGGAAAAACAACTTAAGGCGTGCCTACTACATCCTGTTAGCTTGATGCCTGTTGAGAAAAAGTGACGTCACTACACTTATACACACGCTTAAATAACTATAAGAGAACCATCTTTGGCACAGTTACCAATTACCATGGTTTAATTAAAAATCGGCGTTAAGTAACGTACGCGGTGCGAGATTCTGCCAAACGAGGAAAACTGGTTGTCTAAGGGAGAGAGGATTTTAAAGCTAAAGAGGAAGTTGTAAAGTACTTGCAATTTCTGTGGTGTAAAAAGAGATTACTGGTCGTCATTGTTGACATTCGTGTGACCGTTTGCTTTATTTTTGGTGGATTAAAATACTGACTATTGAAGTTGACACTGAAATACTTATTAACTAAGTCCCAGATCTTTACCATAAACTATAAGGCTAACAAGTTAATATAACAAAGTGTCAGCACTAAAACTCGACTAAATAAAGACAGAAACTAGTGATGAATTTATAGCTTGTCAAAAAAGAGTAGACGCTGAACACTATTTTAAAATCACAAATATATGAAAACCTTATGAAATCGAGATAAAAAAGGGCAAGGCGTTCTCTGTGGAAATACAAAGAGAAAAAAACACCTTTTAAGCGTGATTATATTTAGAAAATTTTGAACTGCATCTACTCTTTTTTGACAGACTGTATACATAAGAGTTAAGGCATTACCTACAGGTATACCTACAGCATCCTGCTTTGACGTCATACTTTCTTCTGACTCAGTTTTACGTAACGGCAATTTTTAGGGTTCCGTAGCCAAAATGGCAAAAAAGGAACCCTTATAGATTCGTCATGTCTGTCTGTCTGTCTGTCTGTCTGTCTGTCCGTCCGTCCGTATGTCACAGCCACTTTTCTCCGAAACTATTAGAGCTATACTATTGAAACTTGGTAAGCAGATGTAGTCTATAAACCGCATTAAGATTTTGATGCAAAAATGGAAAAAATATCAAAAATTTTAGGGGTCCCCATAGGTACAACTGAAACAAAAAAATTTTTTTTTCATCTAACCTATGCGTGTGGGGTATCTATGGATAGGTCTCCAAAAATCATATTGAGGTTTCTCATATCATTTTTTGCTAACCTGAATAGTTTGCGAGAGAGACTTTTCCAAAGTGGAAAAATGTGTGTCCCCCCCCCTCTAATTTCTAAAGTAGAGGCATGATAATTCTAAAAAAAAATATATGATGTAGATTACTATAAAAACTACCAACGAAAATTGGTTTGAACGAGATCTAGCCAGTAGTTTTTTTTATACGTCATAAATAGTAAAGTACAACTGAAACAAAAAAATTTTTTTTTTCATCTAACCTATGCGTGTGGGGTATCTATGGATAGGTCTCTAAAAATCATATTGAGGTTTCTCATATCATTTTTTTCTAACCTGAATAGTTTTCGAGAGAGACTCTTCCAAAGTGGAAAAATGTGTGTCCCCCCCCCTCTAATTTCTAAAGTAGAGGCATGATAATTCTAAAAAAAAATACATGATGTAGATTACTATAAAAACTACCAACGAAAATTGGTTTGAACGAGATCTAGCCAGTAGTTTTTTTTATACGTCATAAATAGTAAACCTTAATCTAAATTTCATTAAATCGACTGAAATATAAAAATAAATCAAAAATATTTTAATTTCATAAAAATAAACCTTATTGCTGCTGCGGAACCCTCCATGGGCGAGTCCAACTCGCACTTGGCCGCTTTTTTTTAATTCACCAGATTCTTCATCCTGCTGACCCAGATATTGTTCTGAGAAAGCCTCTACATTTAGTCCTTCTTAGGAATATTCCATTTCGAATGTAGTTTAATAGCTTTTGGGTTTCATTTAAGTACCAATAAAATTATATTTTTGGCTCCTTGGTTTATCTACCTAACCTGTATGTAGATATCGTAAATCTTATTGTACAGAGAAAGGTAAAAAATTGTCTACCATAGGTAGACAGGGATTCTGATATGGTTGGGAACTGAAGCCCAGTCGAATATCACGACAAGCATTGACATAACCCAACAAAACAACGTAGATCCGACTATTTGATCGCGCATAGCCTATTCTCGTTAAAAAGCTAGTAAATTATTATCAACGGAGTCAATAAAGTCAGACAATCGTTACAGATGTGTCATAGGCTAAACATGGATGACGTCACTCATCTTAACACGAACAATGATAGTTTTGTAGTAGAGAACATGCTCTTTCGGAGTGAGGAGGCACAGGGGGGAGAGGGGAAAGGGAGGGGGCCAAGCTCGGAGAATCGCGAACTTAGCGCTTACTTTCACTCGCTATAAATATAAAACAATGTTACTTTTTATGTTCGTGGCATACTGGCACACATACAGAAACCTTACAATCAATTTTATGTTATCTAATTGTTGTTACATTCGCTATATTTGTAACTAGTAGAGGAAACTTTCTTAATTGCATACACGGTACATGTAGTTCCTTAAATGAAAAGAAAAATTTTTATTATTTATATTTTTACTAAGTCTAAAGACGTGAATCAACAACGTTAAATATGCTTTGGCCAGTTTTATAAACATACACCAAGAAACGAGCCTGTTAGTACGACAAGGTAAGTCTAATAATTATTCTGATTAATAAAATTAGAATTTTAATAAAAATATAATTACACTTAAAACCCTGAATCTTCTCTTCATTATTAAAAAATGTAGAACGAAGGAAGCAACGTCTTAATATTTTCTCGATAAACTTTCTTTTATTTTTCTACTGTCTTGCATACTAACTATAATCAAATAAAAAATAATTATCATTTACCGTGCCAAGAGATTTAAAAAATTACATACTATGTTAGTCCAATATTTTTCTTACTTTTCCATCTCTAAACTTTTCCATACCACTTGAAAGCGTTTAAAATTGTGACGTAGCTCTGCCTTACCGCGTAGGCTGGTCTTGACTTTGAAAGGAGGTTTCGCGGCCAAGCGGCGGGCGCGGGCGGGGGCGGGGGCAAGCGGCGCGGGGGGAGGGGCGAAAGTGAAATGTCTCTGAGAACCGCGCAACTGGGTGAATACTGTTTAATGGTTCTTGGTCTAATTCTTATTGAGTTGAGCATTTCGGCTAGTATTGAGAAATAGACTCCTATTTATAACTTCGTTCCATGCGGGTGTCCTTTGACACCTCTCAAGTTTTTAAACTTATTCATGTCCAGCTAAATTAAATATTTATCTCGTAAGTCGTGGTTTATTTCTATAATAAAACCAATAAATGACTATTTAAAAAGAATTTTGCTAGAATTACATTTAAGATCTTTTGGAACTAAAATATCTAACAACGTACAATAATTATATTATATCTTCAAGTGACTACTAGAGTTTTCCTAAATAATGTAGAAATAATAAATTACACTACAATCTGAAAAACAAATAATCGTTTTATTAAAATAACAATCAGCGACTGTTGTTTACGTACATATATCAGAATATATAAATGGTAATAATGGGAAAAATGTGATAAATATTAATACATACCACATTAACCTACTGAGCCGGTCAAAACACGGTGAGATATGGTTTGTATTCATAAAGAACTATACACGTGCGAGAAAGAAGAATATTATTTTAGGTTTGGTATTATTTTAAAATGTAGAGCCAAGCTGAAAAAAACCCTGCCGTTTTGTTTTTATATACCTAATTAAGAATCATGACAGCTATGTGTGTTTATAATACATTTACAATTTGTTGTTTGAAATTATAATTCTTGGTAAGTTACGTGGTAAGACTTTAATTTAATCCTGCTTACCTCTATCCAGCGTTTATCTCAATCGTTTATCGTAAATTCATGCCATATGTAAGTGATAGATTATCAATTATTGTAATTAATCAACGTTCATGACATTGAAGTCAAAACCAATAATATGATGTTTATAAATGATACAAGTTACAATAATATATATCTAGACATTGAATAAAATAGAGCACAGAGCTTTCGATGTGTTTGAGACTTTTTTATTTTATTTTGCTGATATTTGTATTAACTTTGAGTCCCGGATACCAAAGGATACCTTTAATTCCGAAAAAATCTACTGTTCTCGTGCGATTAACCAATTTTGTGACAACTTCAATCCATACTTCCATACTGATAATATTATAAATGGGAAAGTGTGTCAGTATTATAATACTCTGTGGTGTGTCTATCTATCTCTTTGTCTGTCTGTCAGTTACCTCTTCACACCCAAAAAACGTACGGTTCCCGCGTGATAAATGAATTTTGGCGCAATAGACGTCATCTAGTATAACATATTGTAGTATGTGGACAGTGGACAGTGGACATGTTAGAAACTGCTCAGCAGTGGAGAAAGCGGCGCGACACGTCATTGTTTCCCGCCTCCGTCATCTTGCGCCACAATAATCGATAATTATTATTATCCGTTATTAATGCCGGAGCTGCCGGGATGTGCATTATTTGCCCAAATTACATTAACTGCCAATCATTTCATACTTTGTAAAGCTAATCATACTTTAATCACGTACTTAAGTCAATCAAATATTTTTATAGGAGTTTTTAACAAGATGTTACAGGATTAATGGCTGCTGATTCCTCTTTGCAGAGTTAGAGATTACTAATTTTAATCGATTTGTTTGAATCTCTATGTTGTATAAACTTCTAAATTAATAGAGCTACGCTACACTTAGCTCTTAATTTTTCAATTATAATTAGTTTTAGATATTTGATTTATTTATTTGCTATGAACAGCCAACAAAAGTTACAATTATACATACATAGTATTAACAAGGATTATTATTGATCATGGTAATTGTACTTTTAATTAGAGGCTATTACATCTTGCTATTAAATCGGCTACTAAGACAATAAAAAATGTTAATAAAATTAAGCTAAAATTACATTAAATTAAATCAATTAAATTTGATTTATTTATTAATTAAATCAATTAAATTTGATTTATTTATTATTATTATTATTAGTTTTAGATCTGTAAAATATTTAATTAGTTTAATTGACGTAACGGGGGCCGACCCGAAATGGTGGCGCGACGAACTGGGTGCGTTCGACAAAGAGTGGCCAAAAACATCACAGGATCGTGAACTATCATGTGAGATAAATAAGATAGGCTAATTTATATACTATTAATAATGCAAGCGAAAACTTTATGATCGCTTTTTTTTACAAAAAATGCGAGAAAGCAGGAGTATAAAATTTCGCACAGTGATAGTTTATATGGAAAAGGAGTGCATCGAGCCAATCTTGTTAAGCATAATAATAATTTTAGCTTTTTTCATACATTTTTAAAAATGTTGAATTTCATAATAAAAACGTAAATGACCATAAAGTTTATATTATTATGAAATTCTAGATCCTAATTATGCAGAATGTATAGCTAGATTAAGTAAAAACTTTCCAACGTCGAATGTTTCCTACGACGCCCAATCAAATGGATGTTTCGGTCAAACAATCCTATAATTTCGGACGCGTACAATCCGCATTTTTGGCATTATACATTCCGCGTAGCGGTACCGCATGTACGTTGCGCGGCCACAATATAAAATATATATACAGTAGACCACCTTTATGAGACCTCTTAAATTCACATACACGCCAATCAACATGGTTTCAGGTACCTTTAAATAGCAAAATAATATCGTAACACGCGGCACACGTGTCAAACTTAGCTCTATGTCAAGCATTCTCTATTTGAAGGTCGTAGATAAGTTACTCTACTGTCTGATATGTGTACTATGTCGTAGCGGACAGTTAGTGACGTAGAGAGTATACGGTACGGCGCGGCTCACCGCACAGCAAGGCCGTCCGTCGGCCCCCCTCACCGCCCCCTCTTCCTCACCGCCACCTCGTCCGAGCACGTGCCCGCTGAAATGTGCACGCGATTTTTGTGCTAACGGTACCATTGTGTATTAATATGGTGGGATTAGAAGCGATGAGTCTGACTTGTTGGAACTCCTTATATATGTTGTAGCAATGTTTTAGTATTTGGCAAGCTATGGAATCTTGAATGGACGACCAAAATAGTTGATTTCGGACTTGTGGATTGTTACAATTTGTCACTAACAAAACTGTATTTTAGGATACTGTGTTTTATTAGTGAGATGATCCTAAAATAGGAAATAACAAGAAAATGTTTAGTAAAATTCATTGTAACCGACTTGTACTATGAAACATGAAAAACCTACTTATGAAACATGAACATTTTTATAGGAAAAACTCAAAATAAAGTCCCATATTGCTGACCACTGCACGAGACGTAAGACATAAAAATATCGTGTAGCAGGCAAAGGACTACATAATTTTCATTCAAATCGGTTCAGCCGTTTAAACATGAAGGGGTAACAGACCCACAGACCGACATGCTGAAAGATATAAAGATAGATAGACGGACAGAGAGATAATAGTCAAAGTATCACCATGCCAAATTTCAGCAAAATCGGTTCAGCGGTTTGGAGGTGAAGAGGTAACAGACAGACAGAGAGACGGACAGACGGACAGACAGACAGACACACTTTCGCATTTATATTATTAGTATGGATTAAGTAAGGACTGTAAAGATGTAAACAGAAAGAGAGATAATATTATACATAAAGAGTAAAGACAGACAGACATACATTCACTTAATTAATATTAAGTAAGAATGAAAACTATAAAAAAACTAGATAAAATCGGTCAAACCGTTTGGGTGCTACGATGCCACCGACAGACATACACACAGACAGACACGTCAATCTTATAACACCCCTCTTTTTGTCGGGGGTTAAAATATAGTCTTACAGACCTACTGCCCACTGTATCAGTCGTAGGACATAAAAAGCCAGACGGTTGTTATTATGCGGTGTGACGTCACCCCACGCGGCGTCCCTGCAGTACAGTTACATCGGAGCGAGGACCTCGCGGTCAACGTCACTACCGAAAAGCCTTTATAGAGTTACAGAGCTGAATTGTTATTGACATTCTCGAAAACAGGGAGGTTGAGGAATTGTTTAGGTTTTTTGTATATTCTGACAGGAGGGTTGTACACTTAAAATGTATCCCGTAAAACTTAAAAGTGTGTGTGATCTATAAATGTAATAATGTAAAATGGCTATTTATTATTTATCAGGCCTAGTATTACCACAATCTGTACATTTTGTGGTATACTTTACGGAAAAACTATCACGCCTTTTTGATTTGTGCTTTAACATAGTAATTTATATTTATATTATGTAGATGTGTTATCATCAGTAAGCCAAAGTGTGACGACGCGAGCCCTCACAAAGCTCGGCTTTAAGCTAGTTATATAACACTTAACAAGAAGACTTGCTAGATAAATTAGTTAATAATAAAAGGAAATCGCTAAGTTGTCGCTAAACTAATGACACCGATATTAGAGACGAATATTGGCTGATCATAATTAGGACAGATTTATAACATTTCATTTCATACATCATCTGGCTATTGACTTATTAGGCACTCAGATTGGCCTCCAATAATCTAACAAACTTGTAAACCATATTACCTGCAATGCTAAGTACATACGGTTTTGCTCGGCAGTTTTACTCCAAATCGAGTAATAATTACTGTGTGGACCGCAAAACTGACAGCTCGAATGCTCGCATCGAGCCGTCTCGATGGAATTACATAATATATCGATTTAGAGTAAAACTATCGAGCAATGCTGAATGTGTTGACGAAAGCCCGAGCCGCGGGTTTTGCTCGACGTTATTGCTCGATCGAGCAAAACCGTATGTGAGTACTTAGCATTATTTCCACGCGGGAATCGAACCCACGTTTTTAAGAGCAAAGCATACAAGTGGAGCACGGAGGCGTTTAATCCTACTCTAGATCATCTGAACTAAATTCCGTCTTAATGTTCATCCTTTCTCACGTAGAACATCCGCACAGCCTTCGCACTTACATGTTATAACTTAGATTAGAATCGATCTACTTGTATTGAGAATATGAGAATGTAGGTATACTGATCTAGTTTACAGTGCTAAATCGACTATAAGTAAGTGGAATCTAAGTAAAAAATATAAATAAGCATCTATGTACATAATATAATCTAAGTTTATCGCCATTTTCGTGTAATATTATTAAGCATGTTAAGATTTTGTGTAATAAGCCAGATCTAGTGTAAATATTATACAAAGAGTTATTAAGTGTTATCTTGTTTTTGAATTAAGAATTTTGTTTTTGAATAATTTGTTACATTAATCTACCGTTTGTAATAATCTAGATAATATCAATACTACAATAACATTTTAAACTTTCGCGTTGCATTATAATTAAAACTTATTAATCGGAACTTATGCTAGTAGTAATGCTACTACGAGTACATACTTTTCGGCCGTGGTCACGAGGGGACTGCCCACAGTTAGTGCACTAGAGTTAGTGTTGTGTGGCGCAGTGAACCTACTGACTTTCAGTGTGTTGGAACAGAAATATCAGACAACTCGAGGGTAGTCGAAGATCAGACCACCCGGGCCGGGTGCAAGCGAAGACGTCGCGCTCCTGCAGCAGTCCCCTCGTGACCACGGCCGCTGCAACACGGCCGTAACGTCGAGATAAAGTATGTACTGTAGCATTACTACTAGCATAAGTCGCGTTAAGTCCCGATTAATAAGTTTTAATCAATACTACAAATGTGAAATTCTTTCTATGAGTCTAGAATATAGCTGATGTAGCAACCTCTTTACGTTTTAACCGCTGAGCTGATTTTGATGAATATCATTTAGTATCAAAAAATTACAAATGATACTCGTTCTCATGTCCCGTGATAAATTCTTATCTCCTTTGTCCCCATTATGCATCTCTCGCGCGAAAAACGGAGTTATGGGGTAACGAGGTCTAGCTAGTTGTTTATAAACACAGTCTACCTCTACAAGTCTACACACTAGACGTGGAGCTAGCAGGCTAGCAGGTGACAGAAATCCTTGAACCTGCGTGCGAGTGAGATAACCGTGTGTGAGCAAGACGGTGAGGGCAACGTCCTGCTCTGTCAACTTGACACACATTTCATTGAATGAGGTGCAGTAGTTAGGCTAGGAGTGCACGTTTTTTGTGCGGATGTAAACTAGAATGCTGAAGTTAAGGAGATGTAATGTGATGTTTGTATTGTTTAAATACATAATATTAAATTTATTAATAAGTCATAGGTATAGTTGTATCCAAGCAACTATGCAGCCATCTACGTTAAGAAAGTTGTAAAAAAAATCGGCCAAGTGCAAGTCGGACACGCGCACGAAGGGTTCCGTACCGTTATAGAGCAAAAATAGGCCAAAATTTGTGTTTTTTGTATGGGAGCCCTCCTTGAATTTTTATTTTTTTTAAATGTTATTAATAACTATTAAAATAAACATAATATATTTAAGGCCTTTGTGAAAACTTCAAGTGCCTACCTGTTGCCATCATTGATATCGAGCAAAAAAGACCGAAAAAATCACGTTTCTTGTATGGCAGCCCCCCTTAAATATTAATTGTATTTTGTTTTTAGTATTTGTTGTTATAGCGGCAACAGATATACACAATCTGTGAAAATTTCAGAAGTCTAGCTATAGTGATTCTTGACATACAGCCTGGCGACAGACAGACAGACAAACAGACGGACAGACAACGAAGTCTTAGTAATAGGGTCCCATTTTTACCCTTTGGGTACGGAACCCTAAAAACTATTAATTAGCGTGGTATACAAAATTGTTTACAACTATTCTTATCAGAGATAAATTAGAGTTTCTGAAAGAGTTAGTAAGTGTAGATCAGAGGTGTGTCTACTACACTTACTGAGCTAAAGGTTAAATAATATAAAATATTGGGTCAGTACCCAGAGAATCCAGATTCATTACGCTGATAGAGTATACGATTAATAATATCAAAAAAGCATAATATAAAACTTAATCTGCCACTTTCCATATAAACATAATATCTTTCAAGACCCAAACGATAAGGGCCCTAAGTAATTTGCTTCCCACAAACCACTATGATTATATCAACCCTAAGAAAGTATCTAGTTATTTTATAGGTATAAAAACATATCCGCTCCATCCATGGGATAGTAAACAGTCAAACAACCCTTCCCGGATATCGACTCGATACCGGAAGCACGTGGGACTGGGTCACGAGATGAGGCATTAGATTCAATCACCTGTCTTGTATCAGCTGAATTAGACTATAGTCCGAACCATGAGAAGTGCCACGGAATAAGTAATTTTGTGACCCGTCTCATGACTAACAGTATATTATTTTTATATGCTTGTATACTAAATTAATTAATGCGAAAATGTGTCTATCTTTAACCTCTTCACACTTGTTCCTCTAAGGCCCACTTGCGCCAATCTGGGTTAAAGTTAACTCTGAGTTAAACATCATGTCATCTCTATCACTGACTTGGTGAGTGACAGATATGACATGATGTTTAACTCAGAGTTAACTTTAACCCAGATTGGCGCAAGTGGGCCTAAGAAATGTGAATTTTCCGTGCTACAATCTAAAGTGCAAACAGTACAGTAGCTTGTTATTAATACGATTCGAGTCGTACTATTATGTTAGGCTTAAGTGAACCGTTTTGTACCACAAAAAAGTTGCGAATAAAATGTACTTTTTACTTTAGTCGACAAAAATATTTTGTAATTCCAAAGGTTGTTTGGAAATTGTTACTGAAAATACACGGAAGCAATGTGATTTTCAGAAAGATCTAAAAAATAAGTAAATAGTCTTGAAAAATCCACAGCCGAATACAAAACCTCCTCCTTTTAGGAAGTCGGTTAAAAAGAGAAAAAACGTGACATAAATTAGTAAAAAATGTTAATACATAATATTGTAATTATGGCCGAATTGCGACCACAGACTCTATTTAATTATGTAGCTCTACAAAATTAATATACACCTGTGTGACCATATTGGAACATTGATTCGACACTTGTTCCCGAAACTGAACAAAAGTGAGACTGCGGCCAGATGCTTCGTCATTAATTATACGAATTATAATAATATAACAGCTGCGTGAAATTATTGATAGCTCGTATACTGTTTGGGATCAAATATTTTGACAACAAGTGGAAGTGGATAAGAGCCATATTATGTCAAATGTTTTTCTAGGTAGCAAACGTTGTTCATTCATAAAAAGAACAAAAAAAAACAGTATTCTTATATCATGTTATCTAATCTTTTATATTTTTTACAAAATATAATGACTAACACTTTTTATGAATTTGCTGAAATAATCGTTGCAAAAGAGTATAAAACTATAATATCATGCCTTTTACTATTCGTACTTTTTACTCGTTTGTACACCAGTCAGTTTAAATATTTTTCCACACATTTTATTCATAAGTTCTTTTTACGCCTTTAGAAATATTCTGATCTTAAGATAATTAAATATTATGTACAGTATTAGTGAAAACATTGGTTATCTCGTTGTAATTTTTTAAGTTTGACACAAACAAATATTTTCTTAAAATTTTATTCTGCAAATAAAAGTGAAATAATTTTTGTCGCTCCGTCTTATATCGATACATCAAAATTAGACAACAAAGTACAAAGGGTTTAATTCATACTATTACACCCCAAAAATTCCCATGGATTTACGTTTATCGAACACTGAATTTCAGCCTAATTGCCATTCTCATAAGGTTTATATTTTGTGCACTGGATCTTCGAGAGTACCTGAATAAGTTCCAAATTCAAATATTGATTGAAGGGTTGGACATCTGCCGGAGAAAGCCTCACGCGATGGGAAAGGCTTTTGGTAACATGTGTGATCTCTTTGTACTATAACATGTGCTCTTATTCATAACCAAAATATATTTACCGAAAATGTTGTCTCATATTTTTTCGTGGAGGAAAATGTTAACTAATTTTTTTAATTTATGGGTCACAAATTCCATCAATATTGTAACAAAAATCATTAACAAAACATTTTTCAAGTATATCCAATCATTACAATTAGATTTCATAGTTTCTTACATTAGACATCAACGCGTTGCAAGGTTCACGTTTATTTTGCGTTGTATATTTTTCTTGCAAAGAATTTAGACATTTTCCCATCAATCCCCAAGCGGCAGCCAGTTGCCGCATAACAATTGAAAATCTATTCAACTATTGTGTCTGCGATACCCACGATTGAGGTGCTACTATAAAATATTATTTTTACTTTTATCTTGTGCCTACTACCTACTAGATGACGGAGTTGCGGGTGCGCGAAAACTTGTTTATCGCACGGGAACCGTACATTTTTCCGGGACAAAAAGTATCCTTTGTCGTTTTCCAGGACTGAAGGTATCTCCATGCCAAATTTCACCAAAATCACACTTTCGCATTTATAATATTAAGTAAGTATGGATTTTAGGTTGATAGTGACAGTTTATGGCTAAGGGACCCTAATAAAGTAGCACTTTAGAAGAGGAATGTTTCTACTGAATTTGTTTACAAAATCCTGTAGTATGTAGAGTACATATATTACTGTGTAGTGAGATATAGAGTTAGTGTGTGAGATGCGCCTGCGCCGGCTTTCTCTTGTGACGTGCGTGCGTACGACACACACACACACATATACACATACACATTTACGTTATAGCAACTTGCAATACTGCAAAATATACTCAATAAAATTCTATTTAACGATTTAAAAAAGAAATGCGACATAAGCATAAAGAAGCTTGAGTTGAAAATTTGTTCTTAAACGGTAGTCCGTAGTACGTAAATCGCAAGCAAAGAATTCGTTTTATCGTGATATTTTATATTCAGTTATTCATATTTTATCACAAAAATATTATTATACTAGCTGTTGATTATCATTTAAGACGCTGGATTTTTTTTACTAGACATTAGTTTAAAATATTGCCAGTGTTTTTGTAAATGCACGAAAAGATGACTCCAGATTTATTAGACCTTTAAATGTTTATATTTTGGTGTAGATTTGTGGATTCACTACTTACCTATTTAGGCAAAAAAACTCATTTAAAGGCAATGACCTAGGCAGCGTACCTAGGCTAGGCTTTTCTAGTTAACCTAGACATCTCCGGTCTATGTGCCTTTAAAATAAAGTAGTCTATGTGCCTTTATTTTACCACCACTTACAAACATATAAATGCCCAAAAACTGCTAGTTTTTAACTTTAGCAATAACCTAGCTAGCTTTATAGCTTAACCCAGCCTAGGCCACCTAGGCGTCTCCGGCTAGGCTACCCCGGGTCGCGGTATCGCTAGGTCAGTCAGCTGACTTTCTCCCGGTCGTTAGTATGCTGCGGGCGCGCGGTGACGGCACCAGCCGGGTTATTGACCAAAACACTTTCTACTGACGGACGGACAGATCATGTGCAAAATCTGATACGTCTGATACGTCCTTGAGAGAATACTCTTATACTTCATGACGTTTAGCGTAGATGGCCAAAGCCTCGAGTTACCATTGTACCCGATTTTATCTTTTACAATTTATGGTTGCATATCTGTATCATATCAGCATATCTATATCATATATATATATATATATATATATATATATATATATATATATATATATATATATATATATATATATATATATATATATATATATATATATATATATATATACATATATATATATATATAAAACTCAAAGGTGACTGACTGACATGGTGCTCTATCGACGCACAGCTCAAAATACTGGACGGATCGGGCTGAAATTTGGCATGCATGTAGATGTTATGACGTAGGTATCCGCTAAGAAAGGATTTTGATAAACTCCCACCCCAAGGGCGTTCAAATAGGGGATGAAACTTTGCATATAATAATACTTCTTAATGCGAGCGAAGCCGCGGGCAAAGGCATTATCGTATTGTATATAATGGCAGAATCATTCACATTCACAGACTGTCTTATAATAAGTTGTAGTTGCAGACAAGTCTTTCAATATAAAGTACAAAGGGTTCAATTCATACTATTACATACAAACCCTACTACATACCTATTTAGTTACATTACATAATATTATAAACAGCGCAAATCTAATGGACACCTTGTTCAAATCAGATAAGTATTTTAGCAGTACTGTGTATAAAAATTAAAAACAGGTTTTCCCGGGACTTCGAGGTAAAGTAACTCTAAAACTGTACTATTTTCAGTAGTAAACGGATGTAGTGTATGCGTCAGAGTTTGACCATCGGAGTTTCAGCATTTTTCGGGAAAACTGAGTGTTGCAAAGCTTGAATAACTGTTTGTTTAGTAGTGACGAATATTATGAAACCCGTCTCATAGATCTGTCGTAATTGCTACTGAGTCAGAAGAACTATGCATATTGTTATCTAGGTATGTGACATGTGTGTTAAATTACAATAAGGACTCCGTAAACCCTCGATCACAGATTCTCGGAAATCTTTTGTTCTTCTTTTGTTATTGCGGTCTCATGCGACCGCTTGGGGCTTGAAAGCATGTGCTATAAGTTAAGTATGTGTTATAAGCAAAAAATATTAAATAACAATATTTTAAAGTGACTTTTGTCAAAATTATTTCTCGCTTAAATTTTCGCTAAACATTGTTGTATTTTTATAAAATTTTATTCATCTGATGCTAAAAAAGGTTGCAATTAAAAACTTACTCCATTGAGTCAAGGGTTTTCTCGTATATATAATTATATGTGAGAAAAAATCTTGTTACTATAATTAAATTTACATCTATGCAAAAAAGTCCACGTGTCCACGTCAGGTCCCAGGACTTGGCTTCACGTCGAAATTAAAATTATAGTTCTACTTTATTTTTTTACTACAACATGTGTCATGTAGTAATAAACTACTAAAACAAGAAGTAGTATTCCAATTACTAGTTATTGTAGTAGCACGTAGTAATGCCTCATCTTTTTAAGATACAGTTATGGAACAATTAAGTGTAGGCACGGGTGAGTAACTATAATAAGTAGCATTTTTTGTTCTACCTCATAGGTTTAGCTACATCTCACCCGCCTGTCAAAGTACTGTTATATGAATCATTAGATCTTGTAGACAACTAGAAAAAATAATATTTCACAATGTTAAGTAAATTAAACTCTAAATTCTCATATTTGATATTTAATTTATTTGAATTTTCTTACTAATGTCTTGATATCCTTAGATAAAATGATTGGTCCATTGGGTTGGCGAAACCAATCATTTATCTAAGTTGATATCATTGAGTTTAAAGTTAGGACTAATCAGAAATTGTTTGAAACGTTATCATAATATCTTGAGACTGCATTGAAACTATGTAATTTGAAACTGCATTATAGTAAGATTATTAACAGTATAGCTTAATTACGTTTGCGTTGTATTTTGTAGAGCACCAAATGCAACTCTTCTTTCGCATTGCATAAGCGTGACTTATCAGGTGTCATTCAGCTCGTTCGTTACAAACATCCTAACCATGAACGGTGAAACGCACTTGACCGCGTGGTCACTCTCCCCCCCCCCATAGTGAAAGTTACCTCCCCCCAGATATGTGTCAGTACTAGGTCCCCTTTCTATTGCACTAGGTCTAGCTTAGTGTGTGACTTGTGTGCTGATGTATGTTGACAATGTGACATCAAATCGTGGTGATTGACGCGCCGCCATTATTTGCTAGTGTTACGTATTTAAGGTGACGCCATGCTAAAGTAAAAAACCGTGTTGGGTGTGTTTGAGATTGCTTGTTTTCTATGCGAGGCTGGCCCGGCCTCTCATAGAAAACAAGAAATGGAACAGCAAAAAATTTAAAGGGCGTAGCGACAAAATGGTTTTTGTCGCGTAATTTAGAAACCATAAATACATTTCATATAAGCTATGGACAAATTAAAGTGTATACTAGAACCAATTTATGTACAAATTTTGGAAGCTTATATCACTCTCCTCTGTTGGCAAAATAGGAAACCCTTTTTTTACAGAGGTCTTTTTGATTGATTATTCTGTGTTATAAAAGTTGACCAATCGTGTTATGCTATGGGTAATTCAAAGACAAAGACATGATGAATACTGACAGTGAACTTTAATTTCTTAGCTTTAATCATTGCTGAGAAAAATGGACATCGCTACAGCCAAATTATCAAGGCGTCACCTTAAGGAGGCACCCTATTGTTCAAGGAATTTCTGTAACTTACAACTGTAGACAAGCTTTACTGAAGAGTCATTTAAACTAGTCTAAAACGTTAAAACGAAACGAAAAAGAAATATTAATTTTATGAAATAAGTAAAGTTATTATTTTCACTTACAGAATCATAATAAGAAGGATATCAAAATGTAATATGAGGCAAAATTTTCATACAATTTTAGGCGCAAAAGTAACAAGTATAGACTCAAAATTTATCAGGAAAAGTTAAGTTTTAATACAAGATCGTAGCCATCAAGCTGTCAATATAAATTAACGAAGAGAAAATAAAGTATGTTATTTATAAGTCGTTAATTTTAGTATCTGGGCCACGAGTGGTCGATTTAAAAACATGATCTATCAATATTTCGGACGCAGACGGTGCGAACTGTCTTATTTACAATCACACCATTAAAGCTAACTGTGTTTTGACAATTTACATCGCCACACACAATATTAGATTACATTAATATAATTGTACTAGTTTTCGGTCTAAATTTTGTGGGATATTGATAATGATCCAAACTAAAATAATTATTATCTCTGAGCATGTGCTCTATTTTTGAAATTGCTGCCTTAATTGTAAAATTCCAGCGAAATATATAAACAGATTGAAATAGCCAACAATAATAATAATTAAAAAAACGAAGATGAAAAATTGAATACTATCTTAAAAATGTAAATTAAACACGTAAAACAATTCCTTTTAATTTTACTCATAAGTAAAGTTCAGTTTTATTTAAATGTATTTATGGAATAATAGTATTGGATAACAAGTATTATTTAATATTATATTAAAGTGAATGTTTAATAAGTATTTCAGAAAAACTAGAAATTAAAAATAGTACACAAAAGAAACGGCTCCTTATAAAAACCAGCTACGTAACTGTATCTATTTTGATGCTATTTTATTTTAAAATTTCTTTATTGAATTTAAAAATATAGTTTTAAAGGCATTTCTTGCAAATTAATATTTTATTCACTTAAGTTTGTAGAAATGTTATTTTTAAATCCATATTTCGTTTTTGTTTCTTCTTTTTCAAATTGAAATACCGGGGTGTCCACAGTTCGTTAAGAAAGTAATAACTCTCTTTGAAATGTCAACACTAATAAGTATCTAATGATTTTAAAATGCTTTGATAATGACTTCTATATCCTTAAACCCAATTGTTTAAGGATTTAGAAGTCATTATTGTTTAAAATTATGAATTTTCAGTGTTTAAAAAAGTGCAGGAACTTTATTCAAAATGTATTCGAGAACTTCTTCAGAAAAGTACAAAATTTAAAAAATCTGTAGTACTCAAGTAGGCTCTAACTTATTGATGCTTTCCTATGGTATCGCTAAAATCTTACAATCAAAATGATCGAACGCAACCAGACTTAAAGCCCAGTATCCACTAGATATACATTTAGGCTGTGACCTGATGATGACGAGTTCACCTGTGGGCGGGGTTGCTCAACTGTGAATCAGCTAATGTCCATGAAGGTCGCAGTCTGCACCCCGCCTTACACTGACATGGCATTCCGTTAGTTAAGCTTAGTACACACGTGATCAGTCTAATTTACTGATGGTACTTTGCGTTAAGTTTGCATCATCAGGATCATGATAATGTTTCGGCCACAATCTCTTGAGGTATAATTGAGAGGTAACGCTAAGGTAGGAATGGTAGAGTAAAATAATTCAATATATCGAGTATTAACGTCGTCAATTCAGTGAGTTTCAGGAATACGAAGAACTACCAGAATATTGCAGTGGTAAAATTAATAATGTTGCTATAGGTCTACCAGAATCTGATGGCAAATTTTGACAGCAAATTTTCAAAAAATATTCCTGTTCATTGGATAAGTTTATCTATACATATAATAAAACTGTAGAAATGAAAATTCTGTACATTAAAGATATTCAAAAAATAATAAGCAGGGGGTGTTACTACATCGCTATAGAAGCCAAAACTGTGGTTAGTTTTTGTCTGTCTGTCTGTCTCTCTGTCTGTCTGTCTGTATGTTTGTTCCAGCATCACACGAAAACTACTGATTCGATTTGAATGCGGTTTTCGCAGATATATTTGTCTTCTTCCAACTTAACATCTGGGGTATAAAAAAAATTCCCCCCACCCCTCTAAGGGGACAAAAGAGGGGTCAGAATTTGTATCAAACTTTTGTATATAACACGAAAACTACTTTTCCGATTTGCATACGGTTTTCGCAGATATATTTGTCTGCTTCCAACTTAACATCTGGTGGATAAAATTCCCCTCCTCCACCCCTCTAAGGGGACCAAAAAGGGGGTCAGATTTTGTATCAAACATTTTTCTTGGACTTACTTCATATTATTTACTGTGTTTTCCAACTTAACATCTGGTGTATAAAATCCCCCTCCCCCACCCCCTTTAGGGTCAAAAGAGGGGTAAGATTTTGTATCAACTGATGAAGTAGAAATACTTTATATGGCAAAACAACGTTTGCCGGGACAGCTAGTATAATAATATATTTGCATGTTTTACACATATAATCAGCCGCTATAAGAAAAAAAAGGATCAAAATGTTTTATTCCAATTATATCCAATTGACTCCAGCAATACCGGGCCGATTGCTAGAATCAATTTATTTTCTCACTTTTTGCCATCAGATTCTGGGAGACCTATACTTGCTATGTTCCGTTCTGTCTCCACTACTGGAGTACAGGCATAACTTTGTAATTAATTATCCATTCTGACTAGACTAAGAGCTTTAGATTATTATCACTTTTACTTATTACCTTAAAAGGTAGATGAGTCTCTTTATCAGCTTTACTTTCGGTAAAATAGAAAACAGCCGTATACCTCCTTATAAAAAAATTAATAACCATTTCTTTGTTTGTCGCGTGCCAAATCTAGAGATAATAACCATCATAGAATCAGATTTAGGAGATGAACTCATAAATAATTGTGATGTTTCGTCTAGTTTTAGTGCAATACCGTTCCGCGCCCGCGAATCCTAAATGTGGAATCAATTGCTGAGCTGACTGAACTGACTCATCGTGATGCTTGTAGAGACTTGCTACGAAATACTTAGGTACTATCGAAGAAATTAATTCAAGAGCAGTTGACGGATTTACGTCGTTTAGTCGTATTATGTCAATTCAATGTTAGCTGTGATCTGACGGATGGGATTGATCACGCAATCAAATTACATGGATCCACCTATGAATCCACTTTTTTGATAGTACATGGAGTTAAAATTTTCGATTTACCTGCGTAGTAGTAAATTTTGAGTATCGAGGTTGGATTATCTGACAAGATAGAAGATTCTTGCTACGGATAGGCATGTAAATAGTCTGTACTGCGCTTGATCATTATTCATTTGTTAGTTAAGACTAACGTGAAATCCAGGCGATGCTACGTCTGAGAGCTATTTTACGGCGGAGAGTTAAAGAAAGAGTGCACTTGCGTATATCAATACAGAATATATTATGTAAAGGTAAGTTACAAGTTAATGTTGAGACTGAAACCTATTATCACAAAAGATAGAACGAACCAGTAGGCTGACTTAGAATCGATTCAGATTTCAGACCGCAACGCGATGCGTAGATATGCATCTGTGGCGGTACCCACATTCGCCTAACATTCCTGCATCGCGCTATCGAAGTTTTCTGAGCGCGGCAGTATATACATATACGACAGCTGAAATGTATCACGAGGGCTCCGGCCTGACCGAGCATACCACCTTGCCTGGTCGGAAAATCTTCCTTTGGGGCCTCCATATATCCCACACATCTCTAAATTTGTATGGATTTGACAGATTTGCAGGACGTCAACGCACGTCACGCAATTGAAATCTGTCCATATAAATTTAGAAATGCGTCTGCGCAGCGCGTTGCGGTCTGATTTAACCCTTAGAAGTGTTCTCTAAATTTATACGTTTGACGTAGTATGTCATATCGGCCGATGCGCCGTGACTCTGCTTTACTGAGCTGTCCAATGTCCATAGCACGCGTGCAGCGGTACTCGCGCCGATTTCTCAGTTTGTTTAAAGTCGGCCTACTGATACGATAAAACTTATATCTAATGTGTTATTATCAAGACTCATATTCAAACAATCTGAAATTGTGACGTCATCAGTCGTTACTGACTACGTCACCATTGGTGAGCTCTAGAGAATCAGGAGCCTTAGCGAATATTCTTCTCCAAGTAGTACAGCAACACGGAAAATTTATAAACGAAAATATCATTTGAATACTTAATAGATAATAGTGGCTAGGTTAAAGACCTTGTTTCTATTAACCGAAATCAATATATTCGCTGATAACTCGCCGACACACTAGCACATAGTAATACATTACGGTCTATATACTGAGGTAACACAGTTTCAGTAATTACTGATTGTCAAAACTGTTTCGTGCATTACAAGTGGCGCGAATCGATCCTTAATTCCATTCGGAATTATTTTACCTCTAGTTAGTATAGCAGTGGTGCTTATGTCGTCTTCGTAGAGGTCATGTTACAGGCGAAATAGCTCTTAAGGATGAGACTTGGGTAAGTGGAATATCTGTGGATAAGTATCATTGGGCTTTAAAGCTGTCGTTGAGCGATCTTCTAATGTTCTTTCTATGGCAGTGCGTTACCACGTCACGTCACATCACATGACTTTTGCCACTAAATAACTAATAGAAAAAAGCGGCCAAGTGCGAGTTGGACTCGCCCATGAAGGGATCCGCAGCAGCAATAAGGTTTATTTTTATGAAATTGAAAGGTTTTTGATTTATTTTTATATTTCAGTCGATTTAATGAAATTTAGATTATGGTTTACCATTTATGACGTATAAAAAAACTACTGACTAGATCTCGTTCAAACCAATTTTAGTTGGTAGTTTTTATAGTAATCTACATTCTAACTCATATATTTTTTTAGAATTATCATGCCCCTACTTTAGAAATTAGAGGGGGTGACACACATTTTACCACTTTGGAAGAGCCTCTCTCGCAAACTATTCAGGTTAGAAAAAAATGATATGAGAAACCTCAATATGATTTTTAGAGACTTATCCATAGATACCCCACACGCATAGGTTAGATGAAAAAAATTTTTTTTGTTTCAGTTGTACGGGGATCCTTAAAATTTTTGATAATTTTTCCATTTTTGCATCAAAATCTTAATGCGGTTCACAGACTACTCCTACTTACCAAGTTTCAATAGTATAACTCTAATAGTTTCGGAGAAAAGTGGCTGTGACATACAGACGGACAGACAGACAGACAGACAGACATGACGAATCTATAAGGGATCCTTTTTTGCCATTTTGGCTACGGAACCCTAAAAATCAATTGAAATTTTCAGCGAAAAAACGGTATTTAATGAACATACTCGTAAATCGTAATATGTATAGTTTTTTTCGTTTTACGCTCGGCTATTGACCTCTCACAATGCGTAAGGCCGCGCACCGTGACGTGTGTTCACCGCTTGGTCGCGGGAAACAGACAAATGTTGAAAAGAGACAGCTGCGTATATAGCCTTGTTGACCTAATAACATTGCCAAAATTTTCCCAAAAAAAGTGACCCAAAAATCTAAAATGTTTAAAAAACTAAGTTTTATTTTGTGTTTTTTTTTTAATTCAGCAAATAATAAAATATTTAAATAGCTAATGGTGTATTACTTTAATCTACTTTAAGTTGAAACTAGGTCAAGTGGAAAATTACCAAAAAACGGGACCTACTTAGTGACTGTATTAAGGGCCCGGGTTACCCTCGAAATTTTCATACATTCTTAATACCAAAATAATTTTCTCATACGAAAATATTTAATATGTTTGAGTTATTTTTCAGCTTAAGATAGTAATTACCTAGGGTCCTGAACAAATTTTTTTTACAAAATATTTAAATACTAAAAAAAAATTTTTGTGTTTAAATAATTTTTAGTAAATTTACTACTAAATATTTAAACACCAAAAAATAGACAAAAACACTAAAAAATATATGAATAAATAGTAAATTTACTACAAAATATTTAAATAATAAAAAATATTTTTTAAAGTTTAAATATTTTGTAGTAAATTTACTATTTATTTATATATTTTTTAGTGTTTTTGTCTATTTTTTGGTGTTTAAATATTTAGTAGTAAATTTACTAAAAAATATTTAAACACAAAAATTTATTTTTTAGTATTTAAATATTTTGTAAAAAAAATTTGTTCAGGACCCTAGGTAATTACTATCTTAAGCTGAAAAATAACTCAAACATGTTAAATATTTTCGTATGAGGAAATGATTTTGGTATTAAGAATGTATGAAAATTTCGAGGGTAACCCGGGCCCTTAAGCAAAATAGTTAAATATAGCTTCCGATTAAAATAAATAACAGTTACTATGATTTAAAACATATTTGAGATGCAGTAGCAAATCTAATAAGATCTTTCTGACAGCATACTATACGCAATGTATCTTCAGAGTTTTAACAATTTTTATAAACGGAAAAACTAAAGCTATAACTGTTTTCCGGACGTGAAAACACCCAATTATTTGCAAGTTAATTTTAATTGGAAATTTTTTAAATAGGCCGCATTAAAATAATTATTTTATAACAAGAAATTTAAGCCAACAATAAGCTGACTGCCAACGATGGGGTAGTTTTCTCAAACTTAAACCGAAAACCTTTTAAATAACTAGCACTAATTACAACTAGGTCACTCACCTGAAATAATCAATCAAAGTATCAGCTGTCAAATCCAAATGAACATAATTCACTGTGTCCGAGTGTCGCGACCACGCGCGACCACGACCGACGCCGCAGGGAACAGAGGGTTGGGACTAGAAAAGAAAGAGCCGATATAGTGAAGCCCAGCATGCGGTTAGTAGGATAGCGATTGGCAAAAATAAAAAGGACCAGGGAGACCCTTTAAGAGAAAGAAAAACACTAACGGAAATATCCAAAGTCCTCTCGGAAGGAGTCACGGGCACGGTTTATTTATGCCAATGCGAACACATGCCTTCGATAGTCCGGTCGGTTCGGATAGTAGCACGATATCACTGACACTGGCACTACACTGGCGGGCGAGGGCCGCGCGCGCTGCTTGACGACTGCGCGCGCGCACCCCACTCGCCAACCGAAATCCTACCACCGCGCCGCCGCTCAAGCGGGGCCGCAGTCCGCACTACATTTCCCGCGGGTCGATAATCTACAACCTGACTTGAGTTTGTTCGTTTTTCAAAACCGATACCTCAAGTAGGAATCTGAAGCTTTTGGAATGGTTTTGTTCATAGTTGAATAAAATATAGTTACACCTCTGCAGTCAAAAATTTTAAGTAACGGCACAAGTGATCTAGATTTAGCTGCATCCCAAATCGTAACGAATGCAGGTCATAAGCAGAGTGTAGACAGTAATTACACAGATTAATTTGAGATCTGCACGATAGTGTTATAATTAGAGCGCTAACGTGTTTCGGATTCCCACACTCTGCTTATTTTATTATTGTGATCATTAATTTTGCTAATTTTAAGCGTAAAAAACTATTTATTTTGGGAATTATGCAAATTACATTCAGAGTATAAATTCGTAGCTTTTCTCTAAAGTAATAAATGTCTCAAATTGTTAAAGTATTATTTGTACTTAAGGACCTGTGCATAAGCTTTTTAAATAAAGTTTCTAATAAGATTAATGATATTTCTTAAAATTTTCTGAGTTGTTATACATATTTACTGTTATACATTGAACAGAATCATATTTTGGCGGCGTTAATAATTAATAATTAATAAATTAATAAAAAATAATTAATACTATTTATTTCTATTTCTCTTCACAAACAAATAACACCCGAAAACAAAAACTGGTTGCGACGCATTTCTCTCGAAGTTGGGCAGCACTGACAACTATCTCCGATGCGTACACACCGGCTCGCACGCACGCCTACCGCCGCAGCCTACAGACCTACTAACACCTTCACTCGAACCTCGGTCTTACCTCCACACAATAAAGTATATAATCCCGCGAACCAAAGTTCGGGACCTACTAAACGTTCCACCTAATTGTTCCCCTTATTTTCTAAGCGGTAAGGTGGAAAGTCGCATGCGGTGTTGTCGGTAAGTGGTCCGTAAGTGGGCCAGTGATTTTCTTCGGCGAGGCCCGGCAAGGTCCTCTTGAACTTGTCATTAATTGCCCCACGTATATCGCCAGCGTTCAGCCTGAGCTAATCAACTCGGGTGCGACGGTAGCACCCAAAGGCTTTGGAAAATGGTTCCTCATATTAAGCAGTGTCGTCTGTAGACTGCCTGTAGACTCTACTACAGGCAGTCTACAGACAGTACAGTCAGATATTTACAGTATTGATGTAATTTAAACAATTGAAAACAAGTCTTACCTTCACAATAAAGACTTTCACGAAATCTATCAAGAATAATGAACAATGTAAAAAAACCGTGTAGGATTTAAAATGTATCAAAATTAATATTATTTTAACGAATTTTCGAAATATTTCATTTATCGCGCAAAAATTTTTCCGGGATAAAAAGTATCGTATGTTCTTTCCCGGGTGTCAAAGTATAGCCATACCAAATTTCACCAAAATCAATTCAACGGTTTGGGCGTAAAGCAAAGTAAAGTAAACTGACAGACATACAGACGGACATACAGGCACACTTTCATATTTATAATATCAGTATGGATAACTGAATCTCATCAAAAGAGACACAAAAAAATATATGTTACAGGTGTGGCATCAGATTGTCATCTTATGGGTCCGCATTCACTTCAAACTGGTCGCAATCAAGAAAATCGTCGAGACTGGTCGAATTGTATGCCATTACCGCTAATCCATGGGTTTCGGATATTATTAACTTTATTCCAGTCTTCATTATTCATATTTTTATGGTTTGCAGTGTGTTATTGTTGTGAGACAAACAAATATATAATTTAGAATTGATTGTGTGTTATTTAAATTAAATTAATAGCTTTTGATTTAAAATAAATAAATAAATTAAAAAATGTGTGTTGCTTGCGGCTTTTCGTACTCTTCCGTGAGTACATTTTCCTGCGGTAAGAATTTTGTGCCCTTATTACATACGTTCAGACATTTAAAAGCCTTTACAATGCAAAAAAACTCCCTTTATCGATACAAATAAATAAGTAATATTTCCGAATTCCAAATTAAGTTAATAAAAGATTTGTTTAAGAAACGAGTTAGATTAAAAAAAAACGAGTTAAATTTGCCAGTAACGTACAACATATTTAACAAATTAACAAAACTCCCTTTATCGATACAAATAAATAAGTAATATTTCCGAATTCCAAATTAAGTTAATAAAAGATTTGTTTAAGAAACGAGTTAGATTAAAAAAAAACGAGTTAAATTTGCCAGTAACGTACAACATATTTAACAAATTAACACCGTAAATAATATGTATATGGGGAAACAGAATAATCGTAATGTTGTCAATTATTATAACTGTTTATTGTTATTACTAATGTTATCTGCTTTATTACCTAGGTAGACTAAATTTGCTTATCACCTAGGTTTGTAATGTAGTAACATTGACGTACATTATACAATAAACTGTCATAACATCAGGACATATCCACGAAAATTTTGATCCATGAAATATGTTAAGGTTCAAGAAAATGAGAAGAAAGGCGAGGAAAAAAGTCTATCTGCCACAATTACATACTTTTGACATTATGATGAGTTTTGTGACTCGCCTCGTGGCTAGTACTATAGTGAGAGTAGTGACAATATTATTATAGAGGTAATCTGAGGTATAGTTAATAGTACATAACAATTTTGACATGATTTTGACTTACGATAAAATTAATACTTACACTAGAATATCAAAACATAGAAAATTCATTGTTTTCATAGCTAGATGCTATCGTACATGTACTTAATTACATATTAACATTTACAGTAATTAATTGCGCACAGTATAATCCACCTTATAGCCCGCACATAAGGCGTATTATCGGATGTCGGTATATAGTATGGGTGTGCGCGCGGTGTGACGTATAACTGAAAGGCGAGATGGACTACGGCCGGTACCGTTCCGCAGTTAAAGCTAACACGTATAGATAAATAATAATTAATTAAACGAGCAGGCGGATCGTCTGGTGGTTTTTCTTATATTTCAGAATATTTTCCCCATGGCTTATAGTGAACTAGATGATGCCCGAATTTCCGTGGAGCCAAAGTGCACGGGAACCGTATATTTTTCCGGGATCAAATGTATAGTATCTCTATAATAAAGTATATAATATAGTATCCCTTCCCGGAATTCAAAGTATCTCCATGCCGAATTTCAGCAAAATCGGTTCAGCGGTTGGGGCGTGAAGAGGTAACAGACAGAGAGACGGACAGGCAGACAGACGGATAGATATACAGACAGACACAATTTCGCATTTGTAATATTAAGTATGGAAGTATGGATAATCCCATGCTAAATTATTTAAGATCTTATAAAATATATTTCGACCGTACAAAACCGTTGCGATATTGAAATCTTTTTATATTTTCGCTTGACTAGGCAATTTGTTTCCGGCAATAACGGCTAGTTAGAACTTAGAACAGAGCGGCGTGTTTGATGTTAACTAACATTGGTTTTAACTTACCTTCTACCGGTAAATAGATAACTGCTTCGGAGTCTTAAGAATTGAGCAGGAACTTTGTAAGAAGGTATGTAATAATAATATAATAGCTCCCACACCGGTTTCGGTGACGGTGGCCGCGGTTTCATTGAAACCAGGCCAGCTACGCAGGAGTATTTTTATAGTGTCCAAGTGTGTGCGCAGTACACAAGAGCACTCTCTATTCCTTTACTCTCATAACCCAGTGGGACGGCAGACCGACACGACCGGCGAGAGATCAGGCGCAGGACCGACTTTTTACATGCCCATCCGACGCATGGATCATCTTACTTGTCAGACAATCAGGTGATCAGCCTGCATTGTCCTAACCAAACTTGGAAACATGTTATCTGTTTCCAACGCGGGAATCGAACCCGCGACCTCCGAGTCAAGAGCCGCGCTCTGTACCACTAGACCACGGAGGCGTCAAGGTATGTAAGTAGTAGTACTAGTTGTAGTAATACTTAGGTAGCTACATACAAAATATACATACATACATTTTGTGGAACTTGGGAGCTATACAAGTTCTGTTTTATAAATCGAACTTACGAGTATAGATGAAAATTTACGTAGGTAATTATTAGTAAAACAAATTTTTCTCTGGTAAAAAAAATATAACTGTACTGTAAAAATAATTATTATTTCCTGCAAACGTAGCTGTAAACAATATTTATGTAAATAGTCTTAAAACGCGGTTATTATTTTTATAACAATTTTAAAGTTCCCATTAAAATAAAATAACCGTAATAAAAATCAAACGTCACATGATGGTAATTTATTTTGATGTATTTAAATGTTTGAAGTCACATCAAATCCGGCTCAGCCGTCCCACTGGCCCACTTACCGCCCATCTGTGAGACGAATCTCGGAGTTCTCAATAAAAGTGAATTTTTGTTACTAAGCGAGTATGGCAGATGAAAAAATATTATGTTATTATATTTGTATAACATATCAGAATTTTAGAAGTAAGTTTTATCTTCCCAAATCCTAGTATGGGATTTGGGAAGATAAAACTCACTTCAGTCCAATAATGAACTCGCCAACTTTTTAATATTAGTATATTAAAGTAAAACACGAAGAAGGTACAAGTTCTTTTTTGCGAGGAAATGCAGGATTTCCTTTTTAAATGGGTGGAGCCGCGTCTCTACTTAAATAAATGTTTGAACATTTCTCGATGTAGATATTATTATTGTAGTCTCTAAAAACCTTGATTCTAAAGAAACAATCTTATTAAGAAGTTACTGGCTTATGAAATGTATGAAATTTTTATTACAAGAAAAGAAATGAAACACTCTATATTTTTCTGCAAAAACTCCCGCAAAAACTGTGCAGCATCCGGCAAATGAGTAATACCTAAAAACTACCTACTATCTATAGTCGCAGCCGTGAGTCGCGGCACGGATGTTCAAAGAGCTATTGAGCTTCAATATACAGGATGTCACAAAACTAATTAATAATACTCCAGTGTGTGTATGTGTCCCTTATGTTCACTGTGAAAGTAGCTGCGCCAAAAGATTTTTTTTTTGTGATTTGTATGGGCAAGTGGATTTGTATTTTGCAATAAAAAGGTAAAAAATGTTACTTGCAAAAATGTACTTTCTCAGCGAATTCTATAAAAAAAGTTACTCTTTCAGTGCTGCCCTTTGACAGCGAACTCTATTAGCTTTAGCACTTAGCTTTATAACACCTTGTATAGGGGACCCATACACACCCAAAAGTATTATTTATTTACTTAGTTTTTTTTTTTTTTCTTTTACGCTTCACACCACGTCAGTCTGGCCCCGTGGTAAGTACCTGATGGACTTGTGTTACAGGTACCAGACAACGGAAATATATTTAATACTTTTATACTATACATATATTTAAGATTTTTATTATAATATGATAAATATATCACATATCACATACACATCCATGACCCAGGAACATTGAAAACTTTTTTTTTGTTCCGTCGCGTCGGCGGGATTCGAACCCGCGACCTCCGGCTTTAGCTACCAACGTGCTATCCACTGAGCCACAGAGGTCGTCAAACACCTTGTATAGCTTTGTACCTCGTCTCACGGCTCTGGGTGTAGTCACTTTTGGCGATTTTGTGACCCCAATACCTGCGACGCGATCCCGTTAGCTGTTGCACAACATCGCGTCAGATATCTTAACACTTAAAGTATGTAAGGATGATTGTTACTCTCTTTAGCGATTTAAACTGAACTTATTACTAAGACTTCTTTCAGACGAACATCACTTATCGACGGCAGTCACTGGAATTTTTTTAATTTGTTTTTTTTTCTTGTCGACGGCAGTCGCAGCACACGTCGACTCCCGTCGACAAGAAAAAAATAGAAGGGTGTCGTCGATGCGTGCCGTTCGTTTGTAAGAGCGTTTATCTTTAGACCCTTTATAAATAATTTTTTGTCGCATAAAAACTGGAAGAAGATTTACTGATGGTGCAAGGAGAATGTCCTTAATTACGATCTGTGTCTTGAATTATGTAAATATACTTTCTTATACTTTACCAAAACGACTGTCAAAACATATTTAGAATGTAGGTTTATTGGTTTTAAAACGATGCTTTGAATAAAAATTATGTATCTATTTTAATAAATCTTTTACTTTTAAACTCGCATATCTTTATATAATCACTTTATCTTTAAGTACATAATGTGTGATTCCGACGGGATAAAGCCTCTATTATACAAAAGTCAATTTATTATAGCGATCTTGTGATTGGCTGGATTTGTGTCGAGCTAATAACATCTTTTGTCCGTCTGTCCGCCATTGTTACGTGTAAAACGTATTTACTACTTACTGACACCAAGTTATTATCAGAGATACGGCCATTGTCTTCGAATAGATAGAGATTGGTCCTGATGATGATTATATTTAGATTACCTACTTATTTGTAACTGTTCATAATATTAACAATATATCATACGTGTAATTATCCTTACATATTATAACATTTGTATATGCGAAATTTTGTCTGTCTGTCTATCACATCTACACGTTCAAATCACTGTACCGATTCTGCTGAATGTACTATATGAAGATACTTTGTGTCCTGTGTTAAAACTTAAATGAGTTTTGGCGCGACGGAGTCGCGTGTGTCATCTAATTTTAAATAAATAGTAAGTAATCGTTTCTGATAACGGAAATAAATAGCTTTTTTGCAAAAAAAAAAATGGTTTATCAGAATGAGATATCATCATACACTTACTAACAGAAGAAATCCTGAAACTGACTTTTTGATTCTTTCGTTCTTAATTATTGTAAACAGTTAAAACGTTGAAACTTTGAAAAAAGTAATTTTTTTCTAAATTTAAATCAACATAAAATATTATTGTTTTTATACTTATGAAAATATTATTAATTGAAATTAATTTTATTAGCAGTCGCGCGTTGAAGTCTTTTCCTAGCTACGCCGTAGCAGGGACTCGTAGGCTCGTGCTAGGTTTATTACTTTTTAATGCATTTCAAGAACATTCATCTGTTCTTGACATGCATTAAAAAGTAATAAATAAATAAAATAAAAGACGTTTATTTCAGGTAATAAACCAAAGAAAAATTCTTAAACTAAAAGGAAATAATTAATTTAAATATTTGCCACCCTCTGGCGCACCGGCACGGACCTAGTGCTTCAGGAGCGGGCTACATTTTTTACAGAATCTTTTAAAAGATTTGTTTTAAAAGGTTTGTTTTTTATTTATAGCTTGGATGTGCGCCGAAACTAATGGTGTGGTTTTGATGGAATTTAGTGCTAGTGCTAAGGTATAGAGTAGACCATAAAAATAGATATAAGCAGCTTACTTTTTTGCGCGAAAGATCTTTAAGGTAAAATTATACTTCTCAAATTTTTATTTCCATAACTATTGAAGATTGGGACTCAATAGTCAAACGCATTACTTTTCAACATAGACATTAGCATTTATCTTTTTAGTAATTTACTTATTCTCCAATTTCACACAAAATCTAACTCGTGCTGTGTAATTCGGGTGTACAAGAACAAAGAATGCTGGTGACCTATTCTAGCGTTTGTTTCGCTCGCAAAAACCGCGTCGCGCCGCACCGTTAGTCGGAAGGGGGTCAATTAGCCCCCCCGCGCCCCTCCCGCGCCCCCCTTTTGACCCCCTTCGTCCCCCTCGGCGAATTTGACTTAGACAATTAGTTTGAGCTTTTAAATTGTTTAGATAGCTGTTTTAAAAATAATTCTAATGGATTTTTGTTATGAGTATTTTTATAGTCGGGTACATTAATATGAATTATGAATGAACAAGCTTAGTATCAGTAGGTTGGTTTTTATTAAAGATATTGGTAACTCAAAAATATAAATGACTAGTTTTCTGATGGAGATGGGGCACCGTACATTTTCCCACGATGATATAAAATATAGCCCTTCCTGTCGTATACCTTTATCTGTGGTGACTGTAGAATGTGTAGATGAATTATTTCTTCTAAGTTGGCAAAGAAATTCGGCTCCTATGCAAAGTGTATGAAAGTGATAGGTTGCATGGTATTATCGTATAATGTCAAAACCTATATTATGTTTATTAATAAAAGTTTCATGCAAATAGTTTTAGAATATCTTACGACTGCCTATCGAATATTTCTGCTTGTCCCACTGCTAAATATTTGAACCCAGCGCAGTTCTTCGCGGAGACGCGAATGCCTTTCCTAATAATTAAAAAAACGCGACAGACCACGCTTCATTGAGCAATAATATAATTAAATCACTGTATAGTTCGCTTCAAGCGCTGTCAATGTTCTACGTGTTTAGTAAGGTCTGGACGACTGTGGTGTACACCGCTGTACGCGTAGACGCAATTCCGCGCAACGAGCGAAGCGCATCGCACGACATGTGTTCAAATACCTCATCATCATCATCATCATCACCATTATCACTCTTTTTTTTTTGGGGACAAACATACAAATGGGTTACCTGACGGAAAGCTACTACCGTTACCCATGGCCACTCGCTGCATCAGAAGAGTTGTCGTTCTTTTAAAAGGGAACACACTCTTTACATGAATATCCTATATTATTATACAACATGAATGAATTTAAGTGCAATGCAAGAGTGGTTGTTACAGTCTAAAATAACTAGCATATTAAACATTTTAATGGTAAAATTATAATCTGAATTTGCTTATATTTGGTTACCGTATTGTGGACAGCATAGTTTAAAGCTTTTGAAGACGCTGATCAAGAGCACATCCTGTATTTTATTTTATTTATTTTTAAATTGTATTGCAAAGTAATACCGTTTTAGTGTCTTCATAAAAATAATTTAAACATTATTTCACGAGAAGCAAAAACCAGGAAACTGTAATACGTCCACTTCAAATCAACCTCTTAATGGATTCCAATAAAAAATCCTTCGCCGACACTCGTAATTGATTTTCTAGACAATATATTCTTCGCGATGGCTCTATACAAAACATTTTGACATGTCCGTCCGTCCACACCTTATTATAAGATGCCGCCAAAGAAAGTAACAAAACTTTTACAAAGAAATGACTACAAAAGAGTTACAGGTATATAAACAACAATTATATGGGAGCGTGACTAAAGTGGCACACCGTTAATAATGTTATCAAGAAGTAGGGTTGAAGGATTCTGAGCTGTATGCCGCTGTTTATAAGGCAGTGAGAACTTGGCCGACGTGGTGGCCGAATTGGCCAGTGGCCGCCTCAGTGTAAGCGACATAAAATAGACCATTATTCTGCCATTAAAATATATGCGATGGAATCTTCCGAAGATTTTTACTTCGGTAATTATAAGAGATGAACTATAACTAGCTGTTGCTAGCGACTGTGTTTGCGTCAACACATTTAAAAATAGTTTTCCCCGTTTTTTCATATTTTATTCTCATTCTTCGCTCCTATAGATTGCAGTGTATTGTTTGTAGTCTTCCTCGATTAATGAATTACCCAACACAAAAAAAAAAATACGGAACCCTAAAAACAATACAAGCCAATAGTTCTTGAGCGCGTTGAAAGAAACAAAAAATAAACTCTTAGCTTTATATAAACCCAAACTCATTTTTTTTATTTAGAATATTTTTTTCAAATGTCCTCTGAACTTCTATATTATGATGCCTACCACCGGTTCGGGAACTAACCCGGCGAGAAGAAGCGGCGTAAGAAACTCGCACGGGTGACGGGGCCCACTTCTTACCATAAAAGTGAGAAAATTCGTCTTTTAAAGATTATATACCACTTACTACTACTGATACTTGATTTCTGCATTTTTAAACTTGTTTCAAACTTGTGCTAGATTCTGGAACAATTCTTACAAATCCACAGTACTTATAACTCAGTATCCAAATCAATCTTTCTACGAAAACACTTGCATTGTTAATCGCTCATCACGTTTGTCAACTTTGGGCTTATTGTAAAAAAAACTAATTATTATTGTCATTGAACAAAACAATAAATTAGTTAAAAAGAAAAACCTTTCTTTATATTGTTTAAGTTGTTAGTGTCCACACGTGTTGCCAGAACGTTAAGCACAGCATACACTACAGTCGAACTGAGAAGTGAAGTTTACTTGTCTCGGTCATCGTAGCAAATTATAATCATTCCTATGCAAGAGAGTAATTGACTGAACTCTGAAAAATTGAGTTATAATTTATTATGAATTCATTTAACAGAATTTTTCATCGGTTTGACTTTTTTCAACTTTGCCAAAAAAATATGGATTCACAAAGTGGGTAATTGTATCTCTTAAAAACAGGTAAGATACTGTAAGTTTGATTCAATATTTACCACCAGAGAATATATTTCACAGGCAAACTGTTTACATATTTATTTAGTCTGGTTATAACAAATCAATGATAGAAATGATCTGCCAGCCTGAGTGTGATAATAATATAACCAAGCGACCAAAATGTGGCATGATTCGATATCTGCAAATGAATTATTGATTTCTGTGTTAGATAATATAGAATATTTAAGGGAAAGTCATCGTCCTCAAACATTTTTGAAGCTAAGATTTAATAATACGTTTTTGTAAGCTGTGTGCACTGTGCCTGAAACATGTGTTTTATCTGTAATGAAAGACTTTCTTGTGATCATCACTTGTATTGTTTGGCCAAATGTTTTGGTTTGGTCACGCGCAATACCAACTTGTGTATGTTTTAGCAACATCTCTTTAAACGTCGATTACATGGGTTATAATGTTTTAGTAAGAATTAAAACCAAAAGATTTGACTTTTGTTTCCAAAACCCCAACACGAGGTCATTTTTTAAGTTTTAGGAAACAGTTTTGAATTAAATTATTTAAACTTTAAACGTCTTGATTATATTTTGGTAAGTAACATTAATAATGTAGAGCGAACTATTCGCTTCATTGACTCTATAATATATTAGGAAAGCTGCCTTTCAAAGATCTGCCTCTTTTTTGATAAAACACGCATGATATAGAGTATAGACTTTAACGCTTTGAAGTGCAAAGTAATGTATAATCCCTATATAATTATCTCTTTTCTTACTTCGTCAACCTAATTAACAATAGTTAAGCGCTGTATATTTCCGTCTCAACCATCGAATGTCTAATTATGAGTGGTCGGACCGTGCTAACCCAAAATGCAAATAGAGCGCGCGACCGCGGCACCGCGGCGGTGTCGAGGCGGGCTTTGTTGCAGTGTTTGTTACGCTCACAAACTAGATTAAAGAGCAGGCTAATACGCTCAGAACTGAAAGTTTTTTTATCGCGCAGGAACTGTACCTTTTCGCGTAAAAGTAACCTATGTCTTTTCCTGAGACTCAAAGTGTCTCCATACCCAATTTCATTGAAATCGGTTTAGCGGTTCGTAAAGAGGTAACAATCGTAAAGAGGTAACAAACAGACAGACACACTTTCGTAGTATATCACACAAGACACAATTATATTATTACCAAACACATAACAAAAATAGCATGTCATACATTACACAAAGTCTGCAGTAAGTATTGAATACAAATGTGAATATTTTTAGGGTTCCGTACCCAAAGGGTAAAAACGGGACCCTATTACTAAGACTTCGTTATCTGTCCGTCTGTCCGTCTGTCTGTCTATCGCCAGGCTGTGTCTCAAGAACAGCTATAGCTAGACTTCTGAAATTTTCACAGATTATGTATATCTGTTGCCGCTATAACAACAAATACTAAAAACAAAATAATATTAATATTTAAGGGGGGCGGCCATACAGCAAACGTTAATTTTTCGGCCTTTTTTGCTCGATATCAATAATGGCAACAGATAGGCACTTCAAATTTTAACAAAGGCTTTAAATATGTGTATACTTTAATAATTAATAATAATATTTAAATGAAATAAAAAATCAAGTGGGGCTCCCATACAAACAACACAATTTTTGGCCTATTTTTGCTCTATAACTGTACGGAACCCTTCGTGCGCGAGTCTGACTCGCACTTGGCCGATTTTTTTTAATCTACGGCGAAGGATTCAGAAAATCAGTAAGCTTTACAGTTTTCAATAGTATGTAAAGTTAGCAAAAATATCGTTACTTTTCCTGTTACCAGGTAGCTTTTCGGGATCAGGATTCTTAATTTTATAAAACTGGCATAATATGTATTATAAAATAGATTACTTAGAAGGACAAAGGGTTTCACATTTAATCGAGGCGTGCGTTTAGCAAGAGTCACATGAAGTCAGTGCTCAAATGTGGTAAAAAATGCTTTTTCTTAAAAAAAAGGATTGAAAAGGATAAAAATATGGACACGATCTCCTTTATTCAGTCATTGAATTGTAACACGCGTCGCGCGTCCCCAAAAAAAAAAGCTTCCAAGTGCGAGTTGGACCCATGAAGGGTTCCGCAGCAGCAATAAGGTTGATTTTTATGAAATTAAAAGGTTTTTGATTTATTTTTATATTTCAGTCGATTTAATGAAATTTAGATTAAGGTTTACCATTTATGACGTATAAAAAAAACTACTGGCTAGAACTCGTTCAAACCAATTTTCGTTGGTAGTTTTTATAGTAATCTACATCATATATTTTTTTTAGAATTATCAGGCCCCTACTTTAGTAATTAGAGGGGGGGACACACATTTTACCACTTTGGAAGAGTCTCTTTCGCAAACTATTCAGGTCATATCATATGATTTTTGGAGACCTATCCATAGATACCCCACACGCGTAGGTTGGATGAAAAAAATTTTTTTTCGTTTCAGTTGTACCTATGGGGACCCCTAAAATTTTTAATAATTTTTCCATTTTTGCATCAAAATCTTAATGCGGTTCACAGACTACATCTACTTACCAAGTTTCAATAGTATAGCTCTAATAGTTTCGGAGAAAAGTGGCTGTGACATACGGACGGACAGACAGACAGACAGACAGACAGACAGACAGACAGACATGACGAATCTATAACGATTCCTTTTTTGCCATTTTGGCTACGGAACCCTAAAAAACAAGAACGTGATACAAAACAGTAGCTACTGTTTCATTTTTCTTGAAATTAAAAAAAAGTTAATAAAGGTTCAGTCACACCGCGTCACCTTGACGCAACGACCTACCTGTCTCTCACAATAGGGCTGTAAACATGTCGACACCACAGGGTGTCTCAAACAATATTGTACCTTTATGACTTGGTAGGTAAAGTAGCAGTGGTTCTACAGTATTCTGTAGTATTCTGCTATTTTAATGGAACAAAATATAATAAGATTTAATGAGAATTCGTAACATATTGTCAATTGATTATGGACTTAGTTCAAGCGTCGTTTGCCTTTCTCGAGCTAAAAGTATCTTCATAACTATTTTATATACGGTATATCAGCGACAGATAGACCGTATATTTATTCAGGCAGCAGGCTTCTGATGAGTTGTCACAAAAGTAGGATAGTATGGGTTTTTTCCGATAGTTGTGAGCTTTCCTTTTGCCCATCTTCATCTGCTGATAAAGACTTTAGACATAATATAGCACGTTGCAGAAGCACATAATATGTTCTTCTGCAATGTGATCGCCTCAAAAGCACTTGTCAAAAAGTTAGAGATTATTGAATAACTTACGCATTAACAATTATCTTACTATACGTGAGCAGCTAGTTTACACGCGTATTATGTCCAGTCGCACGCAGACAAACACCGAGCCAAAATCTGCCGAACTGAAAAGACGTTGGATAAGTTTTTCGTTACGAAAAACTCGTCGTTTTTCGCTACGGAATTTCTTGATTGGATAGCCGCGCTCAAAGCCCGCGACAAAACTGTTGCAATAGCTTAAAATCTTAATTTATTATTCTGCTCCCGGTAGTTTCGGAACGAAATAGTCCATCAAAGAACATTGCGTCAAAATTAGTCACACAGCGATATATCAAAAAGCCGAAAATCAGCGCCGAGGTCCAGTAGCAGACCACTGGGGAGCTATTCACCTGTTAAAAAAGTATAATACAACAAAAGCTGGACTTTTGTGAGGAAACAATCGCAAACCAAAATATTTATACTTACCTGTTACTTGGAATTTGGATTTTACGACAGTTTTTGTTATAGTTTCAGTGATAAAAGTTGTATTGTTCTTTGCCTTTAGTATTAGTCAACGTTTGGCAAGTAAGTATTAAAAACTTGCACAAATAACTAAATTATATCTTACTAGATGTCCTGATGAACTTCGTGTCACTTATAAACCATCTCTGGACTTTCACGATTAATTAACTAATCCACTAAACTAAGGCCCGTATAAATAGTCAGTACTCATGATGCATCTCGGTCTCAAGACACGGTTCAGGCTCTGTGATTGGTTGGCTGTCAAAATTTGGACCAATCACAGAGCCGAACCGTGTCTTGAGACCGAGATGCATCTTGAGTACTGACTATTTTCACGGCCTCAAATCAACAAAATCGGATTAGACATTTAATCGAGTTTTAGTGAGACTAATAAAATTAAGGGCCTGTTTCACCAGTTCCTGATAAAGTGCCTAATAGGCTATCCACAACTTTTTTGACAGATTCTTCATACTCTATCTGTCAAGTTAAGTGGTGGATAGCCTATCAGGAAGTGGTGAAATAGGCCCTAAGAATTCATTTTTATTTATAAAGAGTAAGTATAAATATAGACTATTCTCAAATCGCGGAATTCTGTCTGTAGCGGTTATTGACTCCCTGTCAAAAACTTGACATTTTCTATACAAACCATGATTGACAATGAAGTAACAGACTGATGTTCCTAGTCTAAATTATAATTCATGTAACTGTACCCTTGTTGCTTTACCAGACCTACATTATAGAGCAAAGTCATTCTAAAACACTCTGACATTGGCAACTCACCGAGCTAGCCATTAAAAAAGAAGAAGAAGAATGGTGATATCGTATTTTGCGTACACGATGTGAACACAGTATGAATTATATCCCTTCAAACTCATAAATAGTTGGAGATTATCATACGAAGAGGTAACCAAGACGTTTTCCGATGAGTATACACTATACAATATTCTGTTTCTTTACAATAATTCCATTTTATTCTTAAGTTAACAGAATACAGTGCGAGTATTTTTCACATAGCTAGAAAAGTCAATGACCGCTGATGCCACCTTAAATTATTGTCCTGACTATAATATGTCGATTTGAGTTGATGATTGTTGACATTTATGAGCTATCCTTTTTTATCCTTTTTAGAACGTTAAGGGTTTGTTTCACCACTTGCTGATAAAAGGCCAGATAGGCTATCCACAACTTATTTGACAGATTCTTCATACTTTATATTTTGTCAAGTTAAGTTGTGGATAGACTATCAGGAAGTGGCGAAACAGGCCCTAAACCTTTCTTGCAAAAAATGAATTTAAATTTTGTTTAGAAGCACAACACACCTTAGGTTGACCTTAGGACATTTACACCTTAGGAGCGCTTTCAAACGAACGGCACTTATCGACACGCGTCAACGAAGAGCCTTAGGACTTAGGACAAAGTCATGAAGAAAAATCTTTGTACAGGTCCTCGGGCCAAGTTCCAAAAACTAATGTTTTTTGACTGTGGTACTTTTTTTGCTGCTCGAATTATATAAGTTGTACGATGTTGCTTGTTGTCCGCATTTTGATTGGTTCAGCGACTATGGTACGAGCATAGACTTATAATATACTGACGTAGGTACGAGGATGGACTGACATGTAACACAGTATAACCTCTTCACTCTTGCTTTTTTTCCAGCTAAAATCCAAAGAGGTATTATGTACTAAAATCCGAGCTTTATGAGGGTTTGTGTCATTTTACTTATGATAATACATCTACATATAAATAAAAATTACTATGTTAAAGCACATAATTATAAAGAGGCGTGATAGTTTTTCTGTAAAGTGTACCACAAAATGTTCAGGTTGTGGGATATACAAGGGCTCGCTTCGTTCGCCCTGAGTATTGTTGTAAGTCAATTACTGTAGGTTTGTTGTATAGTATATTATGTTTATTAATATTTTAGTTTCTTATTGTGTATTACTAAAACTCAAACTTTAATTATAGTTCTATAATATGAAAACAGATGGCACTAAGCGTCTCCTACATCGCGCGTTAACTAGTAACCTAGGGTCCTGGAATATTTTAGTTGCACCTTATTAGTACCTATAATACCTAATATGGTTGTAGTTTGTACTGTTCCATTGAATCTTAAAATAGAACTTGTCATTCTCGCCATCTATTGTTCCATGTGAAAACTAACAACTTTGTAAGCGTTCAATATAGTTCATTGATATTTGCATAGATAGCACTGATTACATCTCTAACGAATGATCCTCCGAGGACAAAGATAATGGAAATCAGGGAAATCATATTATTATCAGTGATATTTTGTTTAAAAAGAAGCACACTTGCAAATAAATAGTTCATTCAGAAACTGAATTTTTGTAACCCTTGTTGGCACTCGGCATAATAACGAGCTTGTCAATCACGTCGTGTTACTGGTGTACGTCTACTACACAAAATTACTGTTTATTTTACTAATTTTTGCGCCAATATATCTTGATGACGCAGCTGCGTAAATCTTCCGGGATAAAAAATATCCAATAGTCTTTTCCAATGTGTCTATCTAAGAACTCTCCAGAAACTAAATTATTGTGTAATCTAAATTTGAATACTACGCGATAATATTGTATTACATTACGTTATAAATGAAAATAATGATTAGAAAGTATATCAGTCAGTCCTCGTAAATATTTCAATTTGAAAATGAAAATTCAAAAATTATTGTCGCGCGTTGAAGTCTTTCGATACTATGCTGCGTCGTAGTAGAGACACGTAGCAGTCGTAGCCCGTAGGCTCTATAACTGTATCAACTTTGTTTTATAAAACCCACTTAAATATTATTATACTATCAAGGATTAATATAATATTGATATTGTCATTAAAATAGGTACTTAACTTAAGTTTATAGGCGTTAATTATATAAAATAGTATAATACTTTTTATCTTTAAAAATAATAATCAGTACTATAATAATTATTATTAATATGACATTGAAGACGTTAATTATATAAATTTTAAAAGCTTTTATTTAACTTGCTATGTATGTAGGTTCGAAGTGTCAATTTTGAAGTAGACATATTTAACTGATTACATCAATTTACTCAGTTAAATTGGTACTAATTTATTTACAAATCGCGCGACAAGCTTTTATTATCATGCAAATTGTATAATATATTGAGGATTATAACTTAATAGTTAAAAATTTTAAGGAGAAATTTATTTTCTTCTTTTTAGACCATTTAAATAAAAGCTTTTTTCAAAAAGTTTTTTGTTTAATACGCGACGTACGTGAGCGTCCAAGTTAACAACATTTTGTGGAAACAGTTTAGTTCTTTAAAACGAACACAGATGTCACTAAGCGCCTTCTAGATCGCGCTGGCGGTTGACTGAAATGAAACTTACAAGATCAAAGTGAAGCATTGCGTAGACAGTTTCTTACGCCGAGTTTTCTCGGTTTTTCTTTTTGGAAACCACTGTCGCTATGAAATTTAATGCAGGCAGGGTTGTATTGATTAATAAAATATTATAAGGGATGGATGGATGGATCATGGATGGATGGATGGATGATTATCTAGACTCCAATAATTCTAGTTGCAATTCCGATAATAATAATTATATTAATATGTATATGTATGTGTACTTCTCCGCTTTAGCCTCTAGAGTCCACCCTCAGGTCCAAACATTACTTCTCTATCAAGAAAACCAGATCGAATTTTAGAAAACTTAGGGCCTGTTTCACCACTTCCTGAGAAAGTGTCGAACAGGCTATCCACCACTTAACTTGACAGATGAAGTATGGAAAATCTGTCAAAAAAGTTGTGAATAGCCTATTCGGTTAATGGTTAAACAGGCCCTTATATTAATCTTTAATATTTTTTAAGATTGATTTAGTTCTAAATATTATGTTGTGTCACCTATAAAAGTGCATGTATCGGGATTGTACTATCTACCCGTGTTGTTATTTAATTGTAATTTTCAATACATGTACTGCTGGTGTCCTTTTAGAAAAAATAAAATATAAAGATAATTTTCCACTTTATGCTTATTGCCATTTTACGTTTTTCCAGAAGATTCTTTATTTACGCAAGCAGAGACAAGTGGGTCTTCATATTTTCACTTTTTAAAATAAGGCCTGGTTTCTAGAAAAGTAAGTACAATTAAATAATGGGTGGCGCCAGGAGGAAAGCAAAAAAGAATTATATTTTTTTTGTTTCTGTGGTAAGCGAAATTATGGAAAAAATAAGAAACAAATTAAATTAAGCTCTACCATGCTCTACGTTTTTGTAGCGCTCCATCTAGTGCTAAATTTGAAAACCTCTTACCTCGTACGCTTTATAACTACTTTCTACATGTTCACGTAGATGGCGCTGCTTACATTGTCTGGTACTCTACATAGAGCTAGCACGGTATTATCTTTTTTCTGGCTAAAAGGCATAATTAATTAGTCTCTCCTTCTGTCTCCCTTAAATCTGTGCCATAAAGTTAATAATTGATTTAATTTCTCTTCTTCTATTATCGTACCATACGATTTTACCCGACTACGATGTAGGCAAAAGAAGGGTTCACACTTCACTACCCTTGATGATATTAAAGGTCACTTAAAATAGTTCTGAATATACAAAACTAAGTGATAATAAGCAGCGCTGAAAGACCTATTTTTTTCACTTTTGTATGGGGAAACTCGTGACGCTGGGGCGCTTGCCCATTCAAAAGCTTAAAAAAATTTTGAATGCGCTTTCAGCGCTGAAAAAAATGATCTTTCAGCGCTGCTACTTTCATAGTGAACCCTCTACAAGAACCACGTACACACCGTAAAGTGTTATCAACTAGTTTTGTAATACCCTGTATATCGGCTGCCACTGCTTACCATTGTGTATGATTTCTCTGCTAGTTTCATGACCCCTGGCTAGTTTCACAAAATATAATGTATTAATAATTTTCATTATAAAGTAGTAAATGTATTTGGGTCAGTCGATATCTGGTATTTCCCCATCGCAAGCGGGTCGTCTCCACAGCAACTGCCCCACAACACTGCAATATTCATGCCATTGGGTCCAATTGCCATCGGTCGCAAGAAATCTGTACTTTTCTTTACTACCTTAGCAGCAATATGGTACAGCTACAACAGATCCTGTATACCACTTTTAAACCAATTTGATAAGAAATAAAAAGTGATGAAATGCCTTCTACCGCCCATACCGTACGCTGTACGGTACAGTACAGTAGGTACAGCGCACAGCAAATATTTATGTTTTTAACTTCCTTCATTTTAAAACATTGGTCAGTGGTCACCAACTTCATAGTTGTGTGACTTCACAGAAACGATATAATATTATTATGGTATGCTTATTATGGTTCAAAAGTGGTAAACTAAAAATATCTTCCACAGTACATATTACATATATTATACTCTTTGCGTACAAGAGTAAGTATATGTACGGTGGAAGACAATATATTATTATGTTTACTACATAGCATCTTCTAGTACATAATAGAGGAGTGGATGTCCTGTTATCACACGATTGCGTGATTGTTTCAGACAGACAAACAGGATGCAACTGTAGAGGTGTTAGAAGACTGCGTACATCCATACAGAGCGCTCTATGATTATTCATTTCCTTCTGAGACTTCGCAGAGAATAATATCCATACTTGTACATACTAAAAATACTATAAAATTGTGTACTGACTATTCCTTTACACGGATTCGGATGAAAGTTGGTATAGGCATACTTTATGTCTCGGGAAAGGACATATTATTAAGTAGAAGTAGGTGGATTCCTAGGCAGATATCGGATATAAGTAATTTGATCGCGATAAGTCAAACTCATCCGACCGATCACAGCTAACCACCAGCTAACATTGAATTGACAAAAGCCGACCAAATGACGTACGTCTGTCAACTGCCTAGGATTCAATTTCCTCGGGTATACATACATTGTATACAATACACATAATAGTTTTCGTGTCATGGTTCCCGTGTATTATACAAGTTTTGGTTTTGGAATTTATTGTGGTAGTTAAACGAAAGAAAGATTCTGCGACCTCCAAGAAAATAACATAATATTTTTGTCGACCTTGTGGCTACCTATTTCTTGACCTCTTTCTATCAGGGGATCCCTTTATATTGCCAATGTCTGTTTTGATCGTTCGCACGCCAAATAAAAGCAACAATTAAATATAATACGTAAAATATTCATACAAAATATGCGATGGCCGCGGGGTGAACGACCTCAAGGCTGTATGCATCACATGCAATAATTACTTCAAATACAAACCTTGAGATTAGCTGATTTCATTGCTCTATTAACAGAAGAGATTTCGACTGTAAATCATATTTATTTTGTTCTTGTCTTATAAGCTTTGTGTTATTCATACTTGATTCTGAAAATATCAAATTAATTTGCTATTTAATATATTTAATCTTGCGCTATTATATAGTATATTATGACATTTAAGTTGATAGAGTTGCATAATGTGTAGCTGTCCATTAAATTATATTATAAGCTCTCTTACAGCTGTAGTATAAAGCTATGTAGATATGTAAATTGCAGTAAAAAGGATAATAATAATAATCAATACCTAATAATTTTTTGGGAAATCATAATATTATGCTACACTACAGGCACATTTGAAATGTTCTGAGACGGCTAAAAATGCTCTTGAAAAGGTTGTTTTTTTTGGCTTACTTATCGTTTATTCATCAAATGAAAAAAATATCCTTCTTTTGGTACAAGCTGATGTCCTCGTCATCGTGATCGTTGTTAAAGAACTCAAGCAATAAGCATTTACTACTTAACTTTTTTCTTATTCTGTAGTCAGTACAAGCAAGTAAACAATGCACTTGAGTTTACTGCGCAGCACCGGCAGGAAGACCTCGTTGTGCCAACTGGATAATGACAGGTGAGCCCCCCCCCCCGGCCTCCGCCCCGCCGCCCGCTGACATGCAGCTCATGTCAACATGTCACAGGACAAGTACTGAAATAAACGATAATTGGAACCGAATTAGGTGTCGAACGCCTGGTTTCGTTGACAATGTTTGAGCGCAAGATACGAGCACTATTCCTTAGCTCCCATGGGATATAATATTATAGAAACTAAACAACATGCGTAGGACATCTTTTTGTGTCCAACTGATCTATACATTTCATACTGCATTCCTCACCAACATTTAAAATGTAGTAGTTAAAACACGGGAATCGAACCCTCTACCTCTGAGTCGAGAGCCAAGATGTAACCACTGGACATCAAAAGCATTATAAGTTATAACTAAGTCCTGCTACATACATAACTATAAGCACTTCTATAAATCTGTAAAAAAATCATCTTGTATCTACAATGTACATAATACTTTAGTAATTTCTTTTAAATCTCTCTCTGTCTCTCTCTCTCTCTCTCTCTATTTATGAATACAAAGCTTTTAAGTTATAAAGTACTGATTCGATTTTCATGTAAGGCGCTTCAGAAATGTATCATTTTGGATGTTAATTGTTAAATGGCTTACTTCTGTAACTGCATGTCTAATACTACTAAAGGCCCCTCTCCATGTTAAACGACGGATTTTTCATATCATGCGAAATCTATGTTGATCATAGGCAACCACAATGGTAGACTAAGGGCCTGTTTCACCACTTTCTGATAAAGTGCCGAATATTCACAACTTTTTTGACAGATTCTCCATACTTCATCAAGTTAGGTGGTGAATAGCCTAATCAGCACTTATCAGGAAGTGGTGAAACAGGCCCTAAAAGTTTACACGTTCTCAATCGCTTGTATTGGTTTGCCATGGGCAAACTTGGGAAGTTGCATAATGGAAATGAAAGTCTGTCGGAAGTTTTAACAGCGTGTATTTTTGAAAACTCTTTTCCTCTACTGACAAATGACTTGATGACGCAGTGAGCGGAACGTGTGAGTAGTAAGTACCTACTAACCGACTCTATAGCTATGTCCACATTATGCAATTTCATCTTCAATTTTCGTCATCTTCTTTTTATTCAACTTTCATTTGACATATTCAATAATTGAATGCATCAAAATCCACCCGCGTTGAAAGAAAAGTGTCATAGCGAGTGCTACGATTTTAACGCGCGTCACGGGCATGCCTCACGTTCGCTGTTGACTGCGCTATAACGCATGCCCTTGATGAACAAAAAAAGGCATAATATGGACAAAGCTTATGAGTGTCTCGGCCTAAAAAATATTATACTTTATCATACAACTAGCTGACCCGGTAAATGTTGTTTTGCCATATAAATTATTTCTCAATTATTTCTAGTATCAAGATAAAAGTAGATAAAAACCTATTCTCAGGCCTAACGAATGTAAGCACAGACAAAATTTCATTAAAATTGGATGAGCCGTTTTGGAGGAGTTCGCGCACAAACACTGCGACACGAGAATTTTATATAATTAGATAGGGAATTTTATTAAACAAGACCACCCCAATCGCACGTACACAGTAATGTGATTTCAATTTTCAGATAATCTACAAAACAATACGTTGTGCGTACGTCAATTTGTGTTAGTCTATTGTATTAATAAATAAACTGTGTTTACAGCGACATGGCCGCCCTAGCGACATCACAATTTATCCAGTAATAGTATCAGTTTCGTCGCTACACACGTAACGTTTTGTCGAGCCGATTAAAATGTTCAAATATTAGTACATTGTATATTCTCTACAGATAATTTACAACTATTAGTCGAAAGAATCAGATTCGCTAGGTAATCGGTGCGATAAATCGTAACGCGTGTAGCGGCTTCAAAACGGCCGAGACACTCGAGGCTACTGCTTATTCTACTTCACATAATAAATATTCACGCTAAGATATAATATTCGAAAATATGAAATTCACTTACAACTAGGGTTCCAGACATAAATTTTACATTTTATAATACAATATCTACAAAACTAAACTGGATGAAGTACCAGGCGTACCCTGTTTTATACATTAGTGCGTAGCGCTTCCCAAACGCTTCTTGAGTCGAAAGGCCAAGCCTTGTCAGTCCGCCAAGCCCCTTTGAGAAGCCCCTAAAAAGCGTTTGAGAAACCGCATTAACTAGACTTTACACCATAATCGTATTCGCTACGACGCCGTCCTTGCCGTCCAGCAGCTCGGAGTAGCCGGACTCGTCGCTGCAGGCGCTGTCGTTGTCGCCGGCGCTCTCGCGAGCGCACGTCAGGCCGGCCACGTCCGTCAGGCCGGCTACGTCTGTCAGGTCGGCCACGTCCGTCAGGTCGTCCATCAGGCTCTCGAACTTCTCCCCGAAGCTCGTCATGACGTCGACGTCGGCGCCGGGCGGCGGGTACGTGGACCGCCGCCGCAGCGCCTTCTCGCCGATCGGTATTTGGATCACCTCGTTATTTCCGTTGTTCGCTTCGTATGGAGTCTGCTCCGTCGCGGGCGCCTCGTCGGGCGGGAACTGCGAGGAGAGGGAGGTGGGCTCGGCGTCGGACGACGCCAGCGAGCTGGCGGTCTCACAGCCGGACGAAACGGAGCCGTCGTCGCTGTCAGTGACGAGGTAGTTCTGGATGAGACCCCGCCTCCCGCCCCCGTCGCTCTCCGTCGCCTCCGTGATCGCCGCCAGCTGCAGCCGCTCGTCGACGCGGGCCTCGTCGCTCGCGTCGTCTCCGTCGGGGTCCCCGTCGGGCGGCTGCAGCCGGAGGGCGTTCATGACGCCCTCGGGGCAGGACATCTTGCGCGGCGACCGCAGCTCGGGCCGCCGGCGGTCGAGCGCGCGCGCCGCGTACAGGCTCGTCTCCAGGTCGCCGCACCGCCGAGAGTTCAGCTCGGCCTCCTCCTCGTCCTCTTCGGACCACAGCTCCTCGATGGCGCCGAGCTTGGGCGCGGACTTGGAGCGCTCGAGCGGCGGCCGGTAGTTGAGCGCGCCAACGCTCAGCAGGATTTTGCGGCGCGGCATGCTGGGGTTCTCGTACACACTGTTGGCGAGGCTGAGCCGCGCGTTCTGTTTCGAGATCCGGTCCTTCTTGAACTCGACCAGTGCCTGCTTGAGCTTCACTTGGAGCTCCTCGGTTATCCGCCTAGAGATGGTTTCTTTGGTACAGAGCACAGCGTGGCAGCGCAACTCGTGCTTGAGTTTCTTGCCCTCGTGGCGGTAGACCCAGCAGAAGAGGCGGGGGTAGTGGGGTGGGCTGGCACAGTACGTGACGCGGTGGGACCAGTACTCGGTGAGGCCGTGCTCCTTGGTCACGCCCTTCAGGCCGGAGTTGGTGACGGACAGCTTCATCACGACGTCGGGCTTCGTGGACTGCTGGTAGTTGCGCCACAGCGTCGCCAGCGGCTTCTCGATGCAGCCTTCACCTGGAACGAGAGACGGTGATTATGAGTTTTTGTGTTGAATTTTAGCTCGCATTTATGATTAGCAATTATAGGCGTTACTTGGCTTGCAATTATTTTGATATTTTGGTATAATAATAGTCGGCCAATTTTGTGGTTTTAAGCGACAATCGCGATAAACCCATTTGGGCAAATGTGTGAAACCACCATTGTGAAATCTACTAACATCTTTACTAACACACATTTTGCAAATAAATAAATTGAATTGAATTGAAAACCTGCGAGAACCAATAGCGATCTCGCGGCGTGTGAGACAGGTTATTGGCTGGTATTTAATCTATTTCAGAATATGACATCAGCGTAAAAACTAATAATTTGCATTTTTTATATTTTTTTGCGACACGCCTGAGAATAAGACATTTGCATGTTCTGGCAAGATTGTTATAGTAGAAGTAGACGGTGGCTTATAAGGTAAACATACGCCCAAAATAACTACTTTTCAACATATAACATCGAAGAAATTGATTCTGAATAGGCAGTTACATCCAACAGACCTGTGTCAATTAGTCGGCTTATGTCAATTCAGTGTTAGCTGTGATCAGTCGACTGGGTTTGACTTAACGCGATCAAATTACGTAGGTCCGCCATCTGCCTAGGAATCAACTTTTCTGATAGTACTTTATGACGGTGGAAAGTTTCGAGATTTTTTTAAGCTGACAAGTTACAACATAGTAAAATACTGAAGGTCATACATTGAATGCGCGCATACGTTTAGTATAGGAACCTGTACCCTACGTGTAATAAAAAATAAGGGAGAGTAACTGTGTCAAAAAAGTTCCTCAAAACGGTTGAAGTATGGGAGTTACGTTTCCTTAGTTTTTATTATTCGTAGCCTGTACCTCACTAAACAATTTTCATTCGTTGGCTCATAGTTAAGCTCTATTTAAGTACGAGTGTGAGTTAATGTAGGTCGGTGTGTGGGTGAGAGCTGCGTGGAGGCCGCCCGCCGACCGGCTCGGCGGAAAGACCGTCTGATCTATATTATGCTGCGGGTAGAATTGCCAGCTTAGACTTAATTTAGTTTGTCTATGTCGTAATGTTTCCTGAATTTGACTACGTGCGTTTTTACTAGAGATGAGCGATTTGTAGCAAAATATGTGTTTCTTAAGACCGCAATAGAATCACTTCATTACTTTGCCTTGCTCAGGATTTAGCACAGCGATTATATTATTACTTTACTTGCTCTGCATCCTTGCATTTATTTTTGTTGAAAAAGCACCTGCCGGTCTAGGATATGCCAACGAGATATCTCACTCTCGAGATAATTAAAAGCTACTCGTCTCATAATGTCAAAATCTCGACATTATCTCGACAAAACTCTATAAAAATGTGTTATTTCGATGATAGATCTACGCGAGAAAAAATGTTTGTCATGCTAGGGTCAATAGAAATGAAGATACAAACTATCAAACATCGAGAAACATGCAGAGAGAGATATCTCGTTGGCGTATGCTAGGCCGGCAGGTAATCGTGTTGGAAAAAATATTCGTTTCCAAGTTTATTTGGGACAATGCAGGTTATTTTATGCCTTCAATGAGCATGTATGTAATAATTAATAAATCTTCTGACTTGGAAAATTATAATATGACTTAGTACTATGTAATTTGTAGTAATATTTGCACACTCATTGTAGTAGAATATTATGTGGAAAATGAACAAGCTAACACCTTATTGTACCATATTCTTATGCAAATAAAATGATTTTGATTTGATTTGATTTGATTTGTAAAATGTCGGTAAAAATCTAAACGATCTGTGTAAGAAAACATGTCGAACCTATAATTTTTATTGATAGAATGTGATGGATTATGTTTATATTTTGTGTAAAGGAATATTTTGTGGATACGTTAAGTTATTTATCTTAGGTATCATATCACAATAGTCAGTGAAGTAAGTTCTAAGTCTGGCTAATTTATGTGTCGGTCTGTAACTCACGGGCTACGTAACACAAAGAATGCAGCCTTCGTGGCGATTGTGGAATCGGCTATTTCGTCATCATCGCTCCTCAGTCCTCACACTTCAAACTGTATGAAGGACAGAAACTGTTGAACTGTTCTCAAACATTCTACACTGAATCTTATCTTCTTATATATAAAAATGGATTTTCAAATGTGCTAGTCGCGCTAAAACTCGAAAACGGCTGAACGGATTGGGCTGATTTTAGTCTTAAAATATTCGTAGAAGTCCAGGGAAGGTTTTAAAGTGACACGAAGTTCACTGGGACAGCTAGTCACTACATAGTATAAAACAAAGTCGCTTTCTCTGTCCCTATGTCCCTTTGTATGCTTAAATCTTTGAAACTACGCAACGGATTTTGATGCGGTTTTTTTTAATAGATAGAGTGATTCAAGAGGAAGGTTTATATGTATAATAACACCCATTAAATAGTGGAGAAGTACTGTTATTTTTGAGGTTTCTAATGTGATGTCGTAAATAATTACATTTTTTCCGCTTACATTGCAAACGCAGGCTGAACCCTACGAGTTTTATCAAAATAATGTACTAAGTATTGTACACATTGAAAAGGTCTACAGAAAAGTCCGTGATGAACGTGTGAACGTTCACAGTTTTTCTGTAGTGTATTTAGTATCAGCATTGCACCCGTGCGAAGCCGGGGCGGGTCGCTAGTCTTATATATAAAAATGGATTTCCAAATGTGTTAGTCGCGCTAAAACATGAAAACGGCTGAACGGATTGGGCTGATTTTAGTCTTAAAATGTTCGTAGAAGTCCAGGGAAGGTTTTAAAGTGACAAGAAAGTTCACCGGGACAGCTAGTCTTATTTATAAAAATTGATCTTCAAATGTGTTAGTCGCGCTAAAACTCGAAAACGGCTGAACGCATTGGGCTGATTTTAGTCTTAAAATATTCGTAGAAGTCTAGGGAAGGTTTTAAAGTGACACGAAGTTGACAGGGACAGCTAGTAATATTATAGAAATAGATGACGCCGCAACTCCGTTGCGCTAAAATTCCTTTAACGGAATCGTACATTTTACCGCGATAACCGGGGTAAAAACACTTTTCTCGGGATTCCAAGTACAAAAAAAATTATAGTTATAGTGTCCATACAAAATTTCACCAAAATCAGTTCAGCGGGATCAAAATTTCACCAAAATCAGTTCAATCAGTTTAGGCGTGAAGAAGTAACAGACACACAGGCAGAGATGTTGTTCGGATCTTTCTTGAGCAAAAATGTTTTTCAGGGTTCAACTACCTTAATTCTGGGACTTAATATCCCTCGTTGGAATTTTCTTTCGTGCCTAGCAGATTAAGCGTATATAGTCAGATAATATTATTAAACATTTATAAACACATTCGGATTTATAATAGGACGTTTTGGTAATTAGATGATGATATTTGAGTTTTTCGCTCTGTTATTCGATTTCTGAAATCGAAAATAAAACAATAGTTTTAGGTAATTGTATACACTACTATATATTATATTATTGAGCTTATTATACAACATGACTGGTGAGACATTACCGATACTTATGGAGAGTACTCTGTACTCGATTCTCATTATAATTATGTAATAAAATTAGGTTCTTAATTTTTTTCCGAATTTCCCAAAAATAAATGAATCATGGATACTAAGTAAATTACGCGGCTAGGCAAGTAGGCATACTATGCGGCCGGTGCAGAGGCGTGTGCTACCAAAGAAACACCACACAACTACCCCTCCCGCTCGCGGTGTCCATGCGTTGGGTAAATAATTATTTAACTTTAAGCTACATTTACTCAGTGATCAGTTGATATAATTTTTTTATATTATTTTTTTCCAACTAATATAATAGCCAAATATCACGTCCTCGAGTATTGAACATGTCTCACCAGTCACGCAGTATATTATTGAAATTCGAAACTGCAGGCAAGATTAGCTAGTAATGATATCCCTAGACATATTTACCAAGTTGTTTTTGTTCTGTGGTTGTAGTAGGTATGTTGTAGGACTTAGACATACATCCCAGACAGTCATTTAAATATTATAATTAACACTGGCGCTGGTGCCATATCGAGGGTTTATTAGTGATATTAAATATTCATTAAATCTTTATTTAATTACTAATTATTATTATATTATTAATTAGTGCAAAATAAACTAGCAATATTGGGTATGTATATTAAGTAAATTTACATTACATCGCTTAAAACTTAAAATATAAACACCTCAAGAACACGAAAATGAGAAGAAAGTTGAGTGTTATAAAATTTGCGTGTCTGCTAATTTACATCGGTACAGTTACCGGCGCCAGCATCACTGAATCCAGCCCGATCAGCACTGTAATAAAAACATTTCAATCCTGTGTGCCGAGTGTGAGTTTTTGTTTCACATTCGATCGTGAACGCGTTTAGCGTTTACTAAAGTTTTGTACTCGGCACACTGTCTTTAAAGTTTTGAGTGTCAAAAGGTACCCTTTTCAGCCCGGCCGCACATTGTACGACATTTCTGATCAGAAACAGTTGAACGTCCGCGCTGTTACATTTACCGAGCCGAGTGAGCTCGAACTCGCTGGAAGGATATTTCAGATAATGTGCGGGGTGGCGATCCGGCGGAATTCAAATGTTTCTGATCAGAATTCGGACAATGTGCGGCCGGGCTTAAGACTTTACCTGGATGATAAAAAGTTAACCTTTTTTGACCTTTGAGAATAGTGCAATGTTCTGACATAACAGATCTCTGCACTTTCAGTATTTAGTCATTGAAAATGTCGACGAACCGGACGGGAACCGGTCTTGCAAATATTATAAAGATTTTATACGAATGCATATCATTTGTTGAGATTTCGAATATAAAATACCCGAGTATTTTTGTACAAATAAATTACCACAAATTGAACAACGCAGATGGTTTGAAGTAAAATATCTGAGGTCCTGACATTACTGTAAAGCCAACACACGACGCCATACGTTTAGTAAAGATGCTTACTTTTTTAATCAGGAAAATATTTAATTTAATTAATAATATTAGTTGTTAAAAAGTTCGAAGGAATAAACCCATTTGCATTAAATTTTATGCGGTGAAAACTTTTGGTTTTGGGAAAGGATTGAAGAATTAATGCGGCAAAATGTACAATTACCGCGCAATAAAGTATTTTCTACCATCGTCTAGAGATATTTAAACTCTTGGTCTTAGAAAACAGTTAATAACCTATTACCGTGTGAGCATTCTATCAGTTTGAATGACTAGCATGCCAGTGATGTCCTCACTAACTAAGGTTCAAGTACAACACGCGGCTAACAATAATATTGTCAATGTCAAGTAACATTGGATGTTCTTGCACAAGTTTTGTATTAATTCTTTTACTAAAGGTTGATAGGAAGAAATAATTAATTTCTTCTCTTTGGGCCAGCTATATTCTTTATCGAAAGAACAACAAGCCAAATAAAACCTAAAAGCTATATTTTGTCGCTTTGAAAAGCGGCCATGTTCTTCCCTGTGATGCAGTCTTTATATATGCCAGCATCATCAAAAACTTTTCCTCATTATTATAAGAATAGAAAATAGAAATTGAGCCAAAAATAATGGTATAAGAGGTAATCCTTCTATACTATACTATTTCGGTGACGTCATCTTTATTTAAAAAGTATGTTATAAAAGCACAGAATGCTATATTTCCGTAACAACAATCTTAGTATCGGGCAAAGCTATGAAAGTAATGAGATGACACCCGGTGGGAAATCTTCGCTGGAAGTTCTCAGATGATGGAGGTTTTGTAGAGTAATGTTATATTTTGTTGAGCTCCGTGAGGACTAAGGATTTTCCAAAAGTGTGTACTAATGATGTGTTGTTTTATTTAATATTTTTAACGAGATATATTATGTTTGATGATAATTATTTTTTCTTGGCAACTGTGGCATGTATTTTTATGAAATTTTGAATCTAGGGTGTTTTGGGAGAAAAAAGTTTTGTCTAGTGTACTCCCTACATTAGACAAAACTTTTTCATTTATTTTTTATTCCGTTCGTGTTCTAAAGTACTTTAGTACTTTAATAAATTAGCATTAAAATCTGGGAGGGTCATGCTTCGGCACGAATGGATATGGATCAATACCACGGCATCATGAAAGACCAGCTAGCTGATGTTGCGAGTGTGAAAGGGTAGACGCTATCGCTTTCCATCAGGTGATCAATTTGCTCGTTTTCGGAGTAATTTCATAAAATGCAATAATTATATCATATTAATTTAATATGATTATGTTGCAGAAATAACTTGTGTGATTAAATAAATTACTTTTAATTATCACATTATTCAAAGTAACGTCTAGCATGTAGGTAAACAATATTAAGTTTCTTGTTATGGGAATTCTGCAAATTATTTAATTTTTTACCATTTAATAATAATATTATGTGATTCGTACAATAACAATATTTATTTTTTATTGAACGATAGTAACAAAAAACTTTGATGGATGAGTGCAAAAACGAGTCGCAACGTCTGTAACTTTTGAGTTTTTTTTTTAAGGTTACTAGAAGGATTTTTGGAAAATGCCAATGCTAGTTGTTACATTAGTGTGTGGATATTATATTATAATAATTACGACCATATAATATTACTCTTATATTATAATATTTTTGTTACCTAAGATTATATGAAGACGAGACGTAGAGTTCTTTACTGCTATTTAGTATGTCGACAATAATTTTGTACTTAGTTCTTAGTAAGTCTGGGTTTTGTATTTCTATGATATAGTCAACTTTATTTAGTAAACCAGACATAAAAATACATGAAAACGAAAATATTTCCCGCGTCGCAAGCCAATCGCCATAATTATAGTGTTTTGCTCAAACCGTCGATTATTATAAATCACCCGAAGGTTGGTGAACAAAAACTTTAATTAACTTTTAAACTGCTTCATCTGTCATTAAGAATGATCACTAAGATTGAGGTAAATGTACCCAGAACATACATTGCCATCAGCTAATCTTATATATAAAAATGGATTATCAAATTAGTGTTAGTCGCACTAAAATTCGAAAACGGCTGAACGGATTGGGCTGATTTTGGTATTAAAGTATTCGTAGATTCTAGGGAAGGTTTTAAAGTGACACGAAGTTCACCGGGACAGCTAGTTAAAAATATAATTTGACTACACAAATAATATAGCCTATGTTACCCATAACTGCTGTAGAAAGATATAGAATATAGACGAAGTGACAGAGGAAACTCTCGTTTGCCCCTAAATTCTGTCAGGAATTAGTCTTGTACGCCTACTGGGTATATACAAGAATTTCATTTATAGCTTCCTACCGTGACCTCCATACCATTTGCTTTAATCAAGCCAAGCCTTATCGTAACATCACGAAATTATCGTGTCATTATTGAGAGCTACCACTAGAGCCGTTTTTCCATACAAACGTGGTCCCCTGTTTCCTCCGTGGATAATGCCGGTAGAGTTATAATTTTTTCCTGAATATCTATGGCCACTGTTAGCATGGCCCGATGTTTTCTTTTTTTCATTATTTAATTATTAAAAAAGATAAGAACGTTCAAATACCCAAAAAATGGCCCAAAGTTCCTCTGTGTTCCAACAACCAGAAAACAAAACTGGCTAGAATATCCAAAAAATATAACATAGGAACATAGCTCAAGCCGTGCTTTAATTTTTAATGAAAAAAATACGTAAATTGGTTAAGTTTTGGAGAAGAAATCAGAGAACAACGAATTGATGGTTTTCTGTTCTTTTATTATTTTGTCGTGTTGTCTCCATCGCGATCTGCGGGAGGAGACTTGAGGTTAGGGAGACAGCAATAGATTTTACAAATACTTGTTTTTAATTTCTCTAGCCCTTGGTGTATCCTCTTAAATTATGATAAGCCGCGGACAACTTCATTATCGCTTGTCAAAAATATAGGCAAAAGTGCGATATTTGATTTTGGGAGCAATCAGGGTTTTGCGCGGCCTATACGAAGGTAATAATATAATAGTTAAAAAAACTAAAAACACGCTTTTTTATATACAACCAAACTAAACTGGCCGTTTAAAGTGGGTCAAAATCGCGCCCCAAAAAGTCGGTTACAAACAAACATACAAATTGAAAAATGGAATAATTATATCAAATTGTCATCGGTCCTCGATAAATCTACAAAGTTTGAACGAAATCTGGCCGTTTAAAGTGGGTCAAAATCGCGCCCAAAGAAGTCGGTTACAAACATTACAAACAAATATACAGGTGAAGCTAATAAAAAGCGTATAATAAAAAAAAGGAACTTATCCGTGAATGTTTAATAGCAATTATTGACCTGTTCGACTGTTACCGTGCGTTTAGTATGTAAATATATGTTATGTAAACTTGCTAACTGTGTCAACTGTGTGGAGCAAGACCTTGTGTGTGTGTGTGTGTGTATGTGTGTGCTCAGTGCGTCTAAACTTGATGAGTCTATGTCGACATGTTGAATAAGTTGTGATTGAGCCTTTACTACAAGGCTTTATAAATGTAAAGTGATAATACTTTAGGAAATGTCCCCTGTAGAAAGTTATTTGTGAAAGTAGCAGCTTCGCTGGGAGACGATTTTTTAATTTTGTATGAGAAAATTCACGACGCTCCAAATCACAAAAAAATGCTTTGTCAGCGCTGCTACTTTCACAGTAAACTCTATAATATAACGGACAGTATACACATTACACAGCCTATTTAGGAAAGGTAATGTGTAAAAAAAACAAAGTGATAATAATTTTATTATCACTCGGTTTTTTTACACATTGGCTACTAAAGTTCTTTATTTAAATGGACTTAATTTTAAGAAAAACATTTGTATAATATGTTGTACGTAAGTTGTACGCACAAAAAGAAAAAAAATCACCCACACATATTAGATTCTACTATATAATTAACAAATATTATGTAGATCTTTATTAGCATACTTTTGTTACATAAATACAATTCATTCAAATGTCAATCATTTGTGTCACATTGAGCTTTTATTTTATAGGGAGTGACTTGTCCGTTCACTGAAATATCTTTGGTAGGTAAAGTTTTTGCCAACAATTATGTTTCTTTGGAAGGAACGTAAAAAAATTAATGTTGTGTTTTTATGATTCTCGTGACAATTGTTAGAATATTTACCATAAATAACTATAATTTTCGTTACCGTTTGCAAAAAATAGTGTTTCCTATTTTGTGTAATGTAACGTTACGGAGTCGAGCATCAGCGAGGGAGGAGAACCGAGCCTTACAATGCGCATCTTGTAATGATGTGTAATATTATCTTGATACAACTTGTAACATCAATGCTACGTGACAGTGAAGTCAACTTGCTATGGAATGCTCATGTCGAATCTATAATGTTACATTGTATAATTTTAAGTTACAGCATTGTAAATTTTATTTTAAAAAATAATATTTTTTCTCACTTTTTTGGTAAAAAGTGGGCCCCGTGTGAGTTTCTTACGCCGGTTCTTCTCATCGGGTTAGTTCCCGAACCGGTGGTAGGCCTCATGTAGACTAGACATGTAGTTCTAAGGCCCTGTTTCACTACTATTAATATTTCAATAAGTTAACAAAGTTAACAAACTTTCTTAACTTATTGAGAAATAAATATTTTGATTTTGATTTTTGATTTTGATTAGAGCACTGGATTGGAATAATGTGAAGCCGGTATTACTATAATCGACTCGAATCGAAGAAACACGTAAAATAGACTAACTCGTTTGCTTAATTTACACAAAAAACCTAGTTTTATTTTTGGACAATTAAACCATAAAATTATTATGAAATCATTTTTGTGTTTATTTTCTTGTTGTATTCGGAGAACAGTTTATACTTTAATATGCTTTATAGCTCAACTATTAATTACTATGGAGTTCATAAAAACTACAAGTATGACGTCTTCGTGTTTTAATCCCAATTATTTAACTTTAAGTTTTATAACATGTTACATGACGAGGAAGCAAACTATTATATTACGAATAATAAATAACCCAGATACAATACACTTGTGTGGGTTTATTATACAATAAAAAACCGCAAAAACAACGCAAAAATTACATTATAATTTTTCGTAGGCCTACGTCGTAGGGGAGTGCTACGGCGTAGGGGAGAGCTACGCCGTAGCATTATAATTGGGATGATGACAAGGTCAAAGATAAGCAGATTTTTATAAATAATATAAAGATATAACGATATAAAGTCTTCATTTCAAACTTGCGGTGGGCTCATTTGACCAAATTGTGTTCTAACTTGACCTCCTTAGTACAGAGCTATCCACCTGGCCGCAGTTCCCACTCCATTTTTACTGCTACGCCGCTCTGCGCTGCGGTCGGCAGTCGGCGGTCGCTGTTTACATAACACAGCACTTTCACTCGCCGGGGTCAATAACCGAATATCGAGGATTGAGTGATTGAGATTGCTCTCAATGTTTATAGACTAATCTTGTTACTAATAAATATATATAATACAGTCGACATATTACACAAGGTCCGCTTTTGTGTCTGTCATGTGAGGTTGTCACAGTCTGCACTGCCAACCTTTAAGGTACCCCGCAAACGATCAAATTTGTTTGACAAACATGTTTGACGTAATTTACGTTTTCATTGTAAATTATTTGACAAACGCTTCAAACAAAGCTGTACACTATCAAATTGTTTGACAAACACGTAAAATTTGACAAACAATTTGATCGTTTGCGGGGCACTTAACACAAAGACAAGCGTCTGCTTGTCTAAGTAGTTATTCCATGTGTATATAATTTTACGGAACATGATACACAGCAAATAAAATAAATTATTTGCTGTGTAGCATAAAGGGTAGAATAAAATAGAGTAGTAGCTCTACTGCACACTGTTAGGTTTTTACGGTACATCTTGATATTTTAGTAAACTTAGAGTGGGTTGCACCGGCTTACTTTAACTATAACTTTTACTTTAACCATAACAAAATGTGAAATGATGTGTCAAATCCCTAGCAATAGTCGCCATATTTGACGATAACCTTAACCTTAACTATAACTACGCTTCTGGTGCAATTCACCCTTAATCATGTAATATAGCAATCGGTGCTGCTGGCCAGTAATTTTTATACTTGAACTTGACTTGACTAGTCCAGATAATAAAAAAATCATTATTTTATGGTCGTTTTGGCCATAAAAATATAATGATTTTGATATGGTCGTTTAAAAATGTGATGATATTTAAAGCTCTTAGAATGCACACGGTGCCTCGATGACTAATATAAATCCGCTTTATTTTCAAAAAACTTGTATCCGATGCGAGTTATAAAAGTATCTTTTTTCGTCACAAAAAAAATAACGTACCGGTTAATCCAGTTCAGATTATAATCCTCTAATATATGCATCCATCAGAATAAAATATAAACAAAATTAATTTCATTTAAGTTAATTAATAAAATTTATCTTTATTGGTTTCGCCGTTATCCCATTAGTGGCAGGGTTTTAAGAGACTTGAAAGTATAACAGGATAAACAAAGTTCACAAAGTAACTTCGCATCGCAAAATCGTATTTTTATCCTGAATAAAAAGTATTTTCATTTCAGAGTATGATCGCTACAAATCTAGCAAATTAATATTTAAAGGTGGTTTTCTTCAATAAATGTATAAAAATAATTGGATTTTAATAATGTTAATTCGTTGTTTGTTTCAATTTAACATCTAAAAGTTAGGCATGTATTCGCGACCTTGTATTGACAAGCTGTTGCCAAATTTCCATTTACGGGTGAGGTTTCACAATAGGCTCGTTCGGAGTCTAGAAGTTTCCACCAATATGATCCTTGTGACAACAGCATAGAGGTCACGTTACAGGTGAATTAACTCTGAACGGTAACACAATTACAATCGAAAATCGATTGTTCATCGCACCCGTATATATATTATATTGTTATCTCGTACAATATACATTGTAGAGTCAATAACACCTTACAACCCCGGGCGCTTACCTATTTGTACCAAGTTTAACGTGTTTCTACATTTAACGTTCCATGGTTCAGTGGTTTAAAGCGTATCTCTTGACTTGGAGGTCGTGGGTTCGATCCCCGCGTTGGAATTACATGTTATTTCCAAGTTTGGTCAAAAATTACTTCTGCGTAGCTGGCCTGGTTTCAATGAAGCCGGCCACCGTCACCGTAATCGGTGTGGGAGTTAAAGTTCGATGAGATGCACTGGGCTGCGTAGCGAAGAGCAATAAATCATAGATGTTGTCTTGTAGTGTAAAGCTTGAAAACTGGAGATTGGGCTTTGAAACTCTAATGTGGTCAAGGACAATAATTAACTCAAAAATACACGGGTTTGTTGACAAAACTTAGCTAGATCGATTTTCTCTCTTATATCTTTTCGCGTTTACATGAAATATCTGATATAAATTATTAGAGCTTAGTTAATATAATTTATTCTATTAAATGTTAATTAATTGCAAATATCTAGGTTAAAATTAATTCTGGAAATGAAATGAAATGAAATATCTTTTTATTCAAAATAGGTATTATGAATACACTTTTTGAACGTCAGAAGTCTACGTTGCTTACCACCGGTTCGGGAACTAACTCGGCGAGAAGAACCGGCGTAAGAAACTCACAGGGGGCCCACTTTTTTACCAAAAAAAGTGAGCCCCCTGCGAGTTTCTTACGCCGGTTCTTCTCGCCGGGTTAGTTTCTGGGTTAAATATCTCTCTCATTTAAAACGAAGAATGAAGGAGAGATTAAGATAACCTAGATGTGCAAGTGGGCCTAAGTAGTCAATGTCAAACCGCACTATTCATGGAGTGTGGGCCAAATGGAAACGAGAGGTCTGAAGGTCTGGACAAGCGGCAAGCGATTATCGTAAACGCTAACGCTAACGCCATAAAATGTATGGGATTTGACACTAGTATTCGCTAGCGAAGCGATGACTTATGCCAATCCCATACATTTTGTGGTGTTAGCGGTTAGCGTTTACGATAATCGCTTGCCACTTGTCTACTAGGGCAGGTGGGAAGGCCGCTAGAGTCATTGATCCCATTGAACTCAGCTAGAGATGCAGACTGCAGTGCAGTGCACTTAGGGCCTGATTACAGCTACCGAGTAAAGTGGCGAGACAATGCTCTCGGCTGAGCACACCTATAATAAACATACCGAGTGCTTGGCCAAGAGCACTGTCTCGCCACACTATATCTTTGTGTGTACATCGAGAAAATTGATTCCTAGGCAGTTGACAGACCAAGGTCATTTGGTCGGATCATGTCAAATGTTAATTGTGATCTGTCGGCTGGATTTGACGTAACGCGACCAAACTACGTAGGTCCCCTTTTTGCCTAGGAATCAATACTTTTTATAATAATACCAGAAATAATTTCTATGGAAAAACAACGTTTGCTGATCAGTTAGTATTATATGATCTTTAAAATCAAGCTGATTTTAATGCGATTTTTCAATAGATGTGAATTAAGAAGAAGGTGGAACTTTGGATATCATGTTTATATACAACCGGGTGAAGCCACGCAGATAAACTTGTTGGTTATATAAAAGAATACTATTGAAAACACATTATATTTTACTTACCTGAAATGTAGCCTATATATAACTATAAAATATTACATACTCATAAGCAGTATTCGATCCGAACATTTTAGACGGATAATTTAAATAAAATTATAGTTTTCAATTCAAATTAATATTATGTAAATAATAAGCATCTATTTAAAATGTATTATTCTATGACGTCAAAGTTGCTTGAGAAGCAAATATAAACGTTTATTTTTAACAGTTAACACTGAGTAAAAGTATCTTCATAATATTATTTGAAAGCAACTCGAGAGTTTGTTCTGTAGAGTCGGATTACAATTAGGGATACTTGTTTAAATAACTTTTTGTCTAATAACTAAATTAACTAATTAGATATTTATTTTAAAGCTTGTTACGATTGTATACGAGTATGCAAATTGAAAAGTCTGTACCAATATCGTAAAACGCAAGATTTTCTCTAGTATGCTCTGAAAGTATTCATTTGATTTTGATAGGTACTGCAGAGTTCCGGCAAAAGAGGCTACTTAAATGGCGATAAATAAAATGAAATGAAATGAAATGAAATGAAATCTTTTTTTATTCAAAATAGGTATCATGATACACTTTTTGAACGTCAGAAGTCTACGTTGCCTACCACCGGTTCGGGAACTAACCCGGCGAGAAGAACCGGCGTAAGAAACTCGCAGGGGGCCCACTTTTTTACCAAAAAAGTGAGAAAAAAATTAATCTTTTAAAATAAAATTTACAATGTCGTACTTAACTTAAAATTATACAATGTCAACATAATTGTAAGTCATTCACTAATGTAGAAGTAGCCTTGTAAGAAGCCATCCTACTCCCAAGATGTGCCATCGTTTATGAAATCATTGACCTTATAATAAAATATACGATACCCGCGGGATGCCCTTTGATTAACAATTTAGTACAGAATATAACAGCCTGTGCTACTATGTGCTATTAATATTTTATCAATCAATAAATAAAAATAAATATAACAAAAGCTTTGTTGTAATGACTTCAGAAATATCTTAGGCATTTGAACAATAACTGTGGAATGTCTGTAATATTTAGTATCTAGATCCAGGTCACACAACAATAGCCTAGACCGTTAGCGTCGCGTTGTGATCTCAAATTATTTATCACACTTCAATACAATGCTCGTGTTATTTTTCCTCTTCGCATGAATGCACTTTTGTCTGAAAGTCTTGAGAATGGATTGTCAGCACTCAGCTCGAACTAAGGTAATGGAAATAGCTTTTAAGTTTTGTACTGTGATGTACAACGAGCTTTGGGAGGGCTCGCGCCGTTTTTCTGCTTGTTAATATTTAATATTTAAGGCAGTTTTTTATATTTTGATAGTAACCAAACCTTGACTGGCAGATGATAATTGATAATTCAATTCAATTTATTTATTTGCATAAATGTACATAAAATAAAGGTCAACAACAATCAAAATAATAGTGTGTAATGTTTTATGTGTTAAAAAAATGTATGATAAAAGCATCATTTCAAAATAATATTAGCTCGATGCACTCCTTCACCATATAAACATTTTACTATAACTGAAAAATTTCATTCACATACGTTTCTCCATTTTTCGTGTTTATCGCGAAACGATCATGCGTGCATGTAATGCACATATTGCAGGACGAAAAATTAAAGAACTTGTCAATCAATGTACAGCACGTAGTTTGCATGTCATTCGCATCAATCACTACAATAAACGATCATGCGTGCATTACAGCACGTAACGCATGTAATGCTGAATTACCGTCTAGGGAGTGCTTTAACCAGGCAATTTTTTTTAATAAATCATGTCAAAATATTTAACACCCATACATTTTCCTCAAAGTTCCCACATACATTGCGGCTTTAACACTTTCAAGATGAAGCCATACATCACTATAATAACCCATCGGCTGCGGGTGTAATTATCAGGTGATGAGCACTGAGCAGGAAGCGAGTCTTCCGCGTGCCCACTGCCCCGCCATTGTCCAAATGTCACTCTGACCTTTACTGACATAATGACGTTAAAGGAAAGTGACAGTGTTGTATAAAAATTCCATGCGGAGAAAATGACATTTTGTCTGTTAACATTAACTATAAAAAATGGTTTCAAATAATTAAATAGGAATTTCGATAATTATTTTAATTTATACTGACATATAATTATTTATTATGGGTTCAAATTATGTACCCATATAAATTAGCACATCAGTAGAACCTTATCAAAATGGGTAACCTTTTAAGGTACATACTTTGGCGTTTACCATCGGCAAACAACGTGACACTATTGAATAGTAATTATTGTTCTTATGATCCATATAAAAATTATAATTACCAGCCCAGCCTATTATATTTAAAATTCGTAATATTTCATAACAAGAAATTCGAACAATTCGTAAAATATAACAAATTACAAACGTGTAACTTGTGAGATTGCAAGAAGGAAATGGCCGAAAGCGTCGAGTTACGCGTGCGGCGTGTTAGCGGACACGTTCTATTGCGTCATGACATTATGTCAGTTTATGTCAGAAATCGGCGAATCTGACGCGAATTGATCTTCGTAATGTTGACGCGACGACACGATGTGTTGAGCCACAAAATAAAAGAGTAGCCACGTCAGATAAAAGATCCAAATCACGCACTGTATAATGGCAAATTAATTGAAAAGAAAAACATACAATATACCAATCGCGTCATGTATAATGACATTTTATATAAACGTATATATAATATATAAAGAAATAAATAATCAGTAAAACTTATGACAAGTTATAAAAAATAATGAAAGAATATCGGTCTGGAGAAGGTCAGAGGGCACACCGGGAAACCCCCGGAGATGGCGCCTTTTCCTGGTAATTTCCCGTCTCGAGATGCCAATAAATTGAGCATTTAAATTAAAAAGTTATCGACTGTCATAGCATAAATTAAGTTGCTTCAGACGGCAGATACGCTCGAATAATTAATTTTAATGAACTAAATTATCTTACAATATATTAATTAGGATTGTTACTTGCGATTTACAGCAATTTTGTTTTAATTTTGATATACGAGCATACAAATTGCCTTAAATTATGAAATTCTATTCAAAGACAGGATAATGAGTCTATGTAAAAATCTTTGTGTAGCTAATCATTAACCCGTCTATTCATAAATTCATTACTCTGTGTTTTAAGGTTTATCCTGTAACAATGTTCGGTCAAAGCTCAATACAATACATATTACAGCTGATAACAATACCAACAATAATGACGACTCAGTACAATGAGGTCAGGTCAATTTCCATTATAAATAAAACATTACTCATCCTGCCGGGAGCTCCCCACCTGTGTGGATTTTATGGGGCCCAAGTTCTGGAACACAATTCTCAATCCTCGAAACAGATTTTGATTTATAATTTCCGCAGTAGCAAGACAGACTGACAAAGGTATGGAAATGTAAACGATAAAATCGTTTTGATTGCGGCCTTTACATTCATTTAAATATAGTTAGTTAAATTCAATAGAAATGTTATGCATTGCTCTAAAGGTATTGGACCGATTTATACGTCTGATTTACATTGATGCAATTTTTTACAGATACGGAGCAGACTACAAGAAAGGATATGTCCTTACTTGTGATCTGCTCTATATCTAATTTTTATCGTCATAAAAATATGTTTAATTGTCAAGAAATTTCATCTTTTCGTACGGAGTTAAAGGAAAAATTGATTACAAAATAATTACTACATTATTCCTGTTTATTTTACCTTATTGTTGTATTATCTGAATTGCCAAGATAATTTTATATTAAATGTCCAGCTCATATCTAATATCCATACCGCTTACAAACACCATTATAGTAATGAAAGTTTTCTCAAGAAAATTGAAAACAGCGCCAGTGTTTGCCGACATATTAATATGATTGGAAGGCTCTGACACTATGTTGTATATGTGTGAGCTAAATATAATAATTTATACTAATACATTCTAATATGAAATATTTATCGCACCCTTAATATTATAAGGACACTGCTCGAAATTATTATTTTTAACAAAAAATTAAAACCGACTTCCAAGGTAAAAACAATAGTAATATTCTTAAAAATAATCTAAAAATAATCAAATAATTCCTATTCCTTATTATAGTGCAGTCTTCAGACTTAGCCTAAGCCTCAACTATTTCTGTACTCAATATTCGTACTTTTGAGGTCGCTACCAGCCCGGAAAAGTTCTGAGATCCTTGACATAGAACTTACGCTAAAGTAAGCTGGTACCGACTTCAAAAGCATGAAGATTGTGTACAGAAATAGTTGAGGTTTAGGTTAAGTCTGAAGACTGCACTATAATAAGGAATAGGAATTATTTGATTCTTTTTAGATTATTTTTAAGAATATTACTTACTTTTGTTTTTACCTTGGAAGTCAGTTTTAATTTTTTGTTAAAAATAGTAATTTTACCCTTTTTAGTTACAGTTCTAGCTGTCCCGGCAACATTGTTTTGTCATATAAAGTATGTCTTCCTCCGGCACGCGCACCTGCGCCTTGGTGACGTCCACTATCGTAATATTTTAATTTCGCCATAATTTCAAAACCAAACGTCCAATTTTAATCATTGAAAGACCAAATATTATCTACATAAACTGTACTTAGTGATGAAATAATTTATTTTGATAAGGATTAAAAGAATTAGTAAAATAAACGAGTTTGAATGTAGTCCAAAAAAAATCAAGATTTTTAAATAAAAAAATGGTTATTGTGAATCACTCGACATAGATAAGTATAGTGTGTCGCGGACTTTTTTGTAGATATTTATAAGATCTAAGTACAATTACTTAGAACATTTTATGGTTCTATCTTTTATAGTTTCGGCAGCGTACGCAAAATAAGTAACTTTTCTGGTTGATTTTACACCTGGCGTCCGAAAAACCCAAATATGTTACGAAACCCTACTTTTTCCAAAATAAAATTTAGCCTATGTTCAGCAGAAATAATGTAGGATTCATTGGCTTTTGCTTGGAATAGTTTAAATAAAGCTAAAATCCTCGAACTTGTATCTATAAGGATTCAAAAGTTCTGTTGGGTACCTTCGGAACCAGGGTACATCCTGGTGCAAAATCTTACTTTTTGGTAGTATATGCCTGAAATACTTCAGAAAAAAATCGAAATCACTATAATATGTTTCCATATAAATTTTGAGGAGTTCCCTCGATTACTCATGGATCCTATCATCAGGTCACCACTTTTATGAACATGGTACCAAATTCGAGTCAAACCCTATACAACACAAAAATAATTTTGCAAATCAGACCACAAACGGCTGAGTAATCGTTGAACATACATAAAAAAAAAATACATACAGCCGAACTTACGGCGGTGTTAAGACAGCGTGCTGTCAAATACCGTCGTGTGTGGCACTACAAGTCAGCAGACTGGGATGGGATGCGGTCGTTTTTTGCGTCCTTGGCGGCACGTGTGCTTCTCGCCGGATGATCCCGACAACACTGCCAACTCTGTTGCCGATGTGGTGATGCAGGGGATGGAACTTTTCATTCCGTCCTCTGTAGTGCCAACCGGCGGCAGATTTCGTCCCTGGTTTGGTTCATCCTCCAAAAAAGCTTCTCGCCGGAAGCAGGAGGCTTACCAATCCTGGGCCAACGCAGTGTCTGCTCGGGATTTAAATACCAGCACATATAAAAAGGAGTACAACCTTGCCTCTAGGTCCCTCAAGAAAGAGATCACTCGGGCAAAGCAACAGCACGTCAATAGAATTGGCAAGAGACTTGAGCGCCTCCCCTCGGGAACCCGTGCATTCTGGTCTCTGGCCAAAGCTATTGAAGGAAATTTCTGCAAGCCAACCCTAAGATCCCTATACGTAGGAAATGGATCGTTGACCCATGACGCAAAAGACAAAGCCGATCTTCTGGGCAAGCTCTTTGCGTCAAACTCGGCCCTGGATGACGGGGGGCAGAAACCGCCGACCATACCGCGATGTACGAGCATCATGTCGGATATTCGGTTTCATCAGCGCTCAGTGCGAAAAGCCCTCCTTTCCCTTGATATCCAAAAGTCGAGTGGGCCTGACGGAGTCCCTCCTATTGTGTTGAAAAAGTGTGCTCCAGAGTTGGCTCCGGTCTTGACGCATCTTTTTCGGCTCTCCTATTCCACTGGCATCGTCCCGGCTTCTTGGAAGACAGCCTTGGTGCACCCGATCCCTAAAAAAGGTGACCGCTCAAATCCTTCCAACTACAGACCAATCGCTATAACCTCTCTCTTCTCGAAGATAATGGAATCCATTATCAATAGCCAGCTTCTTCGATACTTGGACGGCCAGGGATTACTAAGCGACAAACAATACGGGTTCCGTAAGGGTCGCTCGGCTGGTGATCTCTTGGCGTACCTGATTCATCGTTGGGCTCAGGCAATTGAGTCGAAGGGAGAGGCATTGGCTGTTAGTTTGGACATTGCGAAGGCCTTTGATCGGGTTTGGCATAAAGCGCTGCTTTCAAAGCTTAACCGAGAAATTATGTAAGTGGGTCACTAGTTTCTTAGCAGATAGAAGCATAAGGGTGGTAGTTGACGGCGAATGCTCGGAAACTCAATCTGTTGATGCTGGTGTCCCTCAGGGCTGTGTGCTATCGCCTACCCTATTCATACTGCATATCAATGACATGTTACAGACCAACGGCATTCATTGCTATGCGGATGATAGTACAGGTGATGCTGTATATACCGGCTCCCGCAATATTTCTCGGCAAAATGTCATTGAGATCCGAAACGAACTTGTGTCTAAAATAGAGAATTCATTGGAGAAAGTCTCTGAATGGGGTAGACGTAACTTAGTCCAATTTAACCCCGCCAAGACACAAGTCTGCGCGTTCACCACTAAAAAGTCACCAATGGTCATATATCCTCGTTTCGAGGGCACATCTTTAACCATCTCCCCTAGCATTGAGATACTTGGCGTCAACATATCGAGCGAAGTCCAGTTCCGATATCATCTAGAGGGTAAGGCCAAGTTAGCCTCGAAGAAGCTTGGTGTTCTTAACAGAGCGAGACAGTACTTCAGTCCGGACCAACGCCTACAACTCTACAAGGCGCAGGTTCGGCCTCACATGGAATATTGTTCTCATCTCTGGGCAGGGGCGCCAAAATACCAACTGCTCCCTCTGGATCGTATCCAACGAAGGGCCGCTCGAATTGTTGACTGCCATAGTGTTTCGAATAGCTTGGACCCCTTGGAATTACGCCGAGATGTAGCTTCACTCTGCATCCTCTATCGGTTGTATTACGGGGAGTGCTCTGAGGAATTGTTCGGAATTATACCACCTGCAACTTTTCGCCATCGTCCCACGTGAAAAACATACCATCCTCATCACCTTGATGAGTGGCAGTCTTCCACAGTGCGATTTTCGCGCAACTTTCTGCCGCGCACTGTAAAACTCTGGAACGAACTGTCACCAGCAGTATTTCCGGACCTATATGACCTGCAAACCTTCAAGAAAAGAGCGTATTCCCTCTTAAAAGGCCGGCAACGCACCTGCAGCTCTTCGGATGTTGCGAGTGTCCATGGGCGACGGTAGTTGCTTACCATCAGGTGACCCGTTTGCTCGTTTGCCCCCTTATTTAATAAAAAAAAAAAAAACGTATAACCTCCTCGTTTTTGGAAGTCGGTTAAAAAAATAACTTTTAAAACAACGCGTCAATAGTTTTTTAATTATTATTTTTTGCGTCTTAGTTTTTTAATTTAAATTTTCCGTGGCTCTATTACTTAAATTTTTCATTAACCCGTTACCTCCTAACATAATAAAGTTAAACATAGCGAAACAAAATATTGGCAGTCCGCAATCACATCACAGCCACAGATATTGATTGAATTTTGCGGTTACCAATTTGTATCTGTGACTTTATGGTGAAAAATTTAATTAATACAAAAAAACCGGCCAAGTGCGAGTTGGACTCGCCCATGAAGGGTTCCGCAGCAGCAATAAGGTTTATTTTTATGAAATTAAAAGGTTTTTTTATTTATTTTTATATTTCAGTCGATTTAATGAAATTTAGATTAAGGTTTACCATTTATGACGTATAAAAAAAACTACTGGCTAGATCTTGTTCAAACCAATTTTCGTTGGTAGTTTTTATAGTAATCTACATCATTTTTTTTTTTTTACAATTATCATGCCCCTACTTTAGAAATTAGAGGGGGGGGGACACACATTTTACCACTTTGGAAGAGTCTCACTCGCAAACTATTCAGGTTAGAAAAAAAATATATGAGAAACCTCAATATGATTTTTGGAGACTTGTCCATAGATACCCCACACGCATAGATTAGATGAAAAAAAAATTTTTTTGTTTCAGTTGTACCTATGGGGACCTCTAAAATTTTTAGTATTTTTTTAATTTTTGCATCAAAATCTTAATGCGGTTTACAGATTACATACTTACCAAGTTTCAATAGTATAGCTCTGATACTTTCGAAGAAAAGTGGCTGTAACATACGGACGGACGGACGGACGGACAGACAGACAGACAGACAGACAGACAGACAGACAGACAGACATGACGAATCTATAAGGGTTCCTTTTTTGCCATTTTGTCTACGGAACCCTAAAAACCTGAAATTGGGATGATTGCCGCCATGTTTGCGAAACTGTTTATAGCATACAAAATCGATATCGACTGTACCTACATTTATAACACACTGACTCTTACTTACATTAAATAACATTAATTAATATTTATACATCCGTTATGGTAAGCTATATTGTTGTATAAGATACAAGATCCCGCACAAGTTCCTTTCTGACAAAAATTATCACACAATTTTCTCTTCAAAAATAAATTGTTTCATAAAATAATAGACATTTAAATTAAACTTCATACAGAATATTCGATATCAAAATAACAGGATAAGCATAAAATGAAACTTTATTAGTCTTTTATTCCTACAGATAGTTCGATGAACCGCTATAAAGAGATTCGTCCGACGAGAGTCGACGACTCGTCTAATGTCTAGAAAACTCTACGACACCCGGGGGAAGATGTTTTGCAGCTCGTATTACGATTGGGCCACACTATGGACCAGAAAAATCGCTACATTTAAAACTGCGATAAAATGTTACATCTAGGATTAAATCCTAGATCGAGAAAAGGATGGTACGGCCGTGCCGCTATATTATTGCTCGACTCCAGATGTAGCATATTATTGTCCTAATTTTGTTTACCGGTACATTTATTTGCTTTTTAAGCTTAAGATGAAGTGGTAGGGTGCGCATCGCGTTTCTGAGGGGGTGAGGTATGAAGCGTGGCGGGAGCATGCGCGGGGCAACCATCTTCCGCCCCGCGCACGCCTGCTAGTAGGTGCGTAGCGTAGACAGTGCGTGCGGCAGCGGCGACCGGGCATGCGAGTTCAATATTTTACCCTCTTATTATCTTCTTTTAGACAAATTTTTTCCTTAGTAGGCATAAATGAGAATAAGGGTTGCCGCACACTTGACCGGGTATAGTTATAATTGGTATTATATTGTTTTTGAAATTTTTTTTTCTTAGTTGGTATTGTATGAATAGAAATAAGGGTCACCGTACACTTGACCGGGTATCGGTATCGGTATTATCTTGTTTGAAACACTTTTTAACCTCAGTAGGTATGAATGAGTAAAAATGAGAATAAGGTTTACCGTACACTTGATGTACACACTTATCGGTTGATTGTACAAGAGAATACCGATACTTACCTCATTAGTTACCGATTCCAAATTGTCTCGAATGCTTCCGTACGCTCACAGATGCTCTTTAGTGCTGGGCCCAGACCCGTAGCTGTAGCCCATACCTAGCCCTAATTCCCGACTCAAGGTCTATGCTAGTATGTATAGGCCGCGCATTGAACGTGAGTAAACTAATCCCTGGCTAACTTCAGGCAGATTCTTTTTACAAACAAACAAACATAAATAAATGAATGAATGATATTCAAAGTACAAGCCTACTTGACATACGTTATGAGATAATATGTCATATTTATTAGGTTATTATGTCAGAGTATACAATAGTCAATTTATTTTATATAAAAATATATTTATTAATTTTTAGGGTTCCGTAGCCAAAATGGCAAAAAGGAACCCTTATAGATTCGTCATGTCTGTCTGTCTGTCTGTCTGTCCGTCCGTCCGTATGTCACAGCCACTTTTCTCCAAAACTATTAGAGCTATACTATTGAAACTTGGTAAGTAGATGTAGTCTGTGAACCGCATTAAGATTTTGATGCAAAAATGGAAAAAATATTAAAAATTTTAGGGGTCCCCATAAGTACAACTGAAAATTTAAAGCAATAGATTTGGATTTAAATTTCTCCAAATGTGAACTTTTTTTTAGACGCATGACGTAATAATGTCTAAATTTAACAATTTGGCCCCTAGTATCAAAATTCTCAGTAAAGAATCCCTCCGCCTTCTAGGTGCCCCTATATTCAACGACGGTTTTGAGCCTTACGTTTCGGAACAAAAACAAAAATTCGTAGTATCTTCTGGCAAACTCGTCGCAATAAAATCCCATATGGCTTACCAAATAATTCGTTTTTGTTTGTTTGTGCCCCAATTCACATATGTCCTGAGGTGCTGCCCTCTATGGGAGTACCCCAACCTTCTTTCCCATTTAGACACTATTTTAAAAGACACAATAATGAATATTTTCAACTGCCAAATCTCTGACACCTCTTGGGCCCAAGCTACTCTCCCCATTCGTTTCGGTGGCTTGGGTCTTAGAAGCGTGTCCAGTGTGTCCCTTCCTGCCTTCCTTTCTTCAGCTCACAGCATTCATCCTCTTTTCATCAAAATCATCACCAATTCTTCTGGAAACGTAGGCATTGAGTCACTAGCTGAGGCGATCAACGCTTGGAAACGTGTTTGTCCTAGTGACGTTTCAGTTAACCCCAATATCCAAAAGAATTGGGATGAACCACTAATCAATTTGGCACAATCAGAAATTCTAAATTCCTCGTCCACCACAGATCGGGCGCGTCTTCTAGCGTCCGCCGAGCCGGAATCAGGCTACTGGCTCCAGGCTAACCCATCATCCAATACCGGAACACTTTTAGATAACCACACATTTAATCTTTCACTCAGTTTGCGACTAGGAGCCAATATCACCGAACCCCACCGCTGCCCCTGCGGCGCCGCAGTAGACCGCCAGGGTCACCACGGTCTATCTTGTCGACGCAGCGCCGGCCGCCAGTCCCGCCATGCCTCCTTGAACGACGTTATCCGCAGGGCCCTTGTCTCCGTCAACGTGCCGGCTACTCACCCGGCGTTCAATATTGTTATTGATACTGGACAATACCCTTATTCTCATTTCTACTCATTCATACCTACTAAGGAAACAATTGTGTCAAAAAAATATTATAAGTATCGATACCCAGTCACGTGTACGGTGACCCTTATTTCTACTCATTCATACCTACTGAGGAAAAAAAAATTTAAAACAAGATAATACCGATACCGATACCAGATCAAGTGTGCGGTGACGCTTTTTCTTATTTCTACTAATTCATGCCTACAGAGGAAAAGAATAGTCAAAACAAGATACCCAATACCCATATCGGTACCCGGTCAAATATGCGGTGACCCTTATTCTAATGCCTACTGAGGAAAAAAATAACGTCAAAAAAAAGATAATACCGATACTCAGTCAAGTGTACGGTAACCCTTATTTCTTTTTTTCCCTTAACTCTTCTTTTTTTTTTAATTATTCTTTTCCGCAAAAGGGATATTTTTTTCCTCTGCAGTTTTTATTTCCCATTTTCACATCAAATTCTCGTAAAGAGCGGGCCGACGAGTAGTACGTGTCTGCTTGCGACGAGGCTCCGCGGCCGACTGAATCGCCACCCCGCATCCCCGCCGCCCTCATACAGTGCGAGCGTTATAGGTTATTATTTTATTTTGAATGACTAACTATCATTTTAGTGAAAACCATAAATACTACCTTATGGGATTTGATGAAAGGTTTATGAAAACATAAATTTTTTACTAGAATTCTATCTAAATTCGCCGTAAAATCGAAAAAATGCAATAAAATGGCAATTTATGATGATTTTCACGATTTTTTTCTATCGAGGCAAATTACTTTAATCGTGTTTCGAAGAATATAACGTTATTAGGCATATCTTCACCTTTACGCCGGTATGAATAACATTGTATGAATTTTAGCGGTTGATATCTAAAAACAGGTTCAAAGATACCCTAGATCGCGATATTATACGCTTCTGGCCCTACCACTTCATCTTAACTTTCATAGCGGGCTTTGAGCGCGGCTACCGATTCAAGAAATTCTGTAACGGAAAAACCTAACAGTATGAACCGCGATTATTGGCGCTATTTGACAAATTGCAAAGTATTTTATTATGGTTTATGCCAAAAATTTCTCAGTGTCACAATAACTCTAAATTTAGAAGAACCATGCAGCACGAATGAGCCGGCTCAACCGGAAATCGGGAACTAGCCAGATAATTGCAAGTTGCAATTTTTTTATAAAATAAGGGAACAAACGAGCAAACGGGTCACCTGTTGGAAAGCAACAGCTATAGTCGTCCATGGACACTCGCATTAGAAGAGCTGCAGGTGCGTTGCCAGCCAGATACATAACAGGATTAACTTCAGATTTTGTTGCCAAAACGGCGTTTTCCTACAATGTGGTTCTAGCGTTAGAGTGTGAGAGAGGTCGAGAAAATTGTGATTTAGTTAGCGAGGAGTCAACATCGTTCACTCACGTAAGGACGTTGCCTTATTGATCGGAATATGTATGAAAATAATACCTTATTCACGATAAATATTAGTTTTTTACATATTAATTGTTTATAGTGTTGGAAAATGACGGAAAATACGGTAAGTATAGGATTTCTTTAGAGAAATGATGAGTCATTAGGACTCATCCTACCTCCTATTTCCTGTCAACTTCTCTAATTTATTTAACATTTTGAAGAAATGAATGAAAAAGAAATATGTTTTTACCTCAAACAAATTAGGCATAATCTCTATACAACAATCAGCCTTTGCCAATTACAACACCGATTTTACAAATCGATTTGTTATATTATTGCTGTGTTGAATATCGTGCCTTCTCTTTTATGCGAAGAACTACTTATATTATTATTAATCAAGAATTAACTTTAAACCATGATTAACACAAAAAAGATCTACAGGACCTGACCAATTTAAGAAGCGTTTTTTTTTTATTATGTAATTCGGGGCCGTCTATGGGCTATTCGCCCATATCCTTTTTTTGCTCTCTTTTTATATTGGTTTTTCGCACCAAGGATAATTATTGAAATAATATTATTAATGTAATTGTAGTCCATCACGCCATGGACTTTTTTTTTTTTTAATATTTTATTAATATACATAATATAAATATTATATAAAATATATAATACAACATGTTATATACTTACAGACAGATAATATTACTTATAATAATATGTCATAACAATATACATATTATATACACATACTTCCCAGTGTGGCGGCTAGTAGATCCGACATTTTCCGATTTCCTTAGATATTATGCTGCTCCACCCTTTGCCTTTAGATGTTGTGACATTGGCTTGGTGGAGAGGGGTCACTCAAGCTGGGTGGAGTTTTTAATGTGTTATAAAAGATATCGTTCTGTGTCGAATCTACCAGCCAGTGTGCTTGCCAGGACCTTTTTTTTTTTTTTTTTTTCGCCGATCTCTGAGGATCACAGTTCACGATCCGCTATTATATGGCTTAGGAATTTGTCGTTCCTATCTTTTATAGCCATTTTTATATTGTATTCTTTATTTTTTAAGAAGTATTTTTAAGAAGTTTTAAGAAGTAAATTATTATTTAAGAAGCGTTTTGTATCGACTTAATAATTTAGATCACCTACATAATAGTTATAGACACGTAACAAACCAGTATCAAAGACATTCCTTATACAGTCTAGCAGGTTAGATCGAATGGATCGAATAGTTTTGATAGTTGACCTTGTGTAGAGCGCCAGGTGTGCGTGATACTTGTATTGTTCGTAGCATCGTTACATATTAATTAGCAATATCTTAAATAATACTAAGATTAGAACAATGCATTGTAATAATTGTATTTGCGACTGATAGAAATGGTTAGAAAATACGCAGAGGGATATATCGTTTGGCAACATTTGATTTTACTTAATAATTGTATAGGTTAAATGTTTTAAATCATTTGCAATTTATATGATAATCCTTCACTGATCTCTATTAAACAAGTACGCTAGATAGCTGATTCCCTTTGAAATGACAGCTATTTCTTGTGCCTATTTGAAGCGGAATCAGCGCCCCTTTTATTCGGGTAGAGAACTAAATCGGACGTAAAAATGACGTTTGAAAGCCGCCATATTAGCGCTGATAGCAGTAGTGAGAGTATTTGGAACTAATACTAGTGATGACAACTGTTGTTATTGGTTGTGGTTACGTCAAATTTAGTTCTCTACCCGAATAATGGGGGCGCTGATTCCGCTTCAAATAGGCACAAAAAGCAGGTGTGTATCAGCAATCCAGCGTACTTGTATAATAGAGATCAGTGTAATCCTTAGCTGTTATTGTCTTTAAATAAGACATAATAATTAATGACGTAATATTACGCGTTGTTATTATCACACCTAGCCAAGCGGGCATGTTCAGTGAAAAGATGCTATTGTAATACAACAATAGCTCATAAATTGTGTCATTTCAGTAAATATGTCCATTCCGAATTAATTTTCTGAATCTGAGTCAACAAATTTAAATTCTACGTGGGAATAAACAATTTAATATTATTGTTTAGTTTGTCGGAATCGACTTTTGGTGAAATTTGGTACAAGTAAGCATGAACGTAGAAAAAAAGGCGGACAGAGTCTTATTATACACAGCACTGTGCTGTCAAATGGCCGACTAGCGTAAGAATGTGTCCGTGCGGACCGTGCACAATGTACATGCAGTCAGCCTGGCCGACTCTGAAGACACAGTGCTGTGTATAATAAGACTCCGTCCGCCTTCTTTTCTACGTTCATGCAAGTAAGTACTTGTGTACCAAGTACTTCTAGTACCAAGCAACTTTTTAAATGGTACTCTGTTCGCACGTAGTTCTAGCAAGTTTATCAATTTATAACAGCCTTGTAAACATTTTTACAAACTTGGAACGTAGCCAAAGTAGTGGTGTTGATAAGCATTTTCCATATGTTTCTTTGGGCCCTTTAAGGCGAATCACGCAAGAAACGTATACTTTACCCTGATAAAAAGTAAACTATGTCCGTTCCCGTGATCAGAGGGGTTAGTGCGAGTTTTATTCGATCATACGCATCGAGCGCCTAAACGCGAATTTATATGGGATCAAAGCAGTATCCAACGTTAGCCAGTAGATGGCGCTGCTTTGATCCCATATAAATTCGCGTTTACGCGCTCGATGCGTATGATTAAATAAAACTCGCACTAACCCCTCTGATATACACTTGTGATAAATTTTATCAAAATCTACTTAGTACTTGGCGTCAACATATCGAGCGAAGTCCAGTTTCGATATCATCTAGAGGGTAAGGCCAAGTTAGCCTCGAAGAAGCTTGGTGTTCTTAACAGAGCGAGACAGTACTTCAGTCCGGACCAACGCCTACAACTCTACAAGGCGCAGGTTCGGCCTCACATGGAATATTGTTCTCATCTCTGGGCTGGGGCGCCAAAATACCAACTGCTCCCTCTGGATCGTGTCCAACGAAGGGCCGCTCGAATTGTTGACTGCCATAGTGTTTCAAACAGCTTGGACCCCTTGGAATTACGCCGAGATGTAGCTTCACTCTGCATCCTCTATCGGTTGTATTACGGGGAGTGCTCTCAGGAATTGTTCGGAATCATACCACCTGCAACTTTTCGCTATCGTCCCACGCGAAAAATATACCATCCTCATCACCTTGATGAGTGGCAGTCTTCCACAGTGCGTTTTTCGCGTAACTTTCTGCCGCGCACTGTAAAACTCTGGAACGAACTGTCACCAGCAGTATTTCCGGACCTATACGACCTGCAAACCTTCAAGAAAAGAGCGTATTCCCTCTTAAAGGGCCGGCAAGCCTGCAGCTCCTTGGATGTTGCGAGTGTCCATGGGCGACGGTAGTTGCTTACCATCAGGTGACCCGTTTGCTCGTTTGCCCCCTTATAAAAAAAAAGTACTTTAGAAGACTTAAGATACAAACTAATATCTTTATAGTACAACCACGATAACTATTGACTACAATAATGAGCATCTGTTTAGTAAATATTATTCTGCGATAGTAGTAGGTGTGAAATTATAATTCCAACACCGACATGAGGTCAGTGAACACTGCGATGCGTGCGATGAATTACTTATTGAAACTACATTCTAAAGTTCTGCCCGGCTTAGCTAGTCCCGGCGCCGAGGGAAATGCTTTAGTTTGCCTAAGCGTTCCCTAACTTTGGTGGAAGTCCGGTCCCTATTGAGGTAGACAGGCCGGTCGTGGAGGGAGTCCCGTGTTAGATAGATCCGGGACATCCCTCCTTTATACGGCTGAAGGCGAACCGCAGGTGGTTTTAGTGAGTAGGAGTCTCACATACCCCCGGGGTGCTGAGGCACATACCCAACCCGGGGGACCCATGAGGGTTTCCCCTGCGCATCAAAAAAAGTGTTAACGTGTTAACCAAAAAATTTGTAAGGTGAAGTAGGTAAATATACTTAATTGGAATCGGTTTAATCAGTACTAAGTAATGCAAACTTAAAATACTTAACTTTTGTATTGAAAAGTATTGTGCATTAATGCTCTTTAACTGCAAAGTATTATGTTTTCTAAAAGTCGACGTACCTTAAGTTCTAGATTTAAACGCTGGTCTTTATATATACGTGAAAAAATATTAAAACTGAGCATAATATTATACTCCGCTTGTTGTTGAAAATGTACTTTCAGAGAAATTGATTCAATAAGCAGATGGATTTGGATAGGTTCTGTCAAGCCCAGAAGACGGACCACGAGTCACGACTGACAATTTGTATCTGCCTGTAAGTCGATTTTTCTGTTGGTTACACATATTTTTAAGATTTAATTTGGTAGCATTATAACCGAACACACAAGGCTTTGTTAATATTTAGATCAAAATGAATAAAAACGGAATATGGCCTTTGCCCTATGGCCCTTTGGCTCGTAACAATCAATTAACCACGTTTTTCCTAGCCCACGTCATAGTATATTATTATGTTGACTGTTGACATATGTTTTTTGTCATATCTCAATTATTAGTACTTATCTCAACATATATGTTTTTCACGCCGCAGCCATTTGTAAACCTAGAATGACAAATCGCCAAAATGTTATTTTAACTACCAATTATTTATTTTAAGCTTTTGTTATTTTTTCTGATTAATTTATGTTTGCAACTTATAAATTGTCATTATTGTTGATCGGAAAATAGGATAATATATACAGTCTGTCAAGAAAGAGTAGACAGCAGTGTGCCTAGGTCCTAGTGTGAGTTTTTTGTTTGATTCACATTCGATCGTGACCGCGTTTGGCGTTTACTAAGATTTTGTATGGGAGCTGGGCTTACTCCTGTGAGCATCGCTAGGTAACGCTGTACAAATCCCATACAAAATCTTAGTAAACGCCAAACGCGTTCACGATCGAATGTGAAACAAAAACACACTCGGCACACTGAACTAAATTTTCTAATCGTAATCAGTATCGAATGGTGGTTTTTTTCGCCTCGTATTTTCACTGATCGTTATCAGTTTGTACACTTCAAATATTATTATTCTGGCACATTTTATATTTGGTTTAACAACTGTTTTTAATATTTTTAATATTTTATGTCATATAAAATTTGTGTACATCGGAGTCTTCTCTTATCTGATAAGCTATATTACTGCAATATTTTCAGGCAAGATGTCAGCACCAGCACAGACAGTAAACAAATAGTTTTGTTCGACGTTTGACAACGTTTCTGTCAATATTCTGCTATGACGTTTGCAACATGTCGGATTTTGGTCGTTTTTCACTGTATGTGCTGGACGGCAATTCTCAGGATGTGAGCTTTTTCGCTAGTAAAATTATTTCACGAACTATTCATCTCTACTGGCAAGTTCGTATGATCCATAAAACTCGTATTCTGGGGCACCAATAGAACAATTACCAATCGAACTGTGGAGGTGTTCCTGCCATAGACAATATGTTGCGTTCCGTTTCGGCGTTAAAAAAACGCAGGGACAAATTTTGTAACGTTCGAAGATATTTAAGTGTATTCTAATAATTAAAGCTTACAAATTAATTGATTTTGTAATATCATTTAACATAAACGTAATTATCTAAAAACTTATTGTTTAATAGTACAAAAGTTGTGATAAAATGATTCGAATGTACTGTGTTCATTACGTAGAACGGAAAGTAACGAACTGTCACCCTGTCACTTGTCAGTGCCTTACATAACTTACATTTGACATATTATTATTATAATTATTTTTTAGGTTAGTTTATATTAATTTTAAAATCGTAAACAGAGGATAAAATGGAACCACAAATGGAACGAAATATAAAATACGCTAGTTCGGAGCAAAAGCTCCGCCTAGTTATTAGTTTAGTGACCTTTCAATATTTAGGTTACTTTATGGTTTAGTGGAGGCAGATCCACTTCTAAGCCGCGGAAAGTTTTCGGCCACCTTCACAGGCTGAAGCCAAAAGAAGGTTGCAAGAGATAAGTCGAGAGCTAAACTCAATTACAGGAGCTAATAAATCCTGGGATGAGTGGCGCAAAGTAAGTATTTAAAACTTTTTCTCTAATTTCTTAACTTCATGTATAAAAATCCAGTGTCAGTCATGAGTTAACCTCTCGTCTGTCAAGCGCCCATGGCTGGGCGTCTTAGTACGACCTATTTAATTAAACAATATAAGCCTTGCTTGTTACATATAGATATTGACATGTTATAAATAAAAAATGTTATATTTTCTAGACGTGGCAGGATAGTAGATTTTACTGGTGGTGGTCCGCCTCCAGAGTCCCCAACACTGGAGTAAACCCGGATCATAAACTTAATAGACCACAACTCCCTGGTTGGTCATATTGACTCAAACGAATCTCTGGCTAAAATAATTGGTAAGATTGATTGGATTGATTTTGGCAAAATAAATAAAATAATAATATATATGTATAATGTAAATATTATGTGATGTCAACTATCTAGCTATCATGGTACCTGAGATACATACAGACAAACAGACAGACAGCAAAGTCTTAGCACGAGTAGTAGTTTAACCCGTCGATCGTGGAACAACGAGACACAATAGCTTATCTATTGTTCGGGAGCTTATCTATTATCTGTTATTAGAGGCTTGATGAATTAAGCATGTGTATGGGACCTTAAAAATGGCTTCCGTTTTATTGAGAACAGCATAAAAACATAACAAATGTATTCTGTTTCTAAATATATTGTATTTATTTCAGATTTATCAGAACAACCTAAAATTTGTGGCGAGTCTATTCTAGAAATAGGTAATTTATAATACTAGCTTTTTAATTTTGTATAATTAAATCAAAACCACAGTTATTTTACATACATAATACATAACTCTGTCATATCTTACAATGGTATCTAATATGTACACTACTGCACCTTAATCATTATAAATAACATGGTCGGAGTCACTGTAAGAAAATGGTCAAAATATAGTTTCATTTTCAGATCTGCCACCACCTAAAGATTTTACCGATGTAAATGTTGCTACACATACATGTACATCAAACAAAGGTAAGTAGTAAGTAACTTATCTACTCAAATAATGTTGTCATAAACCCCACAAAACTGTTCCAAACAATCTACAAGTTCTTAAGAAATATTGATTTTGATTAATAATATATTATATTAATTATATATTTTTCAGAGGGCTATTCAATAAATATGTAGGCAATAAAAAAATCAAACACCTTATTATAAAATATTTATTTAGTAACATACTGTCTGCACTCTGCGTAGTAATGCATATCATGAGCAGAGATAAGAAGACAGTCAAAATAATATAATATTGTGTCTGTTTCAGATTTGCCACCACCACCAGGATTTAATGATGAATATTATGTTGCAGATACATCAACCAAAGGTACCTATTGCAATAACAACAATACTGTATATTATCTGAAATTAAAAAATATATAAAGTGCAAATAAAGCTTTGCATTCTGTTTTTTTTTAATATAATTAAATAATTAGTTAATCTGTCAACTTATATATGGCTTATTTCGTTTCAGAGAACAGGAGGAATAAAACTATGAAACAAAAACGGACAGTTGCACAGAGGCGGTTGCAGCAAAGTCTGAAAACCGCTGAAACTCTTAACGAAAACTTTAGAGAAAAGATAAATACGAAGAAAAATTTTATGCAGATTTTTTACAATTGAATACTGAGTATGTTAAGTCAATCAGTCTGCAAACACAGGCTCTAGTAATGCAACTGCAATGTATTACAGAGCAATAATTTGTGAAACAAACATTTTTTAACTGTTTTATTTTAGACTTTAGTTGCATTTCTATTTAAAGCCGCTGCAATGTCTACCAGAGGCTGTGTTTGCAGACTAACATACTCAGTATGCAATTGTAAAAAATCAGCATAAATAATAATAACAATAAGGAAATTGAGTAATTATAATAATAATAATATTGTGGCGGTACCCACAATTCACCTAACAATCCTGCATCGCGCTATCGAAGTTTCGGAGAACGGCAAGATATATACAACGTCTGAAATGACGTCAGTGGGCTTCGGCCTGACCGAGCATGCTATCTCGCTCGGTCGGAAGATCTTCCTTTAGGCCTCCACGCATTATTTCCCAAATTGGTGACCACCGACAAGAACACGCATCCTTCATCATGGACATCAATCATCAACACTCCCCGCCCCTCCGCACCACGTCAGCAGACATCAAGCATAACCGGGTCGCCTCGACCATAAGCCGCGTTGGGCGTCCGCGCCGGTCGAACCCGGTCTGGCTTGAACGGGGCAGCCATAGGCTACAACGACCGGTCAGCAAGCAGAGCACGGGGTCCCTCTCCTGGTCATTGCACGCGTAGCTTCGGCCCACACCTGACAACACAAGCGCATCGAAGAATACCACATGTCTTCGGGGGGGGAGTGGTGTGGCGGTACCCACAATTCACCTAACAATCCTGCATCGCGCTATCGAAGTTTCGGAGAACGGCAAGATATATACAACGTCTGAAATGACGTCAGTGGGCTTCGGCCTGACCGAGCATGCTATCTCGCTCGGTCGGAAGATCTTCCTTTTCCGCCGCCACTAACATCGCTAAAATATAACAATAATTATAAAGCTTTTAAATCTACTAAGTATGTACAATTATTGTTATGATTATAATAACTCAATTTCCTTATTGGTATTATTTTAGATCTTAGGTGGTTTATTGTTGAAGTATTTTAAAAAGAAGTTGAAAAAGTTATTTTTTGTATAAGCTCAAGCTTATTTATTTTCTTTATTAGAAACAATAAACAGCTGTTACATGTTAAGCTTATTTTAGTTCAAGACTGATTTGCTCTTAATTTTTTTTAATGTTAATTAATAAAATATTATTGTTAATGTTTTAGTATACTTGTTATGTTTGGTTATATTTTAATCGAAGGTTCTAAAAATTAATAACATAATTTTTTAACTTAGGTCCAGCATTTGGATAAAACACACTTAAAAAAGCACTCATTTTAGTATGCTTTTACTATTCTAATTAATAACAATGACAAGTAATTGTTTATTTTAATATTTATTATATGTATAGATGATAGCAAAATATAAAAATGTTGATATGTGATTATAATTTAATATTTATGACTGTGCCTAATGTTTAACTATTTGTAGTACAGTCTGTCTATAAAGTCATGAAATTAAAAAGTGGCAACATCGTAGTGTCATCCCTTTTTTCTTAGATTGATTTGAAAGGGATGAACACTTTGATTTTGCCACTTTTTAATTTCATGACTTTATAAACAGACTGTATGTTATCTTGTGTGCCTTACTATTATATATATAGAGATAAGAACAAATAATATTAAAGATTTATTGAAATTTATTCAATTAAAATAATTATTTACAATTTGGTTTTGTTTCTCCCGCCCTTGTGTAGTACATTTGTTCTGCTATTATCACTTAAAATAGGTCGTTGATATATTGAACCAAGCTCCTCATCCAATTCCGGTTCAGGCATATTGTTCAAAATGCACATATTGTGTAGTACACAGCAAGCATTTATAATTGTAATGCAGAACTCTATCTTTCACAAGAGGCACCTAAATCTTGCCTTAAGCATTCCATTGCACCTTTCTATACTTGAGCGTGCCCTTCTCAATGTGTCAGAATACATGAACTCCGGTGTACCTTCTTCTGCATTGAGGATAGGCATTAGGCACCAAGGCCTGAGACCTAAAAAAAAGTAGTATTTTATCATTTTTAGTATAGATAACTTGTAAGGCGGACAACATAATTTGTGAATCTATCAACTGACTAGCTGCTAATATTTTGGTGATAGACACAAGGACAAATGGCAAGGTTTTATAATTATTAGGATTTAGGGTATGAACACTAAAAAAGGAAACTTTTTATTTGCAAAATGTGTTTAAGACAACAATAATAACAGCTAAAGTAATGTATAAATCTATTCAATTAAAAGGAGCTCTTACTGCGCAAGTGAGTTATTATTTATCATTGGTAACTAACCTTCTAGATATGTCACTGAGTTCTTGGAGATTGCTTGGGAATTTAATCCAAGCATTAAATATGCTGGGATGATTGAGTGCATCAACAATGTCTGAGATACAACGGGAGGCTGACGACTGAGATATGTTGATGCAATTTAATTTCCCTGTTGGGGTTTGGTAACTCCCCGTACCAAAAAAATGTAGTGCGCACAACAGCTGCAATATATAATATATTTTTTATTCTATTTTACTTATTGTACTACGGCTATTTTTAGGAAGTAATTATTTAAAGTTATCCTACAGCATACCTTTGTTTTTAAGTCGATATTATGTGAATGCGGCACAATCACTGGCTCAATTAATTGAAGGAGTTCCATAGTTATTTGTTGAGCCGAAATTTTTGTATAAGCTCAGCATCGCTGAGATCAAAAGGATCTCGAGTTGCATATGCTCTACATCGTGGCGGTTCTTCAGTCGCTGCCTCTAATTCTCCAATCAAGTTGGCAAAAAATCCACAACAAATAATTCTTCCTCCATTTCCCAGTACCTAAGTAGGTAGTATTTTCCAAGTAAAAATGACACCAAATTTTAAGACAAATCGAAATTACAAATAGTTTCTTTTAAAGTCACATATAGAGACTTAATAATAACGCAAAACAAACAAATATTGTAATTAATAGGTAATTTAACGCAAAACAAACAAGTGACACAGCTAGTACACAAGCGGACATATTGAATTTTTAGTTTTTACGTAATAATTTGACAACTACTTTGTTACATATCCACCAATAGGAGGGCAAATTTGCGTTCGATTTCGGACATCTACCGGTCCCTAGCACTCGTTCAACTCGAACGACGTTTTCACGGAATATTTCGTATGTGAAGTTTTGAGAATACACAAACTGTGTTTCTCTAGTAAAAATCTCATAATTCGGTAATTTATTCGTAGATAAACTTTATCTCACATCCTGAGAATTGCCACCCTGGTCGAATTATTCACTGTATGTGCTAGTAGCGCCCTCTACTAATGAGTTATGTTCCCTATTATTTTATTTAATATATTTTTTTTTATTAAATAAGGGAGCAATCGGGTCACCTGATGGTAAGCAACTACCGTCGCCCATGGACACTCGCAACATCCGAAGAGCTGCAGGTGCGTTGCCGGCCTTTTAAGAGGGAATACGCTCTTTTCTTGAAGGTTTGCAGGTCATATATCTATTTGCAGGTCATATTTACAGCCTAGCTTACCTATACGACCTGCAAACCTTCAAGAAGAGAGCGTATTCCCTCTTAAAAGGCCGGCAACGCACCTGCAGCTCTTCTGATGCTGCGAGTGTCCATGGGCGACGGTAGTTGCTTACCATCAGGTGACCCGTTTGCTCGTTAGCCCCCCTTTTTCACAAAAAAAATAATTATATTTTTGATTTTAAGGACTCCATTGAGTTACCATGCCGAATGACATACTTTGTATTATTGTAGTTACATAAGGAGTAGGTAATATTGTAGTTTTTAGCGCGAACGTTTAGCAAGGAAAGGACAAGGAGAGCATAACATACAACCTTCAAACCGGTCGTCATTATCTGAAGGCGGTGCTTCCGTAATGCAACCTGCAGCTAGTGTCCGAGTGGACTGTGTAGAGACTGTTTGTATCGTTAGTTTAAGACCAGGGGCCCTATTCTCATAACTTGAACTTCAGTCTTTATCGCTGGCTGTCAGACTAGCACTCATATAATGCTCTGTCATGTGTGAGTAAGCCGCATTCGAGATATAAGAATCCTGCATTGTCTCTATTTTTAGTCAAAAGTCTTACCAAAAAGGTTTTCCCTTGGTCAGCTAAATAAATCCAAGACTGGTATTGACAAACTAGTATATTATAGTGATCTTGAAAAATCACTATTTATTATCTACTAGATATCTAAGAAACGAAAGAATCCTTACAGTTACGTAGGTACATAAAAATTAATTTCAAAAACACAAATTACAACCAAAAATAGAACTCTACGTAGAGATAATTACTACAGATACGATAACTTTAATTTATCATTAAGTATAAGTATTATACTTATATACTTAACTTATAACTTACGACTTACACATTTACCGACGTGCACGTATAATGGCAGCGATATTTACCTGAAAAGAATAAAATAAATATTTAAAAAGGAAATAAAATTAATTAAGCGAGGAGTAATTATAAAAAATAATAATATTAAAAGAAATGAAAACAATTAAGAATGTTTAATTCGGAAGGATTCGTTGTATCTCTAGCACAGTGTAATTATTTTACGTCTGTACTTATTTTAAATACTTTCACGTTATGAAAAACGTGACACCGTATATTCCGAGTAGACAGAATTGTATATTACAATCACGTGAAAAATACACATAAAGTTATAATAATATCAGAGGTATAATACACGAAAGTATGTTTGTGTCTTCTTCTGCTGATGAAATTAGTTCTGGAGATAATTTGAATCCCGGAAAGATTCCCGCGTTGGAAAAAACTTGTTGCCATGTTTGGTAAGGAGTAAGGACAATGCAGGCTGATTACCTGATTGTATGGTATTTTGAGATGCATACGTCACAACTCACATCATTTATCCCGGCAAAATGTATGATTACCTCAGGTAAGTAAGGTTACTCTATTACTAGAAATATATTATAGGTATTAGGTACTTGTATTATGGGCCTAGATGCCTGAAATAAATGGTAAAATAAAATAAATAAAAATAAAACGTTATATCTGCTGACAACTGTACAATGTACAAACCTCTCGATACATGTTGTAAATGTTTTATGGCTGAAAGTATTTCGTTATATGGAGGATGTGATCTCGTTAAGAGCAATTCCGTTTGAGGAGATAGCGGTCGTTGACCCGGGGGAGCCTTATATGAACCCTTGGAAATTTATGATCTTAAGTTAGGTACTGTAATCTCAGATATACGGCGTTTAAATTGAGATTATGCTTCTGTTATATTATGGGCTTTAAAGATCGTTAATTCCAACTTTAGAACATTATAATTTTTTAGAAGTAACAAGTAAGCAATTATGAAGTTTTGTGAGTTCCTAGTTTGAACCATAGAAAAATTGAAGGCGTTCTCAAGTTCCGATTAGTGCAAAAGTCTCTACGATATAGTACACAATATGTTTACCTAGATCTGACTGAGGAAAACCAGCTATTATCCTGTTAAGGTAATTACCAGCTATTGCAGAGATATAGTTATTAAAATGTCATGTTATTGGTTGCATTAAGTAACTAAGCTGGTTTCAGACTACGCTATAATATAATATCATAATATAGTATATAGTTCATAGCACAAGAATATCGCGCACCATACATTGTTATGGACACGTTCACACTGAGCTGTTGTGAACTGTTGTGCTATGAGCTGTATTATACTATATGCTATAATATTATAACGTAGTCTGAAACCAGCTTTACAGGTGACCCTATTTATGTAGCAAATTATTTTGAATGCTAAAGTGACAGTCTGTGTCTGTCTTTTGTCCTTTCACGCTTAATCTGTTTTTGATGAAATTTATCGTAGAAATTCTTTGAAAACCGGAAAAGGGTAATATACAGCATGACTGGTGAGTCAATACCGATATTTAAGGAGAGTATTCAGTACTCGATTCTCATTATAAATATGTAATAAAATTAGGTTCTTAATTTTTTTTTTGAATTTCCCAAAAAATAATGAATCACGGATACTAAGTAAATTACGCGGCTAGGCAAGTAGGCATACTATGCGGCCGGTGCAGAGGCGTGCGCTACCAAATAAACACCACACAACTACCCCTCCCGCTCGCGGTGTCCATGCGTTGGGTAAATAATTATTTAACTTTAAGCTACATTTACTCAGTGATCAATTGATATTATATTTTTTATATTATTTTTTTCCAACTAATATAATAGCCAAATATGACATCCTCAAGTATTGAACATGTCTCACCAGTCACGCAGTATAGAGCCCCGTGAACTAATTTTGGAGCAAAGAAGTCTAAGATCTAAGCAGCGAATCGAGGTTCAAAACATCATTTTATAAAAAAAGTAAACATAAAATGTGCAAATTATGTGCATTGTATCGTCATTTTATCACTATTCATTCGTAACACATAGTATGTCAAAGCCAAATATTAAGTGGCACATAGATCCACCAGTCACGTGGTGAAAGCCAAGCCTTATACTGGGTCAATGGACCTCCAGCATTACTTAATGGTTACGTAACCACACCACGGACGCGCGGAACCGATTCCGACTTGACTCGATTAACTCCTAAATCGATTGGTAATGACTAATGATCTAGGTAAAAATTGCGATCATACTTTCCATTTTCAATTGTGTTTTTTGATCGATAAGTGTAGACTAGTAGAGAATGAGATATTTTCATATTAATATTATGGTAGGTAGAGGCACAGAATATATAATAGTACTCCGGTAGAGGTAGGGTATGGATGTCCGCTAAAGAGGAATTTTGAAAATTGTAGATAATTAAAATAAATTAAGACTTCAAAGTTTCCTTTATGGTGTGAGCTGTAAACAAATTACTGAAACAATCCATCAAAGAAGATCATTAGTATTGTCTTTTGATTGATGACTTCCTTATTATTTGCACACTAAATAAGTACATGAAATATATGATTTATTTGAAGTCGTCCTACCGGGTATAAATTAATCAATAATATATTATGAAACTGTCTTAGTTCTAGTGTATTATTTTCTTGAAATTCTTTAATTGCAAACACATATATCCAGAAATAAATAGTGCGTGACAATATCGCTAAGTCGTTTTAATTTTCTCATTTCTCACAGTAGAGACGTTATCTATCTTCAAAAATATTTTGACAATAGAGAAAACATCTGCAATTATTGCATCTTATTCGAATTCGTACAAATTATAGTTATATAGCTAGGGAAATGGCATAAACTCATTCACCACACAGCACGTTATTCTTAATAAACTATAGTATTATTACCTGCAAACTTTAAGCATAAAAAATTAATCTCCAATAATTAACCTCTAGCAAAGACAAACAAAATGGCGCAATAATGACTGTTGATGTTTTATCCTTTTTTGGATTTCGTTTTTGTCGTTATTGTTTAGTTTTAGCAAAGTTGCATCATTATCTGTCATTTACTTAATTTTAAAAAGAAACACATAATAATGAGCAATTATTTTTATAAAGATTTTTGAATGAGATAGCAACTGATCGCAGTGCCAAGTTTGAAAACAAAATGCTTTAAATTTTATTATAATAGGTGTAATTCTATGAGAATTTAACCGATCTTTTCCCTCGAACGAGGATGCTTAAAACTTATTATAATATTAATATTATGGCACATTATAATTATTATTCAACACAATATACCTTAACTTATTATTGCATTAGTATAGATTTGAAATTAGTTAGTCGCACCGACAAGGAAAAACATTATTAAACTTTTATTCCCAGCGTAAAATCTGTGCAGTTTTAAATCTAACGCTTTTTATGACTGAGTTTCATAACATGATTAAATACTACTAATTCGAGGAATTAAAATCAGGAATTACCAGACAGGCAGACACCACTTAAACCAAAAATCCCACTTTTTCTATATTATATTTATATTATTGAATTATAGCATAGCCAATATTTATAGCTATAATATTGGCTATGCTATAATTCAATAATAATATTATAGCTATGCTATAAATATTGAAGTATACAAGTGAAGCTATAGCCTGGTCAATAAATAAGGAAGGTCATTCACCTCGCTTATTGTCTCGTTCACACCCAAAAATAAAATGTATCGCTCTTATCGCGTACCCGTAGGAACGAGATAGTTATAGATTTGGGAATTAATGACAAGTAGACAAAGTGAATTTCTTAATCATCCGCGGCCTGACTGTAGGTACATTACATATATACAACTTGTTTGAAAATATATGTTTTGCGTGCTGCGTTCACATTGCTAGTAGCTGGGATCTACGTCGTGAAAGTACTAGATACTGGAATGCGTTGGGCAAGAGGATATGCACTGTCCGCGACGTTGGGCAACGCCTGTCGAAACACCGACATACGGACAATTATTTACCTTATATAGTTTGCATATAAACTTGCCTCATCGGTAATTACGGAACAAATAACGGAATTTGGAGACATTACAGAGCTACAAGGATTATACAGCAGTGGATGACATTTTCATAGGGTAAGGATGTAAAGAAGCTGTAAATTAAAGTTGGCCAAGAAAAAGTAGAGAGTTTTCTTACCAGCATCATTCAAGTCATGTAATATGACAGGAATGAGGATAATACAGAAATATGATATCATTAAAACTCTTTTTTCTTCTCTTTTTTCATTTTAAGCGTTTGAATATTTACATTGGCGGCGTAAAATGTACGGTTTCTGTTATATCCGACATATTAAAATATAGTAATATTTTAATTTTCCGGCATTAAAATATAGTAAATTTATTATTTACAAAATAAACACTGAATTTTCCAGCAATACTCAGTGAGTATTTTGTAAATAATGTAACAATTTTAGTCATGAACTTCATACAAAACTGTTCAATATCTAGCAATTTCAGAAGCAAGTGCAAGAGCATCTAAGCTAACGACCTACAACCAGTTAACAAGGCATTGTATTCAAATTGATAACGGAATGGAAAACCGCAGTTTAGCGCACACAGTTTAAAGCCTCAAGATAACTCTAATTTAACGAAATAACTAACTAGTTAGAAATATAGTGTTTGTAAAATAAGTTAAAAATCTGCTGAGCATAATTATTATTATATAGATATTATATAATGCCCGCAACTCTGTTGCGCCAAAATTCGTTTATCGCGCGGGAACCGTACATTTTTTAGAGATAAAAATTATCCTATGTCCTTTCTCGGGACTCAAAGTATCTCCATGCCAAATTTCAGCAAAATCGGTTCAGCGGTTCGAGCGTGAAGAGGTAACAGACAGACAGACAGACAGATAGACAGACACACTTTCACATTTATAATATTAAGTAAGTAAGTATGGATATTGCTAAATAAAGACGTTTATGTACTTAGATAAATAATAATTGTCATGATTTAAAAAGTATGCCAACCAATCACATACCATAATGCCAGAACGCCTCCGTGGTCTAGTGGTACAGGCTCTTGACTCGGAGGTCGTGGGTTCGATTCCCGTGTTGGAAACATGTTATTTCCAAGTTTGGTTAGGACAATGCAGGCTGATCACCTGATTGTCTGACAAGTAAGATGATCCATGCGTCGGATGGGCATGTAAAAAGTCGGTCCTGCGCCTGATCTCTCGCCGGTCGTGTCGGTCTGCCGTCCCACTGGGTTATGAGAGTAAACGAATAGAGAGTGCTCTTGTGTACTGCGCACACACTTGGGCTCTATAAAAAACTCCTGCGTAGCTGGCCTGGTTTCAACAAAACCGGTCACCGTCACCGAAACCGGTGTGGGAGCTATTATTATAATGCCAGAACGACACGGAACATCTAGTCGGTACTCGGTAGATACCCGAGATTTATCATTATTAAAACCAAACCTTATATACATGTAACTAAGTCACAAGCAACGTGTAGTAATCATAAGCCGTGCTCATCTACATCGGGATGACAAGCAGGTTAGTGGTACAACTGGTACAGCACCACAATTATAAAATACCATTGTTATCTGGTAACAACTGGTACGCCGGTGTAGTTGTACAGTTTTATTGTTCACGTGAATCGTCTTCATTAGCTTTATATTTTATGACAAGATAAACTACCGTTTTATCTGGCTACAGAAAATAATATGTATATTTGTTTCTCTAGGTAGTGATACGATTTAAATGAATGATAAAAAAAATCCAGGAAAATTTTATTGGCTGTTGAAATTTAAGCGCAGATTAGAATTTAGAACATAATATCAAACATAATTATTGCAGTTTTGTGAATAGCACCGGTAACCGTACATTTTGGTGCAATATATAAGAAAACGTATCCTCTATGCTTGGATTCATAGTATCTCCATAGAAAATGTTATGAGGAAACAAACAGATACTAGATTTTTTTTTATTAAATAAGGGGGCAAACGAGCAAACGGGTCACCTGATGGTAAGTAACTACCGTCGCCTATGGACACTCGCAACATCAGAAAAGCTGCAGGTACGTTGCCGGCCTTTAATTATGGTTAGCAACAGCGCCTAGTAAATAAATAGATATAATTCTATTATTGTCATGAAGCGACAACAATAGAATCGAAGGTTGAACTCGAGGAAATAGCCATGTTTAGCAGCCACCATGACCAACAGAGTCTACACTTCCGGATGCTGTAATACCATAGGTGCTGTAGTTGCATGTACATTGGCAATCATTTGATTATTGAAATCGCTAGTGGTAAGAGATTCAATTATTATTAATGTAAGAGAATGTCTATAATTAAATTCGGATGCTTTTCAGCTCTATTTCTCTCTCTTTTAGTATAATATCATAGGATTAGCCTAAATTTTAGCCCTCCCCCTAATTTCAAGTATGATTTTTTAGGGTTAGACATTTGCTAAAACGTAAGCTAAAATCTAAAAAACAAGATTTAGTAAGATTCAACTAGACTTCTATCTTAGAGAAAAAACATTCTAGTTCCATGGTTTTCCATACTGTCAACAGAAAGTGAGTGATTTAACCTGTAACCTTTCTTCAAGTGTCAAACAGAACTATGAATAAAAACTGCAATATTCCAAAAGTGCAATGCGTAGTACATATTTTGTACAAACAAATACCAAAATATAACATTGTTAATTTTTCATGAACACAAGGTAAAACGACGCAATACCAATATTATAATTGCGAAAGTGTGTCTGTCTGTTACCACTTCACACGCAAACCGCTGAACCGGTGTTGCTGAAGTTTGTTATGGAGATACTTTCAGTCAATGGAAAGGACATAGGATACTTTTGTCCCGAAAAATGTACGGTACCCGCCCGAAAAACAGATTTTGGCGCAATGGAGTTGCGGGCGTCATAATTAATTATCGTCAGAATTAATAAGTAATATCAACATATTCTAGCTCATTGTAACAATCTAGAATTTTCCTAGACTGCCTAGGCATTAATTTAGGTCGTAATTAGTTAAAGCACCCTCGACTCAGCCTCGGAGCCTCTTGACACAAAAGCCGGGAAGTGCATCCTACGAATAAATTACAAAAATTTCGTCGACGTCGCAGTACTTTAATATTAAAATGGTGACCTGAAAAAATGTATTACCACCGGGATGAATCCAAAGTTTCAAATATTGCCATAACATTTTTTATATAACTGCAGTTGATTTCTTGTCTTGATAACAACTTTCTTACTAGCAAATACCAAATCAATTTATCAGTTATATAGATCGTGAATGCTCCTTTTAAAAGACACATATTATTGTAAACATATAATTTAACACTTCTACTATCTTTATTACGCTGTGCTTCTACAATTAACACTTCTAAAAGATACACGGTTGTTATTCAACTACATATAACAAACAATATCAAAAAACAAATTCGCAAATGGAACTAAATAAAAGCAGAATTGCGGGTCCAAAAAACGCAATCCTGAAAAAACTGTTTTAATTCATTCTTCCGGAAATATAGAGCCGTTACGACAGTTCTATACGAAACACTTTCTGCGATGTAATGTATAGCACTCTTGTATAATTATACAGCAACGTACACTACCGTTATCGCACTGAGTGTGTGACTCGTATAATATGTAGGTGTGAGACGGGTGACCCAGTGTTATAATTGCTTATTATATCTTTCTTATCTATTATTATTACGTAAGTCGATATGTTATTTTTGGTACAGTTTATTTAATATTTTAGTCTGTTTATAGTAAAGATATGTAACTTATTATAACACATACTAGATTTTTACATAGCCTCGCAATAAAATCAGACTTTGTTCTTTTCCGTGGCTTTATCTTATTCGTCTAAATTTTATCAAAATAGATACATTAGTTTCGGAGCATATTCGATTTTCTTGATTCGTAGGTATTTTATAAAACTAGACATAATATTTTGTGTCTGTTGTGTTATGTTTATTATATTTTTAACTAGTTGACCCGGCAAACTGCTTGTATAATAATAATAATAATAATATTGAACTAGCTTTCCCGACAAATTTGCCATTTAAAGTATTTCTACTTCATGAGTTGATACAAAATCTTACCCCCTCTTTTGTCCCCTAAGAAGGGTGGGGGGAAAAATTGTGCACCTGATGTTAAGTTGGAAGAAAACAAATATATCTGCCAAAACCGTATGCAAATCGAATCAGTAGTTTTCGTGTTAAAAAAAAAAAGTTTGATACAAAATCTGACCCCTCTTTTGTCCCCTAGAGGGGTGGGGGGATTTTTTTTTATACACCAGATGGTAAGTTGGAAGAAGACAAATATATCTGCGAAAACCGCTTTCAAATCGGATCAGTAGTTTTCGTGTGATAGTGAAACAAACATACAGACAGACAGACAGACATAAAACTAACCACATTTTTGGGTTCTATAGCGACCTAGTGACACCTTTCGCTTATTATTTTTTGGATATCTTTAATGCACAGAATTCACATTTCTACAGTTTTATTATAATATGTATAGATTCATGGGTACATTATTTAGTACGTCAAAAATTAACTTCGATCAATTTAATTTGTAGCTTAAATACATCAGCGGAATTTATTCACGCGTAATCGTATTTACATAATTCTTTATCCGTGAAAGCCTCTTTAGCGATCAATTTTCCTCATCTCCATACATTAGGGAGTGGGGGGAGTGGAGGTATAAAATGGAAACATCGTTAACGTCACACAGTAAATGAAAATTTATGTAAAGAGTAGGCAAAGAAATGAGGAAAATGTTGCTTCGCAGCGACATTGAATCGGCAGTTCGCAAACACACGCACGTTGTAAAATTAGAAGTTTAACTACATCTGTACCACTCTATAGTATATAGTCTAATGTGTGCCTTACCGGAAAAATAGTTTTTTTTAGTTTGCTATTGATTTCCATTGAAACTATAAAAAACATTAATTTTTTGTTGGTTTTCGCAAATATTTTTCTTGTTGTCTCAATCTTAAATTCATTAGGACTAGAGTCTAGTCCTAATGCATTTAAGATTGAGACAGCATTTTGATGTAATCGTCTAGTCGCTAGACGATTACATCAAAATTGAATTTTTAAAAAATTAATTAATTTTTTAATTTTTAAAATTAACAGATCGAAGCGATATTCGAAGTGTGAGAATTTTTTTCCATGTTTGTAACAGCAGCTAGTGGAAAAAAAAAAAGAAAAAAAAAGTCCATGGCGTGATGGACTACAATTACATTAATAATATTATTTCAATAATTATCCTTGGTGCGAAAAACCAATATAAAAAGAGAGCAAAAAAAGGATATGGGCGAATAGCCCATACACGGCCCCGAATTACATAATAAAAAAAAAAAAAACAGCAGCTAGTGATGTATTGTCAAATGAAGCGAAAGTCGACCTCGGCATCGAACCCGCGACCTCGCTTCACGCTCCATCGACATTATGCTCCTAACTATGCTCCGTTTAGACACAGTATAATATTAATAACTGAATGAGATATGTCCTTGAATTCAAACTAGCTCAACATAGATATAATATGACACAAGTATTGCACTGTAATGTAAAAGTATTTCCATAGGTTAGTTAGGAGGAGGAGATGATGATCAATTACATGTAAGCTTTCGGTTTTGCTTTACCAATACAAGTATAATATATTATGTATATGTTACTGTAAAGGCTCGGACTCTAGTAAATCCAAAGATTTTCTAGTAAAACCTAAGATCTTATAATTCTATTCGGTACTACAACATATAAGCAAAGAATGTGTACATATTGAGCCTGTGGGCACATAATGTTCGTGATAGGAGATGCCAGCAGGGCTATTATGACCGTTTACGAAAAGTGCACGATTCCAGGCAGTTCAGTTTTCGATCTACAACTGCCTTGTTCTTTATTTGTATTATAACCTCATATTCTTCTGGCTGAATTTGAACCCAGTTTGGTTGTTTATGAATGGATTTGATACGTCAGACGAGCATGTAGGTGACATTAGGAAACGTCAAAATTCAAACTTGACATAACGACATTATGTTTTTTTTAAGAAACGCACATAATATAAAGGGCATAGCCAATGATGATGATATTTATGGGATATATTTCTTTACTTTATAATTACATCAAATATTAAAGTATAATGATATATTATTAAATAAATAAATTGTTTATTTGCAAAGGCGCACGGCAAATTTAAATATTTTAAATGTTGCAACACTGTCTTTTTATAATATATTATAGGTAGGTAAACGGAAAAATTGTAACTCAAGTTGTAAAAGATTTTGATTTTTTTATCATAATTAATAATTAATCTTATAATACACAACGAATATATTCTTCTATTATTAATTATCATTTATACAAATTGATGATTCGTTGCACTACTAATGCTGTAATGTAGTGTTCCCCACTGTAAGTATTTATGGCTGCAATTTAAACTCTCAAATTATTTGAAATTTGTATTGCAACACTGATTCTCAATAATTTGTGAATTATAACAATTGGCAAAAGTATTTTAATGTTTATTTATTAATTATAATATAAAGTATGATTTAGTACACTATATTAATAATATTACGGCATATTAGTACAAACTACAAACTTTAGAGCTCTCTTTAGTTCTCTGACATTAGCAACTTACCGAGTCGACCTATATACTCTAATCTGTGGAGTCGACCATTATAAAAAAGAAGAAGAAGTAGAGAAAATAAAAATGGGTAGAACAAAATATATGTAGTTGATAATATGTTGTAAGAAATTGATAAACTTTATCCTTATACCTACGTTAAATAACCTTAAAAAGTCTGGAATGCATCAAACTTGTGTATTACATGCATTACTGCAATACAACAATAAAGTTTACTTTCAAGTAAGTTGAACTTGAACTACGTTTTTTTGTGCTTTCAAATAGGTATTATTGTAACTGATAGTAACATAAAAAGGCAATTTATAAGTTTTTTAATCCCTTATTCATGCCTTGTAAGGCATTTTATATAATTGGTACCTACTGTGTGCGCTAGCCGCTAAACCAAATATTTTTTAGGTTAATGGATTGCTCGAGAAGAAAACAATAAATTGCAAGTGGGATGATGATGACAAAGTCCTAAAAGGAAAATAATATATTCACTCAAAAGCTTAAACTAGAAGAAATTTAATAAAAACTTGTTTTTAAATGTTTTATCATTAATTATTTTCTCATTCAAATACACTTAATACCTACATATACATAATATAACATATTCATACACAGCTTTCATCATGACTGTATTTGTCTTATCACCTTATTATCAACCTAGTATCAGATAGTAAAGTGTTAAACCTCTTTTATATTCTTATAAAAATATTTATACAGCGGAAATCTTAAACAAGGTTTCTGCCTTATCACTTGAAATCAAAGAAGTTGAATAAAACATCCATTGTGTAAATATTTGATTATTATTGATGAAAGATAAAAACAATATTATAATTTCAGACTTTATTTGCCAAACCAATTAGTAATACACAATTACAAACTCTGCCTTTAAACTATAGGAAATTTGGATCTCTCAGACAGAGAGTGGTCACACGGTCAAGTGTTCAAGCGATCAGTTTTGTGATCTTTGTGTTGTATTACGTTAAATAGAGATACACGGGGGGCATTCTGAACACGTCAGAATTTCTCCTGTGTGACTGACCGCTTAAATGCAGAAAGCTTGAACATGTGACCACTCTCTGTCTGATCGATCCCTAAGAATTAAAACATAATATAAATTTGTTACTTAACAATATATTATTATCTTGTAACTTGTAAGTTTTGAAGTATTTTAATATATTATATAAAATAAATATTATTGTTATTGAGGTACAAAACTATCTATATACTTATAACAATATTATTATGGTAATAATAATATAAGTTCCTATGATAATATTATGTTTTATGAACAAGTATATGTTAGTTATGCAATTTTAGTAAAGTCTTTTTTGAAAAGTAATTTTATGTAGGTTTTATTTTTATTTTTGAGTAAAATTTAGTGACTGTTACACTTTTTATAGGTAATACCTCTTTTTATAATATCCCTTTGAATAATACCCTTAGGCCCACTTGCGCCAATCTGGGTTAAAGTTAACTCTGAGTTAACTCAGAGTAACATCATGTCATATTTGTCACTCACCAATTCAGTGATAGAGATGACATGATGTTTAACTCAGAGTTAACTTTAACCCAGATTGGCGCAAGTGGGCCTTAAACAGTCAGTCAAGTTATAAATGAAAAAGTGCATAATATGAGAATTTAGCTAATTTGGATTTAATATTTTCAATTTAACTTTTCTAATTTAGGCGTGTTTCAATGTTTATCCGGAGCATGTTATACATGAATCTAAAGTTTCAATGGTACGAGAACACAATCTCAAAATGCTTGTTATTGAGAAAGTAAGTAGGTAATGTGCCTTTGAATTTACCTCTTTGGTGCAATGTTTATCATGCACATGTACCAAAATACTTTTCAGATTGACAAGGAAATAGTTTTGTGTAATAACACAAAAACTATAGATTGCACTATGGGTTTTTGGTGAAAGTTCATATTTCACAGCAATTAACACAATACTTGTGTTTCCTTATGACTTGTATGCGTTCCTTGTGTACTAAACCAATGCAGTCTTAGTTCATCACACAAATACAAAACTTATTGTTGACATAACCTATATTGTATTTAAATAATACCTATAGGTTATTACACCTCACGTTATTATGACACCTCACGGCTCACTAACACTAAATGGATTACTAAGGTCTCTAAGGCGTCTTTACTAAACTTAATATGTATCGCTTTGTGATTATCCTGAGAATATAATCGTTTTCCCGAACACTTCCATTCTCAATGCATACTTCGAATATTTAGTTTACACTAATTACTATTTTACTATACTAAATATTCTATGCACTAAAATAACTCATTAAGTAACTAACAAACTAAATAGCAATATAACTTAGCACTAAAGAAGTATGTAATATTGATAAATAAAATTACTAAAACGTAAACCATTCATTAAAAGCTAATATTGTTTGGCGTTTATTGAATTGCTGTTTTTGACGTTTGAGCAAGCCAGCTTATGTCAGTTAGTGTTGTCATAATACGAAATTACTACTCGGTTATCAATGGAGAAGTATGTTTTGTGTCACGTGACCGCTCGCTGGCTGGAAAATAGAGGTCATAGTACCAAATTACCAGCCAGTCAATTTAAGCCCGTATAATAAATGGATATAAGAGCTCATAATAACCCCACAGAACACGTTTTAGAACTCCTTTTCTTTTTTTTTTTTCATTTATAGGCTTGTGTCGAAACCGACAATGCCAGCCTCATAAGTTACATCAAAATTACAAAATTTACATGCGTAATAATTTGCAACGAGATACTAATCAGATGTACCCCCCAGCAAATAGGATCTTTCGGCTGAGCGAGAATGGCGCTCACACAACCGCGCTGTGTCAGCGCCACCCTCGCATCAGCGCAGGTTTTCTTAGGAGTTTTGTCTAAAAGCATACGCTTCTAGTAGTGCAAACTGACAGCTACGTAGCAGTTCCCCTGTTCGGTAGTGTATATTTGTACCTACTCAGTATAAGTGCACTTCTATTTACTACCTGCACGCCGCGACCTTCATGTATTGTTAGAGCTCATCGCAGTAAATCATAGTCCATTATGTACGTGGTTATGTAGGTATGTTCATCCGAGCGCATCTCCTAAAGTGTGCACGTAACTACTTAGGATGAAGTTTCCAATTGTATAGGATTTATTGATAAGCTAAATAGTACTTGGATGTTTCCTTATTTTACCGTCGAAATTTTGAACAAAAATAATACGGGATTTAATTTAACGCATAAAGTATAAGAGCTGACATGTCATTACATTTTTGATTTAGAATTTCGACATAGAAATCTATGAAGACACTTTTAACTAGAGCACAAAAACGTAAATTTTGTAACAAATTAATATTTATAAATACTTTTTGTACGAAATGAAATATGACAATATAACTCGGAGAGTTTCAAGCTAGGAAAACCGAAAAAACACTCTAGAATGTCGGCTCCTTTAATTTGACCTACATCGTCAACAATAAAGAAAAGTCCGACTATTTATATTTGTCGAGTGAAAGTATCGCATGCGACACGCAGATGTAAGGAGAAAGGATCACATACGGCGGATGTTTAATGTTTATACGACTATACGTGATCACAAGATACGATGAGAATAGCTAAGTAAGTACAAGCTATGTGTACTACCCAACTAGTACATTAGTATTAAAAACAGCCAACCTTGCATCTTTTAGCTGTACTATGGAGCTTTAGGAAGCAGTTTTACTAATACATAGTTCTACTAATGCATCAGTTACTCTTTAATAAAGAAAATATCACTAGCAAAACCTGAGCCTAATGCTACTCTAGGTTGGATACAAGATCGTATTATTTAGACGATAGTTCTGTGAAACCCGTCCGCCAAATCACATTAACATATTTGACTTGCGCCTCAACCTCTCAGCCTTGACTGATAATGTTTTTCCTAGACTCTGATAAGCTAATTCAGGGGTCGGCAATATGTGACTCTTTGTATATCGCCAGCAGTATTTCCGGACCAATACGACCTGCAAATCTACAAGAGCGTATTCCCTCTTAAAAGGCCGGCAATGCACTTGCAACTCTTTTGATGTTGCGAGTGTCCATAGGCGAAGGTTCCATCTATCGTTCTATCCATCAGGTAACCCGTTTACTCGTATTGCCCCCTAATTTTGTTTAAAAAATACAAGCTGTGGCTCTTAAGTTCATAAAAAAATTATGGCAGTCATGTAAAATATTATTATTTTGGCTCCTTGGGAAATTTTGCCGACCCCGGGATAAGCGTGGGCAAATTTACATGGTGCTGAATTTAAAACTTGCCTTAAGAGGCCGGGGTACCCTCGAAATTTTCATACATTCTTAATACCAAAATCATTTTCTCATACGAAAATATTTAACATGTTTGAGTTATTTTACAGCTTAAGATAGTAATTACCTAGGGTCCTGAACAATTTTTTTTACAAAATATTTAAATACTAAAAAAAAATTGTTTAAAAAATATATAAATAAATAGTAAATTTACTACAAAATATTTAAACTTCAAAAAATATTTTTTATTATTTAAATATTTTGTAGTAAATTTACTATTTACTTATATATTTTTTAGTGTTTTTGTCTATTTTTTGGTGTTTAAATATTTAGTAGTAAATTTACTAAAAAATATTTAAACACAATTTTTTTTAGTATTTAAATATTTTGTAAAAAAAATTTGTTCAGGACCCTAAAAATTTCGAGGGTATCCCGGGCCCTTAAGATTTATATTTAGGTTCACTTCATTGAAATATATTATTATTACTCAGCCCTAACATTAACCTTTAGTTCCCAGGCCCATAACCCATGGTACATACTGAATTGTATATTGCGGAGAAAGCCTTAAAGTTCAAGGGAAAGCTCCCACAAGCTCCAGATAACGAGTTCGTATATTGGCTGTTTATCTGCCCGACATATTCAGGTTAAAATGTGAATTTTAGATTAATATTTATTTGCGAAGTAAATGGAGAACCTGATTCCCAGACCTCGAAAGTCACTTTGATTGCAGGCTTTTTCACTTTAAAAAAACTCAACCCTTGCGCCACCCTCGCGCTGTTGTATGAAAACTAGGAAAATGATTTCATCGCCATAATTCACAAATCTAGTACCCTTAATGCCGTTAATGCATTCTGCGGCTTGCAAATACAACAACATACGCTTTACTACATAAGCTTTTCATGCTCTTTATGAGACCTGCAGTCCAGTAGGTACAGATAATATTATAGGACTGGGCGCCACGCTCCACCGCGCTAACCCTCAACGGCTCTCGCATCTGGCGACATGCATTATGCAACTGCACTTTAGGGTTGAGTACGGAGTTGTAAATTATACGGAGCGGATTTTTGAATGTGCTCACGCTAGTCCTTTAGATCTGGCGTTAGACTAAGCAAGCAGATTTTAAACTTAGATTTTTTAAGCGCGCCTTACCTATATTTGTGATAATTCTACGTTTTAATGTAGTTAGTATAAAACTTCTCACTTTAATATTTGAGCAAAATATAGTAATATGGAGATAGTAGTGATTTCAAGAACTTTTGAAATAAATACTTAGCGTTGCATCCACTTAGTATTATAAAATCATATCAAAGGCAGAAGAATGAGCAAAGGCAAAGAGTCACTTGAAATACTCCATTTCCGGATATTGCTTAGAGAACATTTCTATGTCAAATAGGAATAATTTAAAGTCATAAGCCATAATTGAAATATTTGATACTGCGCAAATATACGTTTAAGCGATTCGTCACACCAACTTCCTACACTCCGTAGCGCCTGCTCTGATAACATTTACTACTCATTGTATATAGTTTACGACTTCAAGGCGACTTCGAGATAACGATACATTTAGCGTGACAAAATGTAGCCTTCAAGTCTTTAGAATGTCTTAGAAGAAATTGCTACAACCTACAATAGAATAGACTAAAATTGTTGAGAAGTTTTTATGAATCAGTAAGCATTTTTGCTTTATTTGCTGTTGCTGTATTTTTTGTATGAAAGGCTTTATAGCTGTTCAAAAGTAAGAAAAGATACAAAAAGTGCTTATTTAGCTTACTAAATCTATTTTAACATAAAATTTTATGTCAATAAATAACTATACTTTCGTCAAAGCCGAACGTTGCATTTTTTAACAGGTCACTAAAAACTACCTCTTATAAACAAAATTGCAATATGTTCTTCTGTTTTATTGATTTACTGATGATTTTAAGCAAAAGTATTTAACGGAAAGTGGTCGAATATTCAAGTCATGATAATATTGTAGCGGTAACTGGAGCACGAACGTAACATCGGTGAGGTCAGTGATCGCCGGCTTAATTACGATACCGTAACAGAGGTGTAACGTACTGCACTCGCGTGACGCATATGCAGAGCACGGGGTAACATAGTTCCCCCCGATGGTTGCTCGCCTTGTCGTGGCGGTGGGGCTCTAGTAACCGCGGCTTGGACAACCGCGGTGAAGCAAAGAACCAGGGCAGAAAGGCAACCAGGGCAGAAAGGCAACCAGGGCCGGCCGGTGTCGCCGCCTGGCCCGAGGAGGGCGCTCCCAGCGCACTGGAGGAGTCCGCACCGAGGTGGGGCCGCAGAGGAAGAGGCAAGTAGGTATTACGGTGCGCCGCTTGCCCTATCCTCTGCGGCCGAGGTGTGGTCGGTGGCAGAGCCACAGACCTGATCTGCCACATGGCCTCCAAGTAGCAGACTCGGGGGGCGTCTGCTACAGCCCTGGTGGGGGCCGAGGAGGAGGGCGCACGTGTTGTGCGCTCATCGTGGAGTCTTCGTACCGCTGGCGGGGTCGCGGATGTGTGTATCGTTCCCGTGGCCCCGTCAAAAGGCGGCGTGGCGGAAGATGGGGGGGGAGTTTAGTGGGTATACCGTGGTCTCATTAGCTACGGGAGTCCCACATCACCGCTCGGTGGTATGCGTAATGCATTTCCCCCTCCGGAAAAAAAACGGGGTAACATAGTTGTCAATGTTGCATATACCTAGCACACCGTAACATAATTATTGTAAGTGTTGCTGCAGTTATTTACTGCAGCAGAGTTCAAACAATTACTCATGCATGCACAACATTCAGTGCTATATGCAAATAGGAAAGGAATGTTGCATACTGTATCAAAAATGCTGTACATTACTGTACAACAAAGCTGTAACTATTAAGCGTTACTGTAGGAAAGTAATCTATAATTCAATATTAACAGAAATAAGAGAAAACGATCAAACAGATTGCAATTCGCAAGAGCCTAGCCACTATTAAATAATTGTTACAAAGTTGTAATTCGCAAAGTTTAATGTTGCACTTTAATAAAATATTTTACTAAATAAATAAGTACTTAACTCTAATAAAATCTATTACAATAATAATATACAGAATAACGTTCTCTAGGAGTATGTAAAAGCTTAGAAAAATCATTTTTCCTTTACCAAAATATAACGTTTTCCTATATTAACATAATTATTAGGTAAAGCCTACGATGTTTTCGAGAATCGACTTAGGAAAATAACCATTTACATAATATAAATGCGACAACAAACAGTAAACATATTAATTTTGTTTGATGGCGACAAATTTTCCAACATGCATTCTGAAACACCCTGTTATAGTCATTAACTTGAGTCGGACTAAGTGGATTTTAAGCTGAAGCCGATAGTATAATTAGAAATTGCCATAATTTTCAGTTGGATACTTTAAAATTATTTTTCTTTCCTTAAGCCGAAGCCGACAAATTATTAGAAATTACCATAAAATTAGGCTGACGTCTTTCGGCTGATTTTTTTTATCGTTTGCTAGTTTATCAGGATTTTTGACTGGATTATCGTTCAAAGGAGCTATATTTATTGGTTTACGGAAGCCAATCAAAATCAAAGAAAATATAAAAAAACAAAGTTAGTAAATAAATAGATTCCTGCTTAAAACACCTGAGAAATTGTAACATTAGAGCTTTTAATCAAAATTAGCTAGGTTTTTTTTAAATGTAACTTATTTGAACGCTTTTATATATTTCCTGTATTACACAGAAATGCAGACATAATAAATTTTGATAAACAAAACTTTACATTTTGACGTAATTCTATAGAAATAAAGGGCCATCATAGCCAGTTCAAGTTAGCCGAAGCCGCAGCTTTAGTTTAGTTCACACTTGAGTGTGACTGAAGTCTGATAAAGGTTAGAAGCCCTGTAATCCCTCAGGATTCGTTTAGGACTACTGTATCGTACTAAACAGATAAGCCTTTAAGGATTAAGGATTAGTTTATAGCCGTTCGGTGAAAAACTGGAATTGCTTTTAAAACAGCTACATGAATAAGGACAAAACTTATAAAAACGACAGTATTTTTATAAGACTGTTCTACTATTCATTTTCATCTGCAATGAAACAAATCTCAAATGCATATTCAAAACCATATTACAAATGCACTGTAACCAGTAGGCCTACCACGAAATAGTTTTGAGACTCAAACATTCGGACGAGAATGCCGCGTCTTGCTCTAACAACATCATTTCACGTTTGTTAGAGTAGGATGCGGCATTCTCGTTCGATTGTTTGAGTCTCAAAACGGTTTCATGGTACAGCTCCAGATTCCAAGCTGTCGAACATTAACATAGTATCAGTGTCCTGATAACCTTCGATCGAAATGACATTCGCGGTATATGAGAATCGGGTTCCTGGTATCTTAGTCCGCGGCCATAAAGATTCGCGTTCCGATGATAATTCGCAAGTTCAAACGCATTATAACAGTGCAGCGGCGGGGGTCGATCTGCATTCACCCACAAGCGGGGCATTCAATGTAAAGCGAGTGGTCCCCCTGCCAGCTCCCCCTGTTCCCCCCAGTGACCCCCTACCGTTAGCTAACGGGACCCACCCGGACCGGGGGATTTAACGTACTATAATTGTTGGTTTTCATCCGCGCTCGCAAAATGCACGTAGGCCTGATTGTTACCTTCGAGTAGCTCATTACTCATAAATCATACGCGTAATTAAAATCTCGTACACTTGTCTGCCCTTTTCATTTCTTTGTATAGAGATGAAAAGCGATGTTAATACAAGTTTACTGCAAAAGGTTCTCAAATAATGTTATTAACCCTCTTATCGATGTATTTCTATTATTATTTCCACTGCATTATCAAAATGTATGTTATTTAAAGACATACTTACCAAAATTAATAAACTTCTGTTGATAAAACTTAAGACTTGATAATCACGAACTTGTCTTACCTGTGAACAAACAAACATAATGTTAATTAATGGAAACTTCTGCCTTCGGCGGCGAAAAGTTAAGAGGCCTGTTTATTCGTAATTATTGTTAGCTTTTCATGGGCCTCTGTGAAATTAATTACAACAAAATTGACAAGTAATAAAAGTTGTTATTAATAATGATAATATACTACTTTGATCAAAATTTCCATTCAACCATGCACAATAAAAAGTTTTTAAAGTAATATTTCAAAACTGATCGAGTAGCATTTTCTCGATTCCATACATTGTAAAATTGTAATTTTCATCTAGTTTAGTCAAGAATTAATAATTAGTAATTTTTAATTTGTATTTGATATTATAATCTTTTTTACTCTCACACTTGCTTTGTAATACACTACTAGCATGCTTATGAGACTACTAACTTTTATGCCAATATTATAAAAGCCCTGTTAGATGTTAGAAATCTGAACGTACTATAATTAGTGAAACAAAATATTTGTCTCTCGTCAACATTGTTAAAACTTTTTATAGTTCGAACGGAAACTCTTTTGTTTATTTTAACTGGATTTTTTGCCATGACAATGACTCTTAAAGTGGAAAACCCCAAAATCCATAGCATCGTTTTTACTTCGACCTTGGTTGACATTTGTTTTTTTTCTTTCTTCTAAATCTTTATGATTCCAAGTAATGACATACTCTTAAAATTACTCCAAGAATGTAGCAACTACTTAGTGCCTAGCTACAAAAATGCTATTATCACCTCATCACTGTTAACTAGGCTAACTGCTAACTCTATTAACTAGTTAAAGATAACTTCGCCATTATGGTGTCATTATGAACTTTGGATAGCAGACTACAAATATGTGATGTTAGAGAACTTCGGCATTATAGTTTACTGCTCTTGCTGCACTTGCTCTAACTGTTACTGGATATCGTTCGCAAAGTTCATCCAGGAACTTTTACCACGATAAAAAGCTTGCATAATATATTATTTTGACGAATTGACGCCTTCGAGATGTGGTGCTGGCGGAAAATGCTCCAAATATCATGGACCGCCTTTCGTACCAACGTCTCCAAGATAAAAACAAGATTGTCGTCGATTTGCCTACGTAGAGTTTTGGATTTGTTCGGTCACATCGCAAGAAAGGATGGCCATAACCTCGAACAGCTTGTGGTTACAGGCAAAGTTGACGGTCGCCGCCCAAGAGGCCGAATCCTTATTAGATGGTCTGACCAAGTGCGCACAACCCTAGATACCGGCCTTCATGATGCTCTCCATTCTGCCAAGGATCGCCACAGATGGCGTAATGTGGTCGTTACCAAACTCCAAAAGGGGAATCACGACCCTCAGTAATGAGGAACACGACGCGAGGAGGAGGAGGAATATATTATTTCTCGGGGCGCAAGATATCTCCGTACCAAATTCCATCAATATCGGTTCAGCTGTTCAGCAGCAGCAGACAAACACTTCCGTATTTATAACAGTAACAGATTTTATCAGTACTGATATCGATGTCTGGTTTATCAGGTTTTTTTGACTAGCTTACCTTTTGAACAGCGTCGTTTATTGGTTAATATTAGTCAAAAACCGGGTATTAATAGTAGACACGAATACATTGTCTAATTCACACTGCATTCTTCTTCTACAGTTACTATAGTTCTAGGAATTGGAAAGTATTACCACCCTACTTTACTGTACAGTAATTACGATGTTATGAGATGAGTCGACAATACAATATGTTCACATGATACCGTTCTGCGTGTTTCTTCGACGGATTCTAGAGAAAACTTTGTAATAAATACATCGCTCCAGTCTTGAGTATGACAAAAATACGTAGATGACTTAGGTATGAATACTAAGGCATTAATAATACAAGTTTATTTGGTGTAAAACATAATGCGCTGTTTAGTGTAAGTTTAGTCAGGACTATGTGTTGCCAATAACGCAGTAAGTTACCGAATTAGCATCAAAATTATTAGAACACGAGCTTTTGCCCGCGGCTTCGCTCGCGTTAAGAAGTATTATTATATACAAACTTTCATCCCCTATTTGAACTCCTTGGGGTGGGAATTTATCAAAATCCTTTCTTAGCGGATGCCTACGTCATAACATCTACCTGCATCGCAAATTTCAGCTCGATCGGTCCAGTGGTTTGGGCTGTGCGTTGATAAATCACCATGTCAGTCAATCACCTTTGAGTTTTATATAATTTATAGATATAGATATTAGATATGCCTTGAAATCGAATTAAACAGAAAGTTTAAGAATTAGACCCCGCATGCGAGAGACAATTACAGGTTCTTATAGACATTTTGTAGCTCAGCCTTAAAAATGTACAAAATCGGCGTATCCTTAAAATAAATTGTTCGCGTCGGCCCTGACACACTGCCGTAAAGTATCTTCACATTGTTCAATACGAATAATTAATAAAGCGGAACATACGTACACAATACACACCTATAATAATAATTAATAGTATCTAGGTAGGTAGAGAACATATTTGATTCTTTTGCATTTAAATACCTATTACGTATTCATAAAATCTTACGGCGAGAGCCTTCTCAAACTAATAAACAAAACTCACTACAATTATAGCAATTGTAGAGTACAACGAAAGGTATAGAGTTTATAATCAACTACCTATAGACTTAGCTTAGCAGAGATTTCGCTGAAATTCAGTATGGAGGACTCAAAGTATCTTCATATCAAATTTCAGTTAAATCGGTTCCGTGGTTTGGGCCAGATAGATAGACACACATTCGCATTTATAATATTAGTATGGATATGGAAGTAGTTAGTGTATTTAATTATACTTACATATTATACAAATCGTTACATAATATATAACATTGCGCGACTTAATGGCGAGTGTACTATCTATATATATATAAAATTGCAAGTCCTGACTGACTGACTGATTCATCATCGCTGAGCAAAAACTGTTAAAGTTACAGCCACGAAATTTGGTGAGTAGGGTTGTTTTGTAAAGTAGACACCCACTAAGGAAGGAATTTTGGAAATTTTACCCCGAAGGGGGTGAAAAAGGGGTTGAGAGTTTGTATGAAAGTCCGTCATTTCTTAAGTTAGAAATATGAAACTTTATTTTTGAGCTACTGAATAAAAATAAATAAATATGTATTTAAGCGTTTTTGGAAATTCTACCCCCAAGGGGGTGAAATTGGGGTTGAAAGCCTTAATGAAAGTCCGTCATTTCTTGAGTTACAAACATGAAACTTTATTTTTGGTCTACTGATAAAAATAAATGGATACATATTTAAGCGTTTTTGGAAATTCTACCCCCAAGGGGGTGAAAAAATTATCTATCTCCGTTATTAATTACTATACCTACTATGCTAACGCGGACGAAGTCGCGGGCAGCAGCTAGTTAATTATAAATATAGTTATCGCAATATATAATGATTAAATAGTCGTTTGCTGAGAAATCTGGGTCATTTTAACGCAGTTAAGGACGGCCCACGCTTTTTTTGATTTCGACATTGCAGTATCACGATAAGTCTTCGATAGATAATAATATAGATCCATGTACAGAATCAACCTGTAATAATTATAAAATGTGTAATGCTATTTCCAGGGATAGTGACTTGTGACACCATTACAATTGGCGTGAAAAGGTGCATAGAATGTAGATTACATTACTGATAGTCACTGCGTAGCGACGATACCAACTTAAATATTGCGCTGCCAAAATACAATACTGCCAAAGAGGCAGTACGTAAGATACTTATACATTTGCTCGTCTCTCTCTCTAAATCCCACCCAGTTATAGTATAGTCCCCATAAGGAAAATTAAACGAAACAGGTAAAAAGTAACAAGTATTGGCGCCGATGCCTTTCCACTAATAGTTTCGGAGAACGCGCCGTATACAAAACAAGATTTTGTTGGCTCGTTATGTATATCTATACATATAATAAAACTATAGAAATGTGAATTCTGTACATTAAAGATATTTAAAAGATAATAAGCGGGGGGTGTCACTACATCGCTATAGAAGCCAAAAATGTGGTTAGTTTTTTGTCTGTCTGTCTGTATGTTTGTTCCACTATCACACGAAAACTACTGATCCGATTTGAATGCGGTTTTCGCAGATATATTTGTCTTCTTCCAACTTAACATCTGGTGTATAAAAATTTTTCCCCCCACCCCTCTAAGGGGACGAAAGAGGGGCCAGATTTTGTATCAAACTTTTTTCTTTAACACGAAAACTACTTATCCGATTTGCATACGGTTTTCGCAGATATATTTGTCTTCTTCTAACTCAACATCTGGTGTAGGTATAAAAATCCCACCCCTCTAAGGGGACCAAAGAGGGGGTCAGATTTTGTATCAAACTTTTTTCTTGGACTTATTTCATATTATTAACTGTGTTTTCCAACTTTACATCTGTTGATAAATCCCCCCCCCCCCTCTTAAGGGACAAAAGAGGGGGTAAGATTTTGTATCAACTGATGAAGTAGAAATACTTTAAATGGCAAATTTGTCGGGAAAGCTAGTTCAATAATATTATTATTATTATACAAGCAGTCCAATGTATTTGAACAGTTTATGAATGCTTAAATAGAAGTGTTTAGTTTTAGTAGATGGAAGACGCAACCGTGGCTGGCCTAGGAAAAGATGGCGCGATGAGCTGGAGGCGTACCAGCCGGGCTGGCCAACGATGGCGCAGGAGCGGGACAAGTGGAAGACCCTGGGGGAGGCCTTTGCCCAGCAGTGGGATAGTATAGGCTAACAAAAAAAAGAGTTTTTAAAGATTTTAGTTTTAAAACCAATACCTAATCTGTAAATGTGCAGAACTTGTATAGATAACAACTGGACGTCACATTTAACTGGATAGACATTTTTCCATCATATTAGCATTGTAATCGACAAAACTGTGCAAAAATTTTCGTAGTTCGATCGTTATGACGAACCGTTTTTGTGTGTGCGAGTTTTAAGCGTTTCTTGATTGTTAAAAAACACTGTGTCAGACTTATAAAATTTTAGGTACTTAAGTACTTGAATGAATTGGCTAAAAATTAGCAAAATATAGAAATGTCATATAATCGTTATTAGCAAAACATAGAAATGTCATATAATATCACAAATGATATATTGTCTGTAGGTATAATATTGTACCAGTACAATAAAATATATATCATTAGCGTGAGCTATATAAATCTTGATCTCGTTTTATTAATGGTATATTAAGTCAGTTGACGTCAGTTGACTAAACATTAGCTAAAAGGTCGCTCTGTGACGACTCGCCACACGGTCAACAACCGACGAATTATCTAAATATATACGTAACATAAGCACCTTTTTCGGAAGTTGGTTAAAAAGGAATCCGTTAGTTAGACAATGGATTGGTGTCTGATATAATAGACATAAGCAATTCCTTATAGAAGTGATTTTGGATACTTACTATAGGCAGACAATTAGTTAAAAACTTCTGTATCTAATATTACGTCTGTATTAAAATTCAATCTATACATATAAATAAAATTGGAGTATCTGTTTGTAATATTGATAGAACCGTTAGTTACTATATGCATATGAATGTATACACGCTATACGCTATACAAATACATCAAAACAACATTTTTTTTTAATTTTGTCTGTATGTCTGTCTGTCTGTCCGGTTCTGTTCCGGTTAATCTCTGAAAGGGCTGGAGCTATTTTGACGGGACTTTTTTTGATATATATCTGATGGTGATGTAATAACCTAGGCTACTTTTTAACCGACTTCCAAAAAGGAGGATATATTTTACTTTCACGCGGGCGAAGTCGCGAGCAACAGCTAGTATATTATATAATATAGGTTTGGGATTTAAAAGCCCCTATACATAACATAATTGTTGTGTAAACGTTCAATAAAAGAATAATAATTTGATCTTCAACCCGTACATATCTTCACTAGATAATGTTTATTTCCCACAGTTTTGCGACTGACGATGTCCGGCTATTGCTTACTATCAAGTAATCCAATTCGGTTCCTGTTTAATTTCAAGAAAAATGACTAAAAACTAAAAAGGTAATTAAAATAATCAAAAATTAATATTTATTTAACATAGATGAAGAAATAATGTGTTGTGTGAACAAGGAAAATATATTCGCAATAAAAAAGGACGAAAGACGTCAGAACTCAGAGCATTCAACAATTCGCTTCAAGTTGTTAATATTCATGTTCGGGTGGGACCAGTGACCACGTCTATGTTGAGTGCCATCCTAAACATAAAAGTTCGTAAAAATATATTTTACACGCAAAAATTACTAAACCAATTTTGATAGGCGAAGATATTATAAAGGTACGTTTCTGGTATTTCCTTTTACATTAAGGGCATGTTTCACCAATTCCTGATAAATGACAAATAGGAATAATAGGAATCCACCAATTAACTTGACAGATCAAGTATGGAGAATCTGTCAAAAAAGTTGTGAATAGCCTATTCGTTTCTGCACTTCCTGATAAAGCGCGGGATAGGCTAACCAAACTTTTTTGACAGATTCTCCATTCTTTATCTGTCAAGTTAAGTGGTGGATAGCTTATCCGGCACTTATGAGGAAGTGGTGAAACAGGCCCATACAATTGTTTTTTTTTATGTAAGCTTCCCGCGCGTTAAACGAATCGCCATTATAGTTGTGGGCCAAACCATCTTGTAAAGAAATGCGTGTACATAATTTTTTTCAGAATAAAATGAATCGGCGTAAACTATAAGATGAGGCCACGAAGTATGGAGGTTGCATCTGCAAGCTACAAACTGCGACTTGCGAGGTTCTACAGTCTACAAAATTACAATTACGGAGCGGTCGGCCGTGACATCGTCACTGCATCTTCGCCGACCAAGCGATAAGGGCACCTCATACATCCTGCGACGGTTCGCAGTCCTTCGAGGAAAGTCACTTCAGAATTAGAAAGCTACACTAAGTAAGTCAATTAGTAAATTCCGCGAATAGTTTATCAAGAAGTGAATAGAAATATTTAAAAAGATGAAATCTAGCCATAAAAAGAATTATTAGAATAAGAGTTTTTACACATAAAATTTATTACGATTCATATCAGATGATAACTTTTTACACATCATGAATAATCAAAAAGTGACTTATTTGTTCTTGGGTACGAAATAATTTGCTCGAAACTTAATTCGATAAAGATCAGGTTGCTAATTATTATTTTGTGCATTTAATAACTTATTAAGATAATGTTGCTTAACAATTTACTAATAGGTAATTTAAGATGTTATTTTAAGTGTTACTTGCTACACTGGACCGAAAACAGTACTTATGTGTAGCAACTGTATTTCTTTTTATATAATAATTGATGACTTCCTAGAATAAAACTTAAAAGCTACTGCTAACTAAAGATGTACTTCAAGTATAAGTTAGTATCGCAGAATTAAATAAAATTAAATTATTACTATGCTTTTGTTGAAGTAAATAACATAATTTTATGTAATTATGAAAATAATAAAATAAATAAAAAATAAAAAAAAAATGTATGAAAGAAGACATAATATACAGTGTGAAATTTTAATGGTTGTTTTCCCGCAGAAAAATGATTCTATCTTAGTAGTACAATAGATTTGTAAAGTTTTTTTTTGTTCAAATCAAAAAAAAAAATTCGGTCGGGTCCATAGTAACTCGCGCCTATTGGCATAAAGTTTCCATAGTACGTCATACAAAATATTTTGTATTTTCAAAAAATAACATGCATGGTTCGATAGTTCTACAATAGGTAAATCGTTCTGCTGCGGGAAAACAACCACTAAAATTTCACGTTGTATAAAGTAATTTCTCATTTTTGACTTATATATCTCAAATCTTAAAATTTGTCGAATATATAGTATATCTACAGCGTATTTTTTTTCTCATATTAAGTTATGAAACGAGTATTGAATGTTGATGTCATAATATTATATGGTCATATAAAATGGAGTAGGCATTCAAATTTCAAACATTTGTATTTCGAATGTATTCGGACTTTTTTTGGAGCCGATTACTCAATCATAAGGAATAAATTGTGACTTTTGGTGATTTTGAATGAAAAAAGTGAAAATGGCTTACGTTAGTAATGCCGCACGTACCTAGTAATATGTTTTTAGCATCACGGATGAAACCGCGGGCAAACAGTTGTATTTTAATAAAATAAACTTTATTACACCTAATTAAAGTCGTTTCACCGTAGCCGATATGAAATGACATAACGTCGACACTTATTTTCTTCGCAGACCTAAACATCTGGAAAACTCAATGCTAGCCAGTATCGATATATTATTTAAGTTTTAAAAATAGCTTTTCTGGTACATCATGATGTCATTAATCACAGCTTAACTGTTGAATGTGAGATGAAAGACTATGCAGATAACTTTTTTTTAGAATTTGACCATCAATTCTTTAATGTCTTAGCGTTATATTATCGTTCTTATGTTACTAACTGCCAAATATTGAATAACTTGTTACTAGCTTGTTAATAACTTGATCTTCTACAAATTTTTCCACAGTATAATAAAAATAAGCATCATACTGGCAGCATGACACGTCATGTGAGAGCTACTTAGATTGAGTAGCGTTATACTAAGGTCGGTATAAATAGTCAGTACTCAAGATGCACCTCGGTCTCAAGACACGGTTCAGTAGGCCTACCACGAAATGGTTTTGAGACTCAAACATTCGGACGAGAATGCCGCGTCTTGCTCTAACAAACGTGAAATGACGTTGTTAGAGCAAGACGCGGCAATCTCGTCCGAATGTTTGAGTCTCAAAACCGTTTCGTGGTAGGCCTACAGACTCTGATGGCACTTGGCTGTCAAAATTTGGACCAATCACAAAGCCGAACCGCGTCTTGAGACGGTCGCATCTTATGTATAAAGTAACTGACTATTTATACGGGCCTAAGTATTCGTCTGTGATGATTATTTGTTAATACAATATGTTACCCGTAACTTCGTTGGCAAAGAAATTCGTTTATTATGTCACGATATTTTGTCACTATTTATTTGCCACGATATAAGACAAAGATCGATATTATAATACACCACACTTTTTTCAGGGCTCGGTAGTCAGTGTGTAAGAATGTAGTAACACGATCTAATTTTATATTCTTTCCCAGAATGTATTTAAATATAAGCAGTTTATGCGTGCAGAGGTCAACCTTTTACATTAATAATATTATTACTTTTGCGCGTATTAATTTCGCGCGCGTCAATAATAACAATAAATGTATTTAGCGACGACACACGAATTGCTGTTGACGTCATGTAATCACGAATTTCGGGTTTCGGAGATCGCATCGGGACCAGAGGGGTTAGTGCGAGTTTTATTCGATCATACGCATCGAGCACGTTAACGCGAATTTGTATGGGATCAAAGCGGTATCCACGTTAGCCAGTAGATGGCGCTGCTTTGATCCCATACAAATTCGCGTTAACGTGTTCGATGCGTATGATCTAATAAAACTCGCACTACACCCCCTGTTGTCTTGAAACAACAGTCGCAATAAATTAGTGACTTATTGACCGACGAGCCGAGGACTGAACATAAACTGGCTTTACGTACATCTGGATTAAAAGGAGCTATGTAGAGAATACGCTGCTCGAAACTGAATCCATGCTAATTACTAATATTATGCGAATGTGTTATCCGTCTATCTCTGGAATCTTAAGCTGCTGAACCAAATTCAGTGAAATTTTAAAATTACAGAAGTTGTAGTCCTGGGAGAAAACATAGTGAATATGCGGTTCCCTGGCAATAAATAAACAAATATAAACATTTATGTCATTCAATACTAATTTAATATTACATAATATTATAGAAGATAAGGACATTGACAAACACAACCTAGTATGTATTCTAAATGGGAAAGTGTTCCTATCATTCCGTCTTTTTGTCGATTAATTTATTACATGAAATTCGGTTAAGGGCCCGGGTTACCCTCGAAATTTTCATACATTCTTAATACCAAAATCATTTACTCATACGAAAATATTTAACATGTTTGAGTTATTTTTCAGCTTAAGATAGTAATTACCTAGGGTCCTGAACAAATTTTTTTTACAAAATATTTAAAAACTAAAAAAAAAAATTTTGTGTTTAAATATTTTTTAGTAAATTTACTACTAAATATTTAAACACCAAAAAATAGACAAAAACACTAAAAAATATATAAATAAATAGTAAATTTACTACAAAATATTTAAACTTTAAAAAATATTTTTTATTATTTAAATATTTTGTAGTAAATTTACTATTTATTTATATATTTTTTAGTGTTATTGTCTATTTTTTGGTGTTTAAATATTTAGTAGTAAATTTACTAAAAAATATTTAAACACAAAAAATTTTTTTTTAGTATTTAAATATTTTGTAAAAAAAAATTGTTCAGGACCCTAGGTAATTACTATCTTCAGCTGAAAAATAACTCAAACATGTTAAATATTTTCGTATGAGAAAATGATTTTGGTATTAAGAATGTATGAAAATTTCGAGGGTAACCCGGGCCCTTAAGAGCTACATTGATGGACATGTGATAGTTCTAATGACTGGAAAATGTACGGTTCGAGCGTGAACAAATTTCTGTTGACGGAAAATCCGGGCAACAAATATTAGTCGCTATCAAACATATAATATTAATTTATTTACATACAAGATAAGATACATAATAATTATGGAAATCTCTGTGTTGTTTAAAACTAGTTACTGGTTTTATGATTTTGAACTTTCGAGATGTGTACCGAACCCGTCGTATTGTGCATTACCTTACACATACAATGTAATATTTATAGCTCAAGTTATTATATAACTGCATTTTGTTTTCATCACATAATATGTAAGTGTATGTGTTTTTGTAGAACTAGAAATTGCTCGTAGCTTCGTTCACGCTATAAAATGTACGGCACCGTAGGTGTGTGTATGTTTGTGCGTGTGTGTGCGTGTGTGTGCGTGCGCATGTGTGTGTGTGTGTGTGCGTGTGTGTGTCTCATAATAGGCCGTAGTTTATTCGTAGCTTTCAAAAGAGACTGAACTTTTTGAATGATTTTGATCTAGTTTTTACATTCAAATGATTCTAATTAAGTACTGACATTATTTCACAACAAGATCGAGCTGCGCCAGTCTCGGGGCAAGGAACTGAATATTCGCAAGGTTCATAATTAACTATTTCCACGCGTATCCTAAAATAATTTACAACACGTTACACAATTATTAACGAGGCTACATTTTATAAGTGTATGCTGATTCTGAAGATACAATTAAATAATAATTACTGTTATTTATGAGCGTTACATAATATTGAGCTCTAAGAATCCAAATCATTTATTATTATTGCTTCATTTGAAGTATATGACAAAACCTGACGTGCGTTTATGTCTTTTGTTAGCAACATTTTGTCTGACTTTCTTTTCATATACTATACCTATTATGTTATTGAATGTACTGTAACTTTTTAAAGGAAATTCTTGTTTTATAGTAATAATACACACTTTTTCATGCACTTATTCTACTATATTAATATTACTGTGACTTTCTTTTTATTGTATTTTTTTTTTCAATTCATTGAGGCAATTTTAATTAAGATGGTTTTATTTTCTAAGAACATATACTATTAAGTCTCTCCTACTGCAGGACAAAGGCCTATGGTCTTTGGGAGTTTATTTAATGAATAATAATTATTGTGGTAGGATTTAAACAAAAAAAAATTGTCTAGATTCTAAAATGTATATTTTGGAATCTAGACAATTTTTTTAACCCTCAAACTTTTTTAACAATGTCATAAACAAATATGTTTGAAATATAAATAGAGATTTAGCCGTCCTCAATACAATTTATCGATAAATTTTACTTTAATGGTGACTATAAAATTTTATCAATTCGATGGAGTGTTGAAATTCTTGCATATTTTACTGCCTAGACGTATAATAAGATCCTACGTCCAACCAGAGGGTCAATTTCTAATTAAATAATATGTTTCAACTGCAGTTTTTCCTTTGTATAAAATGCAGTAACATCAAGACATATTATTATGTATGAGATACATTGATTCATAATTATAACAGGATGAAAAAAAAGTTTATTGGTCGGCATATGTCAAGTCAATCTTAGTAATGACCTGTCGGTTGGGATTTATAATATAACTCGAACAAATAACATAGATTAATTATCATTTTATGAATAAAATTCTCTAATAGTACATAGACTCTTTCTTAATCTGATTCCTAGCTAAAAGCAGCTCGAAAGTTACAACACTAGAAGCATCACAAGTGAGTTGCATACGCAGATTCGTATTTTGTACGACAGTCACGGATTTGTGGACAACTCTCCTCAAATCAGCAAGCCAAATGGAGGCTTTCTACCAAACGGCCTTTCCCGACGCATATATTATACAGTTAATTTAAAAGATATGGGAGGAATTCGTGATTAATTATGTAATGAGTTAGTTAACTAAGCAACTTGTCTAGGTTCGTTAAATAGATGAGCAATTATGTGTGTTCCAGAAAACCCTTTGGTACGGTAAATCTTTAGAGCATGGCAAAGGAAAAACCAAATTCGACGTAGAGATACTTGTACTATTATCTATTCTGTGGTAGAGAAGCTAAATATTGAAATTAGTTTTGTATTATTCGGAAGCCTAACGAGAAAAATTAAAAGGCTGTTGGCATTTTATAGTTGTAATCAATTGCTGCTAAAATTAAAAAAATATATTCAAGGCGAGATTACTAATAGGCAGTTGACACTGTCAAAATATTATCAGATCTGCCCCCCTACCATGAGCTCTTATAGCAGTATTACTTTAATATTACTTTCAGATTTCGCACAAACAAAAAACATACCTATGTTTATATAAATAGAGATCATGTTTGTTTATGCGAAATTCAAAAGTAATATTAAAGTAATACTGCTATAAGAGGTCATGGTAGGGGGCCTGATGTAAGCCAAGTTGCTGTTTCTACTGGAGTAACTGCCGCATTAGAGACGTTTTATGATGATTAAACTTCTATTTAATGAAGAGTTTGATAGATAATGTATGCGGCATGTCAAAATCTTCATTTAATTAAGTACGGTTAACTAATTAATATTCACCTCTGAGGCAGTTAGTTACACAAATCATTTATTTTACTAACTTAATATTAAACAAGGTTTAATTTGATAAGTCACGCTCACTAACACGCAACTTAAACCTAAGTCTATGTGGCTCAAATTTGATAAATAGTGCCTATATTCTGCCAAGTTTAGGCTGCCTCATTTCGTGACATCTTCCCCATACAGGTATCAGGTCTGTCATGACGCGGCCATAGACAATGGGCCGGAAGTCACGTAACAGCGCGACTACTTCCGCTCATGATGACCTGACTTATATCGGTGACGAGTTAAAACTATATATTATGCTCAGACTATCACTTCTTCACTTATATATTGGGACGAGGAGATAAGGGGCTCAATGAGGGAACGGATTAACTGATGGGAAGTCATTACTGATTAGTGATTACTCATTACCGTCGCCCATATCACCGGAGTAGACGCAAGTGCGTTGCTAGATCTTCAAGGTTTTACCGTGGAAATTGAACCAGTGATTTAGCAGCTTATTTCATGAAAAGCAAATCATGACTTTTTATGATATCAATTAGTGTTATTCCAAAAGAACCTACAACAGAGCTAGCAAAACAACAGTAGACTATATGGGAAAGTATCGACATACTGACAGATTTTATCGACAAAATGGCGTATTTCCATTGTCTAACTGTCACTTTGTCTATTCTTCCGTAGAAAGAAACCGTTTCTATGGTGAACATGCGCCTGCAGATAAAAGAAAAGTTTCTCATCAGATTTCCTTAATAATCTTGAAAAGCTAAGTTTCTTAGCGTACTTACTCGTATGTTAGAAGAAACATCGTTTGAATACATTTCGGTGCAAGATTTTATCTTAATTAGTTGAGGCCAATGCCCTTTGTTTACGTCGTGAAGGAACAAACAATATTTAACGTTCATCTACTGACCTAGGACTCCTTTTGGTGCCTTATTGTATGTCTTTAGAGAAGCAGCTTCATACTTTCGTAGTATCGTTTTGCATGTGACTAAATTACAAATTAAAGCTGGTCTTGAGCATACAGAGGAAACAGACAGACAGACACACTCAAAGAGTATGAATATTAAAAGACTGGAAGTATACCTAGATATGGATAGCATCCCTATAACAATAGCATTTAGTATGGTAAATGGTAATAAATTAATATTGTAATTACCCAAAAGTGTAACATGCTAGAGAAAACGTCTGTGAAGTGTGTCGGCAAATCGGCAAGTGTCGGCGAGTCGGCAAGTGCCGCGGCGAAAAAGGTGTCGGCAAGTGATGAGTCAATGTTGGCACTTGGCAAGTGTCGAAGAAATCATTGTCAGTAACTGTGCAGTTAGCAGTATAAGCGAAGCCATGAAATTGCTCGTGTGTTCGACGTTCAATGGACAATGCATTGAATGCTTACATAGCTACATTGTGACAACGCGCGATATCACGATCCTAGCTCGTCGATCGCGGGTTCTAGGAATTGCATTGTATTCTATTGTTGTCTCGGCCGGATCCGGCCTTACCGGTATTGAGAGACTAGACTGTGGTCTGTGATAGTGCTGCCCAGTGTTCACCCTTCCTGTCTGTCGCTCCGTCAAATTCAAAACGCATTCGACTAACTAAGCAGCAATGGCCGCGCGTATAATGAACCAGATGTAGCTACTCAGAATTAAAGGAATTAGCCCATGATCGCAAGAAATTCAACCTGCGGACCGCCGAACTTCGATATGAAGAGGGCACTAGATGATGTTGAATGGTAATCAGAAAAAAAATAAAAATTTATATAATAAGTATTAGGGTGGTCCTTATTTTTCGACTTTTTCATTTGAATATATACCTATTATGACGCATGTCCTTGAATCGTTGTTTTTTCGTCGCAACTCGCACCGCAAAGCACGGTGCAAACTAGCCTCGAGTTCGGAGTTAAAGTAGAGTATAAGTCGATGACCGGTATCATAACAGCTGTATTGTAATTAGGTGTATTGTATACCGTAATCATTATCATACTCATTATGTATGTAATAAAAAAATGAGAACCTCATCTAAGGTGCCCTCGTAGCAGCTAAACTACTATTTTGTTTGTTCAAAATTGAGTATCTTTTACATGGTTGGATTATAGTTTTTTATACTTAATAGACTGGCAACTTCACAGAATAGGTAGTAGTTATGTAATATACATATAATTTTTAAAATTGGGTTTAATTTTCCATGTTTTAGACAACAAAAAAAAACAATTAAAACTTGAGTTAGACAACAAAACATCTCTGATTTTTCGCACACTAACAAAGGTTCATTAATAATTCGTTAGTAACATTGTCCTTCTAGGAACGTTCAAGGCAGAGGTTGCCTCGGTTTTTACACTCTTCTGACTTCTTACGTAATTCTGGAGCCAACCTTCTGTTTAATTCTGCACTAGAAAGGCCGACGACTTCCGACGGCCTTACCAAAACACACTTTTATTTTCGCAAGACGCTCCTTAATGTTTGCTGTTTAGTATTTATACTTGTTTAGGCTTAATTTACTAATCAAAAGTAGACGTAACGACGAAGCAGCGTCCCTCTATTTCAAACTTTTACATTGCACCATACCTCTGCCACCCTCTGCTCTTATTATAATAAAAATGTAATTCGTTGTTTCTGTACTAGCTGACCATTTATTACTAAAGTAATAGTTTTGATTCATGTAACCATAACTTCAATAAAATTAAATTAAGAAATTTAAAAAAACCCCCGCCAAAAAACTTTAAAAAGTAATGAAATAACATTTCCTGACTTTAAGTTTAAATCATTCCTAAGAGTAAAGTAATATTTTAGTCCATAATTGTTGTCAAGGTGTGTCGGGGGACCGCTAAGTAAACTACCACAACAGCGACTTTTGCATTTTGTATCGCCATAATAGTCGCTGATTCTCTCGATTCGGATCGCTGTGAACAGACCCTTAATTTATATTGTTATGTGAAATCAAACATCTACATTAGCGGTCCCCCGACACACCTTGACAACAATTATGGACTAAAATATTACTTTACTCTTAGGAATGATTTAAACTTAAAGTCAGGAAATGTTATTTCATTACTTTTTAAAGTTTTTTGGCGGGGGTTTTTTTAAATTTCTTAATTTAATTTTATTTTATGCTTTTTAAACTTGTGCAGAATAATTCCTATCAACTGGATCATATCCCAATGAATACCATCTATAAAATATGTCTTCTTGGATGAGGCCATCAATATGAGCCCAAACATGAAACCTCCACTTTAGGTTCATACGGAGCTTGGCTCCTATAGAATCCAGGTGATGCTGCAGCAGCAGCATGCAAATATTTACTGTTTATCTACGTCTTACTGGTTGTCGCAATTAAAATGAGCCCAAACACGAAACCTCTGCTCTAAGTTGGTGAGGAGTTGGGTATCCTGTTGATTACCAGGTGATGCTGCACCACCAGGTCAACTTTCCAATAATGTGTATATATTCATAAGTGTCTCGAACCAGGATGCAAAATATAAAACTCATCAAACGACTGCAAGTTGCTAATCGTCCTATCACGAACCAGATATACCGTGATATTTCAGCAATGAGCAGGCTGATGATGATGAACTATAGCTAAGAACACTCACCGTCATGTCAGCTTTCAAACAAAAAAAACTAGATCAAAATCGGTCCACCCGTTTGGATGCTACGATGCCACAGACAGACAGACAGACAGACAGACAGACAGACAGACAGACAGACAGACAGACAGACAGACAGACACGTCAAACTTATAACACCCCTCTTTTTGGTCGGGGGTTAAAAATGTCATGAAATATTATTTTTGAAATGACTTTGGTTCCCAAAACTGTAATTATAAATAATTTTATACTTAATCATCATACGTGTAAAGATTTTTGTTTTAATTAATGTCTTTGTGATTATTCCTGCATTATAATCGAATATCATTAGATTCGTGTTCGTTTTGATTATTATTGGTTCATTTTGGATGTGAACAGAGTATGTATAACATTTTGTGAAAATAAGTATGAAAGGGTTTCTTCTATTTCTATTTGTGTAATTTAACTGTTTTTGTGTTTTTTTAATGATAATGTTACTATTAAATTATTTAAGTTAAGATAGTGCTTAGTTGTAGTTAATTATTGTAATTGGAATGACCCGTTTCAATTAACTTTAATAAATAAATAAATAAATTTTAGGAGTCATTGTTAATCAAATCTTATTAAATAGTGTTGTACACGACATATTGTGCTTTAAAACTTTTTTAACCATTGATATGAAATATAATATTTAAAATTATGTTTAAAATGCTACTTTAAGGATGACTAGTGGATTTTCTTTATCTATAGGAATATTTTCAAAATTGGGTGACTAAAACAATACATCACTGGAAGTCAGGCATCAATTTAATATAGATCAAACAGAGTAAAGCGCTATCGAGCTGCTCTGAGGGTCGTATATCAATCAAGTCCTCTGCCCTGGGGGGTTATTATGAGCTCTTATATCCAGCCAGTTTACAGGCCAATTTACAGGCCATTGCATAGACACGGCTTGTAAACTGGCTGGAAACTGGCTGGAAACTGGCTGGATATAAGAGCTCATAATAACCCCCCAGTACTTAAATTCAGACTGACATATCATTGTATAGGCTACGATAAAATTTCCGTGGTCTAATGGTTTAGAACGTGGCTCTTAGCGCGGAGGTCGGCTCGATTCCCGCGTTAATTTTTTTTATTTCCAAGTTTGGTTAGGATAATGTAGGCTGCTTATCTGTTATTCGGATAATTACTTATATTGAATAGAATAAAATTTAAATTGTACCTTTTGTTGGTTAAAACCCATCCTATATCCCTTTGCGGACATTTAATTTTCACTCCTTCGATAAAAAAATTCATCATTTCTCGATATTATGACGTCACTTTCGCCATGTACATCTATAGACATAATATAAATGTTCTATATATTCCTAATGGCTACTAACTGGTGAGTAATTCCACCAGCTGGCCCGAGGTGACCTTTGCACTTGACCTGTGTGTCATGACTTGCTAATTTCCCAGGACTCTTGCTAATATACCTATTATACCAATTACCCATACTAATAATATAAGCACATTTTTTTTTCTATGTCACGGTCAGAGTTTAATAACTCAAGTTCAATTGAACAATTTTGTCTTACAAAAGTACACTACAATTTTTGTACTTTAAATTGTCATCTCGGAGGAATGACAGCCAAAGTTTCTTAGCATAGTAATGAAAGCTTAGATAGTAAACTATAATAATGTTATACTTCCACATGCGTTTAATTTTGTCTAATCTTTTTTTGAAATGCCAAATTTTGTCTTAATCGGAAATCTTCAGGCGAGCGAACTGTAGCAACCGGGATTTTGCGTTTTTTATTCGCGAATCTAACATTTATAAAGGTCAATCAGTAAAACCATTATCAGGCCGGTTGGCAGTTTCCGCGATATTAGTTATTATCTCAGTAACGAAACTAGTTTGTCCGCATGTCCGTGGGACTGTGATGGTGAAACAAAAAACATCACGGCAATTACAAATAATTTGATTCGCAGATAATATTAAAATTTTAAAAATTATTGACGAATTACTGACGTTTTAATACCGGTTTTCTATGAGTATAAACCATAAAGTTAAATATATACCTAGCGGAATAGAGAAACAGAGGCCTGAGCAAGCGAGATGTCACTATCAGTAACACTGCGTGGTACAAAGAGACGTGTGATACATGATAGCAGCACTCTTTTTTTGACGTCCAGTCAGCCCGGATCAGCCCGTTGACAATTTAATCTCATAGAATTCATGTTCAATCATGCTTGTGTAAGTGAATACGTACACATATTTTTCACACAGATGAAAACCAATTTCGGTTTCGTTTGACAGCTCGAGGTTGTTGATCTATTCCGCTAGGTATATTAACTTTATGGTATAAACGAAACACGAAAAACATATTTTGACACAAGACAAAAATTTAACATATTTTGTACTTTAGATTTTACACTTGTATTATTTATCAAAGTTTGAAAGTTATGTCTTTACGAATAGTTAAATGCTGTAAAAAAGAAATAGAAACCAAGGTTTATGAGCTGTAGAAAGTGTATTTCCTTAAAAAAATGTTTTATTACTTATGACAGTTATATTTTTGCGGTCAGGATTTAGTTCACTTTCATTTCTTACAATTTAAGCCCAGTCAAATGCAAAAACCTTCTAATATTTTGTGAAATGTTGCTTATTCAACGGCGGCGTCGCATGTGACGGCCACCTCAAGGGAAGCGGGAGCGGCCGCTGCTCACGCGGAGACCAACAAGAGGCGGAAATATGAATGCCTGGGCCAAGACTTCATATTTCTGCCTTTTGGTGTTGAAACCTTGGGTCCGTGGGGCCCCAGCGCAAAGGTCCTGTTTAAGGATTTGTCCCGAAGACTGGTCGACAAATCGAATGACCCCAGGGCTGGTGCTTACCTCGGCCAGCGTATTAGTTTGGCCATACAACGAGGTAATGCTGCCAGTGTAATTGGCACTTTGCCCGCAGCCTCCGACCTAGACTTAATCTTTTACTTATAGTGTATGTATATTAGTGTAGAAGGTTTATGTGGATATGGAGCACTAAAACCACTGCACTTCTATTTAATAGTTTATTTGAAGGAGAGTGACGGTTAAAGCACAGGCTAAGGCAGATAGTATATGCGAGAACTAAAGCAAGGCACAACAGATGTTATAGAGAAAAGAAGACTTAATTTTAACGCTAAGTACGATAGTAAATCGAGAGCGTAAGTTGGCGTACGCGCATCGAGCGACATGCATTCCGCGTCAAGACAATTTCTGACTGGCGGTCGATACGCGGCGGCCGGCCGGCCGGCCGGCCCCCGTCCCCCGTGTCCTGCGCTCGCGCGGACCGGTTCCGGCGCGTTCCAGGAGACGAGGCGGAGGGGGGCCGCTCGGCCAGCGGCCCGCAACTATATACAACAAAATGTGCTTGTCCGTCACACGTCTTACAAAAATTTAAAACGAAATGTTTTACTTAAATTATTGTTTAGTTGTAAGTTTAGTATTTAAGAACAATGCAATCTAATATAATTTATTATTTAACAGTATCTAAGTAGTTTATGTAATTTATTTATTTATAATTTAAACAATGTAAATACATATTTTATCAAACTGTTATAATATTTTAATATTTATTTAGTTATACAACATTTTAGATGCACACTTAGGTAGGTAAGTAGTTACACTACATCACCCCCCTCCAGAGACCGGGTTACGGGCGATAATAATCAGGGAATTTCACCCTACGACCTGATCGAGTAGTGAAAACAGGCTTCTCCGATCGAGGTAAGTTCTGGTTGTCTGTGTGTGTAGATTTTGGTGTTGTATGTGTGTGTGTTCGTGTTGTATGTGTGGGATGTATGAGTGTTGATTGTGTGTACGGTGAATGGGATGTGGAATCCGGGTCGGACAGTATGTAGGCCGGTTTAATTCGGTCTACTGATACCGTTACCCTTTTCCCGTTTACCATAATGGTGAAGACCTTATCTCCTCGCTGAACCACTTCATAAGGACCCGTGTAGGATGGTCTCAAAGAACCGCCGACGGTGCAGTCACGCAAAAATACGTGACTGCAGGTGGCTAGATCTTTGAAAATGAAGATGGTCCTTCTGCTGGTATGTTGGGAAGTGGGCGCAGGCTGCAAGTTGCGAACTATACTGCGCAGTCTTGACGAAAATTCAGTCAAGTCCGGAGTATAGTCGGTCGTGGCTTTTGCGTCCAAAAACTCCCCAGGTAGGCGAAGTGGTTCGCCATACACCAGCTCAGCGGCAGAGCATTGGAGATCCTCTTTGAAGGCACTCCGTATCCCGAGCAAGACCAGGGGAAGAGTCTCGACCCAGTTGGTGGTCTCGTGGCAGGTTATGGCAGCTTTTAACTGCCGGTGGAATCTTTCCACGAGCCCGTTGCATGCTGGATGGTATGCTGTGGTACGGCGATGTTGGAATCCAGCAATTTGCGACAGACATTTAAATAAAGCGGACTCAAATTGTCTCCCGCGGTCTGTCACAATGTCAGCTGGACATCCGAACCGCGAGATCCATCCACCCAGCAAAGCCTTTGCTACTGTCTCAGCAGTCATGTCCGGTATCGGTATCGCCTCTGGCCACCGTGTAAATCGGTCCACAGCTGTGAGGCAATACCGGTAACCTTGAGAGACTGGCAGCGGTCCAACTAGGTCGATGTGGACAAACCTGAATCTGGCTGCTGGAAGTTTGAAAGTGCCTAAGGGTGCACTGACGTGCCTTGTGGTCTTAGATCGCTGACATGACTGGCATGAGCGTACCCATTCTCTGCAATCTCGTCTTACTCCCGGCCATACAAATCTGGCAGAAACTAACTCTGCTGTAGCGTTGGCACCAGGGTGACTGAGGCAATGGAGACTGTCAAAGACCCTTTTTCGCAGACTTTTGGGAACAAAAGGTCTCAGACGGTTGATGCTGTCATCGCAGAAGATATCATGCTGCGATCCGGCAAATGGTACCTTCCTGATGTGCAGTGAAGTTGTTCCCTTGATGAGTTGACTAAGCTCAGGATCAGACTGCTGGGCGACTGCCAGCTGGTCCAGATCGACGGGTTGAGCAATCTCGTCAACTCGGGAGAGGGTATCAGCTACCACGTTATCCTTACCAGAAATATGGCGGATGTCGGTGGTAAACTGCGAGATAAGGTCCAAGTGTCGGAATTGCCTGGGCGAGCAGTTTTCCTTCCTGTTATGGAAGGCAAAAGTTAGCGGCTTGTGATCTGTGAAGATCACGAAGTCGCGTGCCTCTATCATGTGCCGGAAGTACTTGACACTCTCATAAATTGCGAGCAGTTCTCTGTCATAAGGTGAGTACTTCCGCTGCGTGGGACTGAGTTTGTGGGAGTAAAACGCCAAAGGCTGCCACTCGCTCCCATCATGCTGCTGAAGCACTGCACCAATGGCAGAGTCCGATGCATCGGTGACGAGGGCGAGTTTGGCATCGCACTTGGGGTGAGCCAGTAAGGCAGCCTGACACAGACCATCCTTACAAGCTTGAAATGCTTGCAATGCCGCGCCTGAAATGTCAACTGGATGCGATCCTTTGACAGATCCTGTCAGTAGTTCGTTAAGGGGTCCCTGGTGCTGAGCTGCGTTGGGAATAAAACGCCTATAAAAATTTACCATTCCCAGGAACCGCCGCAATTCCCTAACGGTTTTTGGGGTGGGAAAATTTGTGATGGCCTCGACTTTAGAAGGGAGCGGAGTAGTCCCTTTGGCCGAAATCTGGTATCCAAGGAAAGTGACCTGAGGGGCACCGAATACGCACTTGGCCGTGTTAATTACCATGCCGTACTCCTTCAGCCGGGTAAAAAGTTGATGCAGGTGCTCTTTGTGCGTCTGCTGGTCTTTGGAAAATACCAGGAAGTCATCAACATATGCGTAAGTGAAGTCCAGACCCCGTAACATCTCGTCGACGAACCGCTGAAATGACTGTCCGGCATTACGGAGCCCGAACGTCATGAACGGGAACTCGTAAAGTCCGAACGGCGTTGTTATGGCGGTCTTCGCGACGTCGTCTGGATTAACGGGGATCTGGTTGTACGCTTTTACCAGGTCTATGGTCGAGAACACAGTGCAACCTGACAAGCTATGCGAAAAATCTTGGATGTGCCTGATTGGGTACCTGTCGGGGATTGTCCGGGCATTTAGCATTCGGTAGTCACCACAGGGTCGCCAGCCGTTGTCCTTTTTCTGGGCGAGGTGTAGTGGTGATGACCAGGCTGATTCCGACGGCCGGCAGGTACCAATCTGTAACATAGCTTCAAATTCCGCTTTTGCGATTTTCAGCTTTTCAGGCGCAAGCCTGCGTGGGCTGCACGATACCGGTGGTCCTGGTGTAGTGCGGATGAAATGAACGGTGTTGTGTGTGGGTGTGTGATGTAAGCCGGATGGGCGAGTAACCTCGGGATACTGTGCGAGTATGTCGTGGTAAACAGTACTACCAGAAATCACCTTTACCGAAGAAACGTCTTTTTTACAGGTAAGTGAACCCGGGGCCGCGAGCATAGTGCTACCATCAATAAGGCGTCGGTGACGGACGTCAACAATAAGATTATAGTGTGAAAGAAAATCCACACCTATAATCGCTTTCGTCACATCGGCTACAATAAATCGCCAGGCGAAGTCGCGGCGCAAACCTAGGTTAAGCACTATGTGCGCGTACCCGTACGTACTAATAACAGTACCGTTAGCTGCACACAATTCATAGTTAGTTTTTGTGCCGTGCACTTTTAGATAAGCCCTTGGAAACACACACAAATCACTGCCGGTGTCCACTAAAAATTGCATTTTTGTGCGCCGATCCGTCACAAACAGGCGACCAGGACTTGGACAGCCGTCGGCCGCGTTTACCGACTGCCCTTCGCTTTTCCCGCGTAGTCGCACGGCTGTACACACTTATGCGCCTTCGACCCGAACTTGTTGTGGTACCAGCAGTTGGGAAACTTCTTATAGCTGGACAGTGACCTGGTTGAAGCTGAGCGTCCCCGGCGTCGTGACGTTTCGCGTTGCCTAGGTCGTGACATTCGGTCCAGTTTGGCAGATAGTGCCTCAACTTGCCGTGTGAGCGCCGCTATCTGTGCGGACTCTGACGTACCTGGGTGTGGCGACGCTGCTGCCACTTGTGGAGTGGACGTTACCACGTCCATTATCTGGTCTGCCAGCTCAGCTAACTCCTTCAGCGTTGACTTCGCCGCTTGGGAGGCAACTATTGTCTGCACGTTTGATGGTAGTCGGCTGCTCCAGACGCTGCGTATAAATTCGTCTGGGACTCCTGGGCCTGCCAAGTTCTTCAGGTGACGAAGAAACTGGGACGGCTTCCTTTCACCCAGCTCCTCGTGGTTTAGAAGCTGCTGCACCTGCTTTTCGCGCGACGCAGTGAGTCGTTTTGTGAGCTCGGTCTTGAGTCGCTCGTACTTATCTGAGGCGGATGGGGCTTCAATTATGTCCTCCACTAGTTCAGCGATATGGGGTTCCAGATGAGATATCGCGTAGTGATATTTTGTCGCGTCTTGCGTGATATTCGCGATCGCGAACTGGCTCTCTAGGGTAGCGAACCATAGTGACGGTTTTGTTTGGTAAAATGGAGGTACCCTTACTCCGACTCTCTCGATACTACCTCCAGCTCCTGATTTGTTACCGTCTTGCATTGTGTTCTGTGAGGGGTCACCAGTGTAGAAGGTTTATGTGGATATGGAGCACTAAAACCACTGCACTTCTATTTAATAGTTTATTTGAAGGAGAGTGACGGTTAAAGCACAGGCTAAGGCAGATAGTATATGCGAGAACTAAAGCAAGGCACAACAGATGTTATAGAGAAAAGAAGACTTAATTTTAACGCTAAGTACGATAGTAAATCGAGAGCGTAAGTTGGCGTACGCGCATCGAGCGACATGCATTCCGCGTCAAGACAATTTCTGACTGGCGGTCGATACGCGGCGGCCGGCCGGCCGGCCGGCCCCCGTCCCCCGTGTCCTGCGCTCGCGCGGACCGGTTCCGGCGCGTTCCAGGAGACGAGGCGGAGGGGGGCCGCTCGGCCAGCGGCCCGCAACTATATACAACAAAATGTGCTTGTCCGTCACACGTCTTACAAAAATTTAAAACGAAATGTTTTACTTAAATTATTGTTTAGTTGTAAGTTTAGTATTTAAGAACAATGCAATCTAATATAATTTATTATTTAACAGTATCTAAGTAGTTTATGTAATTTATTTATTTATAATTTAAACAATGTAAATACATATTTTATCAAACTGTTATAATATTTTAATATTTATTTAGTTATACAACATTTTAGATGCACACTTAGGTAGGTAAGTAGTTACACTACATTAGTGTTTATTTATAAAATAGTTTAGTTTTGTATTACTAATAACATCCTACTAATATTATAAAGGCGAAAGTTTGGATGTATAGATGTATGGATGTATGGATGTATGGATGTTTGTTACTCTTTCACGCAAAAACTACTGAACGGATTTTAATGAAACTTTACAACAATGTAGCTTATGCATCAGAATAACACATAGGCTATAATTTTAACCAACTTTCAAAATGGAGGAGGTGTTATGTTCGTTTTTTTATGCTCAACGATTACTCCGCCGTTTGTGAACCGATTTTCAAAATTTTTCTTTTGGTGTATAGGGCATCTCACCAAAAACATACCTGTTAAAACGGGGCCAAGTTCCTATTCACTAATTGTTCGCCTTAAAAAAGAGTTGAAATCCAATTCAATGCCAAGTTTAGATGCACTTCCAAATCGATCATAATCATCTTCATCAACAGCCTGATCCTAAATACTTCTAAATTTGAACTTGGCAGGTTAATTTAATCACATAGATATCTTATATTTAAATTTAAAAATTATACATTATCAAGTGCTACTAGCATGAATACCTGCCAAGTTCAAATTTAGAAGTATTTAGGATCAGGCTGTTGATGAAGATGATTATGATCGATTTGGAAGTGCATCTAAACTTGGCATTGAATTGGATTTCAACTCTTTTTTAAGGCGAACAATTAGTGAATAGGAACTTGGCCCCGTTTTAACAGGTATGTTTTTGGTGAGATTTCAATACTTTTTTTAAGGAATCATACCAATTTGTTTCTTTCCTCCACATCTTATTTCAGTGTATTTACTTGTACATATTAATTTTTATCTCAAATTCATAGATGAGCCGACTCACGCTTGACCAATTTCTCAAATTTCTTAATTTTTTGTTAATCTACATAATTATAACAAACAACCTGTGTGCCAAATTTCATAACGCTACGACAACTGGAATTTGCCTAGAGGTTTTGATTACCGATTTTTATCTCAAATTCATAGATGAGCCGACTCACGCTTGACCAATTTCTCAAATTTCTTAATTTTTTGTTAATCTACATATAACAAACAACCTGTGTGCCAAATTTCATAACGCTACGACAACTGGAAGTGGCCTAGAGGTTTTGATTACCGATTTTTATCTCAAATTCATAGATGAGCCGACTCACGCTTGACTAATTTCTCAAATTTCTTAATTTTTTGTTAATCTACATATAACAAATAACCTGTGTGCCAAATTTCATAACGCTACGACAACTGGAAGTGGCCTAGAGGTTTTGATTACCGATTTTTATCTCAAATTCATAGATGAGCCGACTCACGCTTGACCAATTTCTCGAATTTCTTAATTTTTTGTTAATCTACATATAACAAACAACCTGTGTGCCAAATTTCATAACGCTACGACAACTGGAAGTGGCCTAGAGGTTTTGAAGCCGACTCACGCTTGACCAATTTCTCAAATTTCTTAATTTTTTGTTAATCTACATATAACAAACAACCTGTGTGCCAAATTTCATAACGCTACGACAACTGGAAGTGGCCTAGAGGTTTTGATTACCGATTTTTATCTCAAATTCATAGATGAGCCGGCTCACGCTTGACCAATTTCTCGAATTTCTTAATTTTCTGTTAATCTACATATAACAAACAACCTGTGTGCCAAATTTCATAACGCTACGACAACTGGAAGTGGCCTAGAGGTTTTGAAGCCGACTCACGCTTGACCAATTTCTCAAATTTCTTAATTTTTTGTTAATCTACATATAACAAACAACCTGTGTGCCAAATTTCATAACGCTACGACAACTGGAAGTGGCCTAGAGGTTTTGATTACCGATTTTTATCTCAAATTCATAGATGAGCCGACTCACGCTTGACCAATTTCTCAAATTTCTTAATTTTTTGTTAATCTACATATAACAAACAACCTGTGTGCCAAATTTCATAACGCTACGACAACTGGAAGTGGCCTAGGAATTTTGATTACCGGTCAGTGAGTCAGTGCCAAAATTAGCTATTTTTACAAGGAAATATTTCAGGATCTAACAAATCTATATGTATGAAATTTGGTATATTGCGTAAGTACTAGTATATAATTAGGTAGGTAAAATTTTATCTTTGCTCTCGCAATAGGCACTGAGATACAAGGGGGTCAAAAGTGCGTCGAAACCGTTCGTGTAAATAGTGCACGGCATGCGCGCGGCCTGCTGGAACTTGGCCGCGCACTCCGTGCGCTTTGATTATCCCAATTTTTCACAAAAATGGTGGAACTCCTCAAAATTTATATGGAAACATGTGGTGACTTTGGTTTCATGAGAAGTATTCCGAGTATATGCTAACAACAAGTAAGATTTTGGACCCAGCAACACCCACCCATGGTTCGGGAGCTGCTGAGAGAACTCCTGACTCTTCATAGATATACGTTTGAGAGTTTCGGTGTTGATTTAAGATCGGAAAGCAGATTCTACTATGCAAATTACATTCGTCATCATCATCATCATCACTACCAAGTACCATTTTTTTTATGAAAAAAGGAGGCAAACGAGCAAACGGGTCACATGATGAAAAGCAACTTCCGTCGCCCATGGACACTCGCAGCATCAGAAGAGCTGCAGGTGCGTTGCCGGCCTTTTACGAGGGAATAGCGTAATAGGGTAGGGGAGGATAGGGAAGGGAATAGGGGAGGGTAGGGAAGGAAATAAAGGAGGGTAGGGAAGGGAAAAGGGTAGGAGATTGGGCCTCCGGCAAAGAAAATATACACTACGCGAACCTCCGGTCAACTCACCACTCGGCGAAACACAGCGCAAGCGCTGTTTCACGCCGGTTTTCTGTGAGCCCGTGGTATTTCTCCGGTCGAGCCGGCCCATTCGTGCCGAAGCATGGCTCTCCCACGGTATCGTCCCATGATACGTTTCATAGTCTTTTAGATCGAGACTCGAGTTTGTCAATCGATTTAAAAAAATGTATATCTACTAATATTATTTAAAACCTGAAGAGTTTGTTTGTTTGCTCGAACACGCTTATCTCAGGAAGTACTTTCTGGTCCGATTTAAAAAAAACATTCAGTGTTAAATAGCTTATTTATCGAGGAAGGCTATTTATTATTACTTACGCTAAGACTAAAATATATATGACCGAAGAATCAGAATAAAATGTGGAAAAACCCGGGAAAATTATTAGAAACTAGAAAGGGAAATTATAAAAAGAATATAAATTATAAAAAGAAAATTATTAGGAACTAGAATCTCACGAAGTACTAGAGCATTTTTGATATTATTTGTCACAACTCACAGATATAGAATAGACCACGTGAAGGGACAGAACTTTTTGCGGGAAAATGTACGGTTTTTGTAAAATTCCTAATTTACGCGGGCGAAGCCGCACGGGACATCTAGTAATATTATAATATTGTAAGTATAAGCTCGTTAATAATATATTTTGTTGTTTTTTAACGCTACATTATATTATTGCAATAAAATATATATTTAATGTCAGACGTTGCTCTAAAAAATAAAAATCTGTACTTATTTGTTATACTGCGTGACTGGTGAGACATGTTCAATACTTGAGGACGTGATATTTGGCTATTATATTAGTTGGAAAAAAATAATATAAAAAAATAATATCAATTGATCACTGAGTAAATGTAGCTTAAAGTTAAATAATTATTTACCCAACGCATGGATACCGCGAGCGGGAGAGGTAGTTGTGTGGTGTTTCTTTGGTAGCGCACGCCTCTGCACCGGCTGCATAGTATGCCTACTTGCCTAGCCGCGTAATTTACTTAGTATCCATTGTTGGGAAAATGGGAATAGGTTTAGAGTAAAAGAAAAATCGAGCATCCATTTCAATAGATATAATTTTAATATATTGACATCACACATGACAGTTACACATCGACTGACTTAGGTGAACATCGTAGGAATTAAAAAGTTAAGAAAACTTGATTTGAGGTTTACTTATTATACTTGGATATTTGTACTCAAGTACGTATATTCCAACAGTCCCCCTCAAATATTCAAGTATTAACACAATCAGAACGTAAGTAATGTTTATAAATAATTCAATGTTTAATTTCTTTCTGAATTAACATCAGCTTAAGTTTACACTGAACTTAGCTTACTGAATTCAACTATAACAAAATATATCACTTTTAATATTATATGATAATATATTAACTTCAATAATAAAAATATTAATTAATATCACAATTTAAATTAAATTTAGTTTAGTCCTTATTTCAAGAAACTTGTGTGTATACCATTTTCGTGAAGATTGATATCAGCCTTAGTTGATTTCCTTTGGAAACATATTCTAGTTTTATTACTTTGGTAGTAATTTGTTCACGATTAAAAGTGGTACTTTATGTCGATATGCTTCGAGCTTTTGTGATTGGTTAAATATACTGACTGCAGCTATTAGTATCCCCAAATGTAATTATTGGCGATTTTACTTAACTGCTTCAAATAATGCAATATTATATTCAGCTTAATGTGTTGAGGAAGCGGCGACAGTATTTTGTTTAGGCGTATTCCACGATATTGTAGTTTTTACCCTTTCTATCTGTTAAGTCGCCTCCTCAGTAATAATTTGTATAACCAACAACCAATTGTTTATGATTTATATTTTACATAAGTAGGTCAACTTTACATAAACAGTGACTTTTATGTAACTCAATAGCTATGTTTGAAGCATATCCATAACTCTTCCTTATTTTTAATTTTTTATCGACTTATTGCAGCACAAATGTCTGGCCGGGTGCATAGCATCGCATACATACATAAGACACCCTATGACATTTTTACAAGGTGTGTCATAATCACACATGAAGGATTACAATAATTCATGAAATACTTGTTCAAAACAGTTTCAAGGTACAAAGATTGATCTAAAGTTATTTTCCCTTCTGTTTGTTCTATTTTAATGCCTAAAAACAGTTTTACTTCATTTAAATATGTCATACTAAAATCTTGCATTAAACGGTTTTATAATATATAAATCCATACTTTATTTATTTTTAGTACATAATAAAAAGATCATCTACAGCACAATGTATGTAACATTTTCATTGGTGCTATTTTTATTTCAAATAATATTTAAACAAAGATCCACCTGTGACTGCTCAAAACCTTAAGAGTATGATCGAAACGTTCAAACCAACACCGAGTAGATTGTTTTAAGTCATAAAGTGACTTGTTTAATTTACAAACTTGATTGGAATTTGCTGAAACACCTTTTGGCACTTCCATACAGAGGATATCATCCTCTTTAATAATTCCATTTAAAAACGCGGTTTGTTTTTACATCCATTATATGATGGGCAATAAGTAAGTCAAAATGATATGCCAGTGCTAAAACAAATCGTAAAGTTGTAATAAGTGCTCTACTGGAGCGAACGTGTCGTCATAGTCTTGTAATTATTGTTGTGTCCTACTAGTCGCGCTTTATAGCGTGTAGGTTCACCCAACTCATTCTTATTAGTTGTAAAAACCATTTAGAATTAATAATATTTACATTTGAGGTCTTTCTACGAGACTCCATGTATTATTACTGTTAATAGACTCTATTTCACTCTCTATCGCTTTTAGCCACTAGGAATCATCTGTATTAAAACTATTGTCATAATTTATTAGACGTAACATTTGATTCGTTGTAAGTGATATTATATAAGAGTCATAATAGGATCATCCAATTGTTTATAATCAATTGTAGACAATTTTTGAATTCTCTCACTACGTCTCAGTTTGCTAAAAGAAGATCCAGCTTCTGAGCTTATGTGAGAAATAAATTGTGGGCTTTTTTTATTGAGTCCTTTCACTACGTCTCAGTTTGCTAGATTAAGATCCAGCTTCTGAGTTCATGTGAGGAATACTGTGTTTGTTGCCTATTAACTTTGCCTATTCATTATCAGGCTTATTAATTTCGGCGGGAATTTGTACTGGTACCACTTTATTGACGTCTAGAGGATTCAAAATTCAACGCGTCAAATACACCATTCCTTGCAATTAGGAACTGATTATTTTCTACATTAAATAATTAATTATATACCTAATTATAACCATTTTGGTCGTAACCGACTAGTATGACTTTGAAAGACTTTTCGTCAAACTTCGATCCCTTAGTTTTGTCATGAAAATAAGCAGTAGAACCGATTGTTTCATAATTAATTTTCGGTTTTTATCATGCCACATCTTGTATGGTGTTTTATTTTTAGGAAGCGCTTTTGTGGGCAGTCTATTTTTTTATATTAATTATAATAAGTAGATGTTATAATATATAGCTTCGCCCCAATATAATTCGCACTTGTAACCAATGTTCAGATAACGTACGATTCATGCGCTCTTTCTTCTCACCATTTGCTATGGCGTGTACAGTACAGTTAAATTATAAGTTATTCCCTTGCAAACACAGTATTTTTTTAAACTCATTAGAAAGATATTCTCGCCCATCGATTCGTATTTGTTACTTTGAAGTAAAATAGATTCTCAATCTTAGCCACAAAGTCTTGGAAATATTTAAGTACCTCTAACCTGGCATACATCACATAAGTAATAGTATAATGCGTTAAAACGTAAGTTACAAAATAATTTTAATCGTAATCGTTCCAACATACAATTGATTGTACGATTTAGCGATTGTAAATTGTAACGTACCTCCGGTGAATAACAAATCTATAATTCCTAAATTAGGTGTTACTTCTTTCGTCCTTTACCGAACGCCAGTATCGAAGCTCCATTTTTAGCAATGCCGATCTTAAGAGGGTCATTGCACGTAGGAAGTAGGTAAGCTCCATCCATTACAATATTGTGATCTGTCGCACCAGAATCTAAAAGAAAACAAATCATATTACTGTTACAATAATTTGAATATCGTAACTAATATTTTGATAACATAATTAACGAAACCGCCCTCGTTATTGTCGTCGCACGGTTGAACGTTGTTTGCAGTCTTCCTGCTGTTTACAGACTGATTATTTTGTTGCAACTTCTTGAAATATCGGCAATCCTTTTTGAAATGATTTCTACATCCACAATAATCGCAATACATTTTTGATATTTTATGCAATGAATTTCCGGGCATATAATAATTATTTTCCTTTTTAGTGTAGTTATATTTGTTTTTATTAATTCTTGATGAATTACTATTTTTCGTGTTCCCTGTTTGCAGGACTTTCAGCCCTAGGTTACGCCTTCAATTATTTTACTTCGTGATCTAGTTGGCGAGTTTTTACAAACACCAAATTTAGCTGCTCTTCGCCGAGTGTTTCCAACGCAGTAATAACGCCGTCGTATGAAGTGGGTAGCATGAGCAATAGATGCGATATTTTGTCCATTTTGTCCGGCCTCGCACCAGCAGAGATCAATAATTATTCAGTTACCATATTATCCAAACTAGTAAAATGTTGTAATAGTGTCACATCCGGCTGTAACTTTAGGTTCAAAAGCTGTTTTCGCAATGCTAATTGCGTAGCCAAGCTCCTCCGTTCGTAAATCTTATCCAGATTTTCAAAAATAGATTTGGCCGTTGCCGATCCCTTCGCAAAATTCAAAAATGCGTCACCCAAATACTCAACAATTGTACCTTTGGCTATCATATTTTTCTTCGACCATTCAACATCGGCATCCTCTGGGGTTTCGGAATCAACAACACATAGCACTTGAAGTTCCTCCTGCAACGATCTTATGCGAAATTTCCATGTACTACATCGCTCGCCAGTAAACTGATAAATATTTCTTTTGTTGCGCGAATCCATAATTATTTATGCAAAATATTACTTGTATTTTACTTTTAACTACAGTTAGCGACCTGGGCCCATAACCTGTTGGGAAAATGGGAATAGGTTTAGAGTAAAAGAAAAATCGAGCATCCATTTCAATAGATATAATTTTAATATATTGACATCACACATGACAGTTACACATCGACTGACTTAGGTGAACATCGTAGGAATTAAAAAGTTAAGAAAACTTGATTTGAGGTTTACTTATTATACTTGGATATTTGTACTCTAGTACACATATTCCAACATCCATGATTCATTAATTTTTGGGAAATTAAAAAAAAATTAAGAACCTAATTTTATCACATATTTATAATGAGAATCGAGTACTGAATACTCATCTTAAATATCGGTATTGACTCACCAGTCATACTATTTTTAGCAGAATTTGGAACAAAATAAATTAGGTAATTAAAATAGCCTTTATTGCTGTTTTTGCACTATGTTACCTAATTAAATATTATAAACTAACTTACCTTTAATATAAAAAAGTTACATAATATTAAATATAAGTGGGTAACATTAAATATAACCTAAAATAGTCCTATTGTAGTCTACCAACTACGTAATGTTTCGATTTTCGTTCTAGAATAGTTTCGTGGGAAGATTCCGAGTCCTTAATGTAGTAATCACGACGGTAAAGTGATGTAAAGCGCTGATAACTAATATTCATGTAATCAGTTGAATAACTTTACTTTAAGATTACCTTCGTTAATTTACTATGAGAAATCAAGAATGTACCGATTTAATAATAAATAATTCTTTATTGTGCACACACTAGTAAGTAAAACAAAAAAGAAACAACAATTATCAACTATGTACCACAATGGCGGCGTTATTACTAATGAGTAATTTCTTCCAGGCAACCACAGGTAAAGGACAGTATATTATTGATATTAAGTGAATGTGCAATATTACATAAATAAAGATTTTATATTTTTATAATTTTTTTTAACGCTATTTATGATTTCTGTATAAAGCGTCGCAAAGTAACATAATATTATTATGTTAGGACTGTGAAACGACTTTTATGTCAACTTCACTTTATAATTTTAAGTTTCGACCGTGTATTTTGGCTTAGGGCACCCACTCAGAGACATTAAATAATTATGATTTAAGTTTAATTTAATAAAGAGACATAAAATCATTTTATAAACTCCATACATTTTTTTATAATGTATTAAGTTATATCGCACCTTTAGAATTATAGTGACCTAATCCAAAAATTTGGGATTTTGACTTATAGTCATAGAAAGACTTTAAAAAGTCATGTCCGTCGACCTTTATTAAAAGATAGGCCTATTTCTGTGCGAACAGGGCGCAACGTGTATTTCGGTCTCTTTCATCGCGTCCTTTCCCCCGCGTGCGTTAAGTTTGAGAGCGACGTAAGCAGTGAAGTGCCGCGAGTGTTTGAAGCAGTTTGCTGCGTGTTTATTAATGTAAAGATCTAACTCGTATTACGTCGAAACAATACCAAAAATAAGGTAAGTGGTTGTACTTATTTTTAATAAAGTGAAAACCTATTGCGTGTTGTGTCTAGTTTATACCGAAAATTATCACATTAACTTTGTCGTACTAGTGTTTGAGTCACTCTCAAACTAAAAAAATACACAATTAGTAGACCCAACAGCTAGTTAGTCTTTATTGTATTAAGTAATATTTAAAATGTATGTATTTTTTATTAAAATGTCTCTTTTGTAATAAATGCGAATGGCATAGCACTGACTTTTTGTGAAATAAGTCCATCTTGGTACTAAATGTTTTCTATTCGGATGACTTACTACAATACAACACTTACAAATAATTTTTAAATTCTATTTATTTCAAGGTTTTAGGTGCATTCTTCCGAACTAGAAAAAAATGAAGAGGAGGGCAGATTATATTTTAGAAAAAATCTGTGTCAATCGGGTAAGATTACTAAAAGTTAATTGGTCTATGTTAACGTTTACGTACACCTATCTCTTTAAATTGAAATTTTTTGTTTGCAGGAAAAACTTGCTGGTAACAATAGACCTTTGATTCTAAAAACATCGGCAAAAAGTGAAGATAAATCCGTTGAAGCTCATAATTATTATAGATGTAAGTATTAGAAAAGTATGATCCTATTATGTGCTATATTAAATTAAAGGCCATGTTTTGTAAATAATATAACCCATTTTTATTTTCAGAATGACATCAATAATGAAAATGTATCATTACTTTCGTATGAAATTACCAATATAGATAATATTTCAAATCCAATGTGCCAAAATTTTTCTGAGGTAAGCTATCATCACTGTGGTTCATTACTACAAGTTATATGTATATGTATAGAATTAAGTCGGTTCACATGGAATAGTCCTATTTGGACTAGTATTTGGAAGATATAATATTTTGTCAGGAGAGTTTCGAATTATCGAAGGACTCTGAAAAATTACAATTGCATAATATGCATAATATGCAATTATAATTTTTCAGAGTCCTTCGATAATTCGAAACGGATTATTCCATGTGAACCGACTGACATAAGTTAAGAAAACAATAATTATATTTAATTGACTAAAATTATTAAGTTTTTGCTATTTATTTCATCTCAAGTAGTAAGAAGCATGCATATAATTTACATTTCAGGTACAAGTGACAAACGAAATCGTATGTTCTTTAGAGATGGAACCGGAAGTTGAAAAGCAACAATCCAAGATATCATCCGATTCGTCATCTTCAAGCATCAGTTGTTCTTCTGGATCCAGTAGATCTTCATCCTCTTCCAGCTCTTCTGAATTCAGATATAGTTAACAGGACAAATCCCGATATCGATAGACATACTACTTCTAAGATAACGAACGAAAATGCACGCACAGCTAAAAAGTATTAATACCATGTGTAACTCATAAACTCAAATGAAAGCGATGTGGATCTGAGCGACTCAGACCCAATGTATACTACGCATAGATCTCGGTCTTGACTTAGAAAATCTAAGCTCTCTGTAATTCAATATTACCTATAGACCAATATTTTAAAAACAGTGTATTTCTGTCGGTATCATTCACATTTTCGGGACATTTTAGTTTGCATTTACAGGGGCCCTTAACAGATCGTGCAGGCACTGTTTTTTTAGTAGTACTTGAAACGTAAACTTTTCCAGTATTCCTCAACTCAACATCTTAGCCATATTGTTTCCATTGTGATGGATTTCTTTGACGTTTTTTGGATATTTTTTTTGTTTCAGACACAGACCTATCCTCATGGGTAGAAGATGATGAGCTAGAGTGTGATGACTTAGATTTTCTAAGTCGAGACCGAGATCTATGCGTAGTATAGTACGTTGAGTCTGAGTCGCTGAGATCCACATCGCTTTCATTTGAGTTTAAATGGGTGACCAATATGGTAATACTTTTTAGCTGTGCGTGCATTTTCGTTCGTTATCTTAGAAGTAAGAGCTGGAAGAGGATGAAGATCTACTGGATCCAGAAGAACAACTGGTGCTAGAAGATGACGAATCGGATGATATCTTGGATTACACACAGGCAAAGTGGCTCAGAAGGCTGGCTAAAACCAAAAGTAGGTGTTTCTAAAATAGGCATATTTACAGTGTAATAATTTCATTTTTACTTTTAGTTTCTTGTATAAAAAAAAAATGATTAAAAATTATTAATAAACAAGAATTTTATTTTATATTATAATATTATAGTATAGAACTTACAACTTGATTCCCCTAACTGTTGATAAAATTAAGGTCTATAGAGACTATTTAATAATTGAAACGATATTTTGAACAATTATTCAGAATAAGAAAGACCTAATAAAGAATTGGTCTTTTTAAAAATATATACATTTAGACCAGTAAAGACCTAAAAAGCCACACTCTTACAAAATGTTAAATAATTAAATAATATAAAATTAATTGGACCTATTTTTCTTTATAATGTGTAGATCAATAACCAAATTATGATATGCAACTTTTAAAACCGATCTCTTAGAGTAAAATTTCTAGATAACATCCATTTTTTACAAAGTGTCGTGACATACGAAACTTTCTTGACTGATTCCCAAAAATTTGGTTTTTTGGATTAGGTCACTATAATTCTGAGGGTGCGATATCAAGAATGCAGTCAGACATCGATACGCTAGTAATATATTATAAGTCTATGCAGTCAGACGATTGTAGCCGTAAAGTTTCTCAACTCCTACTAACCTTGATTTCCAATATCTACATTTATTATAGTGCAGGCATCTATCTTATTGGCCTTAACCTCTCGACCCATGCGTGACCAACTTGAACTAAAACCCGAGCTCTGTTTGACGACGATACCAAAGAAACACGAAAAAACACTGTGACAAAGATAACAAACATCAATCAATTGACATTAAACTCTATGACCTAAAGATAGAGTGGCTTTGACATTACGGAGTAGTGAATGCGCGTGCGCCGAAGCGTATCTGTGGGAGCGAACAATCAGTCTGGAATGTGCGAGCGAGAGGGGTGCGGAGGGAGCGAGAGGAAGTGAGAGGGCTTCCGGTGGGGGACACGAGGAACCTGTCGAAAGTAACCGAACTGGCCTCACGAGGTGTGACCGATGTGCTCGAGTGGACATCCTTAGGGACCAGAAAGGGTTTTGGAAGTGTAACCACCATAGATGTTCAACGACCGCTCGCAAAGAAATCAAGATTATATTATAGCTTTTATTAAATGTTGACATAATAATTTATTCTATATGGACACTTCACACCACGTCCCACAACCCTAAAGTATTATCACTTATTTTTGTTACACCCTGTATAATAAATAATAAGTTTATAACAAACTACTACAACTTATAAACGTTTACCAAATCGTTTATAAGTTGTAGTCTTGTGACTTGTATCAAACAAACTGTTTGTTGATATTAATTTAGACTGTTCAACGGATAATACAATTTATAGAATAAGATAATAATCCAAGAGTCTGTGTTTGCTCTGCTGTCTATTCTTAGACAAAAATCAGTTGGAGATACAGTTGCAATTCTTATTATAAAGATTCCAGAGTCCAGACTCTATGTAGTATGTAGAGCAATTTGTTTTATATAAATACTGTGTACAAAATATGTGTAATTAAATTGTTAAAGTAGAGAAGCTTTTTTCAAAATTTTAAATAGACAAAAACACAATTAAGTAAGTATCACTTAAAACTTGGAAAATGAACAAAATATACTTAATAATTCGTATAATTTTTTTATTGTCTTCATTTTGAATAACAATAAAATCTGACAATATAGAGTTCGTTCGCCCGCATAGGCCTCGCTTAGATGACCTGTATGACTGAGTCCCCCCCTATCATAATTATTAATTCATAATAATTCATAAAATCATATTTCATAACTGAAGTGGTCTCTACTTATTGTTTTACTTCACACCTCATTGTTATAAAAGTACTTATTATTAATTATTATTTTCCTTTTCTTTTGATGTCATAATTATATTTAGTCGTGCAAAAAGAAAAGATTATAGAGCTAGTCTCTATAAAAAGGCACAAATACAACTGGCTACCAACTACCCACTACTACCAATTCTATCCATTTCGATTATTATTTTGATCTTTATCTTTTTTCGTGGTACTTTTACCAATAACTGGTGCCCATCCTGAGTCACATTCGAGCTTAGAAAACATTTTTATAATTTTTTTGATTCCGTGGCACCTAAATTAGAGCTTTTCTGTTGGAACTAAAAGAATAACTATATGGCCCTATAACATTTACGAATGTAAGTGGAAGTAACGTCAAAATCGTGTTTCTTTCTACCTGCGGCATGTAGTGCATTAACATACAATATACATATTATTTATGATCGTGGTCACGATACTTATCGCATGAACTCTGTAGCACGGACGTAGTGTATTAATTCATGTTAAAGTACAGGGGTCCAATTCTCTTTCTTCGAATTTCACTTCAATTATATGGTGTCTCTCTCGCGCGTTACACTAGCTTACATTTGAAGCGATTTTAGTAGAAGCAGTAAAAAAGTTCTACATGTAGATTGTAGAGCAAAGGAAATGGTAATTTAAGGCGACCGACGCCTTGATAATTTGGCTGTAGCGATATCGACTTTTCTCAGCAATGACTAAAGCTAAGAAATTAAAGTTCATTATCAGTATTCATCATGTCTTTGTATTTAAGAATAAGAATAAGAATACTTTTATTTCCAGCATCACACGAAACATCATAATAATTAAACAGTATTCAGTGGACCAGTTATTAAGATCTAGTTACATTAATTACAATATTATAATGCTGTGTGATGCCAAAAATTGGCCCCAGCTCAGCAAACGCAGCAAGCGAGGCCGCTGCACTGATATTCTGCTATATATTTGAATTACCTATAGCATAACACGATTGGTCAACTTTTATAACACAGAATAATCAATCAAAAAGACCTCTGTAAAAAAGGGACTATAATTTTGCCAACAGAGGAGAGTGATTTAACCTTCCAAAATTTGTACATAGATTGGTTCAAGTATATGCTTTAATTTGCTCATAGCTTATATGAAATATATTTATGGTTTTTAAATTACGCGACAAAAATCTTTTTGTCGCTTACGCCCTTTCCATTTCTTGCTGTTCCATTTCTTGCAAACAAGCAATCTAAAACATAATATCCAACAAGGTTTTTAGGGTTCCGTAGTCAACAAGGAACCCTTATAGTTTCGGTCTGTCCGTCCGTCTGTCCGTCTGTCCGTCTGTCCGTCCGCGGTTTTGCTCAGAGACTATAGGACCTACAAAGCTGTAATTTTGCATGAATATACATATTAATAATGCCGACAAAATTGTACATAAAATATTTAGAAAATATTTTTTATTATGGTACCTCCCCTACACATCAAGTGGGGTTGAATTTTTTTTTTCGCGCCCACTCCATCGTGTGGGGTGTCGTTGGATAGGTTTTTAAAAATATTATGAGTACTCATAGATCATTTTCTAGTTTAGGGATCCATTTGTGAAATATTAAGTTTTAAAGTGGAAAAAATCGTTAGAGTCCAGTGTCCCCCCCTTCTACCAGCTAAACAGTTGCTTCTGGAAATGTGAAAAAATTCACGGGAGTAGGAAATATGCTGAATTTAAAAGAAAAACTATCACGGCTAAGTTGACTTCATAAGTTATTGAGTAATAGTCGATCAACTAAAAAAAATGTATTCGGCGAAGTATAAAGGAACTTTTCGTTCAAATTCCTTTGAGATGATGTTGTTAATAGTGTAAAACATGTTATAAATGTACATTCATTGACCATACAGAAATTTTCAAAAACTAGCGGTGCTACGGAACCCTACATTGCGCGTGGTCCGACACGCACTTGGCCAGTTTTTACCTTAACGCGGATTTTAGGCAGATGGGGGATCTACGTAATTTAATTGCGTTTAGCCGACAGCCGACAGCCGACAATTATTTACATTGAATTGAACATGATCCAACCAAATGACGTTGGTCTGTCAACTGCCTAGGAATCAATTTTATCTATGGTACATTGGATGGATGGATGGGACTCTTGGGACCAATAATCTGCAAGTATGAATTATGTGCAATGCATACAGTATTATTTGATGCGAAAAAAACGATAATCCCAAATTCGACACTCGACAGCAATAATGTTGAACATAGCAACAACTTATATTTTGCTCGACTCTAGATCCATTTTTGGACAAAAATTCATAGATTGTTTTTGTACTCTTTGAATAAATTGGTTTGCACATAGATACAACAAAAATCCTTGCTATCTGTTTGTTTTTCCGATAATCTCGTTCAATTGTTTTTTCCCTATTGTCACATTCTTTACAAACAAAATTATTTTTATCAAATATCATCACGTCTAACTATTGAATAATTACAAGATTACTATTATCACAATTATTCATAAGATTATAAATGAAATCAAAACGTTACAGGTGTTCTTATCTCCATATTTTTGGGCTTTACCCAATTTATAAAACCGGTGTAGGCACTGTTTTCCCTCTTTTTGCAATATTTTTTAAGTCATTAGTTTTTTGTACATACTTAATTATAAAAGGGTTCTGGGCATTAAGATATAAATATGTATAAATATAGTCACGTCTATAAAACCTTTTTACAAAGGGCAAATAAGAATCAAAATGGAATCAAAAAAATTAGAACTGAAAATCTTTTCAATTCTTATTTTTTAATTTGATCGGATTATGCTTTCTGAAATAACCCAGGTTCAATTCAAACAGCAACGCAACGCGTAGCTATGCACTAAATTTCTATGGATTTTACAGACTTCAATTGAGTGAGACGTCATGCAAGTCTGTCAATTCATCTGTGTCTGGAATCGAGAGATCAGGGGGGTGCGCCAAATTTTTTTCGTTTTCACTTCGTTATAGAATCGCCGATGAAAATGTATGGAATTGACATAAACGTTCGTTAATATGACGTTGACGTTCGACTCGTCTTATGTCAATTCCATACATTTTGATCGACGATTCTATAACGAAGCGAAAACGAAAAAGTTTCGGCTAAATAGCAGGCACAGGATTGACTGTATACGCCCATGCGACACATGTATCATCTTTCTTGTCAGATTAAGGCTGATAGCCTCCTTTACCGAACTTGAAGATTAGCGCTTATTGACTCCGTGACCTGCGAGTCAAGAGCCGTGATCTTAACCACTGGACTACGGAGACGTTTCATGATGAATGTAAGTGCAGTAGTTAATGACATTATTTATGAGTCTATACAACAATCGAGTCATTACGAGTCGATGATATGTAATTAAAGACTCAATCGATACATCATTTTGTCACATTAGTTATGTGTAATTAGGTAATGTGCATGCGCGATGAGTAACTGCAATATTAAACTGTTTATTGAGGAAAAAATTATTTGGCGGCGTACTTTGTTGACGAAAATTCCTCAGGCGAAAAGAAATTACAATTTCGACCTTCTAGAAATCATCTCTCTTCTCTACTACGCGTCGAAAAGGAGGAGATTATATGTTAAGCTGTGAATATTTTTTTATGTTTTGATTTTGGCCACGCGTCAAAACAACCTTGTTAGTGGAATCAAGTACGTCATACATAGGGTGTAACGCACATGTGCAGATTAAACATGGCCGCCGACATGATCCGCGGCGATTAGCTGACGCGACTCATCTGACATCATCGTTGACATAATTTTATGACAGTTGACACTTGATTTCAATGTCATGGCCGGTTTACATTATTCCAGTTATCCAATCCAACGCTGGTTTGCTACTGGAATAAATGTAAACATGTACTGGAGTCTGGAATGTACTGGAATACACTGAATGGCTTTTCAGTGCCCGTTTATATTATTCCAGTAGCAATCCAGCGCTGGATTGGATTACTGAATTGGAATAATATGAACCGGCTATAATTCGGAGGCTCATTTCGGAGGCCAAGATCCGCTTCGGGTTGCTGAGCCAGCGGAGTTAGTTAGTTTAGTTAGAACCGGCCATAATTAAAATAACCTTCTTTTTACAAAATATTACAGGAATTGGGATTTATTTGGGCCTGTTACAATCTATGTTGAAAGATTCATTTAAATTTTAAAAGATTCGATATGAATAGACACCATATCAAAACAGTCCAATTCTTTATGTAAACATAAGATTAAAGTCACGCTAGAATCCAGTGCTCTGACTTTCACTATCACGGTCGTTGCCTGCTTATCTGACTGACCCCGTAAGCCAGGTCAGCTAAACCGACACCCGACCTCGGCTAGGTCAGATATTTACACGATCAGCTACTGAGTGGTACAATAGGTAATCTTCTCTATTTTTAAACACAATACGTTTTTTGGTCAGATTAAATCGCTGGTTACAATTAGAATACAAAGTCTGATTTTAAAATGCATAATGTAAGCTATTTTTAAAAAGAGACATTATGTAAGAAAGAAACTACTGAAAGTCAATAATCTTTTATGAAGTATGAACCCCAAAACATTAGTACAAATCTCACTGACAAAGTAAGCTTTTCCGGTGCCACCAACATCAAAAGAAACAACATGATATTTAACCAATTACGGCTAACAGGTTTTTGTGAATTTGGCACCTTAGATATAAATTCAGCTTTTAAATTCCTGATGAAAAGTAACTTTTGCTTAAAGAATAAGAAAAAAAAACATTATTAAAAAAAAAAAAGAATATGGTAGATCCAGTAGGATAGTAGCAATTGCTACCACGAATGAAGCGAGACGTATGTTTAGTTTGTACTATAAATACAGTGGTTTATTTCTGATACCGAACGTTGATCGAGATAACACTTATCTTTATTAGGGCGAGGAGTATAAAGTATTTTTGCCCGACGTACAGGAGATCGGGCAAAAACTAGTAAATAAAATATTTTATTAGGTGCAAATTAACATTCATTGCTTAGTATTTTTTTCAAAGCACACAGCACAAGACGCAATGTACACATGTTTTTTGTAGAAGAAAAAAATATTAGCACGCGAATAAATTTACATAATTTCGCGTTTGAAGATGAATCTTGAATATTATTTGTTGCTTTAGATTATACAACGGTATATACAACGGTAAAGATACCTAGCCTATCTAGATAATATTGTACACTTGAAAACACTTTGTAGGAGATTATTGTTGCATCGCAAAATATTGAATAAATTGCGGTTTTCAGAGAATGAAATTATTATATTCCTAACGCTAAAAGTACGTAATTATAAAGTTATTATCAGTACAGAGGTAAACTATAACATTTTTGCCGTTTGCGGCCTATATACTTACCCCCTTACTAATAAACGTTGTATAAGCTTTGAATAGTTACACAGTGTTTTGTTCCTGTCACACAAGTGACATTTGTAATTGGATTGAAGAAGACAAAACACTGTATAACTATTCAAAGCTCATACAGCGTTTATTAGTATAGGGGATTATGTACAAGATGAATGTAAATGTAAATTTTGAATTAAGTAATTAAAATAAGAGAACGTTTTTTCGTAATAGGGTCTCGCATAATGAGAATATGTTTACGACGAAATCGTTGAAATCTAAAGCGAACTTACGGGTATTCTTGGAAATAAGAGAATAAATGATACGTATAACATTTATATATTGATATCAACTTGCTAAGGTTCTAAATCTTTATTGATTAATCTACATATAATAATTATTAAATATTAATAAAGGTCTTGAACCAAAAGTTGTTTCTGCTAGTTAATCTAATGATATTTTTATTATGGCTTTTAACCATTATATTTTATTGATAAAAATCACCTCACCTATTAAAATATTTTGCAAAAGCATACAAACTATTTTAATAATATTTTAACACCAAAAGGTATTAGTGACAAAAAATATATTAACTTACATGTTAAGAACCAACGATCAATCAGAAAATATGAGACAAGAGGAGGTGCGTTACGGCGATGCACTGAAGTGACGCATAATTGTAAAATCAACCAGTGCAGCGTTACGCTATTTCAACTTTATATGATTTTAATTAACGGAATTCCAAAAAGGAGGAGGTTCTGTAATCGGCTGTAGATTTTATTACGTTGCTAATCGTGTACAATGTAACATTATACAAAAAGATAATATTGTGTCAAGTTTTATTTAGATATCATGAAGGGTAATTTAAGAATTATGAGTAAAGTTTTTGCGGCGAATTCTGAGATTGGCGTCGATCTATCGCTTATTCCTTATTTGGACAAAAACTTGATTTCGTCGAACCTGCTCTACCAGTTTCGATCCTACGCCGAAAGTTGATAAATAAACGACAATAAAAATTTGCATTTATTTACATATTAGATATTACAGTTAAATATAATGTGAGCTGTAAATCAAATTAGGTACGTATTAAAACAAGCAGCTTTAGTTTCGTAGTCATTTTTATGTTGGAGTCTGTTTATCTATTACAAACGGTTTAGCTTAAACGCGCTTCTATCTAATCAAAGTTAACTTGAAATGAAATTGAGCATTTCACAATGATTTGTAAATATTTCACCTATACTTAAAGCAATTTTAAACTGATAGAGTTTTGCGCTAAGAAACGCTATCGAATATGAAAAACTTTCCTTACAAACCAAGCATCGTTGTCTGTCAATTAGTACAACACTTATTAATACAAAATGTCTCTATATGTCTGTTAGACATCACATTACAAAGTTTACGTTATGGGAATCTTGCCAAATACTGGTTTTTGCCTATAAGAGATTGTAAATTAGTTATATAGTGAAATGTTTCATGAATCATTTTAAGAAAGTAATTTTAACATTAAATACTTGCTACTTATGCCCACTTTTTAACAGGACTTTATCCTTTCAGCAGCATTGTTGAAAACATGTTTGACGTTAGCAAATCGAAAACACCAGAGAATAAACTCCGCAGAAAAACTGAAATAAAACTTTGCATAAAACTTGTTTTATGTATCGCAATAAACTCCTGAGAAAAACTCAGTGACTGTGCACTAAACTCGCCTTATGTATCGCATAATCCAAGTGTAACGTAATCGGATGCAGGAAGTTGGCCAACTGTAATGTGGAGCTCGAGCGAAAGGCGATTGTCCGTTAGCAGCTTTTAAAACGATTCCACCAACTTCTGGACGTTTCTGTACACTTTAGAAGCAATTTATAATTTGATTTCAACTTTTTCTTTACCATATACCACCTATAATATGATGTATGTCCATAGCTGATAAGTTTTGTGCCCATCATGAACCATAATAAGCAAATACGAGTATAGGCCATAGGTCATTTTTGTCAATGATTGCCTATGATTGACATACCATGCCATACGACTACGGCTCGGTGATGGCAATCGTGGTTATTTATCATAGCCCAACATAGAGGTCTTATGGAATACACTATTAGTCATTATTAGTTACAGCTACTTTTTATAATACAAAGAATGAAAGCAAAAATTTAATTTAAGACTAGACACGTCCGGGTGAACTTCCTATCACTTCTCTCCTAATATCTGAGACTATCGGTTTAGCCGTTCTCGAGTTTTAAGAGACACCAACAAAATTTTGATTTCATTTTTATTTTATAAAGATTAATTTAGCCACCCGCTAGTAGTACTGTACATATTATCTTAAAAGCACGACTCTACATATTATAGTCTAGACTCTAGCAAGCTAATATTGAATAAACTATCTTAGTCGTATTGTTTTACGCTATCTCATGTACTACAAGTTACACAGTGTACTTCTGCAAATATTACTCATTAGATAAGCGTAGTTGCTCCTTACTATACAAATAATAACTATTATAACTATAATTATAAAATATATAAAATAATTATTCCTTCATCAATTGTACTCCTAATTGGCACTTGTGTTACTTCTGAGATTTTCAGTCATAATTTACTAAAATAGAATATCCTTTATTTTATGCAAATTCTTCACCAAAAGTTAGGTATTGGATGTAGAGTTCATTATCAGATTTTGATACAAGTTTTGGTAATTTCGTACAAGGAAAATGTTTAAAATACAATAATAAATGTGAGTAAAATATAATATAATGACACGATTTAGGAATAATGTATTTTTGGAAAACGATTGATATTTTCCGGCCAAGTTATTGTTATGATGACACACTTCAAAGAAATAAATAAACAATTAAAACGTGATGCTATTTGAAAATCCAGTAAGTTGCGCAAAACATGTGCAAGTGTTTCGTAGGTCGTGGTGTAACCGAACGTTATAATATAAAATCGATCCATTAGATCGTAACGTCGATCTATAGATCAAGTATTATAAGTTTCGGAGAAGGAATCGGGGGACAACGAATCGTTGATTTTCTGTTCAGAATTTTCAAATCAAGCTGTAGTTGTCTCTATCGCGCAGTGCAGAGGGAGGCTTGAGGTTAGGGAGACACCAATAGATTTTACAAATACTTGTTTTTCATGTCTCCAGCCCTTGGTGTAGTCACAATAATATGGTAGAGATCGGTAGTTTTTGTTTTACGTCACAATTTTTTTGTCACAATAAATTAGATGTCACGAAGCAATAAACTGTTATAAACGCTTTTGTGGAAAAATAATAAATATTTGATCTTTTTTTTTCTTTTTTTTATTTTGGTATTTTTATAAAAGTCAATAATCTTAATAAAAGTGTTGTGTGATATTATTTATTATGACAACTACATTTATAAAATTCATAAATTAATCTTGTATCAGTAACACTCTGAACACAAAAAGTTTTACAGAAGGTTTTAAATACTGATTTTGTTTTTGATTCAAAAACTCAAGGTGTTTTATATAAAGTGTCGTACTATAATAATGTAAGTACTATAATATAATATCAGTAAATCATTTTGGTAGAATTAGGGAAATAACACAAAATTTGTAAGTATACAGACATTTTTGAAAATATGTAGACTTGACTTGTTCCATCAGGGATTCTTATTTATAGGTTTGATTGTTGTTTATTGCCACATATTTTTCGTATATCTTAATAGTAATAATTGTTAATATCATGATAATAATAAAGAGACACTTCATTTGGCTTCATGAAATCACACTTCTCATTAACATAAATCTGATGCATAATCCCTATTTTACAAACGAATCACGTTTAATGCACCGTGTAATAACTTTTGTAAAAACATTGAATAATCTGCAACATTAATTTGATCTCATCATGTTATGTTGTTATATATGTGCTACCTACTTTGTACATTATATTAGATTTCATAAGATTACCTAAAATGTTAAACATGCTAAACACTTTTGCAGTGTACTTACTTAGCAACTGCAAAAGATACTCTACAGAGCAATCATATTATTTAGCTTCCGAGTGACCTTAATATTATCAATGATCATATTATTTATAGAAAATATTATGAGGTAAAACAAGTCTTAGCTAACTCTACATTATCATACTCCTTTTGATACCTAATTAATTATAAGTCATAATATTATAATTATTAATTTATAATTATTAATTAATTATAAGTCATAATATTATAATTAATAATTATATTTTCAGATAACTTAAGAGAGAAAAACAGTTTATTATAATATATTTCAATGATGGATTTAAACTTTAAATGATAAGCTGAGTTGTAACTCAGCAACTCTACTTGTAAGGAGTTCTGTAATTTTTGTAAACAAAATATATGTGATTTGCACTTTGATTTGACAATAATAATATACTATATTTTCAAGTAACTGTATATTATTACTATGAAACTTGTTAAATTAATATGTATTCTGTGATGAAACATGAATTTCCACCAAGAAGTTACAGTAATCAAAATCATAATATACTTTGATTTGACTCTATCGTTGTGTGCAAGTTCTCGTAACCATTTTGCATGTCGTTATATCACCAGTGCTAAATACTTTGCCATGTGTTTGAGTTGCAAAAAATACTCAAATGTATTCGAGTTTAAATATTTAAAACTAACTATAGTTTTTGCCATTGTTTGCGATTGGCTGTCCTTGTTAATCGATAACAATAATATTTAATTACTTCGAGATTCAAAACATATTTATTTTCGTTAAATTACCAATTAAGTAATCATCGTTTAGTTAACAAATTACTTGTCCCAAGAAAATTACATAATGTCGCAAGTGTACAGTGTGTACACATTTTTGCAATGTATTTAATGTCGTGAAAATACCAATAATTCCTAACATAATATTGTATGTTTAATTTCCTCAATTTTTAAGCTTATTCTATTACATGTCTATGTTTCAGTACTATTTGCTCTGAAATTATTTGATTAACATAAACTTGGCTAAACTAATTTGATGAAAATTATTCATTCTGATTGTACCTCTTCTCGAGTCCTCTATCACCTAGGTTAGAGCTAAGCATAGAGATTAAAATATGGAGATTAAAAAAAACTTACTACGGACAGTATATTATATTCGACAAAAGTCAAAACCCCTATAAATAAGAATGTAACAAAAAACAACTAATTAGTAGGACTCACCTCTTGCCCAGCCGGTGAGGACGTTGCCGAGGTAGGCGACCTTGTAGACGGGGTCCGGCTCGCTGATGCGCACGCTGTTGGTGCGGCGCAGCAGGCGGCCCAGCCCGCGCGACAGCCGCCCCAGCGCCCGCGCCGCCCCCGCCCCCGCTCCTGCCCCCGCCTCCGCCAGGCTCACTTCCGCCGGCAGCGTGGACTTGGCCTGCTCCGTCTCCCGCAGCGCGATCAGCCGGGGCATCGTCAGCGACTTCTTGCGGTCCAGCGTGAGCGTCCGCGCCCGGTTCACGCTGTACACGTTGCAGTTGCGCTTGTAGTGCGGCCCCTCGCCCTCCTCGCGGCTGGCCTCCGCCGCTCCATCCTTCCCGTTGAGATTCTCGCTGGAAGAGTTGTTGTTGAGGGTGTCAGCGGCGTCGGCGCGGCAGTCTCCGCTGGAGCGGCGGCGCAGCAGCGAGGGGTTCCGCAGCAGGATGCTCGTCTCGCTGGAGCTCCTGCTCCTCAGGAAGTGGATCTTCTTGACACGGGAGACGGCGCAGTCGACGACGTCGGCGCTGACGGTCCGCTCGGTGTTGCCCTCCTCGTCGAGGAAGCGGACGCGCAGCCCGCAGGCACTCGCCCGGCACTCGCCGCTGGACCGGCTCCCGGCCCCGTCGAGGCGGCGCTCGCTCTCGCTCGGGGAGCCTCGAGCCATTTTACCGGGGAACTCGCGGGAGCCGTATTACATTATGAGTTAAATACGCGGGAGCACAGACACTAAAGAGAAATTCGTCCTAATGAAACTCGGCACTAAACCAGTTGCGGGCGACCGACACACACGGTACTATGCGACCGCTGAGGAGCGACACCGGTTTGGAATGCAGCCTCTCGGGGGCGAACTGGGCGATTTTCGGCTCGCCTGGGGTACTGGAGCCCGTACTATTTCTTATTTTGATGGAACACTAGAACACGATCGTTCCGGGCGGGTGGTAATCACACGAGTCGCGGTTTCGAAATGTACGCGGAGTGGAGCACGCGTGCGTCTATCGTGGCGCGCGGCGGTGGAATGCGGCGCGGCTGGCGGCGCCCGCGCACCGCGCTGGCAGCCGGTCACTCGATCCCGACTCGATCGTAATGATCCGAGACTCGGTGCGGCGTTAATCCCACGGCGACAACCTGCTGCCTGCAAGATAACACCACAACACACTATCACCGTTCACCGCTATGTCACAGCGCCATACGTTGTTGTGATCGAACAATGACGGTGTGGAGTTCGATTACTGCGAACATTGCATACCTCCACCGTGTGTGTTCGTAACGACGTATCACAATCTACATGCATGCTACCGAGCTGATGTAACTAGATAGAGCTGACTTAAGTAGTATAAAACTGTGTCATCAGCACACGTGGAGTTGTTTTGATACAATTTATTATCGTTTCAGGTGTTGCTCTACATTTTCCAAATATTAACAAAGAGAATGCCACGCCAGTCTTGTACGTGGATAAATTATTGCTAATTCGAGTAATTTACTCCATACCCTGTAGTAACAAAACATTATTGTGTTTAGCTTGCATCGTTGCGTCCAAACTCCAATAATATCATTCTAATACTGTTTGAATATTTTGTATTCAGAAAAGAACAGAATTTTAACTACAAGCCACTGACCCACAATGAGAGAGCATGACGGTATGGCGCAAATGTTAAAAATATTATTATTCTGAAATATTTGCTATACAGTTACAGGTATACAGATTACAGAGGTATACAATACACCCAAAAAAGTACACAACGCCGCCAAAAAGTTTTCACTTGAAAACCAATATATTGAAGGCAAAGCTTTTAAGCTTGTTAGCGAAGTAACAATCGGGATGTATGGTTGAAATTATTTTTCAGATTTTTTCGACGATGCACCTATGGATGCACTTTATAGTTTAAGCTTGACTGCGAACGAGGTAATATATAATAGCATAATTCGTAATGTACGACGGAAGGAAGTATCTACAAGCATGAAGACGAAAAAACAAATAAACAGATAGACAGACGGACAGATTTCATTAGTATTAACTACACAGGAGTTTTCCATTGGCCTTGACACTGCATCGTCTGTCACGATATGTTAATGTGGAGAATTAATACTTAATTACATTATTTTAAATATTTTGTACGTAGTAATGGCTCTTACAACAACTTCGATAGGTATTACAACATTTATGATTTACGAAAATAGCTAATAAATTATGTTGTTTACCTTTATACTAATTCTTTGTACGAATATGGATATTTCACTATATAGAAGTTTATCTATACACACTACACAGGTAAACGCTTCTTCAGATAAAATTTCTTCTGAATTCAAATTACATTTTTTTAAATTCTTATTCTCATACCTATTACCTACTCCTCGTTTATCGCTTTGTGTTTGTGTTATTAATTATAGCAACATTTAAAAGAGCGGGTTATACATTCGGCTGCAAATATGTTTTCTCTTATACTTGGCAATAAAAATGATATTAATGGAAAGTCTTTATTCAATAACTTTAACGTTTATTTTCCAAGTGGCTGGGGTTCTCTTTTGGGTAAAACCTGTGTTATAGCCTAGAGGACTCTGCTCTTTCTGATATCAAACAAAGATAATATTTAGTTCATATTTTTCAAAATAGTAACTTTTTTACCACTAGATTACGCCCGCAAAAGTATTCTATGTCCTTTTTTCGAGACTCAAAGTATCTCTATACTAAATTTCATTAAAATCGATTCAGAGGCTTATGAGTGAAGACGTGACAGAGAGACAGACAGACACACTTTCGCATTTATAATATTATACCAGCTGACCCGGCAACGTTGTTTTGCCATTTAAATTATCAATATAAAAAGTGGTTAAAAAACTATTCTCAGGTCTAACGAATGTACATACAAAATATCTTTAAAATCAGTTGAGCCGCTTTGAAAGAGGTCGCGCAGAAACACTGTGACATGAGAATTTTATATATGTATTAGAATTATAGATAATATAAGATGCTCCCATTATAACATTATCGACAGATAAGACAATAGGGTCGAGTACACTATTGCCGAATTCATTTCATGATATTATCTACACTTCATTTGATAACGATCATGATAATAAAAAATAATAAAATATTTAGATTAGAGTTCGCAAAAAAGTCAATGACCAGCATGTTGTATATCTTGTCGATGACAGAGATGTCATGTTAATTAACAATGTCGGGTTCTTTTGGAATATTACCCATTTTTGATCATCTCGCGCAAGACTGGAGGAATTTCAAGAGTCGCTTCCTTCAATGGTTAATTGCGAATGATATTAAAGACGCAAACGAGAACAAGCGACGTGCCGTATTGTTATTTGCTTTAAGTGAAAACACGTACAAACTGGCATGCGACCTCGCCTTGCCGAAAAAAATCGACGACGTAAGTTACGAGGAGGCGCTGAGGGATCGCTTTGTCATGGGCATGCTGGCCTGTCCAGAGAGAGCGAAGCTGTTCGAGCAGGACATCGCGACGCTGACCATGGCGAAGGCGGTGGAGCTGGCCGAGAGCGGACGGTGCGCGAGGGCAGCGGGTGCAGTCGTCGGCGGCGCCGGGCAGGTGTACAGCGTACGGCAGGGCGAGCGGGACGGCGGCGGCGCGGGCCCCGTCAGCGACGCCATGCAGGTCAACAGCGTGCAGCAGGACAGACTCAGCGGCAGCGACGCGGGGAAGTGCTTCGTGTGCGGCCGGAGGAACCACGTCTCTTCTCAATGTCGGTTCAAAAAATTCAGATGCAAGAAATGTAATAGACAAGGGCACTTACAAAAAATGTGTAAAAAATTACATTACATGGGAACCGAGGAGATAAACGGGGACGATGATGATTCCGATGGTGAGTTATTTATCATACGTTCCGAGCGTGGCGAACCTATGGCAGAATTAGTAAGTGTAGATAATGTTCAAATAAAATTTGAAATAGACAGCGGGTCGGCTGTCACCGTAATTTCTGAGGCTACTTATCAGCAATATTTTAGCAAAAAGCCGTTGTTACAAACGAATAAGCATTTGTTTACGTACACCGGGGCTAAGATTGGCTGTATAGGTAAGGTACGGTTGGCGGTGACGTACGAGCGGAACACCCGCGAGCTCGACGTGTACGTGGTGCGGGGCGGAGGGCCGCCGCTCTTAGGTCGAGATTTCATTTCGTTGTTTAATTTACATTTGACAACCTGTCATTTTGTATCTAGTGTAAATAGTAGTGTACAGGATTTAGAAAGGCAGTATCCAGAGGTCTTTTCTGATAAGTTAGGAAAGTTCAATAAGTACGAGATAAAGCTCAGACTCCGGGATGACGCTAAGCCCGTATTTTTTAAAGCGCGTCCGTTGGCTTTTTCGCTGCGGGATAAGATAGGTGAGGAGCTGGAACGGCTGGTCGAGCTCGGCATTTTGAAGCCCGTCGAGCACTCCAGGTTCGCGTCGCCCGTGGTGCCGGTGCTGAAACGGAACGGTTCGGTGCGGTTGTGTGTGGACTACTCTGTTTCCATAAACAAATTACTAGTCGTCGAGCACTACCCGTTGCCTACGGTGCACGAGTTATTTTCGCGTTTACACGGGGGCCAAGAGTTCACGAAACTGGATTTATCGAGTGCCTACAACCAGTTTGTCCTAGATGAAGATAGCCAGGAGCTCACCTGCATAAATACGCATCGCGGATTGTTTAAATATACGCGTATGTCATTCGGGCTGACAAGCGCACCGTCTATTTTTCAGCGCGCGATGGAGGGCGTGCTTGCGGGCATGGACGGTGTGTTATGTCTGCTCGATGACATATTAATAACCGCGTCCAACAGAGACGAACACATGCGGAGGATTCACGAGGTCCTCAAGAGGCTGCAGGACGCGGGGCTAACCTTGCAGAGGAGCAAATGTGAGTTTTTTAAGGACGACGATAATAAAACAGTCTGAAAAATTGCTTAGCGTTTCACTGACCTCAAGCACAATATTTAACAGTGGCTTCTAAATTCTGTAAACAAGTCAATTCTAAAGTTACGTTACATTTTGTAATATTTTTATATTATGTTGAGTCAATTCAAAAATATTTTATTAATTCTAATAAAAAATATAAAGTTTCTTAAACGACAAAACCAGTCAAAACTAAAAATAGTATAGTTAAAAATAGCTGACTCTACAATTATTAATAATATTATATGTCAAACGAAGAGAAACATTTCCATTATAAACTTAACAAGAGATTATAATTTTAAGTGTCAATATTAATAATGTGATTAAATTACAAAATAAACATCATTTTAGGCTGTATTATATTTTCTTCAAAGCGTTGACTAGAAACCTATATTCCAAAGAACAATAACACTGTTCCTTCAGAACATCGGGAACGGAAGGACATATCACACGACGCGATGGTTCCAACAGACAGACGGACAGGTAGACAGTAGGCAGTAAGCACGTCATACAATATGAGGATCTGTCATAACTTAGTTTAGACTTCTATAGGTATATTAGGTACTAATGAGAGAAAACAGTTGTTTGTGAGAATATAATTATAAGCGCTACTAGACCGATTTTGATAAAATTTTGCTTGTTGCATTACAGTTATAGAGTAAACTAAGTAGAAGGAAGTAGCCTGTTTTCCATCGGAGTAAAATGTACGGTTCTCGCAAGATTCTTCTTAGAGCCCATGAAATCGTAAGCAGTATCTAGTTGAATTATGGCCAAATGACATGACGAGACTACTCTTTATGTAGTTTTAATTCTAAAACTTTCTTAAAATGATCACATGACAGGTTCATGATCACTGACCATGTCCATGTAACTTCGTGATCGAAGTCTCGGCTAGACACAATGGCGTGTTTTAGCACTTATCCATTGTATATGTATAGGTAATACGTTGAAAACTAGATACTAAAATTATTAACTCGTTCGCACCTTACTACAATATAATCACAATCTACATCATATAGTTTTTCTCCGTGGTCTGTAAAAACTAAAGTCAAAACGGCAAATCGAGGAATAAACCTTCGTAATATAAAATGACATAATTTGTTATGAAATTCGAATTTCTTTGCCTCGTTATTCAATTCAATTCATATAATATTTGCTAAGAATATGGTACAGTAGATGTTTAAATTTTTATGAGTTCAAACATATTCTACTATTAACATAGACATTGTACTATTAACATTTAGATTATAGTGTCAGAAAACCACGGTATAGTTTAAGAATTTAAAAGCGTCTAATGTTTAAAACAGTTTTTTTCGTCCAATAGTTTTCGAAGAGTTACAAACATCCATCATCGCAAATTTCCCTATGTGTTATGTAATAATTATGTATAAGTACTTAGTTTTTTTTTTTTTAATATCTATGGACGCCTCACACCACGTCAGTCTGGCCCCATGCTGAAGGACTTGTGTTACAGGTACCAGACAACGGAAATATATTTAATACTTTTATACTATACATATATTTAAGATTTTTATTATATGATAAATATATTTAATACACATCCATGACCCAGGAACTTTGAAAACTTTTTGTTCCATCGGCGGGATTCGAACCCGCGACCTTCGGCTTAAGCTACCAACGTGCTATCCACTGAGCCACAGAGGTCGTCAAACTGTACAAACATTATTATTAATGGTTTATATGTTTAGTTAATTTCTTTCCACCTATCTCTGTCTTTGACTGTTTGCAACAGTACAAAATATGTATAAACAAAAATTCTTACATAGAAACATTCACTATAGAAGAGGAAGGCTTGGGGGAGGGGACGTTATACCTAATGTTGTACGTGAAATCGTGTGACACTGTTTTAGAAATTAACACCTCCATAGCGCCTCTAGTCTCTACTGGTTTCCGTATAGTGAATAGATTTTTTGCATAAAATTGGTTTTGAAACTACTCGGCTGGTTTTGATAAAGTTGAGTTCAAGTAGGCCACAAGGCATTTAGAAGGACATGGCCTAGATTTGAGCTGTGTAAAATCTATAGATTCCTTCTGCACGTTAAGTTGCTGTTAAAAAATTTTTGAATTGAAAATCAAGGAAACAAAAGTTTTTAGTTTTTTAAGATGGCGTATCAACTGCTACACATTAATCGATACAACAAAACTGGGTTAGTAGTGCCATTCCAGTATTCAACTACTAAATTTTCAACCCTCGCCCTTATAACCTGCTTACGAATTGATTGTGAAAATTCAGGGATTACCACGGGAATATTTAGGAATTGAAATTTTATTCCGACAGCTTAGGCGAGAATTCGGGGGAATTTCTTACGAAATAAAAGCTCAGAATCTGGTGTAGATGCTCCTCCTTTACTGTTATGTTGTTAAAATAATAATAATAATAATAAAATACCTTATTGCTCACAATTACAAAAAAGTCACATAAAACACAAGCTCAAATTAGTAAAGTTAATTTAAAATATGTGGGCAAAGGCGATCTTATCGCTAAAAGCGATTTCTTCCAGACAACCTTTGTGTTAACTGTTACTGTGTTAACTAAAATATGTTTATGCTTTTATTCGTCATAATAACATTTCTTTATTCGAAGTGTTGATTTACATTGGTACAGCAGACAGATGTGAACATCACTGGATTGAAATTCAGGGTGCAACTTACATTGCAAATATTAATGTTTTATATCGGATGCTAAAAGCTTGTTATCTCCAACTTATTGTTTTGACACTTTAAAAATTGGCTTGAAATTGACGTTGATGACTTGTTTGAGGAGAAAATCTAAGTCAGCATCAGCTGTATCTACTGTCCAGTGCAGCGTCAACCAGCTACTATACCAATGTAAATCAACACACAATAAACCGCTGATTTCGCGCACTTTATTGTCCACTTTGCACCACGTTAAGTGGTAGGCCTTTGTTCGTGGAAGACGGGACATCCTCAATTAGGAGCTATGTCGAGCCCTGTATGCATTATGTATGATATGACGTGCGTCGACGAAACAATATAGTTGTATGGATTAGCAATATAGGTAGCTATTTACGTTCGTAACGAAAGAGAATTCTATGAAGATTGTGACTCTAACAATCGTTTATTAGATATGGTGTCGTTACAAGGACGTAATTTTTGGCTGGATTGGCTTGGCTAGCTTTTAAGCCAGGGCAAGCGGTTACTCGGAGAGAGCAAGGTGGAGGATGCCTCTGCAAAGCAGTGGGACAGTAATTTAGGCTTATAATAATAATAACAATCAACACTGGCCACATGCTGATGATACTGCTGAATTAATTACTGCAAGAGTCGGGCCACGGGCGGCGGCAGGCTGAGGGGTGAGGGGGCGGTCGAAATATTGACATGGCGTAAGCCGTAATGAAATGCAGCCACATAGTACAAAATGTACTCTTTCGTTATATCCCTTATGTATCAAAAATGATCCCTCATTTTCAAGGAAATCAAGCAATTGGAACACTAGAAAAGCTGTGAGTTGTGACATATCATAATATTATACTAAGTCAGCCGTCAACCTTGAAATTAATTAAAGTCAGTCTCTTTCTGTATAAACCCTGTCATAACGACTCTATATTATTGTGTCCAGTCCAGTCCCGAAGAAATTCTTGACGTTAATTCGTGCGGTGGAATAACAGATTTTTTCCAAGTTTAATTAGCGCAATACGGATAAGGACAATGTAGTTTGAACACCGTATTCTCTTACAAGAAATTGAAGAAGCGCTGTTTCGATTAGGAGCTGTACCGGCAGGAAACACGAGGTAAGGAAATAGTCTCAAACGTGTAAAGTTACTGCGGCCTGCGGGCTACCGCAACAGGTTTATACTGTACCTACTTACTTCAATGTCAGATGTAGTTCATTATTAGAGGTAGTAGCACAGTATTAGACTATATTTAATCCCACCAAAAACATACCTGTTAAAATGGGGCCAAGTTCCTATCAGCAAATTTTTGACCTAAAAAAGAGTTGAAATCCAATCCAATGCCAAGTTTAGATGCAATTCATCGATCGTTATCATCTTCATCAACAGCCTGATCCATAACACTTCTAAATTTGAACTTGGCAGGTTTTCGTGCTATACGTTACACTTAATTAATTATTGTATTTATATAATTAAATTAAAGTTACAATATGTCTTTTGTCTTGTCCTTGATGTCGGAAAAGACGCTTAATATATAAGAACACAAAACACTGTGTAGTCGATTGGTTTACGTCGCGTCGTATAGTTTATTAATCCGCCGTCTGTCTAGGATATAAAGTTAATATACCTAGCGGAATAGATCAACAAACTCGAGCTGTCAAACGAAACCGAAATTGGTTTTCATCTGTGTGAAAAATATGTGTATGTATACACTTACACAAGCATGATTGAATATAAATTCTATGAGACTAAATTGTCAAACGGGCTGATCCGGGCTGACTGGGCGTCAATAAAAGAGTGCTGCTGTCATGTATCACACGTTTTTTTTACAAGAACTTAAAATATAATGTTTTTCCTTAACTTTTGAATGGGGTGATTCATAACGCTCGGGCGACAACACGTGCGAAAATATCCTATTTAAATTCTAATTACACCAAACAAGAGCAACAGTATTTGTAACCGGTAAAAACTTTCAAAACTATCATTATGATTTTCCTTATTTATAGGGAAATAGGAAACGCCGACTGTTCTTCAAATACTACATAGATTACAAAGTGTAAATATGTTTGTTTGTTTGTTAATGTTTGTCTAAATTGCTACTACAGAACCAATTTTTATAATGCGTAGAGACTATTTAATAAATTTTGATGCAAGTTGGCTATTTCGAAAAATTACAATGTCGGGAACATAGGATACTTTACAAGGAGCTTCGCGCAATCGTAATGGCATACCAACTGTATGCCATTCCAATTCCCATAAAATTAATAGTAGGTAACAATTTGCTTGATGTATAGATTTGGGACCCTCGAGGATAACCAATCATAAAACAATTAGTATCCTGGTATAAGGACAGACAGACTTATCTCATAATAATCGGGGCTGAATCAATAATATAAGTGACCTTTATTAAGGACAGCTCCGCTCATACCTAGCCCGGAATGTGGCGAGATAAAAACTTGAGCTATGCTGAATACATGAATAAATCTTTAATATTGTAGAATGCAGATGTATCTAAGATTGTTTACTTGCATTACCCAGAGTATTGGCTACGTAGTAATAAGGACTAAGGTGTCTTTCTGCCATGGATCAGAAATGGCATGTGAAGGCAAAAATGATTTGTCAAAAAATGATTCTATTTTTTGTTTCTAAGGTCTTTGATTTCTAGATAAATCTTTTAAAGATTATAAATTTTGCTTGCTAGGCTTTGAAAGGGTATTATTATTATTACTAGCTGTTTTCCACGACAAATTCTCACAAGATTTCCTCTCATTCGCATGACTGGCTAAGTAAAGAAACGATTTTATGTACCTTGTATGTACTTCAAATGTTACTTTACTCCTGCATGCATTTCCGAACTTCGGATATAACGGGCAGGACAAACTCGGGGCCGTTCCAGTAATAAACAACTTCCGCGCGGTATAAATAAGTTTATGGAGGAAAATCATGGCGCATGTCGAGCTTTACGACGCAGACGCACGTGCGGATAGATACGACGCTGCATGTGGGTGTGTTATATTAAAGTCATAGGCTAAATACTCAGGTGACATCCAGATGTATAATAATAACTAGATGACGCTCGAGTCGTAACTCCCTTGTGCCAAAATTCGTTTACTGCGCGGAAGCCATACTTTTTTTGGAATAAAAAGTATCCTATATCTATTCCCGGGACTCAAAGTATCTCCATACCAAATTTCAGGAAAATCAGTTCAACGGTTTAAGTGTAAAGAGGTAACAGACAGACAGATACACTTTTACAATAATTATTATGGATTCCTCGTATTTTTAATAATATATTCTCCTTGAATTTAATATGTACTGACTGTAAACAAGTACTTAGGTATATCTCGTAGTTACCTAGGTCTACAGCAATTCGCAGGTTGTAAGCGCTCTGTGCAGCAATAAATGTTGCTGTTGCTAATTCCGCGCGACCGCTGAAGACACGCGCGATATCACTGACTGTGACTGACTTTAAAATAATGCCGGACTATACTCCGTCCGTTTGATAGAGAGAGAGTTAGAGAGACAGGGAGAACGAGAGAGAGAGTGTTAGAAATCCAAACTGAGAATTTTTCCACGATTGTTAATATCATATGTCCTTTTTTAGGAAAAAAAGGGGCAAACTAGCAAATGGGTCACCTGATGGAAAGCAACTTCCGTCGCCCAAGGATACTCGCAGCATCACTAGAGCTGCAGGTGCGTTGCCGGAATTTTACGAGGGAATAGGGTAAAAGGGTAGGGGAGGGTAGGGAAGGGAATAGGGGAGGGAGATAAGGGAAATAATAAAGGTAAAAGGAAAGGAAGGAAATAAGGGAAAAGGTAGGGGATTGGGCCTCCGGCAAACTCACTCACTCGGCGAAACACAGCGCAAGCGCTGTTGCACGCGGGTTTTCTGTGAGCCCGAGGTATTTTTTCGGTCGACCCGGCCCATTCGTGCCGAAGCATGGCTCTCAAAGGTCCTTTCCTGGTAATCAAAGTCTGCAAATCAAAAATCAAAATTTACCAATACAATGTAACAGAGAGAACGATAGTCAGGCGCAGACCTTTACATTCTGTCTGTCTTAATAATTCATTTGGAAAGATGATGATGATGAGGTCATGCTAATTCAATCACCATTACCATGTTATCACCATAATTGGTACCGACGAACTAATAGCTCGTCACAATTATTAGTCCGATTAGTCACGTCAACGGTCAACGTCACGTCAAGGTCATGGCCACCGTCCCTGACCTCCCCTCACCAACTGAGAGGAGGAGGATATGGGGTATGAGACCTAATAAACCGGAGATGACTTGATACTACAATTGATTTGACCTTCTAATGATTCATAAATCAAACTTGGTTAAGCCCTTTTGCTTTGGTGAGCATTTATTGTATTTGATTTGGATAGCAACTAGCAAGAAGCATTATTAATAATAGTGTTTTATACAGTATTTACTCTTGTTTCGGTGATAGTGGTTTTAGTTTTATTGAAGCCAGTGCAGGTATAAGGAGTAAAGGTGTCGAAAAAATTAATATTGTGTGCGATATACTGAAAGAGTTATCTCTCCTTTCACTTATATAACCCGATGGGATATACCATATGATATGATATGACGACCTCTGTGGCTCAGTGGTGAGCGCGTCGGTAGCTCAAGCCGGGTCGCGGGTTCGAATCCCGCCGACGGAACAAAAAGTTTTCAATGTTCCCGGGTCTGGATGTGTATTAAATATGTGTATGATATAATAAAAATCTTAAAGATATGTATAGTATAAAAAGTATTAAATATATTTCCGTTGTCTGGTACCTGTAACACAAGTCCTTTAGGTACTTAGCACGGGGCCAGACTGACTGAAGCGTCCATAGATATTATTATTTATTATTATTATATGACTGACACGACCAGTGAGAGGCGCAGGGTCGACTTTGCACACGCCCATCCGACATCTGGATCGTCTTATCAGAAAGTAATTGATCATCAATAACACTATGATGTGTTCAATTGCTCAGTTTCGCAGAAATAGCCTCGATGGTACACCTGTACAGTGTACCATCGAGGAAATTGATTCCTAGGCAGTTGACATACCAACGTCATAGCAATTAACGGCCGTTCCCAATATTTGATCTATCTCTTACTTGAGATAGGAATAGCTCACATTAGACATTAGCTCCATATATTTTATGTCAATTCTATGTCAGCTGCGATCGGTTGTATGTCAAACTAGAGATAGATTGAATATAGGGAACGGCCATAATTGTTTATTGTCTGTCGGCTGGATTTGACATATTACGCGACCAAACTAAGTAGGTCCCCCATCTGCCTAGGAATCAACTTCTCTGATAGTACATCATAGTTGTCACGACTAGCCTTGTAGGGTCACACACGCTATATGGCTTTTTCACATGACAGTATTTTATCACCAGGTAAGCACATCATATTTTATGACATAATATCATTTTTGTGTCTAGAATTTGTAGGTGAATATAATAGCTCCCACATCGGTTTCGGTGACGGTGGCCAGTTTCATTGAAACCAGGCCAGCTACGCAGGAGTAATTTTATAGTGCCCAAGTGTGTGCGCAGTACACAAGAGCACTCTCTATTCCTTTACTCTCATAACCCAGTGGGACGGCAGACCGACACAACCGGTGAGAGATTAGGCGCAGGACCGACTTTTTACATGCCCATCCGACGCATGGATCATCTTACTTGTCAGACAATCAGGTGATCAGCCTGCATTGTCCTAACCAAACTTGGAAATAAATGTTTCCAACACGGGAATCGAACCCACGACCTCCGAGTCAAGAGCCGCGCTCTATACCATTAGACCACGGAGGCGTTGTAGGAGAATAATCCTGTATTAGGTGCACTCTTTATAGTTGTCATGAATTGTATAATTGTGAAATGTATGAATTTCTTGCCATTACCATGTCAGAGCTGAGCTAAGTAGAAAAAAAACCATATCAACGATATAAAATGATATTATAATTGATTCGGCAGAATATAATGTAATAATATGCTTTGCAATTACACTAGATAGGACATTCAGTATTCATTGTAAACATTGATACAGTGTAGAACCCGCTACTGTATCAGTGTAAATCGGAACCTAGCCCATTAATTACTAGCTTTGCTACATCAATAATAATATACATAATCAGCTATTCAGTCACTATACAGCATGACTGGTGAGACAATACCAATACTTATGGAGAGTACTCTGTACTCGATTCTCATTATAATTATGTAATAAAATTAGGTTCTTAATTTTTTTCCGAATTTCCCAAAAATAAATGAATCATGGATACTAAGTAAATTACGCGGCTAGGCAAGTAGGCATACTATGCGGCCGGTGCAGAGGCGTGCGCTACCATAGAAACACCACACAACTACCCCTCTCGCGCGCGGTGTCCATGCGTTGGGTAAATAAATATTTAACTTTAAGCTACATTTACTCAGTGATCAATTGATATTATTTTTTTATATTATTTTTTTCCAACTAATATTATAATAGCCAAATATCACGTCCTCGAGTATTGAACATGTCTCACCAGTCACGCAGTATATTAAGTCATCGGCGCACATTAAGTATGCGCGCGGCGGCGTCCCGATGCATTGCGCAACGATCATCCAGAATATTCCATTGACAATAGTCAGTACTCAAGATGCATCTCGGTCTCAAGGCACGGTTCAGGCTCTGTGATTGGTCGGCTGTCAAAATTTGGACCAATCACAGAGCCGAACCGCGTCTTGAGACCGGGACGCATCTTAAGTACTGACTATTTATACCGGCCTAAGTCGCCGTTACTTTATAAGGCCCGCTCATTTAAAAGCTTAGGCGGATTTTCCACGAATACGAGATAATTTCAATACGTATTGAGACCCAGGTAATTGTGAGATTTTTTATTACCTACTTATTAGTCTAACAACATAATGTATTTCTAAAATTACCTTTTATCCTCGCTTGTTAAACAGTTTCCAATGGAAATAGCTTTTTTGGCATAAAAGTTATAGTCTACGTGTTACTCTACCTCTGTAGCTTCTAACTACTACAATAGTTTTCATCCCAATCCATTAAGTACTTTTGCATAGAAAAGCAACGAACGTACACAAACTTTCTAATATTAGTTTGGAATACTAGAGCAAAACGCTTAGCTTAACGAGCTTACGCTTAACTGTGGGCTGTAGGCTTAAAAGATAGTTACAACCTGGGCTACAAGAGAAACTCAACCAGACCAGCCTCTATATGGTAAAGCCACGATGACCGATGGACCGCAGCAGACACAGGCTGATTGATATATGTGTCTGTTGCGTTACCAGGGCTGGCGACTGCGGAAAAACTTTCCTACGTAAAACCACAGATTCCTTAACCAGTTGTATATGTAGCAACCAGGGTCTATTGCCCAATCTGGTGGTACCGGGGCTGACAGCTACGCGAAATATTTGCTACAGATTACATGCGAAATTTATCTATACTACTATTATAAAGAGGAAAGATTTGATTTTTTGTTTGTTTGTTTGTTTGTTTGTTTGTTTGTTTGAGTCGAATAGGCTCCGAAACTACTGGACCGATTTGAAAAATTCTTTTGCTATTGGAATCTTACATTATTTCTGCTGAACATAGGCTACATTTTATTTTGGAAAAAAGTAGGGTTCCGTAAGATATTTGAGTTTTTCGGACGCAAGGTGTAAAAAATCAGCTAGAAAAGTTACTTATTTTGCGTACGCTGCCTAAACTATAAAAGATAGAACCATAAAATGTTCTAAGTAATTGTAGATCTTATAAATATCTACAAAAAAGTCCGCGACACACTATACCTATCTATGTCGAGTGAGGCACAATAACCATTTATTTATTTAAAAATCCTGATTTTTTTTTTGACTAAATTGAAACGGATATATTTTACTCACGCTATTAATCCTTATCAAAATAAATTATTTTATCACTAAGTACAGTTTATGTAGATAATATTTGGTCTTTGAATGATTAAAATTGGACGTTTGGTTTTGAAATTATGGCGAAATTAAAATATTACGATAGTGGGCGTCACCAAAGCGCGTGCGGGAGGAATACAATTTCTGTTGTAGAAATGAAAACTCTGTACATAAAAGATATGAAATGACACCCGAAATTACACCTTTGTCACTACATCGCTAGAGAAGCCAAAAATGTGGTTAGTTTTTTGTCTGTCTGTCTGTCTGTCACTCTTTCTGTCTGTCTGTATGTTTGTTCCAGCATCACACGAAAAATACTGATCCGATTTGAATGTGGTTTTCGCAGATATATTTATCTTCTTCCAACTTAACATCTGGTGTATAAAATTTTTTCCCCCACCCCTCTAAGGGGACAAAAGAGGGGGTCAGATTTAGTATCAAACTTTTTTCTTTAACACGAAAACTACTGATCCGATTTGCATACGGTTTTCACAGATTTGCATACGGTTTTCACAGATATATTATGTTTGTCTTCTTCCAACTCAACATCCGGTGTATAAAAATCCTCCCCCCCTCCCCTCTCAACCCTCTCTGGGGACCAAAGAGGGGTCAGATTTTGTATACAACTTTTTTCTTTAGTGGACTTACTTCATATTAGGTATTAACTGTGTTTTTCAACTTAACATCTGGTGTATGACCTTCCCCCCCACACCCTCTTAGGGGACAAAAGAGGGGGTAAAACATGTATCAACTGATGATGTAGAAAATATACTTTAAATGGCAAAACAACGTTTGCCGGGACAGCTAGTAAGTAAATAAACTTGCAGAGGCAGCCCTGCGTTACCCCGGTTGGCCAATCTGGCGATTTCCATCCGTGTGAATAATTCATGTGGTACACAATCGCACGCTTCATTGGTTGGTTCATATTGTTATATGTGCACGGGTTTTGAAAAATCAAAGTTTGGGTTGCCGCAATCCCTACAATAAAACGCTTATAACATTCTTCTAATTTAACAGTTGGTTCACGATATTTTAGATTCCCTAGACATTAATTAAATTGTTGGCAAAACCATATCCGCCTCTCGAGGCCCTTAATTCTCTTAAAATTCAAATTCAAATTCAAATTCTTTATTTAACATACAATAATATACAAAAAGAAAATTAAGTTAAGTAAAAGCGGCTGTTTTTGAGTTAATTTACTAGCTCACTACAGCGATAGTTGGTGCTCTAAAATGTGAGCTGGCTATAATTCGAAGAATAACATGAGTGTTCAGCTGGCAAAATAAATCTGGAAAGGCAAAAAATGATATCAGAAAATTGTCAAGAATAGGTAATATAGTAAGTAGTAATTTTTTACCGTGGGAAAGCTATGCTTCGGCACGAATGGGCCGGCTCGATCGGAGAAATACCACGGGCTCACAGAAAACCGGCGTGAAACAGCCCTTGCGCTGTATTTCGCCGAGTGAGTGAGTTTACCGGAGGCCCAATCCCCTACCCTTTTCCCTTCCCTACCCTCCCCTATTTCCTTCCCTACCCTCCCCTATTCCCTTCCCTACCCTACCCTATTACCCTATTCCCTCTTAAAAAGCCGGCAACGCACCTGCAGCTCTTCTGACGCTGCGAGTGTCCATGGGCGACGGAAGTTGCTTTCCATCAGGTGACCCGTTTGCTCGTGTGCCCCTTATTTCATAAAAAAAGTAAACAAAATCAAGTGAATAAGCTAGTATTCGTATGAATCTGTTGCATCGTTTAAGGGTGCTCATGAATATTCCACTTGTGTTCGCGGCAATCCCCGGTGACGTGAGACGCGTCGCCACATTGGTCATGTACCACTGACGCCGACTGGTTTTAAAAATACATTACTGATAAGAGGAGTTCTTAAAAGTGGCACGAATTTGTCAGCTGGTTTAAAGGAAGTAAGAAATGTAACTGTAGCATTTCTAAATAAAAGAGATAACCGAAGCACTTACACACTATTAATAAAATATATTTACCTAGTTATATAGGCTACGAAACCTGTCCAAAACGCAGATTTTGCATCAAGCGTTTTGTGCTCCAATAATAAAAACCTAGCCGTCTAAATTTACCTTTTTAAAGACATCGTATTATCTACGTTCGAAAAAAACTCAAGGGCGGTACGTGTGAATGGTGATGAAACAAGACTCGTGAGTTGGAAAAAGTGTGAACTCTGGATGGTCTGTGCATTACAATGAAGTGAGGTACATGACGCGATAAACGGCGGATTCTGTGCACGTACGCACGAATATCTGTTCGTTTATATGCATTTGAATTTTTGAAACAACGTGTTTTTACTGGAATATCCTTGAGATTATGAACTGAAAAGTTTTTTCGATTTCAAAATAATTTTAACGTGCTTAGAATTCTCTTAGAGATTATATCCATACTATGTATTTTAATATTATGTGTAATATTCATTTATTATATCATTGTTATGATTAATGCAAATATGAGTCTATCTTAATATCTTCCTTTTACGACACTGAACAATAAACATACTAAATTTTATCTCAATTTTAGGTCCTGTGAAAAGACAGAGGACAGCCGATCATTACGAAAAATGTACATTTCTCGTACTATAGATGAATTATCTCATTTAATCGTAAAAAAGTGATGTCTAAACAGTCTATCTACCAACAGTACCAACATCTTAGGTAAACTTTCGTAGGCCAATCGCAGGCGTTGCGGATAAAAATCCGTCGATCGCGGGTTCTAGGAATTTCCATTGTATTCTATTGTTGTCTCCGTCGCATGCGACCGCTTGGGGCTTGATAGGTTAAGTATAATATCGTATCTGTTTTTCTTTGTATTTAGTAATAAATATAACATAATGTTTACCTAACATTTAAATCTAACACTGACGTAGGGCTTAACCGTGTTGGGTGGATAACCGTGCATAGAATATGCATATATATAGCATATGCAGTTGCTGTCACTATAAAACTTGATTGATACTTCCAAGTAATTCTCTGTCCAGGGGAGCGTATCAGCGTATACTAACATTCTCTAGAACTTTCTACGTAACAAAAGTGTTTCGATAGCGAAATGCGCGGACCGTGGCCAGCCGCTGAAGAAATAACACCACAGCGCGTCACGGACGGACAGACAGGCGAAAATGACGGTTTCTATATAATTGCCTATACTACTCCGTAGTAGGCTAACATAGAGGACATCCTAAACAAAACTTTTAAAAAATGAAAGACCGAACAAAATGAACGTAACTCAAAGATTACAAAACTCAAGCAACTTATAATTATAGCAACACGTATGTTCGAAAGAAAAAATCTTCATGTAAGAATCATTAACGATTGACACAACATTAACCATTTTAGATTTAGAAAAGTACGGTCTAGACTCTAGACTCTAGGCGAACGAGATTGCAAGCGTTTAGGGTCCCGTACCCAAAGGGTAAAAACGGGACCCTATTACTAAGACTTCGATGTCTGTCCGTCTGTCCGTCTGTAGGCTGTATCTCTTGAACCACTGTAGCTAGACTTCTGAAATTTTCACATATTGTGTATACATGAATCGTGATTTTGGCCTTTGCTCGTAATCAATAATGGTGACAGTTAGACACTTTTCACAAAATCCTTAATTATATTTGTAGTTTAATAATTAATAATAAAATAAATGTTTAAGGGAGGCCCGGGGCTCCCATACGAAAAACCCATTTTTTTATCTACTTTCACTCTATACCGGTACGGAACCCTTCGTGCGCGAGTCCGACTTGCACTTGGCCGATTTTTTAAAGTATCAGTCATTGATCAAAATATTTAGCAAGATCTCATAAATAACTGTATTCTTAGTATTGTAAGATCTATCACAATTTTTCCTTAAAGAACATTTACAACTTTTATTTACGGCTTCCTTGATGTCGCTTTTCCGGGAAATTTTCCTTCTCCTTGGTGTATTTTGCGGTTTATCCTTAAAGGAAACGACTGCAACAATGTCACCGAACGTGTGAAAACACCGAAACAGACTTGTTAAAACATGGCCACGTGAGATGTTTTCCTTTTAGAGTTAATAGAAGGTGAAGAGGTGAAGGACGGATTATAAATCTTGTCATTAATCTTGCTTGGATATAACTTTAAGGGATATTAAAATTAAGCGGAAATTTTATGCAAATCGGGACTTACTAGTAATTAGGTAGGGTAGTGCTACGGCGTAGCTCTCTCCTACGCCGTAGCACTACCCTAAATAAGGACATAAGCTATCTTAGAATATACGGTATCTGCGGGAATTTTCCCTAGTAACATCTTAATGTAATGAAGAAGAAATAATATTCTCATTATTTACTCCTTGTGTAACAACACATCGTTAAGTTTATAGCGATTTTGTGCGGTGTGATTACAACTATTATCGCTGAATTTTATTATGCTTAATGTTGCTTAATTGTTTATGTCGATGTTAAGTCGAAATAATTAAATCATACATGGTCAACTTTTTGCTGGAATCTTCTTTTTTCTTCTGCGTGCGTCAGGAAAATATAAGTTTAAGATCCTGTACGCCTTTTATGGATATAATAAAATATATTGGACATAAAGAAAATTCACACTACCAATTACTATAGATGGAAGTTTCCATTAAATATTGTATAAGGTTCACACATCTATTTGCGCTTATGTATTAATTAAGTGTTTATATTCAATTTGTGTTTATTGCATAAAGTGGTATAATTGCATGGTTAAAATATTATTGTTTGCGTAATACAACAGAATTACTAGTGATAAAATATGTTATAAGCTAGAAATGTAGCCAGTAAGCAAATTATATATTTAAATATTATTTTTTATAAAAAAGGGGGCAAACGAGCAAACGGGTCATTTGATGGAAAGCAACTTCCGTCGCCCATGGACACTCGCAGCATTAGAAGAGCTGCAGGTGCATTGTTGGCCTTTTACGAGGTAATAGGGTAGGGGAGGGTAGGGAACGGAATAGGGGAGGGTAGGGGGTAGGGAATGAAATAAGGGAGGGTAGGGAAGGGTAAAGGGTAGGGGATTGGGCCTCCGGTAAACTCACTCACTCGGCGAAACACAGCGCAAGCGCTGTTTCACGCCGGTTTTCTGTGAGCCCATGGCTCCGGTCGAGCCGGCCCATTCGTAATTATCAAAATCTGTTCAGTCATTTTACAGGCTTGGAAATTACGAATGCTTAAGTGTGTGTGTGTTGTAAAAATATAATCCTGAAAACAATATATCCCTAAACAGGCTAGTTATTATCCAGGAAATATGTAAAGTTCCTGCACGATATACGTTTTCCGATATTCATAGAATGATTACGCAAATATTTGTAGAGACCTGGTCGATAATGATATAGCTTTCCTAATACGTAGATCTTTTCTAAAAATAGTCCAATAGGTCACGTATGTGGAGTGCTTTCATCAAACCCGTGACCTTGGGCAAGGTCAGCCATTGTCTACCGTACTCCGGATGTAGAGATGTGGACAATACTATCGACATAATGACAGTTGAGACTTGAGAGATGAACATCTGTGTCATATAGCTAACTAGATGACGCCCGCAAATCCGTTGCGCCAAAATTCGTTTATCGCGCGGGAATCGTACATTTTTCCGGGATAAAAAGTATCCTATGTCCTTTCCCGGAACTCAAAATATCTTCGTGCCCTTCAAAATCGGTTCAAGAGTTTGGGCGTGAAGAGGTGACAGACGGACAGACAGTATTTATAATATTAGTATGGCATATTGCAGGCAACATGCCTGCAACTCCGTGAGTGTATGATTGAACTCTACGGGGTATTTTTTTTTTTTTTTTGCAGAATATAACAGTCCATGTCATTTCCTAAAAGCTACTCCATGTTTATTAAAAAAAAAATCCAAATATTAATTTAATAATTGAAATAATTATTCAAAATTAAATAAAGTTATTTATTTAATTTTGAATAATTATTTAATTGCCTGTAATAGTAACCTGAAACTACCGAAATACCAGGAGTCTAGTCAAGTATCCTTCTTCTCTAACATCTTGAAAATACTTTCAGAATTAACACTTTAGAATTTAGATTATCCCAAATTTTCTGTATCCGAATTTCCCATCAGGAAGTATTAGGTATCGGATTTAGCGGAGGCTTCGAGGCCGGAAATCCGACCCTGCTCCACATCCCGACAGGATATTAAGTGATTACATAACATCGAAACGTATTCTGACTTCTCGTAGTAATGGAAAACAAAACGTGATTTCTTAGTGCTGAGCTGTATAGACGCTAAAGACTTTCCACTGAGAAATAATAATATGTGTACTCAAATTCGTCGCAAGCATTTGTGTACCATCCCACACAAAAATGTCGTATTGAGTTATGAATATAACTATGTTCTTTAATTATTAAGAAAAAGATGCATTCAAAACTAAACAAAAAAAAATGTGGACTTGTACACAAATGCTTAACAGCGACCAATTATGTCATCAGCCACATTGTTGCCAAGCCAAGAATTTGTTAACACCTCATTTATTAATTTACAATAATAGGCACGAAGACGTATTAAAAATTTAGCTAAATATAGCTATTATTAACTATTAATAAATATACAGCTTAAATCATCACACTTCGCTTCACGGCGTACTCGGGTAAAATAGTGCCAATGGCATTCTAGAGAACAATACCAAGAACAATAGAGTTCGCTGCCAGCAACCAATTCAATAGATTGTCGATGGCACGCTCTTAATATTAAAAGCTTATTACATGATGTAATTCCCGAGACGAGGCACAAAACTACAATATTACTAGTTGATGCTCGTAAGTTGTGCAGAAATTTTACCGTACATTTTTTCGAGATAAAAGTATCCTTTGTCCTTTCCCGGAATTCAAAGTATCTGCATAGTAGTTTAAGCGTGAAGAGGTAACAGACAGACAGATACACTTCGCATTTATCTTATAATATTAGTATCGATTAAATTTAGTAACTTTGTTATTACGATCTCTACTGTACTCAGAACTGTTTTAAAGTAATACACTGTATAGTGTATAGTTATTGGCCAGTTTCGCGCGGCGGTAAACAATTTTGTAATGTCAGTGTAATTATTAGCACAGAATATAATATAATAGTACTGTTATTAAGTAATACTAATACGTGTGAAAACTCCAATTAAATCTTTCCAGAATATTCACACGAGTTTTGTTCATTACATATAACTCTACCTAGATAGATATAATAAACAAGACCTTGTAATCGTTGTTATTTAATAAAAATATTAATGAAATTTTAACGAAAGCTTGTTTATTTTGTAAAAAATCACTTGCGATATAAAAATTAACATATAATATAAATGTTTCAACAAAATTTACATTTTCACTGTAGCAAAGGGCACGTTGTTATTGTATTAATTTCGTGGCACGTGTCTAAGTCGTCATAAATTTCGTGATTTAATTCAAAATGACTGAACTATTTAATTAGACTATAAAAACAAATAATTGTTCACTAGTCGACGCCCGCTCCGTTGCGCAAAAAATTCTTTTATCGTTTACATTTTCCGGAACAAAAAGTATCCTATGTACAGCCAAATGTTAGCAAAATCGGTTCAATGGTTTGGGCGTGAAGAAGTAACAGATAGATAGATTGACAGACAGACACATTTTCGCTTTAATAATATTAGTATGGATCTTGACCCGAGTTAAAAACTGGCTATTACCCAGATAAAGTGGAGAATTTGATGGTTTATGTAAAAGTTTTTATCGCACCTAATATTATACAGTATGTATGTTTATGTTTGTGTTTATTAATTCTTTGCTCAGGTTTTAACCCATCTTAAGTCATTGTTAAAATTACAATATTAATCTCTTACATCCAACGCAACTAACCTATAGTTAGGACAACACACATGTGTTGCCCTCAGATTCTAGTATATTTATTAGCTTTGACTGAGATAAAGATTCGTGCTAGTATCTAAAGCAGACTTGACGTGTTTTTGACCTAAAGCGTTTCATTCCGTATATTAAATATAATATGAAAGAGATTCCTAGTGGATAAACATAGATAAGGACATACATTCAACAGATATAGTACATTACTTGTTCTGTTCACTTTCCTAATTTTGTAAACAAAAAGTGATTCATCAAATTGTCATTATAATATTTGTTATTAAACTGTGATTCTCTTGTTAGTGATATTAAATAATACTTTTATTGATGTCATTACACAAATATACTAGTATAATATAATATACAAGTAGTACCATCATTAATAAATGTTCCCTGTTCAGAACTTATTTAAAAATCAGCTCTATCTAGTTTATCGAAATAATTTAAGAAGTTTATTTTTAAACTAAAAACATAACATTTATATTTTAGTCAAAATAATGTATTCTACAAAACTACTGAATGTAAACTTACCCCCACATAAAAACGTAAGTGCACGTGATTTCACGTAGTACTACTAGGGCGGGCGGCGCGCACCGCGGCGTGGGACACACTGAACTTTCCGCCCGCCCAAAGCTCCGAGCTTACGGAGCTTATGTATGGAACAACTATATATATAAATAGTAAATTTACTACAAAATATTTAAATAATAAAAAATATTTTTTAAAGTTTAAATATTTTGTAGTAAATTTACTATTTATTTATATATTTTTTAGTGTTTTTGTCTATTTTTTTAAACTTTTAAAACTTAACAAATTCATACAAGAGACGTGCTTATGAAAGCTGATAATTATATTCAGATCAACGGATTCAGATAAAATTAAAAACTTAGTTAGTCAAAATATTAGTATAAAATATAAATTATTATTAATAATGAATTAAATAACCCTTGGAAGGACAAGGTAAATATGTTCATGATATGCACAAACATATCCTCGTCCTTGTGGTGTGAGGTCGAGGTCACGGCGGAGGTCATGTGTCCCTCAGCCTTACCCTTATCAGATTACAAATTTGAACGTGAGTGGGCATATTTTAGTGGCGTTCGGCAAGTTACTTTAAGCTTTAAGTAAGTTCGTTGTTTGGGGATTTATACAATGTGTAACAAAAATAAGTGATAATACTTTAGGGTGTGTACATGTTCCTTGTATAGAGTTCACTGTGAAAGTAGCAGCGCTGAAAGCCCAATTTTTTCACTTTTGTATGGGCAAGGGCGCGAGCGCGAGCGTCACGAGTTTTTCAGCGCTGCTACTTTCACAGTGAACCTCTACAAGGAACACGTACACACCCTAAAGTATTATCACTTATTTTTGTTACACCCTGTAGTTGGCGAGTATTAATGCAATTCAATCCATACTAATATTACAAATTCGAAAGTGTCTGTCTGTCTGTCTGTTACCTCTTCACGGCCAAACTGCTAAACCAATTTTTCTGAAATTTGGGATGGACATACTTTGAGTCCCTGGTAGGGACATAGGATATTTTTCATCCGGGAAAAATGTACGGTTCCGAGTGATAAATGAACAGCGAAGTTGCAGCGTCATCTAGTAGCGGACAAATGTTTCAGATTATCTAAAAATACTAGTTATCCTCAAATACACTCGCTATTCATCTATATTATATATAAAAATGGATTTCCAATTGTGTTAGTAACGCTATAACTCGATAACGGCTGAACGGATTCTGCTAATTTTATTCTTAAAATAATCCTTGAAGTCCAGGGAAAGTTTTTAAGACAGCTAGTACTTAATAAAGACAGGCAGAATTGCTTTTTCACACTCCTTTCTGTCTGTTCAGGAAAAGTTTTCTTCTAAAAGCTATGACATTTTACTAGTAAGTTATAGGACAGAAAATGGAAATGATCAGCAGATGGTGATGGGAAAGTTTCTTGTTTCTAAGACAAGTAGAAACTTAACACAAACTTTTTCAAAAATGAAACAGGATTTTAAGATAATATTAATATATTGGTGACAAAAGTATGTCAAGAATTGTCGTATAACATTAAACTAATATACCTAGATTACCTAGATATAATAGGTATTGCTTATTCAAGGCGCCGACCTCCGTGCAAGCACTAGGTCACGGTATAGACTATAAAAGGACATAGCTCTAACAACCGGCCTATATGTAATACTATGTTTGAGTAAATTTCCACTTATGTATTCAACCTAACTTTTCCCCAGTTTTCCAAATTGCACAGAATTCTATAGAGGTTTACTGCGCAGTAAAACTCTATAGAATTCTGTTTAATGATTTCGTGATCAGATGCAATTTTAACATGAGCACATGTGGAACGATAATTTGTATGCGACATAACAAGATACATGTTGTGATAGCGATCTCTCGCTTCATACGTTTCGTAATAGCCCCGAAAGTACAACGAATATATTAATCTTGAAGTACATTCTCAAAATATAAAGATTCCAAGTAAAAATCACTAGCTGGCACTGTCAAAAAGTTACAGATCTTTTGCCATACTTCTGAGTCTTGACTCTTCTGCACACCTTTAGTTTACAGGGTCTAGCTACGAAAACTTGGCTAGCCCTTTAGATTAAGCAGGACATTTTGTAGGATAAGTTATTAATAAGTTTAGCAGTGGCAAACTCAAAAGTGTTTGCTAATTCTGTAAGTAGGAAAATTACCAAATGCAATATTCAGAAATTCGTAACCTTTTGACGCGATGACACATGACTTTTTGAAAAGTGTGACTCATGAATAATTAGTACATTAATAGTATAATAATTATATTGAGTGCAATAATTAATTTAAAACACCCGACCACTTTCCACATTAACATACAATGCGCGGGTTTTCGGATAACACTATGCACGTGATACCGTAAGTACGTAGTAATATATCTTAAACAATCGTATTTTAATATAGTAAGTAGATGTTTGAACGCGCAATTTTTTGTGGGAACCGTACATTTTATTCTGGCCAAGTCTTTACCATCGTCTATCTATAATATTATGGATCCTTCTCTCATAATCAGTTCTTTCGGAGTGTGTGACGTTTCCAAACATATTTTTTTTGCCTATGTTTTTTATTATGAATGTAGTTAATGTACTATCGAAGAAATTGATTCATAGGCAGATGACGGACCAACGTCATTTGGTCGGGTTATGTCAATTCATAATAAGTCGTGATCGGCCGAGCTTGACATTTAGCGCGACCAAATTCGCAGTTCCGCCATCTGCGGTCTGCCTATGGCAGAGGTTACACGATCAATTTTTCATCAATCCGATCTATCAATCCGATCCAGATTGATGAAAAATTGATCGTGTAACCTCTGCCTATGAATCAACTTCTCTGATAGTACTAAAGATTCTATAGCCTCATAATATTATAATATTATGACATCTGTTATTTCGGCATTTATTTTTATAGCCCGTTGGGTAGGCCACGTGACCGTGTAACGCTGGGAGTGGGACATGACCGTCACGCGGCCCGACAGGCCGGGTTCAAGAAATCGGGGAAGCACATTGTTATATTTTGTTAAGAGGTATTTGGGAAACATCGTTAAAGTTATAATAATATTATAAACATCAAAATAATATATTATGATTTTGTATTAAATTTAAGAGCCTGTTTCACCACTTCCTGTTAAGTGCCAAACAGGCTATCCACCACTTAACTTGACAGATGGTGTATGGAGAATCTGTCAAAAAAGTTGTGAATAGCCTATTCGGCACTTTATCAGAAAGTGGTGAAACAGGCCCATAGTATAGTATGGATCATCTGTCAAATAAGTTGTGGATAGTCTATACGGCACTTATCAGGAAGTGGTGAAACGCGCCCTTATTCAAATTCAAATTCAAATTTATTTATTTGCTAAGAATATGGTCTGAATATGCTAAGAATATGGCTTAGCGTCTCTATAACACACATGTAAGTATAGTAACCATAGCTGTAAGACCTAGCCCGCAACGATTAGTCGTTCGATCAATAATTGTGTTTACTTTACGCCCTTTAAATTCCCACGTTAAAATATACGGGCTACGCAAAGATAAATAGCCAAGACTTGGCTTATTAACATGTCTCGTACCTACTTAACTTTCTGTACAATGTTGGCTTTGTGATTGACTAAAATATTACACTCCCCGATGAAGAGCCTACAATTTTACAGCGCAGTAAATGTTTAAGCTTATGAAGACAATAATATAAACGATAGTCTACCCAAGGGTTTCCAATCTTTTAAAGCCTGCGGCGCAGTTATACGTCGTAAATCGCAATATTTTGCCACGGTGCGGTGCCCTACTCTACCTAGCTATTAGAAAAATATTATGCCATAAATAGACACCGTTAGGTTATGTAGGCAAACAATAATAAATAAATATTTAATTATCTGCCTACTTTACATTATTAAATTTATTATTTTATTGTGTATTTGTGGATTCGGGTAAAGATGTAGGATTGCCTTTCCACGCCGCTAGGTTATGCAGGCAAACAATAATAAACAAATATTTAATTATCTGCCTGCTTTACATTATTAAAATTATTATTTTATTGTGTATTTGTGGATTCGGGTAAAGATGGAGGATTGCCTTTCCACGCCGCGGCGCACACTTTGGGAACCCCTGGTCTAGCCACTGTAGAAGTATTTCTAGACCTACCTCATATTGTATACGACCAATTCGCTAAGCGGTAAACGCAAATTGCCGTGGAGATTGCAGCTTGACCACCGCCGCGCCGGAAGTGACATTTGTCCCCTCCCCCCTGTACACACTCCCCCCTCGTCACCCCCCTAGGAATTGCGCGCTAAACTAGCAATGGCGTAGCGAACTGCGAAATAGCCACATGGTACACTAAGCCATTCTTGCGCCTGACTGAGTTAGAGATAATCCGGGATTGAAATTTAAACATTAAATTATATCTCTCGTTTTTGTATTTATATAAGAAAACTTTACTGTGTTAAATAAGAGTCTGTTTATTTTATCAACTCCAATAGAAAAAATTAAGGGCCTGTTTCACCACTTCCTGATGAGGCTATCCACCACTTTAAAACTTGACGGATGAACTATGGAGAATCTGTCAAAAAAGTTTTGAATAGCCTATTTGGCACTTTATCAGAAAGTGGTATCCTTAGTCTTTTTATTATTACAAAATGTAACTTTTTAGACGCTGCCACAGAATAGATAAATAGTACAAGTATATTGTACTATTGTAAACGCTGACGCTGCAAAGATTTTCGGAGTCCCAAAGGAGTTTGAGATTAAATTAATATTTAATACCTACTATGGTAAGGTCATTAGGTATGTATTTTACTTAGCGACCGAACATAATAATATGTTCGGTCGTTAATAAAATACAACATATTATGTTAAATAAAGACTAAGTTTAACTTGTACAATATACTAGCTATCGTAGCAAATCTGCTGGCATAGCAGAAAATCAGAACAAACAATTTGTTGACAATAAAGAACCATCCAGATCTGTGTGTTGACATGAACCGTCATCGTCAATTATTGTCATTACCCAGTTAGCAGCGCTAAGAATAGCCAAATTGTGTGTATCCTGCTTCTGCCTTCTGCGACCTATTCCCGGCACGACCATGGGTTCTGTATAGTGGCTGAGCCCTGAGGTCACGTAGTAAAGACCATCGTATGATCGTATAATATGATCACCATGATCATAGGTTGATGATTAGCGACTAGCGTTACGTTAAGTCCATACTAATATTATAATATTAATAGTTAAAAAAAACTAAAAACACGCTTTTTTATATACAAGCAAACTAAACTGGCCGTTTAAAGTGGGTCAAAATCGCGCCCAAAAAAGTCGGTTACAAACAAACATACAAACATACAAATTGAAAAATGGAATAATTATATCAAATTAGTGTATAGTCATCGGTCCTCGATAAATCTACAAAGTTTGAACGAAATCTGGCCGTTTAAAGTGGGTCAAAATCGCGCCCAAAAAGTCGGTTACAAACATTACAAACAAATATACAGGTGAAGCTAATAAAAAGCGTATAAAAATGAAATAATTATATCAAATTAGTATATTGTCATCGGTCCTCGATAAATCTACAAAGTTTGAACGAAATCTGGCCGTTCAAAGTGGGTCAAAATCGCGCCCAAAGAAGTCGGTTACAAACATTACAAACAAATATACAGGTGAAGCTAATAAAAAGCGTATAATAAATGCGAAAGTGTTACCTCTTCATGCCCAAACCACGAAACCGATTTTTCTGAAAATATTTGGTATATAATAGCTCCCACACCGGTTTCGGTGACGGTGTCCAGTTTCATTGAAACCAGGCCAGCTACGTAGGAGTGATTTTATAGTGCCCAAGTGTGTGCGCAGTACACAAGAGCACCCTCTATTCCTTTACTCTCATAACCCAGTGGGACGGCAGACCGACACGACCGACGAGAGATCAGGCGCAGGACCGACTTTTTACATGCCCATCCGACGAATGGATCATCTTACTTGTCAGACAATCAGGTGATCAGCCTGCATTGTCCTAACCAAACTTGGAAATAACATGTTTCCAACGCGGGAATCGAACCCACGACCTCCGAGTCAAGAGCCGCGCTCTATACCACTTGACCACGGTATTTGGTATGGAGATACTTTGAGTTCTACCGGCCTAGCATACGCCAACGAGATATCTCTCTCTACATGTTTCTCGATGTTTGATAGTTTGTAGCTTCATCTCTATTGACCCTAGCATGACAAACATTTTTTCTCGCGTAGATCTATCATCGAAATAACAATTTTTATAGAGTTTTGTCGAGATGATGTCGAGATTTTGACATTATGAGACGAGTAGTTTTTATTTATCTCGAGAGTGAGATATCTCGTTGGCGTATGCTAGGCCGGCTGGGAAAGGATATTAAGTAGTTATTACTAAACATCATCATCATCACGACTCACGACACTATCTGGCAGCAACTCTGTTTTTACAGAACTTTACTGATTGCTTGCATTCTGTATTGTTATATTATCATCTGCGCCGTTTCTAACAAAACATCATTTATCAAATCATTTCTGTTACAAGCTTACAACTGAATACAATACACATGTCACGATACGACATGTGTCGGAGCCGTCTACGAGTACGATACGACCGCCGTCTGTCACATTACAATGTGGCCACTTGACGAGGATAGCCCTTTGACTACTTTGAATACATAATGTACAAACATGTCTATTGAACCTTGTACGTGTTAAAGATACCTATAGTTTGTTTCAATTCATTTTACGTTCAGAGTAAAACAAACGTCATAGACTTCTGTATCTATTACAAAACGACTAAACTTAATATATAAAATATATACTTAATATATATATAAATAAACGATAGACTAAACTTATATGTACATTGTACGCACTATAGTTAAAAATTAAAATGCTTAATTACGCCTTAGCTATAGTTAAAATGCTATATTAAGCCTTTCTGACGTGTTTCTGAAATCTCTGTTTGTCATACATCGCATTTTTTCGCTTTCATACAAATGAGCTCGAATGCTTAATAGCTTTTGACTAGGACATTGATGTATTTTCTAGAAATCATTAAAAGATATGATATTGAATGTACTGTCACTTCTTGGTGGAAATTCAAATCATTAAAAGTTAAGTCATTTGTAGTGATTAATAGCGATCTTAACGTATCTACTAGTTGCGAACTCGTGTCATCAATGAGTGAACACATTGTATTGTGATCGATACATAAGTGGGTCTGTGTGTCACGGCTGGGGCAGGCCACGACGGGCTAGGGCAGGCCAAGGCGGGCCAGGGTGGCTGGGGCGATCTGTGGCCCGTTAACCTGCACAGTGCACATGCTACAGCTCCTGACCTGAAAGTATATTTGAAGACAACTTAAACTTTGACTCCCGAGAAAGGAGAATTAGGATTGTTTTTATAAGTGGTAACTAAATTGCGTCTTGGAGAAGTTGTGATAGAAGAACATGGCTTTTCCTAGATCGTAGGGCCGAATCGATCGATCGCAATGAACGGCCGCCTTAAGAAAGCCAAAACACGTGGAAATCGCAAGGTTAAAGTAATTCGAAGATTACAATTTCTATAAGAAAATGAGCCGGAATTAGGTAGGTATAGTTGTTACCGTAATAGCGCCGGGAATGAGGATCTACCATAATAAATATAATGTTTTCATTGTACGCGCTACCACTTACTCTAACAAAAACAAAATTAATGTCAAATCGATTTTGTTGTTAGTTTAATGGCATAATAATTATATTAGAAGGTCTTTTTAGTGTAAAAAAATAAATCACGATAGAAAATCGACTCAAGTGATACCTAAGACCTAAAAAAATATCCACAGCCGAACATAGAACCTTTTCCTTTTTGGAAGTCGGTTAAAAAAAATAAAAATAATCTGTGGGCCCGTACACTGTAAAAAATAACTACGAGCTTGACATATTTAAATATCTACAAATGAGCTTTAAAGCTTTAATTATTATAAACAAATTATTGAGAAAAAAAATTACAACTAAGGGTTGATTCAGATTTCAGACCGCAACGCGACGCATAGATTAAAGAATATCCATAATATAATAAATTAAGAAATTTATAATGTTATGGATTTGACAAATTCGCAAGACAAATTGGCATCAAAACTTGATCAAAACGATTATATTAAAAAATAAATAAAGAAATAAAATTGTGTTTTTGTGACTAAAAAAATATTATTATTTAATAAAATTATTATAATAAAAATATTGATGACGCGATCTTGGTTTGCATTTATCGTGTATTAGAAGAGCTCCACGAAGCGACATAGTTTTATAATTAACATTTTTTTTAGTTTCAACGATGGAGAAACTTTGATTAGTAGCTGCATAGAGTAATAAATAGGTAGCTGTTAATTTTAAATTAATTTAAATATTACCAGCAGTTGCGCCATCTATTAGTACATTCTGAAAATAGTTTCAATAATTCGCATTCAGAACAGGGGAAAAGTACAAACATAGAATTTTTATAACCTTTATTGACATCGTTGGGTACAAAACATACGTATATTAAATTATATATAATATTATAAACATAGTATTATTATAACCTTTACTGACATCGTTGAGTACAAAATATTAAATAATTTTAAATGACTTAACATGGACATCACATGGACATATTTGCCATTTATTGCGTAAAGTTCAAATATTTTATTTAATATTTTCACGCTAGATGGCGCTAAATAATTTATTCAAACTTTTGCTCGATAGATGGCGCTAAAATTAATAGAATAAACTATTTTACCTTTTCCCCAATAGATGGCGCTGTACTTGTGAATTATTTAAAAAAAAATCAGAATACGTACCAAGTTACCAACAGAATACAGACATATCAACAAGACAACAACAATATATTTTCAAGTGTTTTAAAAACTTTTTATGGTAAATCAGACCCGTACCAATGGCAACCAAACTATCCGTATCGTTTCCCGTCTTTCAAGTTCTCGTTACCTTTACAAAATGTTATAAAATTATTATGTTATAGCGCCATCTATTGAGTAGTTTACATATTTTATTTAAAATTTTTAACGATAGATGGCGCTAAATTATTAATTTAAACTTTTAGCTCTGCGCTAGAATAAAATATTTAAACTTTTCCTCAATAGATGGCGCTATCCACGTAAATCGGACGGACGGACGGACAGACGGACAGACACTGACAGACATGACGAATCTATAAGGGTTCCTTTTTTGCCATTTTGGCTAGAAAAGTGGCTGTGACATACGGACGGACGGACGGACGGACGGACGGACGGACGGACAGACGGACAGACAGACAGACATGACGAATCTATAAGGGTTCCTTTTTTGCCATTTTGGCTACGGAACCCTAAAAACGGCTAAATAACTAGGCTAGGCTAAAGTACACAGTGCACACGGAAGTTTGTCACGTACTTCGAAGTTTATCACGATATACGATATTCCTGTTTTTTAGGGTTCCGTAGCCAAAATGGCAAAAAACGGAACCCTTATAGATTCGTCATGTCTGTCTGTATATAGGTACTTCATAGTTCACACAGGTTTCAGTTTAGACTATCTTTTTTTCTTCTTTTATTTATGTACAAACTCAAATGTTTTTATTCACTACTGGTGCCTACCACCGGCTCGGGAAGTAACAAGGCGTCAAAAACTCGCACGGGGCCAGCTTTAACCAAAAATATTGAGGAAAATTTATTTTTAGGACAAATTAACAACTAAAATGTTTAACTGATATTAGGCCCACTTGCGCAGATCTGAGTTAAAGTTAACTTTGAGTTAACTTTAACTCAGATCTGCGCAAGTGGGCCTTAAGTCTCCTAATAATAAACCTTTGCACACAAACAATATTTTGTTTGAAGACTAATTTGCTTTTATTATTACAAACAGAATGTAGGCAAATTGGTCATTTTATACACTTTAAATATTTTAATGAACTAGGGATAAAATTATAAACAGAATGGATTTTTATATTTTATTCTTACAATAAGATGGATGATTAGATCCTTGAGGGATACAACATCTGAAACAAAAGAAGAGAATTGTTAAAAATTATAATTTTAATAATAAAATTATCATGTAACGGCATAAAAATCAGCAATATTTTGTCCACAATAATAATTTTACTCAGGTTTCAAATGTCTAGACATCATTTTATTAAACCTAGACTAATATTATAAATCCAAAAGTATGTCTCGCTGTGTGGTATTAACTATTACAAGTATCCTTACACCTAAACCCCTGAACCGATTTGTATGAAATTTGGTATGGAGATACTTTGAGTTCCAAGAAAGTGCCATGCGATAAACGAATTTTGTCTTAAGAGTAGCTGGTGTCATTTTGTATTCCTATATTTTTTTAGATTGGACAATGGACACCCTAAATTCTAGAACTAACTAAAATAATATTATTTGGTTACTCTTAGCAAAATATAAATTTAAACAACCAATATTTTCTCCTGCCCCAGAGCAAAGATCTAAAGACCCTTGGAGTCACAGACATAGATCAAGATAGATACCGCGTGTCCCTCCATTTGCATGAAAACGAGCGTGCCACTTTTTTCCTACCTCCGGTATGTACCCATGATAGGAAATGAGTCCATTATCTAGATCAACGTTTCTATATGAATTTATACAGCTCAATATGGCACAATTAGGCATTAAGACATTTTTAAAATTCCGGTTGATGTCCGATTCCGATAGCAGACTAAAGGACAGACTTTCGAAAGATGAGCATTGCTCGTCGTTTTGAACGCGATATGGCACGCGAAGTACATACACATGAGGCATCTATGTTGGTCTATGTCTGTGCTTGGAGTCAAGATCCAAAGTCTTGCCAGCTAATGTCCTTTTTGATACTAAAAATAAATATATTATTAGATAAATCTACAGGACATCTTTTTTTAAGAACACTTCTTTTTTCTGCCTCATAGCTTTACAGAGCTACATTTTAAAGGATATATTATGATTTATGACTGTCCCTAATCTACTTTTGAACAAACAAAATTCAAGTTTATTTGATTATAGATAGGTATTGTTTTAACTATGAAGCATGCCCCATAAAATATTTCATGATTTACCAATCTCTGAGTATTAATCAATGTTGTCTTACCTACACTAACTCAACTTTTTAAAATTTGTACAATTCAGAAAGCTCAGTATGACCACCATAACAAAGTTTTCTTTCAACAGAAAACTTAAATGAAGTGACAAACTAAAAATTTTAATCTATTCCTACAACATGTCAGCATTGCTATACTTGTGTAAGCATTTATTTTCAAGATGGTGAATGGTGATACTGTGCAAGCTGAAATTACTTCAAATCCAACTACATATCAGACACTGCAACTACTCTGCTTTAAAACCTGTTGTTTTAGGTACCTACTTAAGAAATTACATTGCGCACAAAATTCGTTTATAGTGCAGGAACCGAAATTTTTCCAGGATGTAATGAATCCCATGTCTTTTTCCAGAACTCAAAGTTATATAGAGTTTACACTGTATTTTATAACATTAATATTGATTTACTAAACTAGTTATTTAAATAACTTTTTTAAATATAAATAGCACAACAAACATACCACTCGTATCCTGTGGCCCATAGCCTGGGCGGGGAGGTTGGACTTGAAGCGGGCACGCACGCTGCCGGAGTTACCGTGTGGCCGGGTCACCTTGCCCCAGATGGCGCGCAGCTTGGTCTTCTTGCCGCGGGGACCTCCGGGAATTGGGGTCCTCTTCTTGGCTCTGTACACATACACGCACTTTTTGCCGGCGTAGAATACAGCATCGTCGCGGTCCTTGGCACCTTCAATCTGAAATTTCAAACAAGTAAAATGTTAGAAACTGTGTCCATTTATTAGTGGTGCGTGTATGTGAAGAAATACCTCAGTGAAATGTTGACAACACAGTTGTTCAGGTTTCAAATGTCTAAGCATCATTGTAACTTTTATTTTTTGCTGTTAATAATAAAGTATGAAACAGTATAAATTAGTGTTTTGAATAAAGTAAATAAACTGAATTAATGATTAGGTTCAGCCTCTTTTTCCCTTCACTTTGGTGTGTATATTTTGTATTGTTTGTGTTTGTTGTAGCCCCTGTTCACTGTATGATAATTTTCTGATTTCTTCGATAATTGTGTAGATTTCCATTGGAATATTATCATTTCAAAACCACAAAATACAAAAAAAAAAACTTAATAGTTGATTAGTGACCATTTTAGTAAAACTTGTGTAAAGTTAAAATTGTGCTTGGGGTTTAATAAAACTTAAATAGGCCTTTTCACAAGAATCTTTAGGATATTACGATATCTGAAACAATTCTCTACTACCACTTCTATCTGTCACTATCATAATGATCATAACCTCAAAACAATAACAAAGTCAAACTTTTAGGTTATCATGCCAAATATCTGCATTTTACCGTTTTTACTAACCTTTAGGAGAGCGGTGTTCTCGTGTTGGTTGCGGAGACCGCGTTTGTATCCTGTGAACACCGCCTTGGCGTAGAGCCTGCCATGCCTGGGCTTGGAAGACACCTTACGGATTGCCTTCTGTGGTTCTGCGGGCGCAGCTGGGGCAGCCTTCGCCGCCTTCTCTTTAGGGGCCTTAGTTTTAGGCGCCTTCGCCTTAGGCGCAGTTGACGGAGCGTCAGCCATTCCTAAAATATTCACTTGTTAAAATTGGAGAGCACTGTTTAGGTTATACTGTCATCAGACTTGAACTTATCACAATTTATCTTGCCATATATCACAAATCCATTACTCAAATCTACGAAATACGATAAACACTGTTCTTAATATTTATAAAATGCTAATATTTCTATAAAAATATACAATTTTATATCATAAAGATTGAAAATTTTCATCACTAACCGGACGATCTTGATTCTAAAACGAAAAAGACAGTGTTGCCAAGATGTGAAGTAAAAAAATATTAATTGTTGCCATACTTTTATTTTCACAAAAATAAATATTGTAAATATTGGTTAATTATAAATTATAATTATTTAAATTAATATTTAAATAATAAATAAGCTGCCTACTGAACTACTACCTTATGAAAATAATAACTGGACTTCGCTCGATTTGTTGACGCCAAGTATCTCAATGCTAGGGGAGATGGTTAAAGATGTGCCCTCGAAACGAGGATATACGAGTTACGACCATTGGTGACTTTTTAGTGGTGAACGCGCAGACTTGTGTCTTGGCGGGGTTGAAAATCTGTTGCCGCTATAACAACAAAATATACTAAAAACAAAATAATAATAATATTTAAGGGGGCTGCCATACAACAAACGTGATTTTTTCGGCCTTTTTTGCTCTATATCAATAATGGCAACAGGTAGGCACTTGAAATTTACACAAATGCTCTAAATTTATGTGTACTTTAATAATTAATAATAATAATAATATTTAAATAAAATAAAAATTTAAGGGGGGCTCCCATACAAAAAACACAATTTTTGGCCTATTTTTGCTCTATAACGGTACGGAACCTTTCGTGCGCGAGTCCGACTCGCACTTGGCCGATTTTTTTTTCTTAAAGCGGCTGATTCTGTGTGTTAAACTGCTTAGACATGCAAATATAAAAAATTATCCAACGATCAAGGATATTTTTTGAAAATCTGGTGTCAAAAATTGCCATCACAGATCACTCATCACCATCAGATTCTGGTATTGGATAGGCCCGTAGACCTACCATATAATAATAATTCAGAGTCTCAACTCTCAACTCTCAATAGATTTTATTGATAGGTATCTTACATCAATAATTTCGTCACAGTGCACGGTGCAGTGTATGGTAGGTACGTACCTACACCATAAAGTTAATATACCTAGCGAAAAGGTATAATATCATTATGACCTACACGTCATATTTTTCACACAGGCACAGATGAAAACCAATTTTGGTTTCGTTTGACAGCTCGAGATTGTTGCTTTATTCCGCTAGTTTAACTTTATGGTCTGCCCTGTGAAAAAGATATCAGATCTTATATTATAGAGCCATGCTTCTGAATCTAGTTACCTCTTTCACCCCCACAAAGACGGCAGCGAAACGGCGCGGTGCGGCGAAGCCATAGTACATATTTTACTGATGTTCAGAATTTGATTAAGTTAAGATATTTGGTAGAGTTAGGCCGCGCCGTGTAGATTCAGAAGCTTGGCTCTAGATGAGATCTGATCTCTTTCATGTGGTCGTCTTGGCAACATTTTACATGAAATGATTTTGGTGTGATTCTAGTTTAGCTATACTGCCAGTCAGTGTTAGAAGTGTTAGAAGTTAAATATATCGCCAACAAACTGAAATGCAGTTTGGCGGTTTTTTAGGATAAGGACATAATATTGTAAAATACTGGAATAAATATTTAAAAAAAAAAAAAAAAAGTCTTCGATTACTTATTTTTATGAATGAAAGAGACATAAAACTATATTAAAATCGTGCCCTTATTTATAGGTTTGGTTAAAATAAATTGTGGACTTTTGAAAGCCAAATCTACAAGGTTAATATTATGTTAAAGCCGCCCATACACGGGACAATTATCGTAAAGATTCGTCGCTCGATGTTAAATAAGAATGACAAATTATCCGTGTGTGGCAATATCGCAAACAATTTTACGAACAAAAGAGCGATTGGACGATTTTCTTGTCAACGTTTCTTGACGATCGATCGTAATGACAAATTGTCTTGTATGGCGGGTTTAACTGGTGTCAAAAAAAACAAAAAAAAAACAAATGTCAATGTCATCGTAAGATTGACAGTGACAAATTGTCTATGGAGGCCTTCAAAATCATGATTTGGACCAATCAGAACAGACCACGAAAAAATAAGAAGGAAGATGGATTGTGGCTCCGTCAAATAATTAGTTTTTAGTGTAAATTGAAACCTTGTTGCTTTAAATTTTAAATAAGTGATATTAAAATAAATGTATCATAATGGAATACCTTACGAATATTAACTGGAACAAAGTCACGCCATGCCTTATGCTACTAGTATTAGAAGTATTATTAGAGTGTAAGTGGGTTTTGTTTTCGGTTTGCATTTTGAGACTGGAGGATTGTTTTTCTAAATAAATGCCTACAGTTTCAGAGTGCACTAGCCAAGCTGAAGTGAACAAGCACTTGGAGCTAGGGCGAGATTTCCTGGCGCGCGGGCAGCTGTCGGACGCGTTGACCCACTATCACGCTGCAGTGGGTAAGTGGACTCCTGCGTTGTGTGGTACATATGGTACACTTGCAGTTACTCTTGCATCTTGTTGACCTACAGGGCAGGCCCCCAGACCACTTATATTGCACTTCTCAAAGCCTGCCACTCGGAAAGCCTGCAGTCAGTAGAAATTAACACAATTTGAAGTAGGAACATAGATCTAAAAAGTTGTCCTTTACCGAAACAGAATAAGTTTATACAATATATTATGTGTGTTGGTTGATTTTGGTTCACACATAGGATTTTGTTAGTTTTTTTTTGTCTTCAATAACACAATACTTGACTATTTCAGAGGGTGACCCAAACAACTACCTCACATATTTTAAGAGAGGCACTGTGTACTACGCCCTTGGCAAAGCCAAATTTGCCCTACAAGACTTCACAAAGGTAGGTGTCGAAACTTATTACATGACTTGTCATTAGACCATTTACAATAATATACGACAATAATTCCATTCGTTTCAATAATAAATGTAAACAAAATATGTAGTGGTATGTGTGACTGTGTTATGCTACCAGCATGCAGTAAAGTTCATTTGAAAATAGTTTTAACTGAAAAAAAGGGGGAAATGAACAAGAAAAATCTATCTCCCACCAAACACTAAACTAAATGATTGCGTAACATATTAACATATTTTTGTTTGCAGGTGTTAGAATTAAAATCGGACTTCACAGCGGCCAGACTCCACAGAGCCAATGTGTACCTCAAGCTGGCACAGTATACAGAGGCTAAAGAAGATTATCTACAAGTTGTAAGTGTTCAAAAGTATAGCATTATTTTGAATTTAAAAAGCAATAAATCAAGGTCATCAATAAACATCAAGTGCGAAATATAATAATACAACAAACTTTAAAATGCTTTTTAACATTTTAAAATTTGTTGTATTATTATATTTCGCACTAATATAATATTGTAATAATTTATTGCAACATTATATTGTTATAATACTAATTGTAATAAATTGTAAAATGAATAATTACCTATTTAAAGACTGGGTTGCCCTGTCTTGCTAAATACCTACACCATATTATATTGCTTATCAGTACCAGATAAAACATACCTACTTGTTGTTTCTTCTAGATTGTATTAAAAACTTTTACATTCAATATGCTAGGTACTTATAAGTAAGCGATTAACAGTATGTTTATATTTAGTAACTTTGCTTGTGTATTTAATTAAAATATTTCAAATAACTATGTCAAGAAATAAATTACAGATTTACAATAATTCTTTGTACCTAGTCTATAATAATTATGTTATCTATTAACTTAAAATTTTTATTTTTTTTTACTTATTGGATCCAGAGATTTACATAAAAAGAGGGAAATAAAACTTTTCGATAACTTTCACACATACAGTATTATCTATAATATTGGCAGGGCCTGGAAATGCAACGTCACATCATGTCACATTAAATTTAATTTCAGACATACAGTGACCCGTACAATGAGGAGGCAGTGTCATGGTACCACCGTATTGACGAGTTAGCAGACGACCTGCGGCTGGCAGAGGCATATTACCGAGGGGGCGAATACCGCGCCGCCGCGGAGTTAGCTACGCGCCTGCTCGAGCTGTCACCCTGGTCAGCGCAGCTCAGACATCTGAGAGCGCAGTGCTATATTGCTACTGTAAGTTTTTTTTTTACAAAATATGTTGTAACTTGTAGGAGACACATGCAGACAACGTATATTTTGCCACCATATAATAGCTCAAATGCGAAACTCACATAGTCATTTTTAGAAAATTTGTTGTGTGCACCAAAGCTAAGGCATTCCGCATTAATTATTATTATCTGACATCTTAAGTGTATGGCATTTCAAGTTGCCTGGGCAAAGCCTGTTCAATGCAAACAAATATCTGTCCTCTTCGTACCTAGATAAAGTAACAAAAAAGCAAGGTTGTTACTGCAACTGTTTAAATAGTGACTTGACTAAAGGTCAGGTTGACCTTTACACAAGAACATTATAAAGTTATAGTCTTACACACAATTACAACCACAACCCAGTTTTCATAAATTATGTTCTTCACCCCATCTTCTATAATAATTTCATAATATCGACGCCCCCACCGAATAACCGGACAATCGAAAAAATGAAAATGTTCAGGAGAGCCAAAAAACCGATTTTTGTTAATAACTCCGTTAAAAAAAAAGCTTCAAAGACTTTTTATATCTTAAATGAAAGCTAATTTTTTTGCCCATCTTGCTATTTCAATAATATTTAATTGCCACCAAAGGTTTTTCTTTAATAAAGCAAAACGCAACTTATCGTTCTGGAGTAGGCCAAGCTCTGATCATCATTGTCTATTGCACGGTTATTCGGGTAATTTTGCGTTTCGGCTGTAATAAAATGCACATATAATATCTCATTGCAATGTTATTCGGGGAAATTGTTTAGGATAAAAATATTGGTAAACACCTATTACTTTACTTTTCGGTGATTAAAAAATATTGTACACTTTATAATTATAGTCATTGTGGTTTATTCCAATGATTTTCTACTATAGGTAAAATAAAAATAATATGTATTTTTGTTTAAATACATTCATTATTTGATGTCATAAATGACATTCTTGCAAACGAATCAGCTCTAGATTCGAAAAAATACACTCTGGAGACTGGCCCTATCATTTTAATAGTACTGATAATCATTGCAGTTAATTACAACGTTAGTCATAATTCATAACCCTCATCGCCACCTGAGTTGGTGTTACAATAATCAATATCATATTATGTTCTAATAAAATGAATGATAATGGCAGGAATTTGCTTTAGACAGTGTTCCGAGAGGATCGTAGGCCTTTTCTTATATGATGGTGGTTTAATCGTCGACTTCTATCTACATCGTAGTACAGTTCAATGTAATCAGGATCAAAACTATGTTAAAAACTTCTCAAGTTACAATACAATACACACACAATACTGTAGCAGCACATCTTATAGTAGCTAGCAATCGCATTCCTAATTAAATACTGAGTTGGAACCCGCTAGGACCTGCAGGCTGCAGGACCACTTCCATGAATAACGTTTGACTGTCTGACAACAGCTGTTTGCAGGCGTGAAGCTGTAACAAGTGCTGTCGTGACAATTTTAAGCACTTCTTAGGAGTATTTGCGAAAGAAGAAAATATCTAAATACGTTCTCGTTTATTTGTAACAAATCTCGCTGCTTATCGGTCACGTTTAGTTTATTTTGTACCAAGTATTGCCCATACATGCTTGTTTGTGAGAAAACCCGCATGCTCATTACAAAAATCGAAACAGATTATGATATTAATATTAGAAATGTACATAATTTAACGAATGTAAGGAAGAACTTTACCACTTGATGTCTTCCAAAATGATCGCTGGTCGTTCTTACGTCTATGACGACTTCAGACATTTAAAAAAAAGCTAGCCAGGGACAGTCAGACATTCTTATTTTTTTAATGAAGAAAGTCTCACTATTCCTGACTCTTGGGTCCCGTGTAAACCTCTGCGATTACTGATCTGATGCTGGTCTGAGACTGGAGGCTGGAGGTGAGTGGACTGAGATGATCACCGCGATATGATGGTCGTTCGACTCAGATTCTACAAGTTGTCCAAAATAAAACCTAACCAATATGCCTTTATGCCACAAAGGTGCACCGAATACGCCCTCTATAGGTTAGTGAACCACATCAGAAAGAAGAGAGAGAAGGAGAAAATTTATATTATGGTATCGCTGGACACAGGAGAGGCCTTCAACAATGCTTGGTGGCCAGCTGTAATGGTTCGGTTAGCTGAAGTTAGGTGTCTGGGGAACCTGAGCCGGGTAATCAGCGGCTACCTGAGTGGAAGGAGTATGAAAGTGGGATGTGCAGGAGTGGAAATGTGCAGTAGGCAGCAATGTATTTACCCGAATAACCGTGCAATATTCGTTTATCGTCAAATCGTTTTGACATATTTTTTCGCAATAGCCTATTGCCCAGTTTTTGGTGTAAAATACAATTTTAAGTATTGTTATGGAATAAACACATAATTTTTTATATCTTTGTAAATATCCATAGGAAAATTCTGAAAAAAATTCACATGATGTATTTTGACTTCTAGATGCCAAAAAACGCATAACAGCAAAAACCCCACAATAACACATTGTCCGGTTATTCGGTGGGGGCGTCGATATTATTATGGAAAAGAAGCAGTAGCAGTAGTTAAGGTTTTTTTAATAATCGGCCAAGTGCGAGTCAGACTCGCGCACGAAGGGTTCCGTACCGGTATAGAGCGAAAGTAGACAAGAAATTGTGTTTTTTGTATGGGAGCCCCTTTAAATATTTATTTTATTTTAATTTTGTTATTAATTTTTCTTAAAGTACAAAATATGTAATTAAGGATTTTGTGAAAATTTCAAGTTCTTAGCTGTTACCATTATTGATTTCAAGAAAAAAATAGCAAAAAAAATCGCGTTTGTTGTATGGGAGCCCCCCTTAAATATTTAATTAATTTTGTTTTTAGTATTTGTTGTAGTGGCAAGAGACACACACAATCTGTGAAAATTTCAGAAGTCTAAATAAAACTATAGCGGTTTTTGAGTTATAGCCTGGAGACACACAGACAGACGGACAGATATCGAAGTCTTAGTAATAGGGTCCCGTTGTTACCCTTTGGGTACGAAACCCTAAAAATCTTAACTACTGCTCCGACTTTATTAATGTGGTGCCAATAAGGTGATACAATATACCTTATTCTTCGGAATTCGCGCGCGATTTTGCTCTATATAACAGCAATATTTCATATGATATTCCAGGACGACCTGTTCTCGGCGGTGTCGGACATCAGGTCAGTCAACCGTCTGCAGCAGGACTCCACAGACGGCTACTTCCGACTGGCAGAGCTCCTCTACCAGCTGGGACACGTTAGCGACGCGCTCAAGGTGAGATACCACAGTGTCATGGAAGACCAGTGGTGTATAATATGCGTTTCCATCAGAGATGTGATGCGAGGAATGTGTTTTTAAGAACCAATAGAATCCTGAGCGAGGTCATTTTTTTTCAAAATGTATGAGTCATTCTCATATTTTATGAAATAAGGCAGATAAGAAAAATAACAAAATATAACATATTTTCAGGAAATCAGAGAATGTCTAAAATTAGATCCAGAACACAAGCAGTGCTTCCCGTTGTACAAGAAGCTGAAGAAAGTGGACAAGTTACTTCTAGACTGTGAGGAGAAGAGTGAGAACAGAGACTACCTGGGCTGCGTGGAGAGTGCTAATAAAGTGTTGAAAATCGAGGACGAAGTGACGTTAGTCGTGTATGAGGCTAGGAAATGGCTGTGCGTTTGTTATAATAAGGTAAGGTTGCTACTGCTTGTTGACTAATTATTATTATTATATTCCTTTGCTAAGGTAACATAATTAATAAATAATAATTTTTATAATATTATTATTATATATTATATTATTTATAATAATAATTAATAATAATTTAAATTTAGTGTATTTTCAAAACACTTTTTCAAATTTTACAAAGACGCTTTCCATGTTTTTACTGAACTTTTGGTATGAAGTTCCTTATCGCGCATAACGCGTTGCGAAAGGGGCCAGACGGAACGACATTTGACCTCGAGTTTCGACACTTTTTTGTACCTATGAAGTAGGGGCAGATGGCGTTGATAAGTATATTGAAATTTGAGTGCTACTTAGTATTCCTGTGCGTCATCCAGATGGCGTTTTTGAGAATACACAGTGACATCTACCGGACGTTTTATTAAATTTTATTACGAAATTCTACACAAGTATTGTTAGTATTCCTGGGCGTCAATAGATGGCGTTTATTTATAACTTCGTTCCATCTATCTGGGTGTCCATTCACCATTGACACCTCTCAAGTTTTTTACTTACAGGGTGTTTACACAAAATGTAATTTTCAGGAGGAGGAATATACGCAGGCGCTGGGCGAGTGCGGGCGCGCGCTGGAGCTGCGGCGCGAGGCGCGGATACTGTGCGAGCGCGCCGACGCGCTGCTGCACCTCGCCATGTATGATGACGGTCAGTACACACACACACACACACTAGCACGTACACGCAGGCGTATGCTCATACACGTGCATGCGCACGCACAAGGCGCACCTTACAATAGGCTACTTGACCTAATTTTTTCTTCATGCTAATCGCTTCTTAATCATTCATTTTCACAAAATAAATTAATATTTTAATATTTTACACAGTAGAAACCCATAAAAATGTTGATTGAAAAATATGCCTTTTAAATGGCGCCGAAAACACAGTCCGCCTTAGTGTGACATCATATTTTTTGTATTTTAGAGTCTCTATTACTGAAGATTTTTTTATGTGCTAAATGTACGAGTCTTAAAGTGCCCAAAAAATATAAAAGAATTAAATAAGAAATTAGAAATCATTTGTAATGTTGAAAACTTTTGGAGAAAAGTTTTGGCCATTTCATTTCCCGTCTACAATAAATGGAGATAATAATATATAAAACTGATGTTTTATTTGAATTATTCAAGAAAATATATTTTGCAAATCTTTCTAGGCTTATTCTTATTATTCATGTACAAATAAACTTACTTAAAACGAGCGCGATAAATAAAAGATTTTAAATTACGAATAAGATGACGTCACATCCAAATCGGAAGTACCGCAAAAGCGTTTTAGTCAGTACAAATCATATTTTCATAAAATCATATTTTCAAATCGTCTTTATTTATCAATCATAAGCTTTTATTTGATGATAAGGGTGAAATATGGTTTCCTAGGCCAAGTTCTACTAGAAATATGCATTTGTTCAATGAAATTGAATATAAGTCAAGTAGCCTATTATATATACATTACATACACACACGCACACACACACAAACACTTAACTGACTGTACCGCTAGTTCTTATGTGAGACGCGCACATAAGCAACGGTTTAGGTTTATTGTTACGTTTTCTCTTAAATAAAAATTATATATTCAAAAGTGTGTCTTTATCTTTCGGTTGTTGAATGTAAAAAACGTTGCCCATGCAACCAACGAAATACTGCGTAACGAAAGTGCGGACAACATCTACCTAATCTACTTAATCTCTAAATATATTGCAGTTATAGTAGATGTATAAGTCTATGACTCTATTTAAACATGTGACTTGTGTTGTACAGCGATCCACGCTTACAAGGAGGCTTTAGAGGTGGAGGAGGGCATGCAGCGGGCGAAGGAGGGCATCAGCAAGGCTCAGAAACTACAGAAGCAGGCGGAGAGCAGGGACTACTACCAGATACTGGGCGTTAAGAGGTCAGTGTCACGATATTGTTTACCTAAAGGCCCCTCTTCAAGATGGGCCAGCGTAGTGGGCCATCACGATGGGCCAGCGTGGGGAGGGCGTAGTGGCGTAGGATGGCCGATGGCGCCAGCGATGGCCGTGGAATGGCGGCGGTGTCGGTTTTTCGGCCGCACATCAAAGGATGATGGCCCAGCGATGGCGGTACGCCTCTACACGTTGGCGATACGACAGTCGTCGCTTGACCGCGGTCGAGTGAGGACGTCGTAATTCGTATTACAATTTACGAATTTTATTCAAATTGACGAGTACGCGGTCTTATAATGAATGATAATGAAGCTATAATTAGTTTTTGATGTTTGTTACTCTTTTACTCAAAACTACTGAACGGATTTTATTGAAACTTTACAATATTATATAACTCCTGACTTTTCAAAGATACAAGTTTAGACTTTGGGAGTTTCTGCGTTGTTTTAAGAACAGAAAGCATATTATGCTATTATTACATTCATCATTGTCATCATCATCACTACCATAAACCATTATTTTAATTTTAGTCTCGAAATAATTATTTGTAGAATTCAAAAGAAGGTTCATATTAGGAGGGAGGTGATACGAAGTTCACCGGGTCATCTGGTAAAGTCATAAATTATTAAAAATGCACGTTTTGCATTGCCGCAATGGCTAATGCTTACACGTCCATCTTGAACGACGCTTAGATCACAACTGAACACGGCCATCATGTAGAGGCGTTGCGACCATTGCATCACCATCGCATGCGCCATTCGATGGGCCAGCGCTGGCCACTGTTGTAGAGGGGCCATAATACCTCGATCGTGGGAATCGCAGACACAATATATTTTCAATTGTTATGCGAGCTGTCGCTTGGGAATTGATGTGTTAAATTGCATATTGCAGGTAACTTATAAAATTCACCAAAATTTTGACCCCTTAGGTAGACCTAGATTAAAAATAAAACTTAATGTAATGTTAATTAAATACTTACATAACAGAATTAACCTTAGAACGAATTCACGCGAGTGGGCCTTAGAGTCTTATAATGCTTATAGTAAATTAAAATATTTAAAAAGTTTGATCTTCAAGATGTTATTGGTAAAATCGTAAATTGCTAACCATCAATTTATCCATTCGGAACCGCATTGTTTTCGTAAAAAAATTTTTGAATAAATATTTTGAATAAAAGGTATAATATTTTTTACCGCTTGATATAAACAGTAGCTCTCTTACTAATAAGCTATATTATGATACTTTGTCGTTGACTGATAAGCTACAAAAAAACGCTACACTAACAAGAAATAAGCATTGTGCAGGTTTATTGTTTTTTTTATATAGTTTTTTATTTTTTAGTTTAGCTTTCTACTCTACTACTAGTTACTAAAAAGAAGTGTGGTGTTTAGGAGTGCGACGAAGCAGGAGATAGTGAAGGCGTACCGCAAGGCGGCGCAGAAGTGGCACCCCGACAACTACCAGGGAGATGAGAAGAAAATTGCTGAGAAGAAGTTCATTGACATCGCCGCCGCTAAGGAGGTAACACTAGTCGCTACCTTATTGTATCACCTGTGCCCGGACAGGGCCACTAAATTTATAACTAAGAGAGAGATAAATTAAAGATGATTTCAGAAATTACAAATATACAGGGTGTCACAAAAATAAGTGATAATACTTTGGGGTGTGTTCCTTGTAGAGAGTTCACTGTGAAAGTAGCAGCACTGAAAGACAAAATTTTTTTTCACTTTTGTATGGGGAAACTCGTGACGCTCGGGCCTTGCCCATACAAAAGTGAAAAAAAAAACGCATTTCAGCGCTGCTACTTTCACAGTGAACTCTCTACAAGGAACACGTACACACCCTAAAGTATTATCACTTAGTTGTTACAGACTGTAATATAATGATGATTGATGAGAAATATAACAAGAATTTCTAACAAATGTTATTTAAAATCTTGACCTACCCTATCCTAACCTATTTAGAAATAAATATTTTGATTTTGAATACTTTTCATTTACCAGGTGTTAACGGACCCGGAGAAGCGGGCGCAGTTCGACTCGGGCACGGACCCGCTGGACCCGGAGTCCGGCCGCGCCGACTTCCACTCCCCCTTCGCCCACTTCCATCACGGCAGCCCCTTCCAGTTCAAGTTCCACTTCAACTAGCCGCCAGCCGCCTGTCACCTGTCACCCCAGAGACACTTCCAGTGTTCGGTGAAAATCACATCAACATATCCAAGTTCTACTGTCGAGATACCAACGTTTGGTGACAACATTAACATTGTCCAATCGGCGGTCTTAGCCAACACGTTTTCTTTATTACTTCTTTATAAGATCGTCGATCTAAATGTATGGAATTGATATGACATGAGTCAAATGTCGACTTCATTCTGAATATTATAAAACTTACGTCAATTCCATACATTCTCAATCGGTGATTCTATAAAGAAACGATAAAGAAAACTTTGGGCTAAGCCCTGAAGTTCTACTATAGAGATATATCTCATATTGTCCAACCGTACCTTGTCGTCGAAAACGCATTTAAATTATTATTGGAGTTATTTCCATGCTAATGTAGTTGTCATACGAACCGCACAAACAATTGGCTGTGGCATTCATATTGTCTAAAAAGACTTGACCGTTACACAATATAAATAAAAAAAAGTAAATGAATTATGAATAATGAAAAACTTACATGTTATACAATAATTCTAAATAACTCAGAGATACTAAGATAATTTTGTCCCAGCCCCTGTCTTTAGTTCTTTACAAGTGATGTGATGTGTAAATTAGAATGACTGAGCTCGAGTGATCATGTAAATATTGTTTAGTTTATAACTTTTGCCACATGTAAATATTTTATTTGTCTTATTTTATAAATATTTTTTTAATTTACTATTTTGTAGTTGGTCTTAGTGTGTCAAGCTAAAAAAAATTCGAGACATATTAGAAATTAAAGCTTTTAACACATAAAATGTTAAAACAACATATTTAGATACCAAACAACATTGTCCTTTGGTATGATTTAATAATCCCACCCACTATATTCTATATGAAGTTATCGCTATTTATATTATTCAGTTTTTGTACCTCAACTATATTGCACAGAGTACAAAATATTATATTTATATCACTGCACTGTTACAAAGTTCTGGTTTTTTTCATATCATCATGTTATTTTTAGGGTAGGTGAACCCTTATAGATTCGTCATGTCTGTCTGTCTGTCTGTCCGTCCGTATGTCACAGCCACTTTTCTCCGAAACTATTAGAGCTATACTATTGAAACTTGGTAAGTAGATGTAGTCTGTGAACCGCATTAAGATTTTGATGATTAAAAATTTTAGGGTTTCCCATGTAGGTACAACTGAAACAAAAAAATATTTTTTTCATCTAACCTATGCGTGTGGGGTATCTATGGATAAGTCTCCAAAAATCATATTGAGGTTTCTCATATCATATTTTTCTAACCTGAAGTAGATTACTATAAAAACTACCAACGAAAATTGGTTTGAACGAGATCTAGCCAGTAGTTTTTTTTATACGTCATAAATGGTAAACCTTAATCTAAATTTCATTAAATCGACTGAAATATAAAAATAAATCGAAAACCTTTTAATTTCATAAAAATAAACCTTATTGCTGCTGCGGAACCCTTCATGGGCGAGTCCAACTCGCACTTGGCCGCTTTTTTGCAATAGTACCTATGTTCTTTTTCATAACTTCAATAAATTTAACACTGCTTTATTTAATGCATAATAATATGAGAAACTAGGTTTAGCTTATAAAACATTTCAGTTCTTTATTTGTTAATGTTTTGTGCTTGTTATTAATTTTTAATTCAACCTGAACACTTAAACCTACTTCCAAAAACAAGGCACTAAAATGAGTTGAAAAATGTTTGTATTAATGAGAATCTTATTATAATATTATCTTACTAGTCCATGTCTGCTATGAGTTCAACGGAACATGGATGACATGACGCTATGTCATGACATCATGATGATGCATGGCATGAATCTTGTTCATGTTCCGTTGTCAAGATCTCAACGGTTGAGACGGCCATTCAAATACATACTTTAATTTTTTTTTCTTAGGATGAAGCCTAGCGCACATATACGCACGCACATGTTTAAAAAATAACTATATTACGCTAGTGTGCTACCTCGTAACCTAACATAATTTCTGCAGAAAACAAATTACGGACCGAAATAACGTGACAACTCAAAAAATTACGCTCGTGTGGCTTCACCCTTATAATTTTAACCCATGGACGTATAAAAAAGTTTTTTTACGTCCATGTTTTAACCTGTCTCTCTGTCAAAGTAACCTTAAAAAAGGAGGAAAAATAAAGTAATAAATTAATGTAAACTAATTTAACCACAATAATTAGAATAACTGTATATGAGGGCAATTTAGAATAATTATTCGATACACCAATTTGAGACAGGGCCAGTTTTACTAGACTAGGCTAAGTATTTAAGAAAAATTGAAAATGTAATCCAAAATGAAACCGGAGTAATAAACCAAAGTGTCTTATTTTTTACCGTATTTGATTATTGTGACTAGCTTAAATGTTTGTTAAAACTTACATGCTGAATTTGCAGGTTAGGCAGTAAAAATGTACATTTTAAGCTAGTTTCTCTGTCGCCTGTCGGTACCAGCATTATATTGTGATACATTACCATACATAGTTGCTAAACAGAATAACTTATCAAAATGTCTACTGTAATTTGTATGTGTGAGTTTTTAATAATATACAGTAGTTACTTGGTTACTTGTGCCATAGGAAATATGGGTAAGTTTCCGAGCGATTCCGCTAGAGGCGCTGTTCTATGGCAAATACATAATCCCATTCCCAGCGTTCCATTTGATGTTAAAAACGATCAAAATGCTCAAAATAAAAGACATTTTGAGCGTTTTGATCGTTTTTAACATCAAATGGAACGCGGGGAATATTGTAAACGTGATATTATGGTCCGAACTCAGAACCACGTTACTACAGTCAAGACCGTTTATGGTGACATCGCTTAGAACAACATACCGGTGAAATTGACCAAAATCAAAGGTCCCAGCTGAATGCTATATGACCACCTGTCACTGGTTATTACAACTATCGGTTTCTACGACTAAATATGAGTAGTCCCTTCGATGTCGTTATAACAGATTTTGACCGTAGTTACAAAATTGTATACAAATATAAATTTTTGTGAATAGGCTCGTGGCTTTAGCTATACTTAGTGATAATTAAAAACTCACACTTGGGCCTCTGTTACGTGCACTATATCAGTTGAAAATGTCTTACCGCGTACGTCCATAGGGCTTGTTCAGTGCTTACCCCTACATTGGCATTATCAGGGGTTGAAAGTAGGGGTTGATACGGCACTGTTGATATTGCGGGATGTATATAGCCCACTGTTGATATTTATTGTACGATAAGTCAGTTGTGCTCGTCTCAACATGTACATAATATACTGTAATTATAAGGATTTACAACAGCGCATGTGTTTCATTATACCCTGAAGACTGAAGTGGAGTAATTAAGAGTCCCATAATATTATTTGGAAAATGATAATTTTAACATAAACTATGCTTATCTATGATAAAATATATGGACATAGTTTTCAAAAGAAAATTATGATAATAATAATCAAAATAATTTATTTACATAAATAATAAAATATTAAAACTTACAATCTAGTTTTAAGTAATAGAATGATACAATAATCACACTTTGTCTAGAACTTATCTTCATATTGTTTATTTACAGTTTTAGCTTACAAAATACAATGTCTCACGATAAGTTTGAAGTGAATCATCAGTGCGGTTTTAAAGTTGTGATAGAGATAATATACAATGCAACTCACACACTGCAACAGACTATAGACTATGGACACATTGTTACCGAACAATCCTCTCTTGTATAGTGTCCAACAGTAACTTCGCCCTTCTGTTGTCGTGTCGCAGCGCACGCGCCGTCTTCTCTATTTCGTTGCTCAACTTCTCTTGTTTTTCCTCCAACTGGCATATGTACCTGTGTATGATATTGAACTGTACTTGACTGTACTTGATGGAAATTCATGTTTTACAGCTATGTTTTACAGCAGGGTTTCTCAAACTCGACACCACGAACCCCTGTTAAAATTTCCAGGTGACAGCGAACCCCTAACTAATGAAATCCTCCTTCCCCCTCCTCCAGAAAATAGTAAAAGACACTGTTGAAGAAAATAATGTTTTTATTTGAATAATAGGTAACACAAAGTGGCATAAAGTCGATAAAAGTTATCTAACTCACTCATCAGTATATTGTAGCAAAGGGTAAAATGAAATTCACTGCTTTGCATGAGAGTTTGAAATACTCTACCTGTCTCGCTGCCCAAAAATCTATCAAAGACATTCTTTTGAAATCAGCTTGAAGAGTTTCACCTACGGACATTTCTAATAATGACTTCTGTTGCCACCATTACGTAAATCTTGTCGCGAACCCGCTGTCGTCGAATGGCGAACCCCTAGGGGTTCGCGTACCCCACTTTGAGAAACCCTGTTTTACAGTAATCAATAATAATATAATATTTTAAAGATGTACCTGTGTCTGATGCCGCAGTCCTGGCCTCTATACATGTAGCTGTGGACGGCGGACTCGTGGACCAGGGCCAGGCAGCGCCCGTCACCGCTAATAGTGACAGTCGCGTTGTCGGTCGTGTTGGACTGTATCGGCCTGGCAGAGCCCGACCAGATCCAGAGTAGGCCTGGGTTGAGGCCGCCCGTCCAGAAGTCGTCGCCTGAAAAAGGAGTTTTGTAGCCATCATCACAACAAAATACGAGTACCTACTTAGTGAGTAGTTTTGACTTCAGGCTTCAGCATACCGTAAAGAGCTCTTTGCATGAATTTTATTTATTTATTTATTTATTTATTTATTTATTTATTTATTTGTTTTGGAAAACCAACAGCTGATTGTAATTAAATAGAACCAATACTATATAAAAAGAAAGCCAATAACAGGTTTTCACTAATAGACAAATATGACATAGCAGCCTCACAGTACTAATAACTACACACAACATTAAAGCTACTGATACAACATTATAAATATATATCCTTATTCTAAATATATAATAAGTATAATATGTATCTTACGGTGACATAATATATTATACAATAATACATATTTTCTTTATTTGATTGATCGAAATATTATCTATGGTCTATACAACAAAGTACATGAAAAAAATTAAATATAATTTTTTGATATAGATCCTATCAGTCACTCACTAAAAAATCTCTTATTATAATCCGATCGAAGTTTAGTACTTTTGGTGGTATAGGGATCTAATTGAGAATACACCGGTTGTAAATTAGTGTAGCTGCCGGTTTATGACGTTAGAGCCTAACGCGGTACCATCTCTACAGTAAATTATTGTTGCAACAGCCTGGCTTGTACTGTGGGCACAGCAAATTACTGTACTGTTGGTAGAACTGTTTTGTACTGTCAAGAAATTGATTCATAGACAGATGTCAGGCCCACGTTAGGCGTCTCCCAGACAGACGCGGCCTGCGGTGGCGGTCAGTTAGATGACTTGGCCGCGTGGCCGCGTATGTCTGTGTCGTTCCTAGAACTCTCAAGTCATCCAACTGACCGCCACCGCGACCGCCACCGCAGGCCGCGTCTGTCTGGGAGACGCCTTATTCGGCCGGGGCCCGGGGGTTAGGTATGTCATGCCACGTCTCATGACTCATGAGTCATGACATAGATTGCGTAATTATTTTCTCTGGTAGTACAATTTCTTTAAATTTTTTTGTGCTTTAGTGTGTGTGCACTGATGCAGGTATCGATCTAAATTCTACCTTTAAGTTTCTTATCGCTGAGCAGCGCAGTGATCACCGCCCTGGCGTCCTCTCGTCTGGGCAGCTCGAGCAGCGACGCTGCGCGGCGGCGGCAGGCGCGGCTCGCGTCCTTCCAGTCCACCGCCTCGCGCGACCAGTAGTAGCAGCCGCCGCTCACGCGGGTGAAGTCGGTTGCGCATGATGGCTCTGTTAATGTTTCAAGATGGGCTTTAAAAAAGATGCGACGTAAGTGGATGCGACATAAATATATTGTTACGAACACACAAAGCACAAAGAATCTAGCGTCAACCAGTGGAGCCACTCAAAGAACAAAGACAACATGAAACCCCCTACTTAATACTAGATGGCGTTAGATGAACTACTGGGGATCGGATATATTATACGTGTATGTAACGCGAACTTTCCACAATCATACATGATACAACCCGGTCGATCACGTTCATCAAAGTTGAAAAGTAGAAACATCTCTTTGCGACGACCTCGCTTATGAATCACTAAAACATGGAACAGATTTTATCAACCTAAGTATTTAGACGTATCTGCAACTAATTTCCTCTGTTTACTCTCTCTCTCACCTGGCTTGGTCTCTCCTCCCAGCAGCAGCTGCACCGCCTCCTCGATCTTCCTCAGCCTCTTCTCGGTGAGGTCTGCGCGGTAGACGAGCTTCTCTATAGCGGTGAGCAGGTACAGGTCCGTCTCCGACACGCGCTTGGGCGGGTCGTCCACGCGGTCCACCGCATACTGTGGGGGTGGAGGTGCCGGCTGTAATGAGGAAAGGCATTCTTTACAAAAACGTAAACAGACCAATAGGAAAAGCTTATAGTTGCAACGAAAACACACTCGTTTTGGCATTTTTTCAAATAGGAACTACCTTTCAACTTTAGGCAGGTAGGATCCCTTCCGCGGATTGAATGGTAGGATGTCTTTCAAGGACGTTTGTTAGTTCATACAAGATCTATGCCTTCACTCGTCAATTAATACAATATCTTTGCCAAATAGTTGGCCAAGATGATGGTTCCCTCTTATGTTAGTCAATGGAACCTCAGATGACTGATACTCACATAGCTCGGTTTGAACTTATCATACGGCTTCGGCGGGCGGTTGACGATCTTGCCGGGTCCTGCACCGTCCCACTCGCTGTACCCCTGTGGCGTGTGGGGCTTGTAGCTGGCCTTGAGCGCCGGCGGGGCGGCGGGCGCGGGAGGTGCAGGCGGCGGCGGGGGAGGGGGCGTCAGGGGCGTGTCGATGCGCTCCGTCACGTAGTAGCCCTTGGCTGGAGCGAGGACCATGATGCGGCCTTGAATAAGAAGATTAGATTACTTGCAGACTGGAACATGAGCTTACATACGGCTAAGCAGTGTGATCTTCTGTCCAAACAAAGCACAAAGGTTGCTGGCCACATCATTTGACAACAGTTTCTAAGTCGAGTAGGTATTAATTTTTTGACGTGGGAGAGCCATGCTTCGGCACGAATGGGCCGGCTCGACCGGAGAAATACCACGTCCTCACATAAAACCGGCGTGAAACAGCGCTTGCGCTGTGTTTCGCCGAGTGAGTGAGTTTACCGGAGGCCCAATCCCCTACCCTATTCCCTTCCCTACCCACCCCTATTCCCTTCCCATCCCTACCCTCCCCTACTACCCTATTCCCTCTTAAAAGGCCGGCAACGCACCTGCAGCTCTTCTGATGCTGCGAGTGTCCATGAGCGACGGAAGTTGCTTTCCATCAGGTGACCCGTTTGCTCGTTTGTCCCCTTATTTCATAAAAAAAAAAATCGTAAGTCTTACCAGTTCTCTCAGAATGTGGTGAGGTAGCCCAATCCTCGAGCGCCTGGCTCCATGGCCCCACGCACACGTCTGCAGTGTCGGTGGAGTTGTCGGAGCTCACGCCGACGAGTAGCATCGCTGCGACCACTAGCTGCAACATCTGCAACGCCAATTCATTAAAGTGCTTAAACATTTGGGTCAATTAGATTAGTAGCGCAGAAAGTAACGCAGTTTGCTCTGAAAACCCGTACTGAGAACAATAGCTAATGAAGCGTATGAAAATAAGATGAAAACCATAAGAATATTAAATATGAATGAAACACTAATAATTAATTAAAACATGACATCCCCTTGTCCGGTCTTTCCCTAATCTTGTTAGGGTTCCGTAGCCAAAATGGCAAAAAAGGAACCCTTATAGATTCGTCATGTCTGTCTGTCTGTCTGTCTGTCCGTCCGTCCGTATGTCACAGCCACTTTTCTCCGAAACTATTAGAGCTATACTATTGAAACTTGGTAAGCAAATGTAGTCTGTAAACCGCATTAAGATTTTGATGCAAAAATGGAAAAAATATTAAAAATTTTAGGGGTCCCCATAGGTACAACTGAAACAAAAAATTTTTTTTTTCATCTAACCTATGCGTGTGGGGTATCTATGGATAGGTCTCCAAAAATCATATTGAGGTTTCTCATATAATTTTTTTCTAACCTGAATAGTTTGCGAGAGAGACTCTTCCAAAGTGGAAAAATGTGTGTCCCCCCCCCTCTAATTTCTAAAGTAGAGGCATGATAATTCTAAAAAAAATATATGATGTAGATTACTATAAAAACTACCAACGAAAATTGGTTTGAACGAGATCTAGCCAGTAGTTTTTTTTATACGTCATAAATAGTAAAGTACAACCGAAACAAAAAAATTTTTTTTTCATCTAACCTATGCGTGTGGGATATTTATGGATAGGTCTCCAAAAATCATATTGAGGTTTCTCATATCATTTTTTTCTAGCCTGAATAGTTTGCGAGAGAGACTCTTCCAAAGTGGAAAAATGTGTGTCCCCCCCCCTCTAATTTCTAAAGTAGAGGCATGATAATTCTAAAAAAATATATTATGTAGATTACTATAAAAACTACCAACGAAAATTGGTTTGAACGAGATCTAGCCAGTAGTTTTTTTTATACGTCATAAATAGTAAACCTTAATCTAAATTTCATTAAATCGACTGAAATATAAAAATAAATAAAAATATTTTAATTTCATAAAAATAAACCTTATTGCTGCTGCGGAACCCTCCATGGGCGAGTCCAACTCGCACTTGGCCGCTTTTTTTTATTTCTATTGCGAGTGCGCAAGAGCTAAAGTGGGCCTTGGCCCTTGTTTTATTTGTGCCCAGTTTTTGGTTACGTACTTACACGTTCCATAATATAATATTTTATTTTATAGTCCTTGCATAACATAAAAAATAAATCGCAGGAGAAAACTGACTATGTAAATGTGTTTATTATAGCAATAACGAGTTGAATCACTTTCTCCGCGAAGTTGACTTAGCTTTGTCCACATTTATTACATTGTATCTACTCTGAGCCAGCAAAAAAGAAAACAACAAATATTAGATAATCATGGTAATTGCCAATATACGAACAATATGATGATTGAACACTAATGAAACACAATTTTCGTGCACTTTTTCCACTATATTTAAGAAATTATAACAATTTTAACAAATTACACGACCGGTTTCGAATTAAATCATCATCAGGTGCATATCAGGTGTAAGTTTAACGTCGGTAGTTTTAAATAATTTGTTTGTTGAAAATTGTGTTTCATTAGTGTTCAATATGAATTTCCACCAAGAACCAACAGTACAATCAGTTACAAATATGATGATTATTTTGATCTTTAAGAGAGATCGAGAACACTCTGGATCAGGTTACCTAATAAAGGAAAAAACTAAAAAGTATACCTAAATCTGTTCATGCCTTTTATAGCAGTAGTATTATATATTCTGTGCCTTTAGACAGCGGAGCCAATGTTATTCACCGCTCTATTAGTTCAGGGGCTAAAAATAATATTAAAGCGTAGAGCTGTCATTTCGATGGAGCTTTGTAATCCCACCAGTATATAGTGTATAACCAACGTTAGGGACGTTAAACTAAGCTAAAATCTCTAGGACGAAAAATTCTGTTCCCGAAAGACATGTCAAGCTTGTTTACTAACTATACACCAAATCCTCTTTATTTGCTGACTGTACCACCAGTATACATCTTATCAAGAACGTTGAAATAATAGCTATTATTTTCAACGTCTTTGCATCTTAGTATGTAACAAGACCGGATCTAGGTCACGTTACAGCTCCGCTACAATGTAGATTTCTCCCCATTTAGATTAGTGTTACCTAGGCGTTACCATACTCGGTCGTCGGTGGTTACAATGGGCTATAAACACTGAACCCGGAGGCGCGGAGGTCACGGTTGCGTTATCAGTTACGTAACGGAGAAAGTGGAGTAGCCCCCCGCAACCCGCAACCTGCAAGTTGTAACCCGCACGCGACCGGCAACCCGCGGGGAAACCCAAACAAACAGTTGCTACACCGGGAGTTGGTGTTGCAACGCTGATGACTCAAACATTCACGGACATTTTAGGTAGCGTTACATAATATCAGATCCGTCCGAACGACTTGCCCAAGGACTTACATGATATTAGGTTTACCAGTGGCATATTAAGGAGTCTATGCAGGTATCAAAACTGTTTGTGTGCTGGGCATGGCATTCGTGTAAAAATATTTTTACGAATAGGTGTTCGCAGGCTCTACATTCAATTAATAATGAACGGCAGAAGCTACGTTAAAATATGGGAATAATGGCACTCACAACACACACATTTATATATTATTAGTTACTTAGATTTTTTTGTTAAGAGGCTGAAGCCTTCAGCATTGTTGCAGGTCCATCTTTCTATTTATTCTCCTTGACTTTGTAAAGACACTTTTTTGTATTACTTAATATCTAAAATGCTACCTAGGTCCTAGAAGAATATTTTAATGTTAAATTAAAATGGGATTATCACGTTTACCTTACCACATATCCAGTCCTCAACCATGATAGATAGCCAGTGCCCAGTTTGAATATTTACAAATACTTAATTCTATTTTGATTGCCGTTATGACGTCAAATGCTACAAAAATAACAAATTTTAAGGAGGGTGTGCCTTTGTCCTAAATGAAGCAGATACCTGATACACTATCGCAAATCGTAAAGTTTAATTATTGTTAAGGGTTTTAAAAACAAATAAACTCACGTTGTATAGTGAAAGTCGGTACACTGTCACACACTCGCGGCCGCGGCTTACCGTGTTGTGATGTTGTGCCTGTACCACCACTACCACTACCATCTCGGCGAAAGTCGGGGTTATTCCAACATGTCTATAACATATCCGTGATCACTTATCAGCATGTTACATTGTAGAGGATGTCAATAATTTATATTATTGTGAGTATTGTTTGTTAACTAATTTTAGCCGAAAAAACGTGGAAGTGAGGTCGCTCTTTAATCATTATTAAGTAACCAGATGATGCCCGCAACTCAGTTGCGCCAAAGCTCGTTTATCGCGCGTGAACCGTACACTTTTCCGGGATAAAAAGTAACCTATGTGATATGTCCTTTCCCGGGACTCAAAGTATCTCAATACCAAGTTTCAGCGAAATCGGTTTTAGCGGTTTGGGCGTGAAGAGATAACAGACAGGCAGACACACTTTCGCATTTATAATATTAAGTATGGATTTAAATTAAAAACTTACTTGAATAATATGTCCTAACAATCTATATAAAAAAATACGCTGATGTAAATGTACCTAAATTTTAAAATAAAATAAGGAATGTATAAGCCAGGCACGACTATTTTCCGTAAAGTAAGTTTATTCGTGGCGCTATCATATAAAAAATTATTCGTGCCCGTATTGTTCTTAAGCACAAACAATAATATAATGAGATGGACTCTGGACGCTAAATTGAAGCAATATTTTTTAAATCAAATAAAAAACATAATAGTCAACAAAGGTTTAATAACATCAATATCTATTGGTATTCACATATTACTCACTGGAAGATATAATATAGTACAATATAAACAATATTAATTAACTTAATAGTAATTGCAAAGATTGTTGCAGTTAAATCAACTTACTAATAATTAAGTTAGGTCCGAAAAACCGCTTTCACACTCAGACTACTGAATTATAATTAATGTTGGCTGATTCGCTCTCAGCGTCGTAAGAATTAAGATTTAGATTTCAGAAGAAGGTTGTCTTTAATTATTATTATTAATGTTGGTTTGTAGTTGGTTTGTAATACGCTCTTGTATTACACTTAAGTCAAGGTTTTTAATCAAATTTTTAAAAAATTAGTCAATTTTGCATGCCCATAGAGGCCTATGTGCTGAACCTAACATCAAATATTGTGAGACCTATTATTGTAACACACATACGCAAAAATAAATGAATTTGAATTTGAATTTGAAATTTGAAGGTTTGTCTACACTCAAGAGACATTAAACAGCCTCTCAAGGAATAGTTCGTCAGCGCAGATAATAGAATATATTACGTTCGCACTCAGTTGTTATGCCACACATAAGTACAGCTCTTATTAGGAACAATTTATTGATCAAAACATCATCCCAAGAATAATCTTGAACAAAATCTTAGCGGTATGAGCGGTTCACACCACGGGCCGTGTCAATATGAAAAAAAACACAGGAAAGCTTACGCATAACAAAGCCAAATAAATGCTTTTCTTTTATGTAAATTAGTAAGTATATTATTTGTTACAAGATTTTCTGTCTTATAAATTTTCTCTTATTAATTATAAACAATTATAAAAATTTGCATTTTAGTATTAACCTTAACCTTAGGTAATATAATTAATTTAATAGTTAATTTATTAATACTAACTTTAATACATACTATAATATTCATATTATTATTTTTTATATTTACAATTTCGTCTAAGTAGTTCATTTTATGAAATCCTTAAAATCTTATATGCATGCAATCAGTAAAATTTTTGATAATTCAAAAGCTATGGGAAAAAAATTATTATTATATCTAAGTAATGGTGTGTAATCAGCCTTACGACGTTTTTACTTAAATTCTTTACATAGCTTACATTAAGTACTTTTTGTTTTAAGAACTTCTAGGAAAGCTTAGACAATAGACAGGCTTGTAGATACATTATATTATGGACTCTGTACTGTGGAAATGGTCCCAACGCTCTAATATCTTAAAGCTTTACCAACAAGGTTGTAGCTTTTGAATCACTGAACATATTCAGATAAAGGTATCTACTCATCTTTGGAATCTTTTAAAGTCTTTTTTCACACATTAGTCCTTTATATACACAGGATCCACCGAATTGGTCGAGGCTATAGGTTTCATCTCTGCATTTACGAGCATTTCTCATAAATCCATATCCATAAGTTACAACTCGTAATTGAAGAAGTTTTTTTCCATTTTGCATGGCATCGAAAAAGCGCCTCTAGCGGAAATAATGGGAACTAATTCGATGCTATACAAATTGCTGACGAGTAGTGGCAAACTCGCACCAACACTGCGATAGCCACAGTTCACAGTTAGAAGTATACGGTGAGGTTCATGTGGTCGCCCACAGCGGTGTTGGTGGCCTCCGTCACCTCGCGCGCGTCTCGCGGCACGCCTGCTCCCGTCTCGTCCTGGAATAACGCAAAATCAATGAGCACACCCTTAGTTTAGGTAACCAAATAAACGAAATTCCAACAGCTGAGCGTTTGTGCTTCTGTCTGTCTGTCTGTTTACCTGAGTCCTGGTATGAGTGTCGCATTTTTACAAGTTTATTCTACCAATGGATTTCACTCGTAAGAGCGATATATACTACTGGATTAAATTGCTGAACTTAACCCAGGAGGAAACATTAATATGCTGCTGTATGCTGTACCAGCTGCTCAGTTTCTCTGTGTATACGGAAGTATATTATTTATTACAGTTATCGGTACTAATTTAGATCAGCTTCTCTTCACTTCCTCGTTGAATTCTAATGTAGTTGCACAGTGTCGATCACGTGACCTACAACTGCAGCTGCTACAGTACACTGACCGTGGAGGGCGCGTCGTCCCAGCTCAGCTTCTTGACCCGCGCGGGGATGGTCGCGCTCGGCCACGCCACGCCACTGCGCCCCGCCACGCCGCCGCCGCTCACGTGGTCGCTCAGCGCCGCTACAGGTGCTGCAGGTGCCACGCGCGACTTGCCGTTCGAACGGGGCTTGTTGGCTGATGAAGAAATTATGTAAGTATAATGCCAACCCTCAATAGATGGTGGGTTAAAAAGGAGTTAAAAATTTGAGCCTTTAATTTCTAAAAATGAAAAGATACAGGAATGAAACCCTCGGTGATAGCATGTTATTCAAGCATTAAGAATTTCACTGAAGATAAAGTGAGAAGCGCTATTGATTGTTGCAATGGTAATGGCATGATGATGCAAACAAATAACGGCTGCTTTTCTTTTCAGTCTTCTCTTCAAGACATCCTGGGAGGATGCCAACTTAGTGCCTAGTTCTAGTCACCTGTGGTGGGTGGTTCCCGGTCGAGGCTGGAACACGAAGCGGCGAGGATGCTGCTGGCGCCAGCGGACACGGACAGCAGCGAGCCCGCCTTCTCCCCGCCCTCTGATGCTGGCGCGGGAGACTTTAGCGGCGCCTGACGACGACGCCTGTAGACAGATATAGGATATAGCAGCAGATTATTGGTTTGGTTTATCCATATTTTTGATAAACACAATCTAATCCTGAGCTTTGTTATTGCCTATTGATAGCCGCAGCGCTATATTATCCAGGATCAGTCCTTTATTTATGTAAACGGTTTGGTCTCTAGCACTTGTAGTTAGAAGAGAAACTTACAGTCTACACAGGTAAGCCAGCAACCCCAGTAGCGCCACAGCCAGCAACGCCAACGCCGCGCTGAACCCGCCGAGCACCGCGCTCCCTGCCCGCGCGGTCACCGCCCCCGCCTCCGTTCCGCCCCGCACTCGCACCACAACTGGCACCGAAGACTGGAACAGAGAGGAGTCGGTAGCAATATTCCTTGGATAATATACAATCCCTGATGGCGACTGACGATTAAATTCTTGATATTTCAGAAATCTGGGTACCCAAAATTGCGAAGTTACCCAAGGTCAGAAAATATTCAACATGCTGACTGCACATACTTGTCTGGGTGGTGAGCCGGAGTCCACAGCTGTGGCGACGAGATGCAGCGCCGTGGCGTTGACCGCCGCCGCCATTTCCCCGCGCAAGTACAGGGTACCGTCCTCGTCCGCGTAGAAATATCTACGAATCGGAAGATAGACACATAGGTAAACACTTTATTGTTTACACAGGAAGCTGGAGTCTGGACGGTGCTTACAAATCAACGATTTGAAATTAAAGCGCCTGGCTTTTGTGATTAGCAATTAAGTCATATGAAATACACCTATAAACTATTACGGCTTCTATTTGTGACAGGAGATAACAGCTTAAGTTTCCCTACCAATCTCCTCTGTTATAAAATGGCCAATTTGCATGGCAAACTTCAAGTTCCGATATTAGAATGCTCACTTTGAATCTGGCCCAGACAGCTGTATCGTCAGTCGGTCGCCGCTGTCCCCGTCGTGCACCTGAAGCCGGCCCACGCGCTTGTCCCCCGCCTCTCGTCCATCCCCCCCATCCTCCCCGTCCCCCAGCGTGACGCCGAACTCGTAGTGCGCGTGTCGGAAGCGCGGCTCCCACTCGTTCACGTCACCCACCGTAATGTTGATGGCCGCTGTGTCGTTCTGAAATGAAACCCATATTATGTTAAGGATGCGACGAACCTTGGACCAAGAGCAGAGTATACACAAAACATGATTTTTATATTATGGTGAACGTCTGTTATGCCACTTAAAGAGTTGGTAAACTATACTGTCGGTCTTCAGACATCAGACATCCACTGGTAATTTACGTTGATTTTCTTTGAATAGTTTGATTGCGTAATCTTAACAACCACGCCCCGATATAAGCGTGACCCTCCTTTACGCATGTTATCACTCACCCCTTGTCCGTCAGTGACCATGACCTGGTACTGATAGTTGGCTCGCGCCTCGTAGTCTAGCGGGTGGCGCAGTAGCACTTCCCCTGCGCTGTTGATGGCGAACTTCTCCAGGAAACTACGCTCCGACACGTAGAACTGCAGAGGTTTCTAGAATAGTGTAAAATAAAGTAAAAGTGTGATCATAAATTACAAAAATTACAGGACAAGGAAAGAAGACATGAAAATACACTCAAAAAGCAGCTTCAATAACATTAATTGAAAGTAGGACCCTCGAAGTAAACACCAGCATTCACCAACCAGCAGCAGCTGCACCTTCGACGTTTCCAACAAAGTTCTCAGCATTTATAGTCAGGCTATTGCTACTGGTACTTAAGACGCCAAAGTTTGGAACAGAAAATGTGATGTTCGACGTTAACATTTAGTTGATGATGCTTGATGTGAAGGCTTGACTTAAGCCTGATCTCAAGCCTTACCTCAGCCTGGCTGGTCTGCAGGCTGGTGAGTACTGCGCCAGGCTTGGTGTCTTCAGGCACGAGCGCGGAGTACGCCCGTCGCATGAAGTGCACGCCGGCTGGGGGAGGGGCAGGGGGAGGCCCCACCCCCCGCGCGGGACGCACCGTCAGCGTCGCTAGTGCGTACCGGTCAGCGTTGTCCACTTGTGTCGCCTAGAATGGTTCACGTTTATGCATGGAATACGAAACTAGTACTAGTAGACATAATATTATCATGAGGCACTAACCAAGGGGAATTGCAAAATCTACTTTTAATGGTGACGAAATTTAGTTTGATCATGACTCTTGAGACTTAAAATATGTTACATAAAGCTATTATCTTCAAAACTTTTAAACTAAACAAAGCTACTGCCGGCTCATAAACAAACTTTATGACTGAGCTGGTTTTAAGCCTGTAGCTAAAGTTGCTACTACAGTCCAATCAGCATCTAAGTAAACTGACCTTAATAACAACAGTGACCGGCAGCGTCTGCGCCAGCAGTCGTCGTGTGACGGCCGCGCGGCCGGTGTCCCTGTCCATGCGGAGTAGGGGTTCGCTCTCCCCCGTCACCTCCCCGCTCGCCCCCTCCACCCGCGCCTCGTAGTACAGGGGAGCATTGATGCCCAGGTCCTGGTCAACTGCTGATATTGGCCCAGGCGAGGTCTCGAGTATTGTGCCCTGTCGAACGTACGAACACCTTAAAGAGCTGTATCTTATGGTTGTAAGAAGATTATTGTTTGTGAAAAAACTTGATACAGGGGGTTCCTGACACTATGAAGCATTTAAAATACAGTTTTGGAAGCACATTTTAATGTAAGAAGAACTTCACTATATCGGCATATCTCCATGAGATCTCGAGAGTGTACTGTGAGCGTAGCAAGTTAAAACTTGCCGTAGATATCAAGAGAACTCATTAATAATCACCTCGACAGCATCAAGTGGTAGCACCGCGGTATAATGATCGTGCGAGAAGCGCGGGTTCTGGTCGTCGGCGTCCATGATGTCGACCCGCAGCGTGGTGAGGTTCTCCCGGGGGGGCGCACCGCCGTCTGCCGCCCGCAGCGTCACCGTGAAGTTACGGACCTTCTCGAAGTCCAGCGGCTTCCGCACCACGATCGTGCTGTCCAGCTCGCTCGAGAAACCAACGAGATCCTGGAATAAGGAATGTTAAGGTAGAGTTAAAAATACGACCATCCGTCACCAACACTACATTGCATTGGTAAACCGTTGTGGTTACTTAAAGAACCTTTATTGTGAGTGCCAATCAGTCATCTCATGTTAAATCATAATGATTCTTTTGCAAGTTTAAAATGTTGTTCTCCTTGAAGAATAAGTAAAGGATCCCACTTATTCCTTAGCTATTTAATATTGGAAAACCAACAGCTTACAATTTTACTTAAATAGTTATAGTGGAGGTAAAACAAGAAGCCAATAATAGGTTTTCACTATTAACAAGTAAGAAATAACAAACAAACATGATTTTTACCACAGCAAAAAAATAACATTTAAAGAAGTTATAAGACTAATCTTACAAAGTACATTGATGCTTAAGAAAATATAACAGTTACAAGTCAATAGAAAATGTTAATCGAAAAAGTTAAGGTTGAGTTTATCTCTTGCATTTACATAGCTAGTCCTAGTTATTTGCAGATTTGCGATGTACTACTCATGAATCATGAAGCAGAACATAGCGGATTTATGTATTTGTTGAAAGATAGATACAGATAGAGACACTACCTTTGACTTGACTGTTTACGTAACCCAACCGAATCTGTGGTGTGAATCAATTTCTTTGACAGTACATACTTAGAGCTTGTCTAATTTGAAATGACGCGCCCTACCACTTCTAGAATATACTGTGTAATACGAGGAAGGGGCGCGTCATTTTAAGTTAGACAAGCTCTACTTGGGATCAACTTACAGAGTACGGTCCAGGCAGCACGCTGTACCGCACGGTGGCATGCGGGCCGGGCTGGTCGGGGTCGGTAGCGGGCGCGCTGAGCACGCGCGTGTCCACTGCCGCCAGCTCCGACACGCGCGCGCGGTACGGTGCCCCCGACCACGCCGGCGCGTTGTCGTTCACGTCCCACACGCGCACTGACACCGGGATCACGAAGCTCTGGAACATTAGCATTGAACTTATAGAGATAGATCACAGGAATAAAACTTATGGAAGTACGCTAATAAGTATATGGTATCCATCCATCTAAAATTGGGTGGCGGTACTATTTTATGATGACATGTTATTACAGCCATCGACACGTGTTCATGCAATATTGTATTTCACTGCTCTACTATCTAGAGCCATGAGACATTGCCATTAATCTCTCAAGGCACCATACAAACGTTGACGAATAGAGATGGACGAGAGTACCTACTGCGTGTAACATACAGCCACAGAGCAGGTGTCAATACCTCCTCCCACACATTTCACATTACGTTGTATAATGTGTTCAAGATCAACCCCTTCTGGATATTTTTACAAAGAGTCATCTCTCACCGGGTCAGTAGTATGCCGTCTATCGCATCGCACGTTGACGTAGACGCTGGCGGGTCCGGCGCGCTCCTCGCGGTCGAGCGCGCGCCGCAGCGTGATGTTCTTGGAGCCGGGCGCGATGTCCACCGCCGCGCCGCGCTCCTGCACCCGCAGCGTGATGTCCCCATCCTCGCCCGGGGAACCGTTCACGCTCAGAGTGCCTGGAATATTAGAATTTCTCATTGAACCAACACTCAAATCTTCTTCCTCTTACCTTCAACATCATCATTATCTGATTTTGGTAAGATTGATGATAAACGAGAGTCACTGTACAATATAATATTATTATCCAGCATCCATGCTTGCTAGTTGCTAAAATAAGTTCTCACTAATAATAAAAAATAGTACTGACCAATAACACTGCCGACGGGAGTGTCCTCGCTGACGAAGAAGCTCTCGACGGCGCCGCCATTCATCAGGTAGCAGCGGCTGTCCTGGATCGCTGGGACATAAGAAAAAAATATTTACAGTCGAACGTAAAACCTCTTTTTGGAAGTCGGTTAAAAACAATAATTATATTGACTAAGTTAGTAAATGTCTGATTTATTAACTTAGTCAATGTAATTTATTTCCTAACTTTTCGTATTGATTCCCAATAGGCAATAAGTAAATATTTTTAGCAAGAATAGTTTTAAATTATTTTATTAAAACTACGCTACTAAGTAATAAGCGTCTACAAGTGCAATGCTACAAAATTAACTTAGACATAATTTCACTGACATAATATCTACTAGTCTAGTAAACAAGCTACGTCTGATTATCAGGAATATAAATATAAATAATAATAAGACTGGTCGACAAATCGAATGACCTCAGGGCTGGTGCTTACCTCGGCCAGCGTATTAGTTTGGCCATACAACGAGGTAATGCTGCCAGTGTAATATTATGGCACTTTGCCCGCAGCCTCCGACCTAGACTTAATCTTTTACTTATACTGTATGCATATTAGTGTTTATTTATAGAACAGTTTAGCTTTGTATTTTTATAACAAATCTTTTAGAATTTTATGAAAGTGAAAATATAATTAAAAAAAAATCTACATAATAATAAATAATAATAATATGACAAACTAGAACTTTTGTCAAGCAATACCCATTGATGTTCTACTTAGTCTACATAACGCTGAGTGCGCATGATGGGTAGTTTTCTGCCCCACATCGTACTACGGATCATCATTTCATTATTGAATGAATGACAATTGTTCGACACAGATACATAACATGATCGATAACCATTAACCTTATTCAGAAGGGGGATAATGTTGTTGAGTGTAATCTCTTTGTTATTGTCACAATAATACACAGATATTTTGGCTACGATAATAATACATATTAATATTATGTAAGTCGGTTTTTCGTCATTTTTGCAGTGAGTCATCAGTGATTACCATATTGGAAATGGCTTAAACATTATAATTGGTGAATGTAAGCTTCACTGGACATTACTGAGGTTAAGTATCGTTTCCTAAATAAGTCTCCATCTGATTGTAATTTGATTAGTAATATAGGTAGATATGTTACTATAGCATAATATTGTGACAGCGAAATATCCAAAACAATTAGGTAACAATTAATTACATGCTCTATAAAGAAATGTGCAATTAATACGGACTATGAAATTGAACATGAAAATGAATTACAAAATGTAGAGCAGAACTGATGAAAAAAAATTGAGCTCTAAATGTTGGTGTCACGGTTCAAATTGATTTGCACGGGGAAAGGGAAGTGGACCCTTTGATTTTACACCTGCGTCACATTTATGTTTTCTGGGATTAAGTTGTTACAAAAAGGTTTGGTTTCTTCGTATTAAGTCATAACCACCATAACGGTGTTATAATAAAGGTATGCTGTTGATTTTGAACTGCTTTTAAAATACGCTATTTTGCTATATTTTGTTGCTTAAGGGCCTGTTTCACCACTTCCTGATAAGGTGCCGAATAGGCTATTCACAACTTTTTTGACAGGTTCTCCATACTTCATCTGTCAAGTTATGTGGTGGACAGCCTATTCGGCACTTATCAGGAAGTGGTGAAACAGGCCCTAAGTGTTCTAGCTTTATTAAAGACTTAAACCTTGTTTGGACTTTATTATAATATTTAATATATCAAATTAGTTTTCCTGTTGTTTAATTTCCGCTTTTTAGGGCAAGAAAATCCCAAAAAACTTAATTGTAATTCGTTAAGTCATCATCATAATAATTTAAGTAAACAAAAACATACAGAGTCAATGCTTTTTCACTTGAATGATAAAACTTTTAACATTTTGCCTTGAAAATGTTCAGCTCTACTAGAATTATATTTGAAGTAGAGCGGCGAAGCGGGCGGCGGGTTTGAGGGGTGAACAAACAAATTTTCCCTTTCGCACTTGGCACTTGGAGTTAAATGAAATTCTTTTCAGTGTTTTAAATGTTACTTTCATGTTGACTTTAATGTGTGAATGTAAATTATGAATATTTCAACGTGTCAACGTGGCTCTACTTTTTTCATCTCGCGAAAAATGTTCTTCTAAAGTAAAGCTCAGCAATAATTAGTTTAATGTTTTGCTAACTTAATTACAAAATGAAAACTGGCTATTGTTTATTAATTAAATGCAATAGAATACCTTTCTCTTTATTTACTTTATGTCTACAGAACCCAAAATGCTTGTACATTATAATGTGCGGTTTTGACCTCTCTCGAACATTATGATGTTTGAACTTTGAACTGTATTTAAGTACTATAATAATGTTTTTTACGTCAAGTGTATATCACGAACACTGGTGTCTGGTACCTAACCGGAACTGTAACATAATACTCTATTACGGCGCACTTTCATCACTTTCTCGAAATTCGTGAGCCGCGCCGGATCATCTTCAAAATTCACACGATCGTTATAATGCTTGAGAGCTGTAATTTCGTTGATTTAGGTATTAGATGACGCTTACAACTCTACTGTTCCGCTAAAATTCGTTTATCACGCGGGAACCGTATCCGGGATAATAACTATCCTATAAATTATGTCCTTCCCGAGACTCACACACAAAATTTCAACAAAATCGGTTCAGTGGCTTGGGCGTGATGAGGTAACAGACATACAGACACACTTGCGCATATATAATATTAGTATGGGAGTACGGACTCTTATATTGCGCAAGAATCATTGAAGTTTTCCTTAGGCTTAAGTTCGCCTAAGGCTGTATAAAATTAATGTGATATAAAATAATAATAATAATAATAATAATAATAATAATAATAATAATAATAATAATAATAATAATAATATCTATGGACGCTTCACACCACGTCAATCTGGCCCCGTGGTAAGTACCTGAAGGACTTGTGTTACGGGTACCACACAACGGAAATATATTTAATACTTTTATACTATACATATATTTAAGATTTTTATTATATGATAAATATATTTAATACACATCCATGACCCAGGAACTTTGAAAACTTTTTGTTCCGTCGGCGGGACTCGAACCCGCGACCCCCGGCTTAAGCTACCAACGTGCTATCCACTGAGCCACAGAGGTGAATTGTGAAAGTACGATATGAAATCGTATGCAAGTGGATTAAGCAACACGTGTAGTAGATGTGCTTTAATACTGCTTTATTCGCTAAGTTCGCTGTCGTACAATTTTAAGTTTTAACACCGCTAACTCTACTTCACTAACTACTCTGAACTATTGCACTATAGAATACTTGACTACTAGATAGTTACGATAGCGAAGTTAGATATTAATAATATACGGGATTTGACTCGTAACTATGCTGTCGAAACTAGCGTATGCTATACAAATTACGACTAATAAAAGGCAAGACGGCACTGAGCGTGAAGCTGCAGCGGTGCGACACTTCACATTCCATAGAATTGACGTTTTGCGTCGCGTAGCTCCACTGCGGCGTAGTGTCGCTTAGTGCGGTCTTACCTTTACACTGCTGATCTACATCAATAATACAATATATTCTACTACACAAGCCCACTTTGTCTTACCCCGGGAGCGGAGGGCGAGGGCCAACACGGGCAGCGCCGGCTCGCCTAGTTTACAAACATACGTTAGAACATGAAATACTTGCTTCGAGACATGTAATATTATATTTTGTTCTATTAAAAGCATGTATTTCAAGACTTCAAGAATGATTTACATTATAGATCCTTACATTGTAACATTAATTATTCTTGAGTGTAATATTCATTATGCCAGTGGAAAAATGGTACAGCGGGCAAGCCTGTAGTTTCTTTTTGATGGAGGTATTTCATCAGGTGTCGTTAGAGGTTGAATTTTCTCCTTGCATTGTGCTTAGCGCTTATGACTAGAATAGGATCCTGTATCTTGTAACTCTCAAGTTTACATTTTCAATATTTTCCTTGTCGGAAAACATCAGTTATAATACCCATAGTTTAATGATTCATACATAATATTCAGAATACATTTAAATACAATTAACAAAACAGAATTGTGTGGGTCAGGTATAACAGGTGCGTCGGTCTCTAAGCGTAGGGCAGCGATGGTAGAGCGATAAATCTGGAACCCTCATTTCCTACATTTAATATTCACCGCGAACGACGCTGTGCCCTGTGGAGGGTTAATATAATATTTTGAAAACACACTATACGTACTATAGTGTTGTACGTCGCTTTAAGTCTACAAAGATAATGAAAATGATCTCCAACAAAACGGCGGGTTTGTTTCCACAATTTGGAAATAGAACCCAATATAAATCATGATAAATTTGTACTTACATATTCAACATATTCGTTTATATTTGCTTTGGATTTTAAAAATTAAATTCTTTGTGATATAAAATATCAATAGTCATTTATCGTTTAGGGCAATGTAATTGGTAAGTATCCTTCTTCGAACTTTTTGTTTTTGAGGTTATTGTGTGTGGGGGCGCACACCAAGCACACTTCCTGTACACCCTACACAGCCCGTTGTTGGTTTACCTCAAAGTTACTATAAGTATGACTCTTATGTTGTTGGTATAAGGTTCTGTCAGATGTAAAATAACTGTGAATCGGCCGCGGTCACACAGCCACATCCTTGTACGCCGTTATTACTTTACAATACCTACTGCATTACTATCGTCGTCATACTATTCTGAGTTTAATTTGATCTGAGCGTATACAAAAATTTTATCAACGTATAAAATATTTTTATAGCAATATCTATAAATTATAATATTTAAATTTTAACAATGAGTATAGCTACACAACAGTACAAATAAGTTTTAAGGCCGTCACAGACCTAGCTATAATATATATTAATATATTTATAGCTAGGCATATTAATATATATTTTCTATACAATTTTCGCGTGACCACACACTCAGCTATAATATATATTTCTGGTCTCAGTGTGTTTAGCACAGTATATTAATATATATTATAGCTAAGTCTGTGACGGCCTTTAAAGGACTTTCTAAAGCGGGCAGCAAATTTTTCTTTTAGACTCCAAACTTTGTTAATTGCAAATTCTGACTTCTTGCGAAGTAGGCCACTGTTACGGAAAACTTAGTCGGCTCGACGAATGAAGCGGCGCAAACAGCCAACTTAAAGTTAACGATAGCCATTACGATAGCCTATTTTATTTAAAAGACAATACAAAATTAACGAAAAGCTTTAATCCCCCTAACAACCTACATTTGAAATTACCTTTGCTACTCAGGCTGTTATTAGAAATCTACTAACACCCTTATTTAGCGGTTGGGCCATATTACACGTATCAATATTATCATGATTCTAGTATCACGCGAATCACAAGTACTACTGCGATACTGCGATTCGGCCTATTACACCATCAATAATATCACGGAATCGTGATAATATTGATGCGTGTAATATGCCTCGTTTAATGGTTTGCTACAATAGAAACCTTCTTTTAGGCCTCGCCGTTATCGGGTAAAAATTAATAACGTAGGTACATTATCAGGTTACGCAAGAATTTGCATAATTATTACGTAAGGGGCAATTACACGGCATCGATTTGCAGCAATAATTCACATTAACCTGCCCAGCATCCTCAGTCACGTAACGGTGATAATGAGCGCGATATTGATGATGATCCGGTCAATACGGATGTCGTAAACTTGTTAGCAGGAAAATGAGATGTAGATGTCGTAGTTTATGAGATTGTAAACAAGGGCAATATGAATTCCTACAATGAGAGGTAAGTTATACTAGTGTGTAGCTTTTTAGGGTTCCGTACCCAAAGGGTAAAAACGGAACCCTATTCATGAGACTTCGATGTCTGTCTGTCCGTCTGTCTGTTCGTCTGTCCGTCTGTCTGTCTCCAGGCCGTATCTCAAGAACCGCTATAGCTAGAGTTCTGAAATTTTCACAGATTGTGTATTTCCGGTGCCGCTATAACAACAAATACTAAAATAAAAATAAAATTAATATTTAAGGGGGCCTCCCATACAACAAACGTGATTTTTTTGGCCTTTTTTGCTCATAATCAATAATGATAAGAGGTAGACACTTGAAACTTTCACAAAAGCCTTAAATATAATTGTACTTTAATAAATAATAATAATATTTGAATAAAATAAAAAATTAAGGGGGGCTCCCATACAAAAAACACAACTTTTTGGCCTATTTTTGCTCTATAACGGTACGGAACCCTTCGTGCACGAGTCCGACTCGCACTTGGCCGTTTTTTTAACCCTCTACTAGAACAATACAATGCTTAAAGGTGTAGTAAAAGTTTAACAAGTCTATGGTTGCGTTCGTTTGAACCAGGTTTAAACTTCTTTAAAACTGATGTGCTTTAAAGTCTTCTTCACTATCACCTCGCTCACTACTTACCAAAGGTTTGATAAAAAATTAAATAATCCTACTACCTAACACAATCCGTTGTTCATTTATACTTATTAACAAAATAGAAGATAAATTTTCCGCTGAATTTCTGTAAAGATTAAGTTCTATTTCTAGCTTTTTAAGTTAAGATTTCAAGTAACATTGGTTAGAGTCAACAGTTAGAACGTTTAAGAATACTGAATAATATTATGTATCTACTTTGCGTCCACATTTAATTAATGTTATTCAATTTAAATATCGGTTAAGTGGCAGGTGCTAAGTGTTCGTCTGCCGTGAAGGCCCATCCGATACATTGTCTTGTATCTGATATAACTCCGTACTCTATCAGACAGACAATGGTCTCTGAGCTATCCGTGAGAAGCTACCGACTGTACTTATATTGTTCTCAATGAGTCATTAACAAGCTGTCAGTAGTTTAACAGCAGTTTATAGTGTAGGTTACGTGGTTAATAAGTCAATTTGTATGTTTATCCATACTAATTTGAGAAAGTGTGTCTCTATTAACTACTGACGCTAATTTTTTATTTATTTATTTATTTAAATCAGGCTACGTAGGCCCATACAATATATTATACCTTAATATCTAATTTAACGGCGACGTGACGCGCGCTTCATTCCGGAGTCTCCCCCGGAACCTTCGGTAACCCACATCAGTCGGCCAGAATTCCTCCGCTTCAAAGGTCGACAGAAGATGCGGCGGTACTCTCACCACAAAGGAACTGAAGTTGACCTTGTGGCGAGACTGCAGACGTGCTAAACCGTTGAATCGATTTTGATGATTCTAGTATAGAGAGATCTAGTATACATAATACATTGAGTCCCGGTATAGAACGTGGGACAGTTTAAGTACATGTCGTAAGTGTGGAAAAAATGTAAATTGTAAAGTATTAAAAAAAATGTAATGGTATAACAGCGCTACTTTGATACAGAAGGAGTAATAAATTTGGAAAATAGTTAACTGTATAGTATTTAGCGGAAACCAATATTACAGAATTTGTTTTGTGAAAAGTGTCTTAAAGTTGCAAGGCAATTTTGCTACCGGAGCTAAATTCTATAAAATATATTATATTCAGGAAATAATTGGTACAAATAAAGACAGTTTTCGATACTCGATCAATTCTCTCGTTCGTTTCATAGACTCTACCTATTCGGCGTAGAATTCCAGGTTTGTATTATTTTCTTTTTTTTAAGTTAATTCCTTCTAAGTTGACCTTATTGCAAGGCTAAAGTTAGCTAAATGTCATTGACCGTACATTGTTTTCGCTATGTAATTAAGTTTATCCGGCAAGAGATATTTCGAGAATGCACGGTGAATTATATCGTAAGTACTTAGAGGAAGCGGAAAGGATCTTCAGTCGGTCAGGGCTGTTTAGAAGACCATGATGACGTCACCAGATCATAATATACCTACCTCTATACGTCATGTACCAAAGATCTGTGACTACTCCACGACTACATCACCAAACAAAATTTGATAATGGTCTTGATAGGATTCTACAGGTTCTCGTCAAAAAGGCCATAATATAACATATTGTTACCGAAATGCAAACATATTCTATAAGGGCCTGTTTCACCACTTCCTGATAAGTGCCGAAATCGAATAGGCTATCCACCACTTAACTTGACAGATGAAGAATGGAGAATCTGTCAAAAAAGTTGTGAAGAAGATTGATGAAGAAGTTGTGAGTTGTGTTTATCTGCGGGCCTAAAATGGTCGCTTTGTGGAATTATGAGATGAATCATAATATGATTCATTTTTCTAAAATCGCAAAATGCAACTCTGCTTGCAATTCATTTCTGTACTTTTGTACTGATTTGACATTTGTCAGTTTGACAGTTTTGATAATTCATTTGCTGAATTGATTGAGGAATTGCTTAAAATGTGACCATTTTAGCCCTGCAGAAAGTGGTGAAACAGGCCCTTACACTCTTTTTCTTTTTCTTTTTAACTTCAAACATTTTCAATGCTAATTTTTTTCTTAAATTAGAATTTGCTATTCAACTATACTTCGGGAAAAATTGAACTATGCTTTTAAACACTGTCGAGTGTCGAGCACTTAATAGTAATTTTATGGCTTTTTTATGAAAAACTAAAAATTCGAATTAAAACAACCTAAACCTATCTATTAATTTTTAATAGTCGTATACCGGATGGGTGCAAATCGAATATGATAGACCGTACGGTGTTAAACCAGGGGCGTATTTACACCGGGAAGATGGGCCTGTGGCCGGGGGCACCGGTCGTCCGGTTGCGCCTGCGCAACGCCGTCACCCGGGATAGAGCCTATTACATTTACATAAACAGAACAATTATAACAATCAGTCGAAAGCCGTATTCGGTCTGTCGGTCTGTCGGTCGGTTGCCTCACGCGGACGTTACGCACTCGTTTTTGGCACTGCGATGGTATTATTATCTTGGTCTTTGTACACCTTTAAGTGTTGGTTGTAGAAATATACAAACAATCCTGAAAGGTAATATTATAGCCGCAGATTTCTACAATCGTGTGAATGAAATATTAAAGGAAACGTCTAGAAGGGAAGGAAACCTAGCCCTTATATAAATGTCGGCTCAGTCTTAGCACCAACTTTTACTTAAACTTTACACATAATGGCTTAAAAAGTTAAAATAGATGTAATCTAAAATTAAATTATAGAATACTTTAATCTAGGTGCAAATTATATGAGACAAAACACTTTCTATTCGTAAATGCGAGTAGCACATAGCTGTGACGCATACGTACACACATCACATACTTGTGTGTGTGATTGTGTAACTAGTGCCATATTGCACAATACTGAAACAATGCATAATAATATTTTTTGTTGACTGCAACCAATTTAGCTCGGCGCAGGTCGTTGTGATCGACTCTATTGTTTCACCTGAGGGTTCCGTACCAAAACATTGTAATAAAATTATAAGTTTGATCAATTAATTCCATTCTACCCATTCTATTATTGATGCGAAAGTGTGTCTGCCTGTCTGTCCACCTGGTACCTCTTCACGCCCAAACCGCGGAACCGATTTTGCTGAAATTTGGTATGGAGTCCCAGAATCCATAGAATACTTTTAATTCCAGAAAAATGTACGGTCCCCGCAAGATAGTAGAATTTTAGCGGATTTGAGTTGCAGACGTCATCTTCAAGTTAAAGGCAAGTAATTATTTATCTCAATACAATCTCTTTGATGATAAAATCCTTTGTTTGACTCTTTCTGGGACTTTCATCAATTCATTAATGTTTCTTATAATTTCGCTAGCAAATTAAAAGTAACCCTGGCTTACAATCCGCACGTGTAGATAGCCATGTAAACGCCCAGTCATATTTCAACCTGTATGGCACTGGGCGGTAGTGACCCCTTTGTTTGGAGTGAACGGCCGACGGGGGGGTGTCGGGGGGCGCCGGGGGGTGTTTGCCGGGGGGTCAGTTACATTGACCTGTCGTGATTACTAATTGCCTCGACCGGCTTTTATAAATCTTAGGCTTTTTGTAGATAAATGCATTGTGCTGTCGGATTAGGCTAGGAACATAATAGGAAATGTTTTTGTTGTGATGTATGTCTTTAAGGCCTTTGAATAGGATCTGCAAAGTTATCTATTGAGGATCTTTCCGTTTGGTAGAGCACGAATTCGAAGGCGCTAATAGTCATTATTGTTATAAGTTGAGTGTGCCAAATATTTCAATGGAACACACTTTTCACGGAAAATTATGCTACTTTGCTCTATCGGCTCCGTTCTAATTTAAAAACAAAGGTAACGGACGACTTACGGGCTACGGTAGATCATACACGTCCGTTTTTTGCGGGCGCGTAGCGTGCAGGCTGCAGCGTGACACCGCGTGATACGACCTCACGTCACATGTTTTTGTGTCACGCTCTACACTATTTTTATAGTGCTTCATAGTTTGTAAGATTTCCGTTTATGTTAGAATTTTATTACAGCGATTTTCTATTTAACACCTGACCTATATCACGACGAAATGTTGCAGGCAAATAATACAGAAACGATAAACCACATCTTAATGTTACCCACAATATAGCATCCGTCTTGTTCTTACAATTTTCTCTATGTACAACTTTCGTTTGTTAATTAAAATTACGGCGGTCAGTGCACGGATATATTATATAATGTGATAATATATTATTATGTCATTTAATGGACAAGTATAAGATATATTAATAATAGTTAATTAGATGCTTTTGATTATTTAGATACTTACTACATATTAAGTATTATTATACAACAGAAAGCCTATAATATACTTGATACCATAATATCGCCATAACGAGAATCATGAATATCAATTTTATTAAAATAAAGTTTAACTATAAAGTATAAACGATTGGACTTTTGCAACTTGGCAGAATTTATTTACATCAAGTGCCCTAAGACTGAATGAAGATCTACTTTAGGCTTTAGTGATAAGCCAGTGAAGGCACAAAATTCCGTTGCGGTGTCGTAACGCAAAAACAAGCCAATTGTACGGGCCCTTGTGGTATATTTAAGCTAAACAAAAGGACACTTACCCTGGCTATTTGCCGAGGCGGCGGTCAGCAGCAGCGCCGCCAGCCCGAGCAGCGCGGCCATGCTGCTACCGCTCCCCCAACATCACACCGACGACCCTCGCACAGGTACCCTCAATCACAGTGCCCCTGTAACGCTGGATCTGACCCTGAAACGTTGATAGTATTCTTAGATCTTATATAACTTGTTACCCTACAGATGCATTCCATAATTTTGACTTAAATGTAATAAATTTTGGGTTTATCTACGAATTACAAAATTCGATTTAACGCATCTCTATAGCACTTTCGCAGTTAATGTCAAATTTCATACATTTAGATGCCTTCGCTGTCAAAACTATCGAGTGAGCTGTGAGAGTACACATTTTTTCCTTAAAATCCTTAAGGTTCAGTTATCGAGTAACACAGTGTTTTTTACCGTTAAACACAAAGAAGTCTAGCACAACATCTTCTCCATCTTGTGTCTACGTATGTTGTAGAAATTATTTAGATTTTAGAGTTACTGGCAATAAAGCCTACAGACTAGGTAGCAAGTGATTGTAAAGTGTAACGTGATACTGAGATGTGTACACGCGGGCTCGGATTGCACATTTCACCAGATCGGTATCAGGTAACATATTATTATTGTTGTATGTTAATGTAATTTACTATGTAGAAATATAATACAATATGAAGTCTATACTCTATATGTTAGTATACCAATGTAGAGAACGGTTCATTTAAAAAATTAAACACCTATGTCAAATTAAACATTTTTAGTAGACAGCTCCAACTCTACTTTTCACTTTTATCTAAATTGCAGTAAAAAAGAAATGTTTATCCATAATTGTTTTATTTAGACGTAATTATCTCAGGCGGTTTTCGATTTGTTATCACAGTCTTAGCGGAACTGACCAACCTTTCCATAATTTAACATTTAATGTAATACAATAGCGAATTATTCTGTTACCGAATCTCTCGTAAGCTTTGTTTAGAAAGCGTAGTAATATCTGAGCGGGGCTGTTTTCGCTTTCTGTCATTTGCATGCGGCTTTGTTTGAAGTAGCTGATGCGGCGCCCGCGTCACCACGGCTGCTCACTGCTGCTCAGATGGTGGGTGATAAGACATCTATATCTTAACGCGTGAGCACCCGAGTCCTAATCTCACGAGAAAGTGATCATTTCACGGAACACAAAGTTACGACTGCTCCTATTTTGATCCAGCGTGTGTTGAAATAGTGTGATTCAAGTGTGCAAGGTTATGTAAAGACTCATTTAAATACTTTGATGTCATCTCATAGGCTTTTATAATATACGAGATTTTGCCCGCGGCTTCGCTCGCGTTAAGAAGTATTATTATATACAAACTTTCATCCCCTATTTGAATCCCTTGGGGTGAGAATTTATCAAAATCGACCTTTCTTAGCGGATGCCTACGTCATAACACCTACCTGCATGCCCAATTTCAGCCCGATCCGTCAGTCAGTCATATCAGTCAGTCACCTTTGAGTTTTATATATAATAATTATAGATTTAGAGATTGCTATTTAGTCGGAAGGCGCGAATGCGTAATTATTATTGTAGAGCAGCCACGACTAACCAGTAGCGTACAAAGAAGTAATTTCAAAACAAAGACTATCCCATACATTATGTATGTGATTTCCAAGCCTTTCAGGTTCATTGTCAAGTGACATATAAATCGCTAGAAAGACATAATAATATGACAAGTGTATGGTAATCACTAATCAGTAATCACATATATATTTTGTTTTCGAGAATTATTATTGAACCTAATGATTTCTGGTAAATTGACAGGCTCTTGCAGTAACCAGCAGTGTCCAGTTAATAAATATACCGAGACAAACGGTACACTCACCGCTCGCTGCGATGTGCTAACGTTTACATAACGTGTGATTTACTGTTAGAGATCATCATCATTATCAGCTATTGCAAAGCTACAGATAAACACTGATGCATATTATATCTTTCATGACACCAACTTTAGACTTCCCTTGGGACTTGGGAGACTTAAGAACTAATTTGTGAACACTTGGTTCTTTGGAAGGCTTGTCGAATACTGTAGACTGCAGCCTAAGATGTATTTGAATATGCTTGCCTGTTGCCAGGATTGAAAAATCTAGAAATAAGGTTCTGGGTCTGTATAAATAAGCCGGTTTCATACTTACGCTCAAAACTATTTAATCTTAGCTGACACCCTCTAACCTTCGTAGGATGGTCTTTATTATCAGTTTCATATTATCAGGAACGTGTAGCAACTCAAGTTTTGACGACATTTAAAAAACAGCTCCTCAGGTCTGTGTTTGACAGTACAGTTGATACGCCGTACATAAGCATTCAAGAATGTTCTTGAATCTTAGCGGTAAGGTCGATTTATGGATATGAGTCCTAGACTGGGGTCTATTTAAAATCCTTCCGTCCGTCTTGCTACTTGCTAGGACCGCTACGGGACGTCGTCGGTTCCGAGCGACTGCCGCGCGCGGCGGAGCGGGGAAGGCGGTCAGCTGGTGCCTCTCGCTCACATTCATAGTTGGTTTTGTAGTTGTTGGCGATGATGATGAGTGTACAAGCTGTAAGATTGATTTTTTTTATATTTGTACTATGAAATCTACGTGCGAAGACATGACTTCAAACGTATAGAAGTCTAGCTTGTTCGTTCTACTTCTTGGATCCTCAAGACAAATAGGTATACTGGGGACAGATTATCACTACTAAATGCTTAGTTTGTTAGTAAGCCTACTTAATAATATGTGTTCTGTGTGCAAGGTGCAACGACAATGATAAGATCATAATTGCATGTAGAGTACCTGAAGTACTATCGCCCTTGTAACGACGTTAGAATTTAGATAGAGTAACTACAAATCTCCCAGATTATTATTATAAACACAATCTGAAAATAATACAATTACATCGAACTAACGACGACTACCTTCGCCTGGTATTAGAAATAGAGGGGGCGTAGTTAGAGACAACAGGCAACAGGGGCATAGCCGTGACCCCCCCGCTTCCTGGTGCCCACTGGAGCGTGCGCGACAGGTCCGAGGATGCCCCCGTCATACTGTCCGGAGGCTATTTCACTTCAATATTAATCCTTATGTCGTCGTCATAAAGAACATGCCAGAGGTACAGTAATTCCGGATAGACTGTACAAATTGTAGCTGCTAGTTCTGAGACTTCTTAGCCATTGTTAGTCAAAACAAAAAACATAATTTAGCTGTCGTTTTGAAGGTCCCAGATTCATCTGGGTCCAATTACTCTGGTATTGTTAGCAGCCGGTAGCGCTAGTAATAATTGTTGTCACCTGAGCTGTTCACCTTATGTTTGTATACTTTGTAACATGTAAGTTTGTGAGGGTTGGCCCACTGGTTTTGGTTATTAATTTTTCAAAATATGGCATGAATATCGTGAGATTATTATTCATAATATTAAATCCAATATTGATAGTTTAAGGGCATGTATCACTCAAAATGTTTTTGTATGGGCCACCGCGCGACTGTCGCGCGGTGGCCCATACAAAAACACGCGAATTCTCTAGATATCTTGTCACTGGCATCAGTAAATAAATGCTACAATTTCCATTTTTGCGAATACGGATAGATAATCATTTTATCTAATTAAAGCTATAAAAAATAGGTCGCTTAGTTCAGTATTCTTAGCACAGCATTGAAAAAAGATTTTAAAAAGAGGTAACTTTGGCTTTGTTTTCTATCGAGTGAAGTTCTTCTGTTTGTGTCAATTAATGCGAAGCCGAATACGTTATATCCTCAAGTAAAGGTCGTAATTTTTTCAAAATTTTTAGATGATAATGTAAGGAATGAAACAGGATCAAAAAACTTGTCCACGCGCTATTTCACTGTTACCTGCCCTTAACCCAGACAGGTGCAAACGGACCATAATGTAAACATAAACAAAATGACTCATAATAAATTAAGTCATTAAAAGTTTACGTTCAGCTGGTCAGTATTAATTAAATATTTTAGGTACATATTTTAATATTATTTTAAGTTGTAGCTATACTTTTTACATCAATGGATGTTGTAGAGATTGTAGAGTTCTTGTTACTTAGGTTCTAGAGTATAGGTCAAGTTGAAACCTTCTACATCACAATAATCAGGGTTTCTCAAACTTTCGGCTCCACGAACCCCTAACTAATGAACCTCCCCCCCCTCCCCCCTCCCCAGAAAATAATAAAAGACTGTTGAAGAAAATAAGGTTTTTATTTGAATAAAAGATAACACAAAAAGTGCCAAAAGAAATGTCTTTCTAATATTAATATTGTGATGGGTGTGCTTGTTAGGTTAGGAGTAAGTTTGGACAAAAAAAAATCTTAATAATTCTGATTTGGCATCAAGTCGATAAATCTAACTCACACATCAGTATATTTTGGCAAATGGTAAAATGAAATTCACTGCTTTGCATGAGAGTTCGAAATACTCTGCCTGTCTAGCTGCCCAAAAATCTATCAAAGACATCCTTTTGAAATCAGCTTGAAGAGTTTCACCTACGGACATTTCTAATAATGACTCCTGTTGCCACCATTACGTAAATCTTGTCGCGAACCCCCTGCCATCGAATGGCGAACCCCTAGGGATTCGCGTACCCCACTTTGAGAAACCCTGCATCACATGGTAGACAAGGCGAATAAGAGTCAAAAAGCTCATATAATGATAAATCTGTATAAGTTTATATTACATTATAAAAACCTTCGGACGTAAAGTTGAAACAATATGAACGAGCATGTATGTCAAAACCACGCTCTGATTGTTCAAACCTAACTCTACCACTACCTTACTGTACTCCATCTGCCTGTATAGAAAATACTAGAAAATGGTCTGAGTATCTATAGTTTTATAATAATACTATCAAGACAATAATTTGCAATTTTGTTGTAGTATTTGTTTCCACATCACGCAAAAACTCTTAAACTGATTTTGGCGGGCGACGTGGATGAAAGCTGAATATTATGTTGTGGGTACCTTAGGTTACTTTTCTTACTCATTATAATTCATGAATCATAAGTGATGTGTTCGTCAAATGTTACCAACAAATTAAACAGCTGGTAGTAAAGTAAAATATTGTTATAGTTTCAAATTATACTAATTAATTAAAACGAAACAATGCTTACTAACTTACATAATTGAAAAGTTTGTTATGAATATGAAGTGATTTGTAGTGTATGCATTTTGGGTTGTAAATTTTACTACACATAATTATTATGTTGTTACGTATACTTGAATCTATAATTTACAATTCGCGATGTAGAGTCAAAAGGAATTACTCATAAGTGCATACCGCATAAGTGCGTGCAGTGTTACAATAGCTTCACTTTTTTAAACGGTCATATTTTTTCCGGCTGTAGTAATATCCCTGTAAATTGCATTGCAGTTTCGGCAGTGAAGTCGTTACTTATTTTGAGTAATATGTGCTTTATTTTTTTTTTTTTTTTTACTATTGCCAACCTTTGCAATTAAGACCGTGTAAAGCTTCTACATACGTGCACTTACAGTCAGTTCAGTAAAGATCCAGTCACAACACACTATATCACAATCACTCACGGCTACCGCGTGTAGAGCTTACACAGCTACAAATATCTTGTAGCACGATGCGTCCGCACGCGTCGGGCGCCAGAACTCGACTGCCCATGCTAATTACCTTTCCAACGGCTGCGGCACTGAACCGTGAAAATGTTGCATCTGCCTGAAGACAACACCAGCTTCTAGCATGTGTTCACTAGTGGACAGGAGAAAGGTGTTGACCGCACATCACACACTAATGGGTCATTAAATTTTATCGGCAAGACACATTCACCCTTCCAATTAGTTAACAATCGTAAGTATAGGATCTTAATCTCTAATTGAAAAAATAAGCACCAGTTCTAGAATCAAATATTTATTTCCTAGATGAAAAATTTAAAAATACATTTGACGTTAACGGCTATTAATTAGTTTGAAGAATTTGTAAAAAAAATATCGTTCATCATAAGCTACGACTAATTTCACTATCGAACCACAACTAGGACGCGGCACAGCGCGGCAGCCGGCGCCCGGCCGCGTCCAGAAAATTATTGTCGGGAAGGGTCGGGACTCGGGACTCGGTGGGAGTGGAGTCACGGGGGGAGAGACGAAGGCGCGGGATCCGCGGGGGGCGCGGGCGATGTGGTGTCACGGCGGGTTCGGTAGCGCGGTGGCGCGGGGCGCGGGGGCGGGGCGCGCAGGGCCAGCGGCTCAGCCTGCGCCTGCGCCGGCGTCTCGGCCGCCGCCGCCGCCAGCGAGTCGCCACGCTCCAGCGACCACTGGCGCCGCAGCACGCGCGCGCCGCCCGCCGCCCAGCGGTCCGCCGGCCGCGCCTCCGCCGGCCCGCACACCGTCGACACCGACGACCGCAGGTAGCGGCACCGCGACGCCCCCAGCGCCGGCGGGCTGCTGTCCGCCGACACCGCCCCCGACCGCTGCCACGCTGCCGAACAAAGTCAATTCTAAGTCACCGCGAGGCCCTTCTGAGCCTATCATAGGGACTCCGTCACCGGCTTACCGAATTTATTCGTGGAAGGGGAGGGGTCGGATCGCTGCCGCTCGACGCCCGGGACGTGGCCCTCGGCCGCGGCCACCGCCTCGCTGGGCTCGCTGTCGTTCTCGCTGTCTGCCTCGAAGAGGACCTCCTCGGATCTGCATCGATGAAATAATATTATAAATGCCAAAAATAGTGCACATAACACCCGAGAGATTAGGGGCTTCTGTCGTGAAACTCACTCGAGCGGCGGCGGCGTGGGGAGCGTCTTATCAAAGCCGTCCTTGCCGAGCAGCCAGTAGGTGTACATGGCGCCCTTGCCCTTGATCTGCGTGAGGCCGCGCGGGCGCAGCCGGAACCCGCCGGCCGCCGCGAGCCGCTCTGCGGTGGCGGTGGACACCTGGATGCGCCACGCTGCGCCCGTGGACTCCATGCGGCTAGCAGTGTTGACGGTGTCGCCGAACAGGCAGTAGCGTGGCATGGTTAGGCCGACGACGCCGGCGCAGCAGGGCCCGGTGTGCAGGCCGACGCGCAGGCGCAGTGGCGCGCCGGGCAGGTGGCGCACGCGTAGGCGGCCGGCCACGTGCAGCAGGTGCAGCGCCATGGTGGCAACGCGCTCGGCGTGGTCGGCGCAGCGCAGCGGCAGCCCGCCCACTACCATGTAGGCGTCGCCGATGGTCTCCACCTTGTAGACGCGGTACTGCTCGATGGTGGCGTCGAAGGCGGTGTACAGGTCGTTGAGCAGGTCAACCACCTGCACGGGCGAGGAGCGCGCGGCGATGGCGGTGAACCCCACGATGTCGCTGAAGTATATCGACACCTCCTCGAATTCCTCCGGCTCCACGCGCAAACCCAGCATCAGACGCTCCGCCACAGATCTAACGAGTTCACAAAATCGTTTTTATTATACATCGTTCTTGTTTACATGAACTTCATTAGATTTTTTAAATAATTTTAAATCTTATGGTTAATTAATAGTCAATGTAATGGTCTAGTTCTAGGGCACCTGGGCAGCATTCGGTTCAGGAGTTGTTCAGTTTTCTTTTTCTCCATGTCGAGTTGGTCCGTTCTCTCTCGTATTAACTCTTCCAAATTATTGCTATATTTCTCCAACATTTCGAACATGGAATCCACTATGTTCACTTTTCTGAAAGAAGAACGTCAAATATCAACATGGGAGATCCAGGTTATTTAGTGGAAAAGTAGTTTCAGTTTTCAATTGTAGATCACTTTAGTTTATATCAATGATTTAATTATTTCTAGAACTGACCTTCCTCTATGCAAGTGTCGGAAGATCTCGTACAAGCGGTTGAAGTCGGGTCGCATCTCGGGCTGCTCGGCCCAGCACTGCCGCATGACGCTGACGGCCTCGGGCGGCGCTGCGCCCATCGACACTGATGGTCGGATGAGCGGCGGCGGACGGGTTAGCTTCTCTATAATTTCTGGTGGAACAATAAGATACCACTCTTAAAATGAAGGCTGTGCTGCTGCAAAGGTGTGTAATGACTTGTTAAAAATTATTGCTTTCAAAGTTAAATTTTCATAAACCTTCGATGTTTTCTGAGTGACTGATCATCTTGTTACTAATAGATATAATTTAATAATATGTTCAGTGTACTATAAGAGAAGTTGATTCATTGGCAGATGGCAGACCTACGTATTTTGGTCACGTTACGTTGAACCCGTTCGACTAATCCCAGCTAACATTGATTTTACATAAGTCGACCAACTGACGTAGGTTCGCTGACTGCCTGTGAATCAACTTCTTTGATAGTACATAAATAAAATCAGTAAATGTTATTGCTGTTAATGACTATCTAATTAATAACGCGGATAAGTTGCAGTAATATGCAGGATTTTCTCAAGAGTGAGGGAGGTAGAAGATGCGATATACCTTCAGGCGAGAGCGAGAGCATGCAGTATGGCTCCCCGCGGACGATGACCTCTTGCATGATGATGGCGAAAGAGAACACGTCCCCCGCCTGCGTGCCGCTCGGCACCGCCTGCCCGCTCGCCTCGCGCAGCAGCTCCGGTGCCGTCCACAGGAGTTCTGCAACCATCGTCATTATCGTCAATATCCTCATAATCATAATATGTTTTTCAACCACCAAGTTTGATAAGAACTCTAAGAACTGAAACACACAAGCCTGGTTGGCAGACTACAAGTCTTTAGAATTTGGCTTTCTCAAATAAGCATGACATCTCACTAAAACGCGCCATCGTTAAAACTGTTAAAAGCGTATGTCTTTACGCATATAATAATGTAACAGCATTTTTCTGCAAGCTTTAAATATTTTCTACCTCTAGCGGAACGCGGCGGATAGGGCAGGCCCTGCGCGCGGGCGAAGGCGGGCAGGCCGTAGTCGGTGACGCGCAGCACCCACCGCGAGTCCACCACGCAGTTGCGTGAGGTGAGGCGCGCATGCAGGCGCAGCGGTGACGCGTGCAGGTGGCGCATCCCGCGCACCAGGTCCGTCAGCAACGACAGCCGGAACGTCCAGTCCAGCCGGATGTCGTCCGCCACCAGCACGTCCTCCAGCGAGCCGCGCGCACCCGCAGACCATACCAGCGCTGGACGTACATCGGGCAGACAACCTGATACATTCACTCCAATTCAACAAACGTGAAATGACGTTGTTAGAGTAGGATGCTGCATTCTCATTCGTTTGTTTGAGTCTCAAAACGGTTTCGTAGTAGCCCTACTGAGTACGGATATAAGTCAAATACTTAGGAGTAATCTTAGACAAAGGACTCACTTGGAATAAGCACATCGAGTATGTTACGAAAAAGGCTAGATGTGCTCTGGGTTCCTGTTGGAAGCTTGTCAGCTCTAAATGGGGCATCCGGCCGAAGGCAATGCTATGGCTATATACAGCCGTAGTGAGGCCGATTACCACTTATGGCTGCGTAGTGTGGCATAAAAAGGCTGAACAAGTAAACTGTAACAAAAGTCTAAACAGTGTACAGAGACTGGCATGTCTAATAATCACGGGGGCACTCTCGTCGACACCCACCGCTTCCCTCGAGGCTCTGATCAACCTAACTCCGCTTCCACTGCTTGTTCAGATGGAGGCCAAAAAGGTGGCTCTCAGGGCCAGGACGGCGGGCAGGACGAATTGGGTATCCACCCCATTTCGATAGCTAGAACAGTCTCTCTGCGAATCACCTGTCATGGCCATGCCATCAGATGCCATGATTAAGGTGTATAGCTTTTCGAAGCAATACCAGGTATTTATACCTTCCAGGGAGGACTGGGAAAGAGAAATCCCAATCGATGTCCGCCCTAGCGATATAGTCTGGTTCACGGATGGATCAAGGAAAGACAACCGTGCGGGAGCCGGATTCTACGGAGGCAGGCCACCAAAAGGCAAATTCGCCTGTTTGGGTGAGTTTGCAACCTTCTTGGAATTCTCTTTATCATTCAAGTTAAATATTGTAATTCGTAACTGCCTTGTAATCTAATACAATTTTGTTTTCCTGTATCTCTATTGTAAAGGTAACTCATACTTACCAATTATAACTTGCTTTTACAAGTCACTCAATTCAGTATGTAACTCAGTATGTCTAAAAATGTAACTTATTATATAAGTTTGTACCACTCAGATTGTAATATTACCTATATAAGCTTGTAATATGTTAACCTTTTAAGTCACTCACTCTAGTATGTATATAATTTAACTCAATTAACTTATTTTCTAACACATGTTTGTAATATTAAGTTTTTTTAATAACATCTATTTAAGATTGTAATAAGTGAACAACTATTATTGGCCCTACTTCCTACTGATAAGTATAGCTTATAATTGCCTAAAATGTATTAGAGCTTACAAAATAACATTAGCTATACCTACAAGTGTCATTAGTAATATAAGAATGATGGCTGTTGTTGTTCCTAATAATAAAATAAAATAAAATAAAAAACCGTGTTTCAGGCTGAGGTTTTCGCTATTCTCGGTTGCTCACTAGAAAGCCTGGAGATGGCCCTAGTTAATAAAAATGTTTTTATCTTTTCCGACAGTCAAGCTGCACTTAAAGCACTGACTGCCGCAGAAGTTTCCTCTAAATTGGTTCTGGAATGCATTGAGACGTTAAACATGCTGGGCAGGAACAACAACATCCGCCTAGTATGGGTCCCGGGCCACAGTAACGTCCCCGGCAATGAAACCGCTGACGAACTGGCTAGGCTTGGGGCCGAGAGTCTCATATATGGCCCGGAACCAGTCTGTGGTATACCTCCCAGTACCACAAAGCAAGTGCTCAAGGAATGGGGTCACAGTCTAAGCAGGAAGCAATGGGCTGAGACCCCTGGCCTTGAACACTCCAAGGCACTAATCCCTGGCTTCAACAAGAAATTATCAGAATTAGTGCTCACCTTGGGTAGGAACCAATTAAGAATTCTTACCAGAAGCCTAACTGGGCACTGCAAGCTCAACAAACACCTAAACAGAATGGGTATTTGTAGCATAACGACTTGCAGATTCTGTGAGGAGGAGGATGAGACACCTATTCACCTTCTCCTCAACTGTCCTGCTCTACTACAGAGCAGAAACAGGCATCTTGGTCGCCACGAATACTCATCCACAGAGGAAATTCGTGACACCAACCCCAACCACATCGTTCAATTTATGAGCAGTATTGGGCTGGGGATGATACTCTAATGCGAAGGAGTCACAATAGATCCTTATGGGTCGCAGTGACGTCAGGGCTACAGTGACCTGCCTTCTTTAAAAAAAAAAAAAAAAAAAAAAAAAAACGGATATAAGATAGGTACCCTGTCACCTGTGTACTGAATGGCGAGTCATATACGCGTCGCAACTCGCAAACAGTCAGCCGTCGCTGATATGCAGTGCATACCTATTATTAGTAGGTTAAATTATCATGACCCTACTACGCAAATGCCAATGTTACCAAAATCATAAAAAGTTTGAAAATGACAATTAGCTTACCTATAAAGGGATTAAGATTTTCATGTCGTATACTCTGCATCACCAGTAGTACATCTGTCGCTTTTCTTCGCAACTCCAACGCAGCCGTCGGTAAGTATTTCATGTGAATAGGATCTCCCTAAAACAGTTCAACAGGTATCATAAAACCAATATCATCCTACATTTTTATTTAAATCGGATAGTAAATGCTATATTTGAAATTAAAAAAATATGTATTCACTTTAGTAAAATATAAATTTTACCTTGTATCTCGGTCGATTGTCCGGCGCGAGACGAGTGACGCTACAAGTGGAGGAGGGAGCGGAGGGCGCCAGGGCCTCGGGACGCTTGAGCAGATCCGGCCGCTCGGTCTCCGGTCCGCCGAAGTCGTGGAGCTGCTGCAGCCACGACAGCATCGTCTCCATCCCCTCGCCCACGCGCCGGCGGTCGTCCGCCGGGAACTGAAACTCCGCCAGAGCCAGGATCGGGGCAGCCCGAGGTCTTCGAGGTTTCCGCCTGGCCACCAGCCTCCTTGCCAGCTGCGCGCCCGCCGCTATCGCCACCCCGAACAGCGTGCACACCACGCACAGGATGCCGACCGCCGGGAGGTCGTGGCCCTCGTTTCTATGCAGTTCTATGTCTATCAGCTCCGAGCCCCGCAGAGCGCTCCAGCGTTGGACTCCGATGAGGTAGTCTATAGCGACGTTCGTTATCCAATCCTTCGACGAGTCTAGCGCCAGCATCGAGGAGGTTTTGAGGATGGCGACGCGGTTCCAGGCGGGGGTATCGTCCTCAATGGAAGCTTCGAAAAGATAGAATGTGCTGTTGTAATACTGCGTCCTAGTTCGCTCATCCTCGTCGTACTGCCTGACTGAGTTCACGATGTCCTCGTAAAGTGATTCAGTAGCCCCAGCTTCGTCTTCAAAGTCGTCGCTCAGAATCAGCTGTTTTTTCGTGGATTGAAAGTCATGTTGCTCCGTTTTACTCGCTTCTGTAGTCGTCGTATTATCGTCTGTAGCATTTTGCGAACTGAAACACGAATATCAATTTATTTCTCTTCGTGATAAGAAATAAGAAGTGCACGAGAAACATTACAGACCTAGATGTGCGATTGGCGCGCGGCGTGTCAGAGGCGTAGTCGGTGGGCTCGGTGTCGGGCCGCAGGTGTAGCAGCATCACCTGCGCGGGCAGGGCGCGCGCAGCGGTGGCCCCGCGCCGGTCGCACACCACGACAGCTACGAGGCAATAGTTACTGCGGTTTATCAAAACATGCGTTAATCGGGGGCCTGCAGTGCGCCGACACATGCAACGCCGCACACCGACGCGCCAACTGCAGCAAGCAAGCGTAGCACATCCTCCATGTTTGTGAACTATTTCATGGCACGATCGCTCCACGAGTGTATCCGAATGATTAATGTTTTACGACTCTGGATTGCGTTCGTGTTATTTACTACTGCGGAAGGTCGCCCGATAATGACGCCAATAAATTAGGGATATTTTGTGATTTGACGTAAAGTGCTAAAACTGTATTAGTCAATGGCAATAAAATGTTATTATTTGCGATATATTTTATTTTATGGCAGCTAGCGAACGTGATTGGAAGCTACTGAAGCGACGATATGTTAAAATATTCATGCGCTTATGATTTATCAATTTCATTGCTATAGACAAGCCGAATTAAGCGATATTTGTGACCAGCGCTCTCTCACCGTGCGTCTGTAGTCCCCGGGTGATGGGCGCTCGTGTGACGACGAGGCCGGCTGCGGTGAGCGCACGCTCCACCTCCAGCAGCACTAAGGCACAGTCGGGGGCGGCGCGCGCAGGCAGCAGCACGCGGCGCCAGTGCAGCGTCGTGGCGAGGAAGGCGAGAGCGTCGGCGCGGGCGCGCGGCAGGGCACACGACGGCGGTGGGGGCCGCCGCACAGCGCGCGCCGCCGCAGCTGCGGTGCCGCACAGGGTAGCCCCTAGGTGCCCCACAGTAACTACGCCACTGCCGGCACCGTACGCCGCCACAGTCGCGCGCGCAACCGCTTCCTCCCAGCGATCGCCGCACGTTTCTGTCAAATCGTAGTAGATATAGAAATGGTAATTCCCATTTACTTTCCATTCGTCCTACAATTTCCTTTAACATTTATTTATTATATTCTCACTTTACCTACAAAGTTCCACCAACAGGTCTGCATCTTGTAAAAACTTATTTCACTAATATTACAAACACAAGACTTTTTGAGGTGCAGTCCTAATTACAGGCAGACTCAGCATGCAAATCAGATATATTTATAGCGAAATGGTTTTGTAGGTTATAACTTATACCTAACCTATTCTATTGAAAAGGTCGTGAAAAGTATCCGTAGTATCAGCAGAAAAAATTAACTACCAGCGGCCAGACGTGGGTCACAACTCGACAGGTCGGCGCACGGCTGTGACAGAACTAACTCATCATTCATCAGCATTATTTGATTATTCACACCTTATTTTAAGACTACATACTAAAGCTGTATCCCGAACTACCTACAATGTAGTTATGTGCTACAATGTACATAATATTATTATTTTTAAAATGTATGTACTAATAATAGATAATAATAAGTCAATATTAATATTATTATGTGGTATACCTACGAATAATAATAATAGTTTTTATTATTCGTAGTAGTATACGAAATCAAACTGACAATCACAATGATGCTATTAAGGCCGGCCGCACATTGTACGACATTTCTGATCAGAAACAGTTGAACGTCCGCGCTGTATCTTACATGTTGTACTGAGCCGAGTGATTTCGAATTCGCCGGAAGGACATTTCGGATAATGTGCGGGGTGGCGATCCGGCGGAATTCAAATATTTCTGATCAGAATTCGGACAATGTGCGTCCATGCTAAGTCATTAAGATCGAACGGCAACTTCGACAATATTGAAAATTCTCCTTTGAGCTTATTAACAGGGAAAGCACTTTAATGTTGCGAGTTTTCAAAGGGTAAGTGATAACTATTTAAAAAAATGAAGTTTTACTTGAATCATGATGGTGATGAATGACATCATACTGTGCTTTTAAGCAAAATGCGGCGAATATAAAATTCCTCGTTTCTCGCATCGCGCGTTGTGAGTCGTGAGGTGACAGAAAATATACAAGTTTTTCTATTACCCTTATATATATTACTTTCCGAACTAAGAAGAAAGTTGTGAGGAGTTCCCTCTGCTCTGTATTCAGCGGTGGTTCGGATCTAAATTATTTTGGACTTTGAAGTTATGATATCGGAAAAAGTTTGCAGTGACCTATAAAGAACATACACGCTGGTTTGGGCTCGCTGTCGCCTGCTGTTACTTTATAGCTTTTGACTACACCTAGATATTACAAAGATAAAATTTATTTTTTTGTGAAGGTTCATAAAACCTGCCAGACACTTAACAATAAATACAGAATGCGACCGCTATTAATATGTCGCAGTAATCTGGTTGAATCGTGGCGCTATTTCATATTAATTTGATTGAATAATTAGTGAATTCGTTGAATGAAACCATTTAATTTACTGACAATACTGACTTATACTGTCACTTAGCCGTGACGAGGCACTACAGGGCTGCTAACCAAAAAGGAGATTTTAATTTGACTATAAGCTATAGAAAAAGTTCATTTATTAACTAACTATAAAGCAGATAAAAGGGCACAGCATTATCTACGGTTAGCTGACTTCACCCGCCGAGAAAAATCGACGTACTTACTATAATATTATATAGTCTACGAGTTACCTTCGTATTCCAGAAGCGTGTAGGGTCTATCCAGCAGCGGCGAGCGAGTGTTCTCCAGGTAACGGCGGAACAGGGGCGGGTCAAGCGCGCGGGGGGCGCGGCAGCCGGGGCGCGCCACCAGCAGCAGGGGTGCAGGGCCCGCCGGCGCCGCGGGGCCCCCCCGCAGGGGCGCCAGCAGCAGCAGCGCCAGCGCCCGCAGCATGCCCCCCGCTGCGGTGCCCCGCGATCTCACTGCTGCCTCGTCTTGTCGCGTTTCATACGTCATTTAGGTCACACCCATCATTATAATATTTTGTGTAAACAGTAAATAAATAAAGGCACTGTCTATGGTGAGGGATATTGCTTTTTGAATATTGTTACTGTAAATAAATTATTATTGCAGGAGTAATTGACCATGAGTAATTACTAAGTGGAGATAGAACTTTCTCATGTTGTCTACGAGATTAGAGCAGCAGGTGCTAGTGTTGATGTTTCATTTGAGTTACGAATTACATCCGCAAACTAAACGAGGAGGCGTGAAAGAAAAATAAAGACGGCTCCCTCGTAAATTGAACTAGAAATGTCGCAGCTATTTTTATTGAATACATAAATTTGGTGCGAAATACAGGAGGAATGTCGACACATTTCTCCGAAGTCGGGATAGTCAATTCAATTGGATCGAGTTTCGTTCAGCCGCGAGAGAATATAGAGTGCTCGGTGACTGGCACAACTGCGACTCACAACTTACATCTCACTAAACCACGAATTTGGATTTAGATAAAATGTACCTGTATTTGATTGGAAAACCTTTGACGTCTTTCACGTATATTTGATAAGAAAATAAAGCGGTTTTTTTTTACTTTGTTCACATTACCTTACCTATATACGAAATACGAAAAAAACTTTTGTTTTGACAAATAATGTCTCTTCATTTTGGTGGAACTCTCATTGCAAGTATGACCTGAGCAAGACTAAATTTTTAGAGCTCTAATATTTTATTATTCTAGTGGGAAGATGATTAAGTGATATTTAAATTATTATTGTCTTCAAAATTTTTTCGTTTTATCCAGTTCCGATTAAGTCAAAAGTTCATTTGTTGAGCTTTATTAGAGTGGCCACTAACCTATTTGATTAGTTAAGTTTTGTAACAATAATTCTTCGAAAATGTAACAAGAAATATCGTTAATATACTACAAAAATATGCTAACCATAAACTGTGCAAGAATGATGAAAAATTCGAGTTTATTTTATGAGATATAAAACACCTAAGGGACGTTACATGAAAATAAAAATTTGTATAAAACCGAGTCGTAACTCGTAAGTCCTCCCTGACATTTAACGACCGCGGGGCTGAGTAGATTCATCGCTCAAAATATAATTCCCAGCTGTAAAAACGAATTTATAAAAACGAAACAGAGTAAATTGACTTGACCTCCGTGTTGCCCCTTTTCGCCCTGTGCCCCTTGTGCCCCTGTCGCCCTGAGTGCGGGCCTGTTTGGGGCGCGAGCCGTGTCGAAATTCGGTACGTCACCGATGAACTTATAGAACCTCGCTCGAACGGTGATTTAATAACGTCCCAACTCCCAGCTAATTTTATGAAATACGCTTTCAGTCGTTATTATTATCGATAAAACATGACGAGTTGACGAGACGAGCTCAGCCCACGTAGAACAAATTAATTATAATGGGGAGTACTGGGATTAACAACAATACAAACAATGTAATAACTAATTATAAGCGCTTGTATGTGTTTTTACGTGATGCAGTGGTAGGTACTATACTATAAATAATAATAATGAATACATAGTATTATTCAACCTTCAGGATAATAATTACTATCATATTTTCTACGCAGGTCCACTAAGAGGTGCATTTATTTCTCGAAAGTTTCATTAGCAATCTTATTTTATTTTATTTTTTATTTAACTCGTTATTGTACACAAGAAAAATACAGAAAGATACAATTAATACGGAAAGACGACACAAAGAAACTGCTTATTTCTAAAAGAAATCTCTTACAGCAGCCCTATGGAGAGATACAATGTAAGAGATAGCAGATAGGACGTGCACAATCAATATTATTTACAATTTTTACAAAAACAAACAAAATTAACAATCTTATTTAGGAAATGTTTTGCTAATTCTGTTGTTTTATTTTATTTTCCGAAACTATTATGAGACATGGTGTAAAATGCTGAAGTCCTTTAGCTTTCATCTCAATTTTGACAAAAACTGTTCACTGAAAATGAATTTCCCATAACCGGGAATCAAATAACCTCATTTTGGTAAAAATGCAAAAATAACTGCGTAACGCTCGCTCACTTTTGACTAACAGTCACATTCATTTGAAAGCAGCTTTACAGAAATAAGCTGTTATTAGCTATCTGAAACAGTACAGCTTCAAATTTATATTGTTGTTTACCTCGTATCATTTTCTCACATCGGAAAATCGGAGGGCAATACCTATAAAATATATCCATACTAATATTAAAAATGCGAAAGTGTGTCTGTCTGTCTATCTGATACCTCTTCACACCCAAATCGCTGAACCGATTTTGCTAAAATTTGGCATGGAGTTACTTTGAGTCCCGGGAAAGGATATAGAATACTTTTGTTCCGGAAAAATGTGCTATTCCCGCGCGATAAACGAGTTTTGGCGCAGCGGAGTTGCGGGCGTCATCTAGTTTAAATATAAAATCGTATTAAAGGAGGTCTAATGACGGCGGGCTGTAATAACTGGATCCTGATTCACGCTCCCCTGCCTCACTTCAGACGGGCCGTATTGATTCTGTAACGTTTGGGACACCTATTAAGGTGCTCATACACTCCAGCGAAATGTTTAAAGGCTTTAACGCTAAAAATAAAACAAATAAAATGAAAATTGTTTTATTTTTGAGTTTTTTTTTCAGAAAGTCTACGTGATGACCGGTGGGTCATCATCATCACCGATTCGGAAACTAGCCCGCCGAGAAGAACCGGGCGTAAGAAACTCGCACGGGGCCCACTGTTTGGCCTTTCCCGGGACTCAAAGTACCTCCATGCCAAATTTCATCAAAATCGGTTCAGCGGCTTGATCGTGAAGAGGTAACAGATAGACAGACATACAGATAGACAGATACACTTTCGCATTTATAATATTAGTATGGTTATGACGAATTTATATTATTTTTCGTATAATAATATGATGATGTGGTACCAAGAGCCCGTCACATTTCAGACATTCTGTTGAGAAGGTTCCACTTATAAGCGAGTATAAATCGAAATAAAAATTCACAGAGAAATTATAGGCAATTTTGCATTACAATTATTATCTCATTGTAGCCCCAGTATTAATATATAAAGCCCCCTAAAATGAACCCCGTCGCCTCAATAACGTATTACGTCACTGGAGTATAATGACATAAGATGTGTCTCCGCCGGCCCGTAAACAACGGGGAATGCGCGATTGCGGTAAGGGGTCACAGACAAATTTTCGAGAGGGGTACCCTGGAGAAGGGGTCACAGACGAATCGGGGGTCCCCGGGGGGAACAAACATCGTCCATCAGCGCATGGTAATGTACCACGCGAATATCATATTACTCGCATTACAATATCACGGGTCTATAATTGTCATCAGCCCTAGTTCTTTAGTTACGGCTGATGCTAAAATTTAATCTTCAGTAAGTCACAATCAAATCGCAATTTGTTCTTGTCACTCTTAACAGCTAGTGATAGGTTAATAGTTTCAGTGTTAAACATAAGTTACTATGTATCTACTTAACATATTATGTTCAAGATATAGTATGTTCAAGAAATTTATTAATTCAAATTCATTAAAATAACATGTTACGGAGGTTTTGCGTAAAAGTGTAACAATGAAGCATATAATGACTGTTAACAAACAATTATTCAATATTTTTTTAATAAACCAAGTCAATTGCTCTCAAATATTTATATTGAGATGAGTGACATAGATGTAGTTAGACATACGAGGTAATAGCACAACTCACAAGTAATAGCTTGACAGATCGTGAAAACGTATTTGATGGCTTGTCAACAACAGACGCACGGCCTAGTTCGAGAGGTCTTATTAGTTCTTTTTCGGTTATATTGGACATCCGTCAACATTTGGTCGAGTTATATTGGAAACCTTTTAATTGACTACGACGAGGTCACAGAAAGGTTGATGTTGGGTTGCATTTGTTTGTATATTTGTTCCCCGCAGTACCTAGCGTACCGTAGTAATGAGTGATGCGTAAATTAGCCGCAGATTACAATTATTATTGGCGAATTCGGGTTACAGTTTCAAACTTTTGATTACAAAATACGAATATTGATTAGTCAGCGTAAGTGTTACTCTGGACGAGTTTAATATTACTTCTACGCTTCTTACAATAGAGAATGGCTCGTTAGTTATCAGTGTAAAATAATTTGATTAAAATGTTATGGTTAATTCCCCAAACATTAATGTGATTAAGTGACAGGTACGCTGAAATAACTCGGAATTATAGTTCTGTGGAGTCGATAACGAGGTGGAAATGAAGCTCTCAATCAGATTGAACGAGTCACCCCGCCCGCCCCCGCCTGCCCCACGCGCCCGCCGTACGGGACCACTTGTCCAGTACATACTTATATTATTATTATTATTATTTATTAAATGAAAAGGTGTGTCTGTCTATTAGTCTGTCCGTTACCACTTCATTAACTAATATTGCGTCGTCTAAAAGTTCGTCTGTCTTTTACCTCTTCACACTTAAAAAGATTGTGATGTAATTCGGTAAAAAGGTACTTTAAATTCGTTTCGATGCGGCGTTACAAAATTACAACTTGGTCAATTCAGATCGCAACGTGCATAGATGCATTTCTTAATTTGTATGGATTTTCAAGACGGCTCACGCAATTGAAATCTGTGAATTCAGTACAAATTTAGAAATGCATCTACGGCGTTGCGGTCTGTATTAACCCGAGCACCAGCGAGCCGGTTAAAGTTATCGCAACTTAAAGCTATATAAATCCATGTTGATACTATAAATTACAATGTGTATAAGTTTGCCCATCACGTCGGGTGGGAGAATTATCCTGAATTATCCTGATTTATCCTTGAGGTTGTTTGGTGAATACTTAAGTAATAATTCTAAAAACTTTAAAATATATTCAAGTAAGCAATACTAAGTAATGCATATCAAAAGATTCCAAAAAGGTTTTATACAGGCTCCCCTATAGTTTACTACGCCACTCGCCTGAAAATCTTTATCGAGTGGTGTATCGGTTAAAAAGCTTTTTACTGGACCAATTGACAATAATTTTATAATAGTCCTAACTAATTCAAGACTAAAAATTTGTAAATTTTTAAATGGAATGAGTTTACGTATCGTTAATTTTATTTAACCTAGGTACAAGTAAATTTTTAATGTCACTATTGTAAAATTATCATTAAAGCTTATACTGAAATTACTTGTTAATAATTTATTCCTTAATTTTCCGAGTTAAAAGTACTTGGAAGATTGTGATATACTAATAAAGGAAATAGCGCCTATTAGTTAAAATTATTATCATTTATTTAACTACAATAATTTAACTTATAATGGCACTATTCTACAAAAGCGTATGCGTAGTAAGTCTATTTTTTTACAAATTTACCGATAAATTAGGATAAATCAAGTACGACTCAGCGAGATTAGTCGGACTTAATTCAGGATTCAGCAAAGGAGTGCTATAAACAAAGTGAAGTGTTATGCTAATGATTAGATTCCATTATTTCGATATAATATGTTTTGAGCTGGTTATAGTCTATTCGTTAACAGCATTGAATACTTCATTTTATGTATTAATAAAATGCTTGCAGCATTCCTACAATTTTATTTTTTACTTCGTAGTGTATTAAAATATTGCATTTCAGAAAATAGTAAGTATAGAATTAATTAACTACTTCAGCGAAGCCCACGTCGCTCATTTGAGTATCATTTAAGTTGCAACAGAATGTAGGTTGAGCTCGGGTTCGAAGGTCACCGTAATTAAACCGAAAAGTGGCGGGTAAAGGTAATTCGAGTTCGGTGGAGGCTGGATGAGTTGCACGGCCGGGGGCACTCCGCGGCGGCCGTAAGGTCAACTAAGTGGGTCACGCAACACGTAAATAAGCGCGCGCTTTTGTGCATCGTGTATTATAGGCGCCTGAAAATATCTACAGCCAGAATTCGAACATACTGTGTAGTGCGGGGCGAGAGTGCGTAAGGGCGCGCGCAGACCGGTCGTGCGGCGCGTGCGGTGTCGCGCGAGTCACGGCGGTCGCGCGGCCGCTGCTGTCGGCGGGTAGCGAGCCACTGACCCAGCGCCGCCGCCGCGCCTGCGCCCTCCGCACAGCTTCATAATATAACTTTAATCTCGCCGAGCGATACAACACACTTGAACTTGCCGAACTATAAGCATCTCGGCCCCCTCCTGCCGGGAAATTTCTCATAAAGCTTTTCATATTCTCATAAAGTTGGCATGTCAATGCTGGAGAGCAGAACCTTATATTTTATGAGAGTCTTTATCCTTTTTCGAAAGGTTCGTTGGTTTAATCATGTAGTACCAAATTTAGGATGTAGCTAAGTTTAATTTTCTCGACCGTTCCATGAAATAAGATGTCAATCACGGTGCGCTCAACCGACAACCTTAATAATGAGAACACATTTTATCCCCCTCAAATCTATATGAAAAAATGTATATATGAAATTGTAAATAAAGTGCTGGAATGTAAAACGTTCTCAAATGATCCCATCTCGTCTGGTCTTTTGGCGCTAAACGTATGCATGAAGTCGACCGTTTAAGCCCTCAGGTATGCAAATCGTCTGTTGTCGATACAGCGGCCGGGGACGGGAGATGATACTTTCTCCACCTTTTGATCTCGCCCCGTGTGGCCCGGCCTTAGTATTCGCTTTACGGCGTAATAAATTACGACTAATTTAATTTTTCGCCGCAGAATTAATTACAACTTTGAGAATTATTCAACAAAATTAATCGAAGGCGTTTTAGGGACTGCGGGTTGATTTTACGTTTGGATTCCAAGCTTTATTATTGTAGCCATGTTATTATAACTTCGTAATAGGAGGTACAGAGAGCAATAGCCTGAAAAGGAGGGAGGAGGAGGGGGTTAATACTAATTGAATTTCATTTTCGTTCAATAATTGAAAAGGCATACATAGAGCAAGCTTGGAGGTCGGCCTTGAAATAAACCTATCAAAAGCTAAAGTAATGACAAACAGCATTCAAAAACCTGTAAAACTTGAAGACGTCTCGTTAGAATATGTGAACAGTTATATATACCTTGGCAAACAAATTTCATTCAGCTCCGACAACAATCAGCAAGAAATAGACAGAAGAGCTCAAAAAACGTGGAATAAATTTTGGAGCTATAAAGAATTATTGAAAGGTAACTTTCCCGTTAAACTAAAAAAGAAAGTAATGAATTCCTGCATCTTACCTTCTTTGACATATGCATGCCAAACTTGGAAGTTCACCCATAAGGCAAAAAGCAAAATCAAGACCAGTCAAAGAGGTATGGAAAGAAGCATGATGAAGATAAGAAAATTACAAAAATACCTCATAAAGTCATACGAGAGAAGACCGAAATTACTGATGCCGTCAAGCACGCCCAAAAACTAAAATGGCAATGGGCAGGTCATGTAGCCAGAATGACCGATGATAGGTGGGCCATACGGACAACTGTTTGGCCAGGACCAGCAGGCTACAGGAAAAGAGGTAGATCACAAGCAAGATAGGCGGACGACATCACGAACATAGCCGGACCGGATTGGATAGAAGTAGCGGGTTACAGAAATGTATAGCAATCTCTGGAGGAGGCCTTCACCTGAGAAGGGGTTCTTGCTCACACTGACTAAATTTTGTATTAAAAAAAATGTATTAATTAAATTATATGACAATATTTTTGACTTGACTTATGTCATAACTTATGTATAATTTTAAATTCTAATTTAATTTGAACTAAATAATAATATTTTTGGATCTGATTATTGCTGTGAGTTATGACATGTATAAATTTTTATCTAATTTGCTATTTTGAACAACAAAATGATGTAATTACTTCATGGCTTAATTGATGTACTTAACTACAGTTCAATTAATATAACTCAAACTTAAATTTTATAATTTGACCGGACTACTTTTGTGAGAACTTATGCTCGTATGACTTTGATATGTTAAATATTTTGTTATATTGAAAAATGATGTAATTACCTTAATGCTTAAAAATTTAATAATTAGAATAATGTAATTTGATCGACCAAATTGTAATTGTAATTAGCAAGAAATAAAAGGCTTTTTATTTATTATTTTATTATAATTGAAAAGGAAAGTTTCAGAAACGTACGTGTTTGTGACAGTGTAATATAACGAGCAATATATTATTTTCTCTTACTTTTATAAATGTTTTAATATAATGTAATCAAAGATGACTATGTTTAGCAACATCCGAAATTGCTTCGTTATACCTTTTCGACAGCAGGTAGTCTATAACTGTAACAAAACATAAAATTAATACTAGATGGGACTTAAGTTAGATAGAAAATACTTTATTGCGTTCAAGATATTGTACAAACATAAAATACATTCAGCAAAGACACAAGAACGCAAAGGCGTAAATTAATATTTATCTTGACTGTAATATTATGAATTTCAATTCTAAGATTATAATATTACGGGTATTAGATAATATTTTTATAATGTACTGCGTTTGTGTGATTTTAATGAAATAAAAAATACCACTAATATAAATATTATTTTATTACAACAACATACATTATGAGTACATAAAGGACAAAGCACCGTGAACCGCTACTACCATGCGAGTAAGCGCTTAATTCGGTATAATCAAACTGACACCATTGGAAAATGGCAGTAGTACAAAGTAACTATGCGTTGTAGACGCTACGCCGCCCTTCGTAGCGCTACGTAGGCGCCGGCGTAGCGCACCGCTACGTCCTGCTACGGCACTCGTAGTGGTGGCGCTACGATTGCGTAGCGAAGCGCTACGTGTTGCTACGCCTCGCAGCGCATTGCTACGCACAGCATTTTTCCAAGCTATATATTATACAAAATACTGCACAGTAACATCGAGCATAGTAAATAGAATATTGAAAAATAGTTTTCATTCGCTTTTCAAAAAATGTTGGTATTTAGGCTTGATACATTTTATCAAACCTAAAATAGGTAATCAGAGAAACTTTCTGCTAAGGATTAGCAAACATCTAAGTGAAATGTGGTCACTAGGAGAATCCTACTTTCGACGTTAATAATAAGCACTTTTTGTTCATTTTACCGAAGCTTATATTGTGCTAACATTATTTGTTAAGATAATAAAATATGACGTCAACAACATAATATCCGTGACGTCGCTACTGGTCTCTGGGCAGCAGTTCGCCGCGCGCGACGGCCTCTATGCGGTCGCGCGGTAGACGCATGGCGGCGCGCTGCTCCACCACGCACAGGTCCTTGGCCCCGAGCCGCCGGTAGAAGCCCAGCGCCAGCGAGTTGTTCAGCAGCACGTGCCAGTCCACGCGGTGCACGTTCTGCTCCACCGCCAGCTGCAAACATAGTCATGTTTATTGAGTTATGGCTCAAATTGCTGAGGTATTCATGTGTATTGCCTAGTATTAATGATCTAGATGGTCTTATATAGATCAAACTGGAGGTAACGGCTTGGAAGCAACGAGACCTTAGTTTAAGTTTATGGTGTAGACAGCTTTAGATATAGGTAGATTCCAGATATCCTGAAGTTCATGACGCGGATCCAGGTGGTAGCGATAGGTCTAGATGGAGTAGGCGCGGTAGTCCCCGCCTCCCGCGCCGCCAAACGCGCTAGCCCGCACAGTACCTGGCATAGCCGCTGCAGCAGGCAGCGCGCGACGCCCGCCCCACGCGCTGCCGGCCGCACGTACAGGTCCTCCATGTACAGCGCGCGGCAGGTCCAGCTGGAGTAGGCGCGATTGCACAGCGCATACGCCACCACCTCACCCCCCACCTCGCCGATCAGACCGAAGTACCACGGCGGGGACGTCTCAAAACCGTCCCGGATCAGATCTGTTGGTGAGATGAGACATGCCCTAAGGTCCTAGCACACGGCTACTTCTTGTAGCGATGCAATCGCGATAAATTCGCGCGTTCGCATCGATACAGTCGCGTGTTGCAAATGTGACTAACGAGCTTTTGCAGCTATGCATTGCATTGTATCGCTACAAAAAGTCGCCATGTACGGGGGCCCTTGGGTTCCCCCATAACCGAGTTCGAAAAAATCGGTTGTGACCTTTAATTAAATTTACAGCCGCGAGTCAACTCACGACTTTCGTTGGAATAAAATGATAGGTTGTGTCTGTATATAAAACCTAGACTCGTGTTTGAGTGCGATTAAACAGTAGGTACAATTATTTTTCCTTGGTAACAGGAAACCAAAAACAGACATGACAAACGCATGACAACAAACTCTTATTTGATATGAGATAAAATATGATAAACTACTTAGGTTTTCCTCAGTTGTAGTTGCAGTATCTATTATTTATTTATTTATTTATTAATAAAGTACAACCACATCGCATACATTTCTTACTTATAACTAAAATAACAATTTGTATTATATCTAATGCATACGACAACTACGGTGTACATAGCATTAATAACAATATGTAATTATTATTCGCTAAAATTTAAATAAAATAATATATAAACTTAAACAAATGAGTCTCTTAGTTTTTTCGTAAACTTAAAATATTTATCATGGTACACATCGAGATCAATAATACTATTTATTTTATTATATTGAGCAAATATTTTAGTCATCGGAGATTGTAACCCAAGATTAGTTTTGCAGGGAGGAATATAAAATGTCTTAGTTATTTTATTTCTAGGATATTTGTATGGTACGTTTAAGGTTATACGATCATGTAGGCTGTTACATATGACCTTACCGTGGATAATTTTATACAGAAAGCACAAGTCCAGTAATATTCTTCTATTCCGTAAGGTGACCATATCGAATTTATTCAAACGTTGCTCGTATGGTTGCCTATGTGAAAATCCGCTACTGCCGTAGGCTAGGTATCTGGTAAAAGCCCGCTGTATGTTTTCGATCCTTTGAGAATGCACTACGTAATATGGACTCCAGACTATGCTACCATACTCAAGGTGGCTACGGACGAGAGTGTTATATAACATGATTTTAGTTTAATTTTAGTTTTGGTTACATAATATTATCTAATTTAGGTGGGATAAAGTATATTGTTTTTGTTGTTTGTTGGCAATGAAAATGTTTTGAAACTACTACACAATTTTTATGACATCTGGCACACAATATACTTGTGGTATGGATGCATTTGCATACTGCCGGAAGTTCATGACAAATTAGAAATTAGGGTAAAATAGGAACACAAAACATATTATTATTATTATTATTATAACACAGTTATTAATACTTACCTTAAAGTCAAATATCTTTATTTAAAAGTAACTCAATAAAAGGAAATAATATGTATATCAAAGACTATAAAACATACAACTACTTAATAAATAAATATACACTTTAAGTAAAAAATTAAGTGAGATCGCGTATTTCTGCACGTTTACTTTGTATTGTGTTTATATATGTTTAAGTTTTAAGTCTGTACAAAAAGTGTTATCTGTTCCACTCTACCTTAACAAAATAATATTATAAGCTAGTGGGCCCGACAGACGTCGTCCCGACACAATCTAATACTGTCAAAAACGGTAAGGTCACGTCCTCGGAAATAATTCTTAATTTTTTAAATTTTCCAGGTAATTTTTTTAAACATTTCTCTTCGTAACTACTAAAAACCTTCCTCAGACAATAACATAGACAGTAAAAATAGAATCAAAGAAATAGATTACCTACCGACATATTTAGCGATTCATTTCTATATTATTATAGATACAAGATGACGATGACGATAAACTTGGTACAACTCACCCTCCTGTGACAGTTTGGGTCCGTCAGGGACTTCCTCATACGTCGCCAGCTCCTGCACGAATACACATTGAGTAGTTAATACTATGTTTTTTTAACTATTGTTTAAAATTTTGATTTCGCTCAGCGTGAACAGCCCACTGCTACTAATTTAATTGAGCTATGTAATTGCACAATAATAACTTAATTTAAGGATCTTTTTTCCTTGGTTACCTATGATCAACCCGTAAGTTATAAGCAGATGTGATGAAGTGGATTTTGCTCCTGAGGCTTCGGTACACAGTAATTGGGCCTCTATATTACAGTTTGCATGTTATCCAGGTCCAGTATGTTGTGACTTGTGGCCTTTGAGTCATGTATGCATATATTTTGTAAAATGAGTTTAAATAGAGTATAAACGTTACGTATTTTCAAAATACACACTAAACAGCGAACAAATAACATTCAATTTGAGACGGAATCTACGATTGTCAGGGTAAAACGAAAACATAATGAAATGAAATGAAATGAAATATCTTTTATTCAAAATAGGTATCATGAATACACTTTTTGAACGTTAGAAGTCTACGTTGCCTACCACCGGTTCGGGAACTAACCCGGCGAGAAGAACCGGCGTAATATTAAAACTCATTTGTTATCTAAGCCCCACCTTTAAATATCACTTTTATTAGTTCTTATACTAGCTAAGAACATTACGCAAGTACATTTTTTCATTTATTTTAATTACATTAATAACATATTGTCAGCGGGACATAATAAAAAGATGATTACAACAAATTAATGTATTAACAAATTTTACATGTACAACGAAATAAAAGTAATAATATGGCGGCGGTCAGCAGTGTGACCCGTGTGCGCCCGCGCACGTCTCCTTGGCAAGTGCTCGAGCTAATGGCGGCGACGGAAACCGGGGACGCTTCCCCGCGCGTCCCGCTGTAGTGTTGGGGCAGCGCGCTAGGGATGGGCGCGCTCGTACATACTGGGGGCCCTTGAAAGCCCTGCTTTCAAGCCTTGTTGTCTTCAAGCAGCAGACAGAGCCGGTTGAGAGCGCGCCGGATGACTCCTCGCGCCGTGGTCAGGTCCGCTACTCGCGGCACCCCATCAGCTCCAGGATGCAGCTTCATCACCCGTCCCAGCCTCCAGGCCAGTGGTGGGATGTTGTCTTCCTTGATAATGACGAGATCTCCCTCCTTCAGGTCTCTACATCTGGTTTTCCATTTTGACCTGGACTGCAGCTCAGTGACGTACTCCGCCTGCCACCTCCTCCAGAAGACTTGACGTGTTTGTTCGATCAGCTGGTATCTGTCCAGACGTCTGGGGTTGATGTCCTCTAGCGATGGAGCCGGAAGCGATGTCAGTGACCTGCCGAGGAGAAAGTGTCCAGGTGTGAGCGCTGCATGGTCAGTAGGACAAGAAGAGAGGGGGGAAATGGGTCTAGAATTAAGGATAGCTTCCACTTGGGCAAACAAAGAAGTGAGTTCCTCAAATGTCATATGTGTGCTGCCCAAGGAACGTTTTAAGAGATGTTTGGCAGATTTTATGCCTGCCTCTGCATAGCCGTTGAAGTTAGGAGCGTAAGCCGGTGAGAATTTAAACTTTATATCCTGATCAGCTGCAAAACCTACAATAGAGTCAGAATGCTTGCTGAAGAACTCGCTGAGCTCTCTTGCAGCTGCCACAAAATTTCTGCCGTTGTCACAAAAAATTTCTTTAGGCTTACCCCTACGAGATATGAAGCGGCGCAGGGCTAGTATAAAAGAATCTTTAGATAATTCGCTAACACACTCAAGATGGATACATTTGTAACGGAAACATATGAAAAGACACAAATAGCATTTAGTTATTTTACACCCACGCCCTCTGCGGTCAGTGATTAAGTAGGGGCCCGCAAAGTCAATAGCAACAGTGGAGAATGGGAAGTCGGGAATAAGCCGCTGTGGCGGTAAGTCTCCCATTATGTTTTTCATTGCTTTAGCATTAAATCTGTTGCAAGTGACACAACCGCGTACCGTGCGTCGTGCCAGATCCCTACCCCCGATCGGCCAGAACTGCTCACGGATAGAGGACAGCATGAGCTGCGGTCCCGCATGTAAGAGGCGTTTGTGTTCGTGAGTAAATAAGAGTTTAGTGAGTGTGTGTTTTGAGTTTAAAAGTATCGGATGGATCTTAGAAAAGTCAAAATCCGACTTACGTATCCTCCCCCCCACTCTCAGGATGCCCTGAGAGTCCAAAAATGGTGATAAAGAAGAAAGAGATGATTTTGGACTGATGGTCTTATTTTTATTAAGTAATTCTAACTCTTTGGGGAAGGATTCTTGTTGTGAAAGCTTAACAAGTACTTTAAGTGAAGTGTCTAGTTCTTCAACGGAAAGTGGACCGTTGACTGTCTGTTTTCTACATTTAATGTTAATGAAGCGAAGAATGTAAGCAACAATACGACGTAATTTTTTGTAATTAGAGTACCTTTCAAAATCAATTACAGGGTTCAAAGAGGATTGTGTCTCTGTGTTAAGTACAGTGATAGAGTGTTTTGTTTCAGGTAAATCAAAATGAAGTTTATCGTTAGGAAGAGAAGGCCATTCACCTTCTGGATCAAGAAGAAAGCTTGGGCCGTGCCACCAAGCAATGTTCTCCGTTTGATCGCGATGTATATCAATTCCGCGGCTAGCTAGGTCTGCAGGGTTCAATGATGTAGGCACATAATTCCAAGCAGCGCCACCTGTAAGCTCTTGTATGGCTGACACCCTATTAGCAACATAAGTCTTAAGTCTAGACGGACAGGATTTTAACCATGCCAGCACAACGCTGGAGTCTGACCAGAAAACGCAACGAGCGATAGGCTTGCGAAGCGCAGTACAGACAGTGGAAGCGAGACGAGCACCGAGTAAGGCGGCGCAGAGCTCCAGACGTGGGATAGTGGTGGCCTTGACAGGTGCGACACGTGACTTAGCACAAAGAAGATTACAAGACTCCTGGCCCGACACAGACGTGGACTTAACATAGACGCACGTTCCGTAGGCAGCTTGCGAAGCATCGCAGAACACGTGCAGCTCTATGTACGCTGGAACAAATTGATTAAAAATATCTCGCGGAATATGAAGAAGTTTCAAATATTTAACGCTGTCTATGAAGCGTTCCCAGCATCGTCGAATTTCAGGAGGAACGGGGTCATCCCAGTTCAAATGAAGAGCCCAGATTTTCTGTAAAAGAATTTTCGGTTTGACTGTATACAGTGTAAGAAGTCCCAAAGGATCGAAAATTTTAAATGTCGCAGATAGAATGCTGCGTTTTGTGACAGTGCTGGGAGCCCTGTCATCAATGTCAAAATGAAGGATGTCAAGAGTGGGATTCCAGCCTAAACCCAATGTTTGCACAGACTGACTGAGTATAAGATTACCAGTTTCTGATTTTATTTTCTCAGATTCTATGACAACTGAAGAATTCGATCGAAATTTCCTAAGATTGAAGCAGCCTGTAGACAGTACCCTACACACAGCATTTTTGATGAAGAGCAAATCTTCCTCCGAATCAGCACCACATAGAAGGTCATCACAGTAGAAATCAGACTCAATTATGTCCTTGATAGCGTCAGCAGTAGTACATTGACCCTGGGGGCCATGACCCGCAGAGGGGTCATTCAAGATGTCAGCTGATTCCTGACCTAGCTGCCACAAACATCTAGCAGCAAGAAAACTGGCGCTAGAAAATCCATATGTCACTGTGTGCAGTTGAAGAGACCTGAGAGGAAGACTTTCACTCTCGCGCCATAAGATGAGTTGAAGATTACGGTCCGATTCGGCTAAGGAGATTTGCCTATACTGTTTCTCAATATCACCAGACAGTACATATTTGTAATGACGAAATCTAAGCAAAATATTAAAAAGTGAGTCTTGAATATTAGGGCCTACCATTTGCAGGTCGTTGATAGAGAAGCCGGATGATGTACGCGCAGAGGCGTCAAAGACAACACGCAACTTTGTGGATTCACTGCTTTCTTTAAGAACAGCATGATGTGGTAAGAAGTAAGACACGCCAGGTTTCTGTACAGGTGCCTCTGAAAGATGACCTAGATCTCGATATTCATTAATGAAGTCAACATATTTTTCTTTCAAAGAAGGATTCTGCCTGAATCTTTTCTCCAAACCGAAGAAGCGCTTTTTAGCGAGATGATATGACTCACCTAGACAATCAGGTGAATCAATGAGAGGTAGCTTGACGCAGAACCTACCATCCTCAAGACGATGTGTATTTTCAATGAAGTGACTCTCGCTCTCTGTAACGATGTCCTTACGATGATTGGTTGGGAAGTCTTCATATTCCCAAAAGCGTGTCAAGTCAGATTGAATGTTATCAACAGATGCAAAATTACAATGAAGTTCCTTTGAGTAATGAAGAGATGGTGCTTTACCAGCTATGACCCATCCTAACCTTGTGCTACGCAGAAAAGGTAAATTTGGTCCCAAAGAAATTTGTTCGGAATTAAGAAGTTCCCAGAAGACGTCTGCTCCTAGGAGCATGTCAACCTGTGAAGGTTGATTGAATGAAGAATCCGCCAATATAAAAGAAGATGGCAGATTGAATGAAGAAATGTCAATATGAAGCTTAGGGAGCTTATTCGTAATACGAGGTAGCACCAAGAACTCTATTTCACGAGAGTAGGTACCCTGTTTTGATTGAATGACTGCAGAGCATCGCTCTGGAATGATGTTCAACGAAGCATTTCCAATGCCTAGAATATTTGTGGTGCACGATGGTTCAGAAGCCAATTGAAGACGATGTTTCAAACTCGCTGTAATAAAAGAAGACTGACTTCCACAATCCAACAGTGCCCTAACACTCTCAACCTTGTCAGTATGAGGATTAATGATGTCCAACACAGCAGTAGACAAAAGAGTTTCAGAACATGATGAAGACGAGGACATGACGACAGGAGCTTGGACCTCGGCCTCACCCTGTCGACTAGTAACTTGACTACAAAAAGAAGCCTCAGGATTACCTGAGGGTGTAGTGTCTGAGTTATGTTTGTGTAATACCGTATTGTGGCGCCTCTTACACACGCGACAGCCGCCCAGACGGCATTGAGCTGCAGCATGCGCAGGCCGCAGGCAGTTGAGGCAGAGCTTCAGTTTTACCGCCTGAGCCCATTTCTCGTCTGTGGTCAGAGCCCTGAAGACGTTGCAGTCGAAGATCCTATGCTTGCCCTGGCACACAACGCATGGACGCGGCTGGTTACCACTGCCAGCTGAAATTACAAAAGATTTCATGTGAGAATCATTATAATATTGTTTATGAGGAGCTTTATTTTGTGCTAAATGCAATGAAGGTTTGTTTACTTGTTTGTCTCTTTTAGACCTATACAACATTTCTAACACATCAGCGCGTGACTTCAAAAAATCTCTAAAATCGTCTAAAGTGGGAAAATCCTTTTTCAATCCGTTCCTGTATTCCTCCCACTTAACACTAGTGCCTGAATCCAGTTTGGTAGAAGCTAAATGTATAATCACTGTATCCCATTGGTCTACTGGTTGGCCTAGTGTTTTAAGAGCTCGCAAATTCTTTGTAATGTTATCACTTAAAAATCTTAAAGACTTGTCAGATTCCCGTTGTATCTGTTCAATATTAAACAATGAATTTAAATGATTGTGAACAAGTTGACGTTTATTATTATACCTGTCACAAAGAAGCCGCCATGCTGTTAAGTAATTATCCGAAGAGATTTCTAAATTAGAAATAACCCTCGCCGCCTCACCTTCTAAATAGGAGCACAAGTAGTGAAATTTGTGGATGGGCCTCAAACTGTCACTGTTATGAATAAGCGATTCATACATGTCACGGAACTCTAGCCATTTAAAATAAGAACCGTCAAATTTATTGATTTTAATCTGTGGCAATTTGAGCCCCATCAGTTCACCGTTGCTGCAGCATGTATGTTTGTTTGAGGACCCTGAGCGGGATGACTTGCAATCATCTTTAGGTTTATGCAATTCAATTAACTCTTGTGCGAGGGCCAGACAATAGTGAAGGCTCTCCTCCACGCTCTCCCTAATCTCAAGTTCTGCAGCGAGCTCTTCAGAATTTAATGACTCGATCTGATTTTGCAACTCATCAAAACTTTGAGAGATCACCAAGTATTTATCTAATTTAATTTGTAATTCTCTAATTTGAATTGAAGTAAGAGAAGTATCTTGCAAATCCGATAAGTAATTTTGAAATCGAGTTATTTGTCCTTTTATTGAACTGCGTTTAACCTTAAGTGTATTTAAATCTGACACCTTGCTATCATAAGACATGATGAAATATTTGATGATCACAAAAATATAAAAAATAAAATAATTGAAAGCTCCAAATAAAATAAAACCGGCTTACTCCCCTTGTATATGTCTTGAACGCCTGTTGTCCCCCAGCGGACAGCGATGAGGAAGTAACCCGAGGCTACGCAGAGGCAAGAGTGCTCGAGCAGACTCGACAGCACTCACACGATGATGTTCTCACTGAAATTGTGATGCGAAGAAATGTAAGAAAGCGTGCAATAAGAAGGTGCACAGCGTGAATGTTATTAAACTAGCAGTTAACACCTGACAAAATGAAAATGCAGCAGTGTAGTATTAGATTATCTTATGTAAGGAAGAATATCAAACTACCTACACTGTCTTAGTGAAAAAAAATAAGGGTGTGGTTGTAAACTACACAATATCCACTCAAGTCCCCTATGTTTTCGTTTAAATGAAGAATAATGACCATATAAAGACGTATCTGGCTGTGTAAGCTGCAGACGTTAAAAGATGATGGTCATTATATAGGTATGTCGTATCTGACTGTACGAAAAAAATAAGGGTGTGGTTGTAAACTACACAATACCCACTCAAGTCCCCTATGTTTTCGTTTAAATGAAGAATAATGACCATATAAAGACGTATCTGGCTGTAAGCTGCAGACGTTAAAAGATGATGGTCATTATGCAAGACGTATCTGACTATTCAGACGTTAAGAACTTAAAAGATGATGCGCATTATATAAAGACGTATCTGACCATGCAGACGTTATAAGATGCATGATGCGCATGAAATATTATGCAAAACCCCAATGCATGACAACTGACAACTGACAAGAAAAAATTACATGAATTATTGCATAACGTACCTAAGCATGTAGTACGTACAAAGTGCAGAGATGCGCAGGCACACCGCCTAGCTTAGGGCATAGCACACATGACAAAGAAAGGTTCGGAACCACGTGCCCAAGCTGCGGAAAAAAGGTTAAGTAGGTTAAAGAATAGGAAAAGCAGGCTCACGACACTCTCCTTGTAGGCATTGCGATGCAGCAGGTTGCTTGCCCATGCAAGCGTTGTTGGTCTTGAGCTCCAAACGCGCCTTCCTCCGTTGATAGCCACGCGGCCGGGGGCGAAGTCCGAGGAGAGAAAATGGCGGCGGCGACTCGACTTTTAAGGAGAGAGATCCGAGCCCACCCGGGGGCGCCAAATTTATGTCAGCGGGACATAATAAAAAGATGATTACAACAAATTAATGTATTAACAAATTTTACATGTACAACGAAATAAAAGTAATAATATGGCGGCGGTCAGCAGTGTGACCCGTGTGCGCCCGCGCACGTCTCCTTGGCAAGTGCTCGAGCTAATGGCGGCGACGGAAACCGGGGACGCTTCCCCGCGCGTCCCGCTGTAGTGTTGGGGCAGCGCGCTAGGGATGGGCGCGCTCGTACACATATTATTATTTGTTACAAGTTATTACAGTGCGCCCTAAACCGGATCAGTTTATCTGGGCACTAAATATCATATCACCATAGCGACACCAGAGTTCCTATAAAATGTAGGGCTTCTAAACAGTGCTTTCCGAGTTACTCTACTCCTAACGGGATCTTAGAGTCCGAGGCATAAGGGTCATTCTCGTATATTCTTACTTTGATTGCGTCAGCCTCATAATATACGGAGTCTTCGTGCATAATATATGACGTCATAATGTGGGTATAATAAGCCATTTCGGATGGCACCATACATATATGTATGAGGTTATTGCATCGACGACCAAAAGAATTTATACAAAGAATAGATACCGCAGTAAATATGGTCATTTGCAAAAGTCAGAAAAAGTTAAGCAAAATAAGAAATAACTTAGTCCGACCTAGGACACATCCCCACCTCTCGGGGTTTCCAAAATTTATGGACTATGGTATTTACTTGGGAGACTGTTATTTCAAAATTTGAGAATTCCTGGTATAGACTTTCGCTGTCGTTCAGGTGAATAAGACTTCCTGAATTTATAAATTATTGTTTATCCTAGCTAGAGCATCGTAACACCGTGTATCGGTGTTACGATGCTCTAGTTGTCTCTAGTAGCAACCAGCTGTTGCTTAATGACATATTTAAATGTAAAAGAGAAGCTCGTTCTGTGCAAGAACGTAAAGCTGCAAAGTTCTTAAGGCAGGGTTGGTAATATTCATGACATCACGGTCGTAAAGCTAGTTTATATTCCGCAATATTACGAAACAAAAACCGGCGTCCATTATTCTCGATATCGGCAAATAATTTATTGAATAAACATCATCCCTCGTATCGCCGAGATCTGCCTCATATAAATTATGTGGAGTTTCATTCGAATTTGATGTGTGCGGAGATGAGGCGGCCTACCGGCGTACCGTGTGATGGAGATTAAATTATATCTCTAACATAATTTAAAAAAGCGGCCAAGTGCGAGTTGGACTCGCCCATGGAGGGTTCCGCAGCAGCAATAAGGTTTATTTTTATGAAATTAAAATATTTTTGATTTATTTTTATATTTCAGTCGATTTAATGAAATTTAGATTAAGGTTTACTATTTATGACGTATAAAAAAAACTACTGGCTAGATCTCGTTCAAACCAATTTTCGTTGGTAGTTTTTATAGTAATCTACATCATATATTTTTTTTTAGAATTATCATGCCTCTACTTTAGAAATTAGAGGGGGGGACACACATTTTTCCACTTTGGAAGAGTCTCTCTCGCAAACTATTCAGGTTAGAAAAAAATGATATGAGAAACCTCAATATGATTTTTGGAGACCTATCCATAGATACCCCACACGCATAGGTTAGATGAAAAAAAAAATTTTTGTTTCAGTTGTACTTTACTATTTATGACGTATAAAAAAAACTACTGGCTAGATCTCCTTCAAACCAATTTTCGTTGGTAGTTTTTATAGTAATCTACATCATATATTTTTTTTTAGAATTATCATGCCTCTACTTTAGAAATTAGAGGGGGGGGGACACACATTTTTCCACTTTGGAAGAGTCTCTCTCGCAAACCATTCAGGTTAGAAAAAAATGATATGAGAAACCTCAATATGATTTTTGGAGACCTATCCATAGATACCCCACACGCATAGGTTAGATGAAAAAAAAAAATTTTTGTTTCAGTTGTACCTATGGGGACCCCTAAAATTTTTAATATTTTTTCCATTTTTGCATCAAAATCTGAATGCGGTTTACAGACTACATCTGCTTACCAAGTTTCAATAGTATAGCTCTAATAGTTTCGGAGAAAAGTGGCTGTGACATACGGACGGACGGACAGACAGACAGACAGACAGACAGACAGACATGACGAATCTATAAGGGTTCCTTTTTTGCCATTTTGGCTACGAAACCCTAAAAAGCACTGTGATTATAGGAAGACCGAGGAGATAATAATATGAACAAAGTTGTAAAATTTTGTCTAACTTCTCTATTCAAATATAATGTCGGAAATGTGTTAGCGCCTACATTATTATTATTTTTCCAGCAGCACCACCCATGCAAATAGAGCCCAAAACGAGAACCCGTACATATTTTTTACCAAGTTAAAAAAAAGCGGCCAAGTGCGAGTTGGACTCGCCCATGGAGGGTTCCGCAGCAGCAATAAGGTTTATTTTTATGAAATTAAAATATTTTTGATTTATTTTTATATTTCAGTCGATTTAATGAAATTTAGATTAAGGTTTACTATTTATGACGTATAAAAAAAACTACTGGCTAGATCTCGTTCAAACCAATTTTCGTTGGTAGTTTTTATGGTAATCTACATCATATATTTTTTTTAGAATTATCATGCCTCTACTTTAGAAATTAGAGGGGGGGGGACACACATTTTTCCACTTTGGAAGAGTCTCTCTCGCAAACTATTCAGGTTAGAAAAAAATGATATGAGAAACCTCAATATGATTTTTGGAGACCTATCCATAGATACCCCACACGCATAGGTTAGATGAAAAAAAATATTTTTTGTTTCAGTTGTACTTTACTATTTATGACGTATAAAAAAAACTACTGGCTAGATCTCGTTCAAACCAATTTTCGTTGGTAGTTTTTATAGTAATCTACATCATATATTTATTTTTAGAATTATCATGCCTCTACTTTAGAAATTAGAGGGGGGGGGACACACATTTTTCCACTTTGGAAGATTCTCTCTCGCAAACTATTCAGGTTAGAAAAAAATGATATGAGAAACCTCAATATGATTTTTGGAGACCTATCCATAGATACCCCACACGCATAGGTTAGATGAAAAAAAAATTTTTTTGTTTCAGTTGTACCTATGGGGACCCCTAAAATTTTTAATATTTTTTCCATTTTTGCATCAAAATCTTAATGCGGTTCACAGACTACATCTACTTACCAAGTTTCAATAGTATAGCTGTAATAGTTTCGGAGAAAAGTGGCTGTGACATACGGACGGACGGACAGACAGACAGACAGACAGACAGACAGACAGACAGACAGACAGACAGACAGACATGACGAATCTATAAGGGTTCCTTTTTTGCCATTTTGGCTACGGAACCCTAAAAACAGCCTACGTTCTTTCTCGTGGTCTTTAAATCTGTGTCTATCAAAACAAAATTTGACGCAAGTTTTAATAAGCTTACTCACACGAAATAGCTTTAATAGATATGACATATTTGGCATTAAGGTTTAGAGGATGATAGAGTCCAATCTCTATACTTCCATAATAATATGTATCGTGTACACTGTACGGTATACGGTATAGGGTCCGGCGCGAGGTCGTTTGAGTGATATTAATATTGATGAAGCCAATTCGCGTGATGTGGTGAGCACAGCCTCTATTTATGTTCTCCGCATAACCTACTTTATTATATAAGTGAGTAAAACATATAATTTATATTAAATGCGCGTTTTTCACAACTACTTGTTTATATTGGTAGATACTAAAGTATAATATACAGTAAAATATGCGCTACACTTTGTAATATTATTACAAAGTGTAAAATTATTGTAATAATATAATACAAAGTGTAGCTCAATTGAGACGTTGTGTTCCAACTTCATTTATCATAATCTCGTTACAACAGTTCCGATAGGCTCCTATTATATAATTATGTTGTTTTCTTGTAAACTGTTTCGATATTCCTATAAGTATTCTCCGGTTTGACTTATCACATAAGCTCGAAATCTCCAAAAGTCTCTATAATACTAATACTAATAGTAAGGGAGATCAAGATGGGACTTTGCGACACGCTCGAGTCAGATTGAGCTTGTATAGGCTTCCGTCTTCCGACATGTGTCTACAATTATCATAGTATACAAATCAGATTTCTCACGTGGTGGGTTAAAAAAAAGTTATTTTCGAGTAGGTACTGAAATGACATCGGATTTGTCAGATTAAGATAGAGGATGTTTAGTATATTATCCCAAAGAAGTTTCCACTTAAAGCACTGACAATTTTAAGGTTAGGTGAGCCTGTAGGGACATTTTAAAATATAAAGAATAAAACTTTATTTATATTTTCCTAACTAAGCTTCGCAGATATTTTATGTTGCACTAAACTAAAGGATTTAGTCCTTGTTGTCTAAAATCTTGTTATAATTTTCCTAAATAAGTAATAATTAACCTGAATATATTTTTTTTCATAACTTTAAAATGGCTGCAGTTTCTGAACTAACCGCTAAAATAATAAAATGCTCTTATTATTTTTTATCAGTTTTACCTATTGTTATGTACATATAAAACCTACTAGGTTTCCATGAGTCATGATGATATTATAGAGATATTAGTTACTATATCAGCGAATTTATTTTTGGTATCAGTTATCATAATTATTTTGCAGACTAAATAATGTTATCTGATTACGTAAATCTGTTTTATTTTCGCTCTTCTGGGTCAAACTGATATTGAAGTGTTTCATCATATTTCAGTTGTTTAATAATGAAACGGAGATAAGCAACGTAAAAGTTATAATTGCGAATTTAATCTCATTACTCGAGACGGAGTATTAATATTGCCTTCAGAGAGTAGGCTCACTAGGCGTGAGGTGCAAAACCGGACTAGCTGCAGGAAGCAATTTATTGTTTACCTTGTACGTGCCATTTTAATATTAAGTAGCATAAAAAGACCTTTAGGATTTGATTGCATGTAGATTGAAATATTATATTATTTCCAGTTGCAGTTGCATTTCAGTGTTAGTGGGCCCCTAGACGAGCAATTTTATTGCGCAATTTCACGTATTGCGATTTGCGTAATATGATTGACCCTCTAGGGTTACAACAACATCGCGCACCTTCAATCTAATTGTTCTACTGTTTAATAAAATTGAAGCGCTATTATACATAATATTATATTATAATTATATTACACAATACAATTGATCGTCTAGGGCCGGCTCAGAGCTATCGTATACTAAGGTTCATTCGATTTTACATCTGAGGTAAGAGGTAGGAAGATGTATTTTATATAACACACAAATCTAAATTAGCAGATAAGTCCAGCGCCAAAAGATCTGGTGTGTTGGTGGAATTGAGTTTAAAATCCAAAATTCCAGCCGCGTGGTCACTCTATCTAAGATAAAAGTTCTCCCGATCAGACAATGTAATTAGGTCGAAAAGGAAAACTAATTAAGCATTATCTTTTGTATTCAGTCGATATACGGGCGCGCTAAAGTTTAGTGGTAAAGTTCCGTATTATAACGTAGGAGATGTGGGGTTGATGGGGTTATATGAGCTAATGGAAGGCTGATTTACTAGTCTAATCATTATAATGCCTTCCACGCAAAACTTGTCTTTTAATTCGATGTAGGAATTGAACCCATGACCATGCTCTTAATTACTCTACATTAAAATTTTTACACAGTAGAAGTAGTCATAATTATTTGATTATGTCATTTTATGACTATACTCGCTCTATCCAAATCCAACTGAATATAAACGTTAGGGCCCGATTTACATTATCAGTGTTTAGGAGTGTATTTTAGTACAACTTGAAAGACAAGTTCTTCAGTGCTTCGAGCTTCGAGTATAGTATCGTTTCGGTGACACAATGAACGCTCAACGACGTCGCCAAATACGCGTTAGAGCCATAACTCACTGGGACGCCATCGCGACGTGGCCAGTGAATTATCTACCATTGCAACGTTCAAGAAATGTCTGGCGCATCTACGTCACCGTAAATCGGTGTTTATAAACTTAACTTTAAGAAAATCACCGGTTTGCAGCGACGTAGAGACGCCAGACGTTGCTTGAACGTTGCCATGGTAAAGTCACTGGCTACATCGCGATGGCGCGGGCGTCCCGGTGAGTTATGGCCCTAATTCTATGCAAAATACTAACTGTAGTTATGGAACAAATGGAAGGCGATAAAGAGCGATTCTATTTTCAATAGCGGCCATAGGGGGTGGCGAACCGGGCAATCGCCCGAGGCCTCGCAAGTCGCAACATCCTTGCAAGATACTTTTTCGTAAGAAAACAGCCCGAAAAGAACTCTACATCAGCTGATACAAGTGTGAAGTGTTTGCTACCTAACTGCCTACTACGTCAATTAGTATTTTTTTTATTAAATAAGGGGGCAAACGAGCAAACGGGTCACCTGATTGTAAGCAACTATCGTCGCCCATGGACACTCGCAACATCAGAAGAGCTGCAGGTGCGTTGTCGGCCTTTTAAGAGGGAATACGCTCTCTTCTTGAAGGTTTGCAGGTCGTATAGGTCCGGAAATACTGCTGGTGACAGTTCGTTCCAGAGTTTTACAGTGCGCGGCAGAAAGTAATAGTAGTAGTATAATCATGGCTCGTAAGGACTAACGTTAATATTTTAGCCTACATGTTTTTAGCTTAGATATTAATTAATAAGTACAACAAAACAGCCAATAGACTGAATCACAATTTCACAAGTAGTGTGTAAGGTATACTTAAGTGTGTCAAAGTTCGAACACTCTACAGGTGACAGGACAGTAATGGGATGTGTACACTGTACAATGTCAAACTTACTTTGATCATCTGATGTACAACAGGAACGTCCTCCCTCGTCATATCACGAATAACAACATTTCCCGGACTCATTTTGTATTATATTATATTCAACAATACTACACGTTTGATAACGAGTTCTTCTCTGTAGTATCTGATTCTATCAGTAACCGCGATTATTTTTATTCGAGAGAGCACGCGGTCTCGTTTCGTGTACCAGTCACGAAGCCGAATGGAATCAGTGCCAATGTTAAGTTGATAATAATAATAATTGACAGCACTACTTCACGTGTCTTCTGATAGATGGCGATTTAAAATGAAACCTTTGCCTACTACATAGCGCCATCTGTGGAAACGACTCCAAACTATCATATCGTGCAGCTGGCAACGCGCTTTTTTAGCTTAACGTTATCTTAATTCGTAGCGTGGCTTTGTTTCCTATTTGTTCGATTAGATGGCGCTAGGAGTTCTGTTCATTAGAGTCTTGAAATAAAGTAAAATTATTATTTTTGTACTGAGACCTCAAACAAAATAAAAAACTGAGGCTTGGGAGATTTATCTGAAGACACGATAGTGTCCCGCCGAGACGAGCCAAACGAAGTGCAAGGGCACTACGGTCTACCTTTTCTCGAAGTGTTTCGCCGTTTTTTAAACCTTCGTAGCGTAGATTTGGTTTCCGTTGTAGCAGATAGTTCATATTTTCAGGATATGATTTTATCTAACAAAGTCTCAATTGAATAGCTCTAATACTTTTTTTTTGATATTATCTAAAATACGCCGATTTCGTCACTTTTATTTGGTTACTTCTTGAGGTGCTAGAAAGCTGAAATTTGGTATGCAATCTAAGATTAATATTATACAACCAACAAAAAACCATCGTCCCACGCGAAAAACATACCATCCTCATCACCTTGATGAGTGGCAGTCTTCCACAGTGCGATTTTCGCGTAACTTTCTGCCGCGCACTGTAAAACTCTGGAACGAACTGTCACCAGCAGTATTTCCGGACCTATATGACCTGCAAACCTTCAAGAAAAGAGCGTATTCCCTCTTAAAAGGCCGGCAACGCACCTGCAGCTCTTCGGATGTTGCGAGTGTCCATGGGCGACGGTAGTTGCTTACCATCAGGTGACCCGTTTGCTCGTTTGCCCCCTTATTTAATAAAAAAAAAAAAAAAAATCGCCCCCCATCCCCTACTACTAGATGGGGACACTAGACTCTAACGATTTTTTCCACTTTAAAACTTAATATTTCACAAATGGATCCCTAAACCAGAATATGAATACTCATAATATTTTTAAAAAACCTATCCAACGACACCCCACACGATGGGGTAGGCGCGAAAAAAAAATTCAACCCCGCTTGATGTGTAGGGGAGGTACCATAAAAAAATATTTTGTAAATATTTTATGTACCATTTTGTCGGCATTATTAATATGTATATTCATGCCAAATTACAGGTTATAGGACTTTGTAGGTCCTATAGTCTCTGAGGAAAACCGCGGACGGACAGACGGACAGACGGACAGACGGACAGACGGACGGACAGACCGAAACTATAAGGGTTCCCTATTGACTACGGAACCCTAAAAATGAGTTATGAATGCAGATCGATTCTAGGCATCATAAACTATGTATTCAGCTAATTTTGTGTAGAAAAGTCAATCCTAGTGCCTTATAATAAGGGGTGAATCAAGCGACATGTCAAAATTTGTTAGAAGTTTTCACAATTTAGTTACGTATTAAAGAATTATGCGCCTATGTTGTTGTTACAAAATTACACAAACAGGAATTTAAAATGCATAAACGAATTATATCCACAAAAGTTGTAGATAATCCGATTCAATTTATTCATTAAAAACGCAATAACGAACTAACCGCCTAATCTGGCAGCCGATGTTGATATAGAAGATGAAGATTAGAAAAATAAAAAATTGATTTCATTAATTTTTTTATCACTGAGCGTTAAGTTTTATGTTTTTTAAGTTGAAAATGCCATTTAATTATTAAAAGACTAGATGACGTCCGCAACGCCGTTGCGCCAAAATTCGTTTATTGCGCGGGAACCGTACATTTTTCTGGGACAAAATATATGCTGTGTCCTTTCCCGGGACTCAAAGTATATAAGTATAATCCATACGAAATTTCAGCAAAATTGGTTCAGCGGTTTGGGCGTGAAGAGGTAACAAACAGACACACTGACACACTTTCGCATTTATATTAGTTTCATAAAGGATAGCGAGACAAGCAAGTAATTATGTTATTTTGTGGTATTTGACTATGAAAAAACTATTCCAATTTATGTGTATTTTCGTAATCATTAAAGACATACAATATCATCTTTAAAAAACTGTATAATTTTTGTTTAATTTGAGAAATTTGCATTAAAATATTTGGATTTAATCTTTTATTGCACTTTATTTCACCCAAAATAAATCGTATTTAAGAATCAAACGACAGTAATGTCATTTAGTACGTTGACAAATTTAATTTATAGCTATAAATCATTAACGAATTAAACGAAAAATTGCTATATCTTTTAAAATATATTCTACACAGTAATACATTCTATATTAATCTTAATTTACAGTAAAAAAATAATACACGTAACATAAATAATGAGCTCTCTCAAGTGTCGCTTAATCTGTTATTACATAACGCCATCCAATTATATTATATTGTGTAATTTTAACAAAATATGTGTCCAAATTCACTGGTACATAATATTATATTAAAGGTTTCTGTAGAGAGACTAAAGGTTTTTGTAGAGTCGCGAAACAAATGAGGACTTTTATACAATATCTTACAATTTAGATAGCAGCGAGTATTACGTATAGAGGTAAACTTCGAATGAGCTATACGGTATACAGATTACGATTAATTTATTTAGATTTGTGATGTGAATTATTGTGATTGTGATTTACGACATGAAACACGATTCAGAATACTCAGCTTTATCGTAGTATTTAGTGTGTCCGAACTTCACATCATCCGCCTATTAATGTTAGATAATTATTTAAAAATTTGAGAAGTAATATATCCGTCTCGAAGGACCAAAAAATTGTAGGGATATTACAAGGGTAAATGGTAGATGCTGGATGATAAGTACGTCTTGATAGTAATGCGATATGCTGCTGCTGATACTTCATTTGAACTACTCGTATGATAGAGTAAAAAGATACACGTTTGGTACTAGTTAATGATCTGTTTTTATTCTGATATGTTTGCTTTTATTTATACTAAATATAACTGATGATTGTGCAAAACGTACGTACTAGTTCGATGACACGCTGAACCGTACCTACACTATGTAACAAACAAGCAATGATAGGTCTTGATGAAATTGCAGCTGAATAGTATAAAGATTCTTCAAGTAGATTCTTCAAGATGATTCGAATACTTGTTGTTTCATCTCACAATCACGAGTTGTAGGTACAGCTCCTTCGCTTTCGCACAAAATATTACGCAAAATTGTATCGCTCGCTATATTATGCATCTCACGAAGCTGCACGTTATTTAGTTATTAATACAGGCTGTTTATATTATTTTTTTCAACGTAGGTATGATGTGGTGGTCTACGCTGGCCTGTGGCCCGGTGGCCCAGCCCGGGCGGCGCGGGGCGGGGCGGGCGCGGCGGGGGCGGCGCGGGCGGCGGGACTCGCGCGCCGTCCGCCGCCGCGCGCGCCCGCCATGCTCCGCGCCGCGCACGACCACGACCGAGACCACGACCACGACGTTATGACCACGAAGGCCGAGTACCCCTACGGTGAGTCGCACGTCTAAACTGCATCACACGAATCGCGTCGGCACCAGCGCGCGGACCGCTGAGAAAATTTAAAAAAATTGCATGAATCTGATTTTCATCTGGGGAAATAGCACTGTTGTATCGCAAACGCCAGAAGGCTGCAATCGCGGGTGCAGCGCAGGTGCGCGGGCGGAGTGTGTTATCATCCGCCGATTAGATAAAGCGAAATCGCTCAACCTCCCGCCGCAGTAGACGAGTGCGGGCCGCGCCGCGAGCGCGCTTCCGCAGCGCGGCACCACGCAGCACGGTGCGGCATCCGACAGCACGCAGCAGCAGCGGCGCTGCGCCCGCGACTGTGATGTGCTCCCCTAAGTAGGTAGCCGCGCCTTCCGCCCGGTAGCGGGGACTCGTGAACGATCGTAGTGATTTAGTGTTTGGCACTCGCAGATCCTACTACACAGCCACACACATGCAAGACACAGAAATCAATAGTTACAATGTTGTTATGCCAAATTCCATTTTGATTATTAAATCATATCAGCTGAAATGCTAAGGCCTACCCAAAGAAGTTGTAAGAATAAGTAAGTTTAATTATAAACAGTGTGATAAACGAAAACCGCCCAATTTTCCGCCCAAAACATTTTGCGTCGTCGTCGTCGTCTTGCCAGCTTTCACGTCATTTTCCTCAATGTATTTTTATGAACAAAACGAGGAGTTTAGATTTAGATGAAATATAAAAAAAATATTATCTATGAATAAGCCCATCCCTATATCATCGGTACCCATCCCTATATCATCAGTAAAGCCAGGTAAAGCTATCGCTTCATTTGCAAAAGTTCATGGTATAATAGTTTACTGCCAGGCTGCGGCGCCGGTGTTGTGAGAACTACAGTTTTATCCGAGCTATTTTACCTTTGTTTGGACCTTCCACCGCCTACATAAGGATCAATGTCACAGAACCTCCGGGTAAAGTAACTCCAAACTTTTAAAAGCTCGCTACGCAGCGCGTTGGAAAACATACGCGTCGGTATAGGTAGTGCGGTAGTAGGCGTACGCCGGTATGATGTTAGGAAACATACCCACAATACGCAACTTATAACATAATTATAGAGGAAGAAAGGGGGGGGGATCCAAAACTACACTTGGTAGCCGAAGGGGGAGGGGAAGTTTTGGATTAAGTAATGTCTTATAGGAAAATGTCACGGTAAAGATGTTTTAGTTGGAGATACGTTTTGGGAGGAAGGAGTTAGTGGTATTACATTAAATTTCATAAATAGTCAGAGGGTGTAAGGCGTTAAAAAAAAACAAAATTGTAGTGAAGTAGTTTGCGCACGTTCCCTTATAAGTTATAAAGTAGTAGGTAGCGTACCGGCATACGGCACGGTAAGTAGGTCGCTGGGTACTTCCGCGAGGTTACAACGAACCCTTTATTACGGCTAGCCTTTACTAACACTGCAGTCGTTCCAAGTTATGTTACCTGGGTTCTATTAACTATCATGTCGTTAGCGTCGTTCTATTGGAAGAAAAAAAGTCTAAACGAAGCAATACTACGGAGTGTAGCTACCAAATTATGCGGAATATTATTGTCACTACCAAAATACTCGGAAGTCAGCCTCGATTATGATACGCCTAAAATCCTTCTTAACACCACAACTTGTATAATTTGAGTGAAGGTTACTTAATGAAAGTAGAGACGAGTTAGAGTACTGTGGGCTTAAAAACACACACTTTCCCCGATTTAAGTACTCAGTATTCATAATTCGACATAATATAATGTAAGAAATGCTTTCGTCAATGCCCTATGGGCAATTCTCCCACCGTCTGGGTCACTCCTGGCGCTGCACTTGACACCGGTTCGCAGACGGCGTCTTGTGACCGTGTCGGTGTCGAGTGACGCTCATTCAGGACTACGTGCCTCTTAAACTCTCTTCCATTCATGTACTCAAATATCAAACGTCCGAAGGTTATATTTTTGGCTATGAATGGGACAATGTTCGCTATTTTTGACTTTGCTTTTTTTATTATTATTAAATAACATCAGAAGAGCTGCAGGTGCGTTGCCGGCCTTTTAAGATTGAATACGCTCTCTTCTTGAAGGTTTGCAGGTCGTATATGTCCTGAAATACTGCTGGTGACAGTTCGTTCCAGAGTTTTGCAGTGCGCGTGTGGTACACTTACGGAAGAACTATTCCGCCTATTGATTTGTACTTTAATCACAGAATACATATTAGTGCAATTACTTTAATATAGTATTTTTTATATGTATATATTTTATTATCATCAGCCACTACTCACTATTCAGTCAAGGTTTTTATATGTGTTATCATCAGTTAATCAAGGTGTGCGACGCGAGTCCTCACAAAGCTCGGCTTTTAGCTAGTACTCGTAATTTAATTTAAGTAAAATATTCTAGCATAGTCGAGATGATTCTTCAAAGATTTGTTCAAATAAAATAAGACGTGTCTATTGCAAACATTTAAAAAGCATTGGTTAGAATGATAAAGACACTGAATGACTTCACACACTCGTCACGTCTTCTACATTATAATGTATTAACGCCTCCGTGGTCCAGTGGTCTAGACTCTAGAGCGTCGCTCTTGACTCGGAGTCCGTGGGTTCGATTCCCGCGTTAGAAACATGTTGTTTCCAAGTTTGGTTAGGACAGTGCAGGCTGATCACCTGATTGTCTGACAAGTAAGATGATCCATGCGTCGGATGGGCATGTAAAAAGTCGGTCCTGCGCCTGATCTCTCGCCAGTCGTGTCGGTCTTCCGTCCCACTGGGTTATGATTTATGAGAATAAAGGAATAGAGGTAATGCTCTTGTGTACTGCGCACACACCTGGGCACTATAAAATTACTCCTGATTACAATGAAGCCGGCCACCGTCACTGAAACCGATGTGGGGAGTATTTTTATTACAATGTATTATGTATAAAATCATGGTGAATTAATTTTGTAACTTTTGGTGTGGAATTACAATTTCATTATTCTCAAATCAGTACATTCAGCCTGGAGATATCTGTTATCAGCTGTAATAATTGCCTCAGATTATTATTATCACTGAGACTAGTGAATTATTGATATCTCTCTGTCGGTTGCTATAAAAGTAGCTAAGAGCTTTTGTGTTTCAGTTTTTTTTTAATCAAAACTTTTGTTTCTGAGCCTTAAATAAACAAATCCATAAATAAAATAAAATATGCTCGCTTAAATAAAACTGTATGTGGAGATGGAGCTGTCGACCTGCGCGGGCGGCGGTTGGGGGCGGTGAGGAGTGAGGGGAGGGTGCTGATAACAGCTCGCAGCTCGCAGCTGACCCCGCGCCCCGCCCGCCCCGCACCTCACCCCGCGGTCGCCAAGCTATATGTCACCAACAGCCCGCTGCTAACGTTTGCTAAACATATCATCATATTTTATTGCCTAGACTCTACCATAATATATAATTTCTGTGTCTCTACCGTATTGAGAGTACCGTATTGAGAACAGCATACTGGGCGAGCTGATGATGATTATGTACATCTACACTATTTAGTCTCTATAAATCATTTTAGAAATCCGTATAATATTATAAAGAGAAAAAGTCGAAAGAGTTCCGAAAATAGCTCATTGGAATGTTTCTGATGAAAGGCCGAGGCCCGCAGAGGACCACAGGAAATAACTTCTAGGCTAGTTTTCACTGCAGAAATATTTATCGTTTATTATAACAGGATTCTAAATAAATAGGAAATAAATATCAGAACTGTTCAGGGGACTCGAAAAAGAATCTTATAACTCTACATATTTGAAATCTTTACATTTTGTATTGCCTTAGATTATTTATACAATTCGTTAATTATTTTTAGCTTAGTTTATTATAAATATGAGTAATATATAAGCTACATATTGTAATAATTGAAGCAAAACGAACTCATAGTGCTGGCAAACGTGCCTCGCGTCGTAAGTAGAGTCCGCGCGCGCGGCGTGTGATGTTGAATGGATGTAAACACAATTAAATTAAATATACACGTGGAATGTATATCTGCTTTCAAGGCTAAATATTGCATTTTTCCACTGAATAGTTACAAAATATGTTTTAGAATTTTGGAAAAAGAACCGTTGTATGAACAATATTTTTACGTGTCTGAAAAAATGTAAAATTGTTTGCGAGTTAAAAAGCAGAGACTGCCTCTCTATTTATTTATATAAAAATACTGGGCATTATTATCCCATGAAACTGAAAATATCGCCGTGTTATAATAATTTCAAACTTCCCTTTCTGTCCTTTTCCTGGATGCAAATTAAACACAAAATTTATCTAAAACGATCCAGCACGAAGCTTTCAGTGTCATAAGCTAACAGACTGATATACTTTCGCACTAATTTAAAAAAAAACGAGCATGTAAATGGGGAAAAGTGTAGGAAAATAGCACACTTGTAGTGTATGGTCTAGCTTATCAACGCGATCGACCATAAAACGTGAAACAATGGTGACCTAATAGTACCTCGCTCGCTCTATGTAGAGCAAATTACAGTGCACCGTGCGCGAGTTTTCTTACGAGAAACAAAGATTTCAGCCTATTTGCGCAGAGAAAACTCTGTAGAATTGTCAAAGATCAATGAAATTATGTTTCTTTTATTATGGAAAGTTTTCAAAGGCTGTTCAGACGAATTTACAAAATCAGGAAAACCATATTCAAACTTCAAGAATAAGAACTCTTGAAAAATAAACTTTATAGCATTGGTATTAAATGATTGAACTTCGTTGCGCTGAAATTAAATTTTCTTACGGTAGCTGTGCATTACTTTTCCAGGATAAATCTATGATGTCCTTTCCTAGTACTAAAAGGTTCTCTATCTAATTTATTTCAATTGCCATCCTTGTTAACACACTCTAGTGATAAAAATTTGAGATTATAGTATAGGTACTTGTATTAATAAATAAATAAATAAATAAATAAATAAAACTTTATTTCAGACTAATTCTGTCCATAGATTTTTTAATATTATGTATTCTGTTATTATGGATAATATTATGATTCAGATAGATAAACGCTCCTTACCATTATAATATTTGATTTAGCATGTATTAAATGAATTTGTAAAAGTAATTAATATTGATAACTCAGTTCTGTGAGTAACAGCCCTGCTCGTGCAGTCACCAGTCACCAGTCCGCCAGAACCACTACACATTGTGTATTGGTCTCGGTCACGCCGCGTTAGAGTCGCGATGTCGGAATGTGGTCACCATGCCACGGGAAATTTATACACATTTTCCAGCAATTTCCATCTGTGTTTTTCCGCCACATCAAAAACTTTGAACAAATTAAATAGCAAGATATATTTTGGGGTGACATAGAGAGACTATTTAAAAATAGAATTTACTATCTTTATCATTCCTAGTAACGCGCAGTTAAAGTTGTTGACATAATATGTATTTTATTCTAAATGCTCAAATCTAACTCAAATAACAGTATGTATTATAATATTCAGATAAGTCAGTATATTGAAAGTCCATGGAAATAAAGTAAGGTTCCACAATTCCAATAAAAAATTTAATCTTAACGTGACTCCACCTAACAAAACTTTTTACGACAAAACATGTAACTTTAAGTTATTTTTCAGCATTTTTAAACGTTTGTTTATACTTTATGTGTAGTTTTGTTGTTAAAATATAGCGGGAAAACAATTGCGTAAAGTAAATACGTGACTGCAGCCAGCAGGTGATGTCTGATGTCACAATACTCCAACTTGTAGCTACTGGCTAGGTATTGGCTATATAAACAGTCTAACGAACAGTATATTGAAAGTATGCTAAAATAATAATACTATTATGTTTATTCCTCCCGAAAATACATAAGCCATATTTTGTGACAGACATGGACATTTAAATTTATATTATCATAATTATCATTATTTATTATGCATGAACTAGATTATTGGTAATTTTAATCGTGGATTTTTGAATGTTTTATATGATGCTATAAATGAAATTTTTACATGTTATGGGTCTTTGATACCTGAAATAAAGACATTTCTTTTTATTTTATTTCATTTATTTATTTATGGAGCCAAACTAAGCTACTAGGGCTGTTATTGGTACCGCATGTTAACCAGTAGATGTATATAGAGTTAGACCCTGTAGGCTATACTCATATACTATATTGTATTGTTTGTTAATTCGACTACAACTAATAGCGAAAACCGTAAAATGAGGCGCAGATTGTCATCTCTTTGAGCAATCTCTAAAGTCTAACTGATAAGTTCAATCATTAATCAATCATCATTTAATTTTGAAATATTATAATACTATGAAAACTATTTGTATTTTCTAATCTTAGATATTTCAAAGTTAACTAAATTATGTTATCATAATACCACATAACGTTCTATATACGAGCGGCTATGTAAAATGTGTTTCTGTAGCATCGAGTGTAACTGTCATGGCGATAACGAGGTCGGGGGGCATCGCCGATAGCGGGAGGAGGATGGTGGCACAGAGTTATACAACCGACTGAAAAATATATTGTAGCTATGTTAAATATAACGGCTACAATGTCAACCTTCGTAAAAATGGTAATACATTGACAAAAGGACTACAGAAACTAGCGATAAAAAGTGCTCAATGTCCATGTGTGTGCATGATCTGCTCTATATATTTTGTTCTACCCAGGCGGTAAATAGAGGCCCAAGAGCATCGGAGTTATTCCATTTCTTATAAAGTTGTTGAGTAATTCATCTTATTAGTATTCTATCAATTACTCTTTTTATGAAATAAAATGAGTTTTGAAATTTATCACACATTGTTATTTTATTATCATTTGTCAAAGTGTTTTTTTACTGAAACCTAAATTTTATCGATTTAACGATATATAGATATTGAAATGGAAATAGTAAACAAAGTAAATCGTACATTTCTGATTGTTATTCTGACCGTAGACACTTATTAATAATAAGTAATAAGTAATAACACAGCTTACATAAAAAACATTTAAGAATATATTTCTTAAATCGCAAGTCATTTGTTTTAATTGAGTATTTGTTGTTTTTAATAATTAAGCTTACTTACTTCAAATAACTACATTATAAGTAGTCTATTTTTGTATCTATTCGTTACATTTCTGTTCTGTGTTTATTCGTTACATTTTTGATACCAAAAGGTTCCGATCTTGGAGCCGAATTCCATAAACAGCTGTGCCAGTTTTAATTATGACAGCTATTTATTTTTTAAATTGGGGCTTAGTGTTCTCTCTCTTAAATATACGGCAATATCCCCTATATCTAGATAACAAGTATATATTGACAGAACAAAGTTGCCACATTACTCAGCTGCACGGGTACATCACTACTGTGACATCCGCCTCGTTGTAGCTGCGCGTGCGCCGGCACGGTCACCGACCAACCTGGTGTGGTATATTCAACCTCATTGCTATTGAAATAGAGTCGAAACGTGGTATAGCGAGTGTGTTGTTGGCCGTACATAATGGCGGCGCGGGGTAGAGGCGCGGGGGAGGGGAAACCCTGATAAGCGTGCCCTCCGGCCCCGCTTCAAAATATTAATATCATAATATTTATTTTAAATATACCTCGTCTCCCCCCCTGTCCACGGTTGCCTAGCAAGTAGCAACCGAATCATGGCCGACCACGGTATATTTCCACGTAACGGCCAAAAATTTATTGTCATTTGCGTCCGAGATATACATTATACAACCTCACCTAGTGTAATATTATACTCCTAGATGCAAATAAATCTTAACGTAAACAAAGAATAGCTTGCTGTACTTACTACTGTTACGCTACGTAGACTGCTACTAATGTAAATATCACTTAATCACGGTGCAAACAAGAAATCCCTACAATAACACATTAACTTGGTCGGTTTTCTTTCTGTTTACAATTAGATTGAACTGGGTCTGAATGTCGAACCGAGTATACTAGGAGCGTTGTCAATATGGGGAGATAGGTGCTATCATATATAGTGTTAATTATTGAGTTAGATAATTGGTTTATCTGCGGTGAGGTGATACGGCGTCGCGGGGAAGCTCTGAGTAATGCTGATATGGCTGCAGACGCCCGCTGCTTATAACAGATGACTGATACGTCCACGTCTAGGTTACTCTGCCAGATAAAACCACAGAGTTTCATCGTCAAATAAGTCTTGTGGAGGAGTATGTATCTATATTAGAAAATCAATAAACTTCAAAAATATAACATGGATCTCAGATATGGCATTAGAATCCCATTTTGAATGTTGTGGTATAATAATTCCAGAGAATAATTGGTATATTGTTTGTATTTATCGTGCACCAAGTGGAAATTTTAACTTATTCATTGAAAAATTAGAAATCCTATTATTTAAACTTACCATTAGAACTAGAACTACTTGTAAAAAACTATTTATCTTGGGAGATTTTAATATAGACATGCTTGTAAAAAATAACAAAACTGAGCTATTTCAAAACACACTAAAAAAATTTAATCTTTTCTTAACTCTTAACCAACCAACTCGAATAACGTCTCACTCTGCTACATGCATAGACAATATTATAACAAACCATAAAAAATGTACATCAGAAATATGGGACCTAGGAATTTCAGACCACACAAGCCAAGTGGTCAAAATACCTTGCAGTATTAGCTACAGAGAAAAATATTGGTACACAATGAGACGCAATTTTAACTATCATATAGAAATATTCTTAAAATATATTTCCCAAGTAAATTTTAATGATGTATATAAATTAAATAACCCTACCTCAGCTTATGAAACATTTATCAATCTATTTCAATTAATATATGAACTATGTGTCCCACTACAGATGAAAAAAGTTTTTCATAAAAGCAAAAAACCATGGAAAACCAAAGGTATATTAAAGTCTACAAAATTTAAAAGAAAGCTTTATAATCATGCGAAAAAAAATCATAATTTTGAAATAAAAAATAGATACTCTCGATATTGTCAAATACTTAAACGCGTTATTAGGTTATCAAAAAAAAATGCAAATATTAAATTTATAGAAAAAAGCACTAATAAAACTAAAGCAACATGGCAAATAATAAAAAAACAAACACAAACAACACAAACACTTAAGCCTACTATTGATTACATTATACAAGATGAAAAAATTATAAAATCACCACATAAACTCGTCCACACTCTTAACAACTTTTTTATAAAACAAAATTGCAGTTCAGAAGTACTTAACAAAAATAAAATGCTTCCCAAAAGGAACCCTAATAGCATTTTCCTATACCCTACAGATAGCGATGAAGTAATTAAAATAGTAAAAGGTCTAAAAAATAAAACAAGCTATGGTTATGATAATATACCGATAAAGGCAGTTAAAGAGAGTATCTCCTATATAGTTAATCCGCTTGTACACATTATAAACCTTATGCTGGAAACTGGTGAATTTCCAAAACAATTAAAAAAAGCTGTAATAAAACCTATACATAAAAAAGGTTCCACTCATGACATGAATAACTACAGACCAATAGCATTGTTGCCAAGTATTTCTAAAATTTTTGAAAAAATTATTTATAACAGGTTAATGCACTTTTTAAATTGCAACAAAATTTTAAGTGAAAACCAATTTGGATTCCAAAGGAATAAAACCACGTCGTTGGCTATATTTAAACTATTTCAATCAGTATGGAATAATATGAACGACAAGAAGAAATGTGCTGCAATATTTATCGACCTGTCAAAAGCTTTTGATTGTGTAAAATTTGATATACTCCTTAATATATTGGAAATTATTGGAATAAGAGGCATAGCATTAAAACTAATTAAAAGCTATTTAAATGACAGATGGCAAGCTACTGCAATAGAAACATATGATTGCACTACAAAAATGTTTGAAGTGATTATGTCCAGCTTCGAAAAGGTATTACTCGGTGTACCTCAAGGTAGTATATTAGGGCCGCTCTTATTTTTACTCTACATTAATGAACTTCCTAACATTATACCTAAACACCTTACCATCATGTATGCCGATGACACGACAATATTTATAAGAAATGAATATGCATCAGAGGAAGATTTCAGAAAGGAATTAAATGAAATTTTAACAACTATCACTAATTGGCTAAAATCACTAAATCTACAAGTCAACCTCTCAAAAACCAATATTATGCAATTTAAAAGTTACCAAAGTAAACCTTCCACGCTCAATGTTGAAGTATCAAACGTTGCTATTGAGGAAGTAAACCAACTACGTTTTCTTGGCGTCACAATAGACCAGCATTTAAGCTGGAAAGCACATATAAATAATATAAATAAAAAAATTTCAAGTGCTTGCTACGGCCTCTCTATCCTTGCCGAGACCACAAATACAGATGTCACAAGAAGTGCCTATTTTGGAAACGTGTACCCATTGCTGCTTTATGGAATTATATACTGGGGTAATTCAACAAACGTCAAGACTACATTTACACTCCAAAAAAAATGCCTTCGAACTATATATAGCATGCATAGCACAGAATCTCTAAGGGACTTATTTAGAACAAAAAATTACCTTACACTGACTGGCATATACATCCTTGAATTATGTCTATTTGTAAAAAATAATATAGAATACTTTAGCTTCAAATCGGAAACAAACAGAATCTTACGTAATAAATATAAATACAACTTATCTCTTCCAAAAATTAATAATATGATTTACTACAAAAGTGCTTATATTTCTGCTATACGAGTTTACAATCATTTACCTACAGAAATAAAAGAATTAAATGGACTTAAATTCAAAAATAAACTAAAAAAATGGTTAATTGCAAAAGTATTCTATAATTTAGACGAATTTTTCAAAGAAAAATGACTAACTAAGTTTAAATAATTGTGCCTAACATAAGTATGTAAATTAATATTATAAAAGATGTAAAATGACAAATATATATTTTGTTGTGTTCGATTTTTTTAAATATTAACTATTATTTATTGTAATTTTATGCCTATGAAATGACTTTTAATAATTATATACTTATTATAAATTAGGATTCAATATATTAGGTATTTTAATCACTATAAATTAATCAAATCTAATACTGTTGTAAAATGAAATTCTGTTATGCTGGAACTTGGCTTGATATTACATAAAATTGCATGCCCGAACGGGTAAACTGTTGAAACCAACAAATCTGTAACACCTTTGTAACACAGTTATAAGCAATAAATATTTCTTTGTCTTTGTCTTTGTCTTTGTACCCGGGACTTCAACTTAAACAAGGAGTACTATGGAGTATGGGGGTTTTAGTGGGCAGATCCCGAAAAATGTACCCCAACTGAATCCGCCCAATCGCCAAGGTTGTGAAAAGAAAGCAAACTTTGATAATGAGGTATACTTCTTCGCGCTTAAATAGCAAAACCGAGTGATTAAATCCGATTGAGTGAAGATACTTCGAGTAGAAAAGCACGTAGAACAGATTTTTATACAGGAAAATATATGGTTCCCTGATAAAAACATGGTTCAGCGTAAATGAAGTTACGGATGATTTTTCGTAATTTATAAGTCGAATCTCACATTCGAATCATAAAGTCATTTAAGTGAAAAAAAAATTGACGTTACTTTAAGAAATGAGGCTTTCTTGGTCAATACTACTACAATACTTCGCAGGCTATAAGGTTGTAGCTTTATAGCCAGCGAATTAGGTACTACGGTGAACCGTAACAACGAAGAATGTAAGGTAGAGCCACAGAATATATAATAGTACTCCGTAGTAGAGCCCAGTAGATGCGTTTTAGTAGTCAATGCTAAAGCTGTTTGCTTGTCTTTGTCTTTGTCGCTATTCGCCCATTAACTAATTTGTTTACCTACATATTCTGGGACTATATAGCTAATCAACACCAAAATGTTTGTGTAAAATCTGTAATCATTAATTCTAATTATTATTCAATGCTAATCTATCCCGACATTTATACAGGTTAAACTCTGTTTATTCTATGGTAATTTTATAATACTCGTATTTATTATATTACATGCCTCTTTCCTTAGGGCTCTTAGTATTTCTATACCCATTTAATAATATTATGCGGTTTAAGTGTAAAGATAGTATAGACAGCTGATGTACGTAATAGTTTTTGATAGTACCGCGGTCACTAAAAATATTAATCTTTATAGTTATTTTTAAGAGAATGGAAGTGAGTAATGAGGTAAATATTCGCAGTCCGCCCTCTATTGTCGCATTAGTCACGGATAATACCTCTTCCTTTGTTTCACTAAAATGGGCCCAATTTAAAGAAAAAAAAACACTCAACCCCTATTGTATATTACACATATTCCGAGCTGCGGTACAATAGGACGCGGATTACTATTGTTTACAACCTACAGGTAGCTTAGACCTCACAAGTCAATAAGTTTGAAGACGTTGTCTTAACAAATGACCTACCTTTCTGCATAAACTCCAAAAGTTTTTGCAAAAATAATTGAAATGGTTACCGACAGTAAATTTTTTGGAAAAACGGTTTGCTAACGAAATGTCAGAACTTTTAGGAAAATTATTAATTTTTATAATTATTTTTAATTAAGATGAATTAGGTACGAAAATTAGTTGATAAAATTGTTTAGATGAATACCATCGGAAAAGCGTGGAAAAACAACATGAAGTATTTTTCGCTTCATGTTTTTTTATCTACTTCCTAAAATATATAGAGTGTAACTACTTTCTAGCAGTAGCTACTAGCTAGTGAAAAAGGCCGAGGCGTCGGGAGGGAAATGGAAAGTTGTGACGTCACACCCGATAACAGCTGAACCGTCGCCAGCTTCCGCAGGACGAACCCGGAACCGCTCTACCACGAGCGACGCTGGCATTAATTTCACAGTTGAGTATTTAGTATTTACACATTCAAAACAAACGAACAAACGTATCACCTAATGAGAGTTCTCTATCACAATAGCTAAGAAGCTGCAAGTGCATCATTATCACAAAATCTCTCGTCAATAAATTTTTTAAAATATTAGACTTATACATTTCTATGAATGTTTAACGAGTATATCCATGTTGAGTTAATAGTTTACAAACAAGTTAATCCTAATACTTAATTTTTTCCAACAACAAGCTAGAAAAAGTGAACTTTTTGTCAAGGCAGCCGTAAATATTGCAGGCCGCAGTCGAAATGTTCGAAAACAAAAAGTTTATCTTGTCACAACATCGGAAATTATTACCCATCATTATCTAATCAGTAACAAGTTAGAGGCTGTGCTGGGGATTATATTATAATTGTTTGTTAACTGTTCATTACTATATTTATGTTTGTTGTTATATTATTGTGATTAGTTAAAAGGTAATCAATATTATTGTACTCGCAATGGTATGGAATCGTATGGAACAATTAAATAAATGTTTGAGCTGTTAATTTTTATTTAAACCTATAAAAAGCTGAGGGGTGCATGGCAGCAAATACTTTCAGAACGTCCTTCGCGTTGATCTACCATCGGTTCGGGAACTAAGTAGGTACAAACCCAGCGTAGGAAACTCGCAAGCGGTTAAAAATTAAAATATTATACTTTTCATACTATTATCAGCTATTATTTACATAAATTTGTAAATTGTAACAGTCTAGTAATCTGTGGTACATGTACCTCGAAGTCGCAAACCGTAGTCGACCGTTGCATAGTGTAGGTGGAGCGTTTAGGAAAATGTAGAGAATGTTAGATTCTAAAACTGTATACATTTCTTGTTTGTTACCAACACACAAGTCACAGTTGATTGGTTTTTAATTACAAACGACATTTTGCGGCGAGTGGTGTGATGCTCGTTTGTGGTTACAAATTTAGGGTACGTACTACGTACAAAATGGGCTGAGACGAGAGCTTAGAGCATTAAAACAGAAGTATAGTTTAATGCTCCAAGGATGAGAGGTACTTATTGTACGTCTAGGACTCATACCTTCTTCGGTATACATACGGTATAGTACAAGAACAAGCGAGTTATCATGATACCGACGTCCGACAGACACAAGTTGATTGCAAAAAGATGTTTGAAATCAAAGATTTCACAGCTCAGGACGTAGCAAGGAGTTTGTCTCACAAGTTACGCCATCAATGTCAAAGTTATTATACCAACGTGAAAATGGACAAACACATAGCGAAAGTGGAGTCATTTCTTTGACTTCGTCTTATATACTTCGCATAATTATTATGTTCTTACTGTAACCATAATATCTCTGTTTCGGTAGTCGACAGCAGTAGACATTTTACGACGATGAGTCTATTACTTTGTGCCCTGACCCCGGCCGCCATTACACAGATAACTTGCTACTGACATAACTTACTACCCAACTACTGTCACTATACTTGCACTCACGGAGGTATGTTAACAGCTAATGTTAGTTTAATGCGGTTTAAAACGCCATACAATTACTGTGTAATGTGAGTGTGACATTTTAGTTTTATCGGTATTTACATATTAGATCATTCGTTTAAAATTATTAACAGCTACAACATCCTAGTAAAAGTATTCCTAGTTGTACCATCAGTAAAAGTATGAGATCATGGAAGAATATTTTTACCCCATAGGAATAAGTAAACAGGCTGTAAATTACAAAACATTCACAGGGTTAAGTTGATATAATAAACAATGTCATACACAAATGTTGCAAAAAATGTATATTTGTTGTTTGATGTTTCGCGGGATAAAAGTTCTATTGTTCTCCTAATTAGGTAGAGTGACCACAACAACAGAATTCCTCTGTCCGTTTGTCACTAACCATTATCTGTGGTCTCGTAGACCCCAGATGATCTCCCGCTTCTAAATAATAATATTCATCGGATAACTGTAGATTTTTTTCGTAGCGGGCTCGTCTGCCAGTAACAAAATCATCGAACGCGTAAATTAGGCCGTATTATGGTTTCTGGTGATCGTAACACCATCAACAGCTAGTTGGTAACTGTATGTTTTTTGCGGGCCATAAATTGCAGTCGCGTGGCCGTTCTGACCCCATAAACCTGTCTCTGTAATATTAACCCGTAGCGCTTCTGAGTAGCGCGTGCAAAAACCGTGGGGTAGGAGCGTCCCGCGGCGCGCCATTGTCGTGTCCCGCAGGGATCCGTCATACAGATGTAAACAAACAATTAGCACATGCTTGCGCTTGTGAATGAGCGATAAACTAATCGCGTCGCTTATCGCCAAACCGCACTCACTATGTATACAGTGTAGTGTCGTCGGCCGCAGCGAGGGAAAACGACGGGAAATCCTTATTGGCCTTATTGCAGTCTTACCAATTTCACAAAAAAATAAATAAATTTTATTTGAAGTCCTGCAACTGAAACTACTCTTCTTTCTCGGTTGTAACGTTTATCGATTCTGTAGCTTAAGCGTACAGCGGTAACAGATACTGTCAATATATTATACTGTCAGTCTGTAGTAGGTATTAGTAAGTGGGAATAAATAAAATAAAAAAAAAAACTCCTAAGTATTATGTGACATCGGCGAACCATAATTTCCGCGAATAGATAGCTAGTCAAAGTTCAGTTGATGGTTCATAATAAAAGCTCTATGCTGGTTCCTGGTAGGTACAGTTATGTATGAGATAATATGGATTAATGACATGTAAAATAATATGCTATAAAGACTAAAATTTTTAGATAAAAAAAAACTCAAATGCAATGAAAAACTTCAAGCTCCCAATTCCCAAATACTTATCGCCTATATAATTACTCACAATAAATAATAATCCCTTAAAAATATATTTCTGGTCTACAATCTTTAAATTAATAACGAAAAGTTCAGGACCCTATTTGCTTTTCACGTGTAATTTCCGCGGGATCTACAGTGTTGCAACATGCAAGCACTGCACTGGTGGGCGACTGGTATGCCTCAATAATAACAAGTATGTATTATAATATTTTATTTACAATACAATTGTGGACCATTATGTAGAACAATGCACTCTAATGGCTTCCAGGAAAATCACTGTTAGGTATTAGGTATCGAGCTCAGCTTAGCTTTAGGGTATTAAATATTGTAATTCATATTATGTAATCTGTAAAGTTCTAAGTAGATCAGATCTGTAGCCATTATTTTATATAAGTAAGTATAGGTTTAATGTAACAAACACTCTGTTAATGGTGGTCTCTTAGAATATAGATTTTGATACTTTTTAGTAGACCTGCAGGGTCTGATAAGAACTTTAATGCACATCCTAGTTCCTAAATCGTTTCAATGTTTCATCAATCATCAGGCATGAATCTCTTCGAAGGAATAAAAATCATAAGAGTCCTATCAGCAATATTATAACTCCAAATGCCCCAGTCTGTACTCTGTATCAATTTTTTTTATGTTCTAAAGTTCAAATGAAAAATGTTTTCTATAATACACTCTGCGGACTTGCGTAGATCTGCGTTAAAACTTAACTCAAGTGAGTGATACAGCTGATGACATGATGTTTAACTCAGAGTAATTATTAACTTTAACCCAGATCTGCGCAAGTGGGCCTCAAGGGCTTAATAGTCCGTAACTTCTATCAGAATTTTATAAACTTAATGCTACGCTAATGGAACGGACTAAAGTTGCAGTGGGCGTATACCTTGCAAATAATAATTGAAAATATTAGTAACCTCTTCACAGTTCACACTATCCGAACCGATATTTGGATGAATTTTTTTTGTAGATTTTACACTTTCGGACCCAGGAAGGGTAGCACAGACTTTGTTCCCGGAAAATGTAAGGACGTCGGACCCATTGAAACAAGGAAAGTTGCGGATAATATCTAGTAACTCATAATATTAACCCGTTCAGCAGATTCAGACTGTTTGTGCAATTTCATTTAGTTCAGTAGCTGCATTAGGGGGTGTGGCGTAGGTCAGGAGATACGGCGATAAGCGGCCACGTGCGATACCCGCTATCGCAGTCAGCTGACGCGATATGCTGCACTGCCTCACCTGACACTCGAGCGACTGTGCTATAATTAATTATAGTAGGTAGACCACTATTTCAAACTACAAAAAAATCGTAGGTCCTGTACTTTTAGTAAGCTTAGCAGTAGTCATTGTGCACTGTGCAGGCAGGTTTCAAATTTATTTAAACAGCAGAGGTAGTGCATGTATTTGTATACTGTTAACTGTATAATATGTTGTTATAAATAAAAACGTCTGTCACTTGGGTATTTAGTTGGAGACAATATCGTGCCGTAGTGTAGTAGTGACATTGAGCTCGGCGGTACGTGATCAATCGCGGCATACGCGACCCTCGCCGCGGCCTCCACCTACACATAATATTACATACAACAACAGTGAGTGTACAGTGCCCTCCCTCCTCAACAACACCACGACAAACACGACAGCTCAGCCATACCGCCATCGTTGTCATATGTATTATGTAGGTATCAGTGGTATCAGTATTAGTTGGGGCCCTCACCCTCCGGGCTGGGAGTTGAGGCGTCCACCCCCGCCCGCACCCCGGCCGTGCCACCCCCGGGGTTGCCGGGCGGGGCGGGGGGCGGGGGGCAGCGTGCGGCCGGGGTGCAAGATGCGCGCGCGCAGCCAGTTCCCGGCCGACCGCCGCGCAGTGAGCACGCGCGCAGACATGTTACACGAGACTTGGCCCAGCGCCTACCACCGCGGCGCACCCGCCTCAACCACCGAGATAGAAGCGTTCCTCGCCGAGGTCAACAACAACTCGGTCAAAGAAGGTAAGTCGGGAACACGCGCGGGTCCGACACCACGCGAGTGTGCATACGCTACATTATAACAAATTACGATCGTTCATGAGTCTATCGGGAGTGACAGACGAGCGCGCCACCATTGGAGGCGCGCGCGGCGCGGGCCCCGGCGCGGGCTCGGGGTCGCGCGCTCGGCCAATGGCGGCGCGCTGAGCTGTGTGTGTGTGCGCAGACGCGGACGGCAGCCCGCCCCCCGCGGGCTACGCCCCGTCGCCGTCGCGCCGCTACGAGGAGCTGCGGCCGGCGCACGGCTCACACGCGCGCGACATGCAGGCGTACGTGCACCTTGAGGAGGCGCTGTTCAAGGGCTCGACGGACGGCACCTACCTGCGCCGCGACCTGACGCCCTCGCCCGACCGCGCCGACGACTACCGCCTGCAGTACCAATACCCCGCCGCGCCCCCCGCGCACCCCGCACACGCCGCACACCCCGCGCCGCCGCCCTACGACCACGACCATCATCATCAGATTGACAGGTCAGTGAAACACTATCTGCTGTAACTTTCGTTTATCCGCATCGAGATAGTTATACTCTTCTGATGGCAGGTTACAAATTCATGCTTTGGTAATGTAATGCCGCATTTACAGCTCATTTTACCTTTCTTATTTTTGTTGTCACAATCACATGATTATTGTTGTAGACAAAACAATGCAACGTCATGATATTACTTAAACACAGCAACACATTAGGGATCTTACTGTACAAACAATTAATTTATAATTGTTTGTAAACAAGCGTTCCAAAGCCATCAACAAAGTAATTACACTTCCAATTACTGTGGAACCTGTAGTTGGAATAATAACGAAAAACTTCAATTTTTTTGATAGTTTCTAAAAACAATTTTAGTACCATAAAACAAACTAAAAAATAAGTTAAAAATAAATAGAAGTAAATACTGTCGGAAAATCATTTCATATAATACTAATCATGCAAGCTTTACAATAACAATCAAGTAGCTGGTAGACAGTTATTTAGCAAATAGTGTGGACACTGGACGCTGGACTCAGTGGGAAGTATTTCAAAATTGCAACAATTATCTCTGATGGGCTGCTGCTACATTCTGAGCCTATTTAATATCATAAATGAGATGAATTATAGGCCATTTATAATGTTGATAAGCAGGTAATATGATGATGCTTAACAGAAAGAAGACATTACAGCAGTTAAACTGATCACGAACAGTCGCACATCACGTGTGTTGGCTCGGATATACCGATTAGTAATGACGTAAATATTAGTTCGACCACTAATGTACCGATAACGGCAACGCCCAAGATGTACTCGATACAAGGTGTAGATGTGGATGCTAATGATTACTAAAGATTCCATTCAAAGGCTTATTCTCGTCATTAAAAACGTTCGATTCGCAGTATTGTTTTGGACTCAGTAATCAGTACATTTCTGTTACGCTCCTAAATTTCAAATCATCATTTGGTACTTGGGTGAATGCGACAACTTCACTACGAGAATAAAGTAACTTCTAAGTAACGACTTAACTAGATACGTATGTACATACTTAGAATTTTATTGGATTTGAAATAAGGCATCGTTACTGCCATCACTCATCGACGCGTTAATATGTATTTGAAATAACGCGTCGTGAGTGCCTATACAATAATCAAAATCAAAAATATATTTTATTTTTGATTTTTTTATTACATTTTTGGTTTATTTATTTACTATTGAAACTATCGAACGCAAGATACTAGGTACCTATCCTATATTTAGAACCAAAGCCACATAGTATTGTGTCGAAGTAAAATGATTTTATTTTACAATAACGGGAAAATGTCTTGACCCGAAAGCTCTTGTAATACGATGGAAATATACGCAGCTGCTTATATACCTAATATACTTATACATGTTTATAACTTTTATGATGTCATATAACTATATAATAACTGTTACTGCTGAAATTAAGAAAATTCTAGTTTAAAAAGTTTTTAGAAGTCTAAGGGCCTGTTGTACCACTCTCTGATTCGACTTTTTTGACAGATTCTCCATACTCTGCCTGTCAAGTTAAGTGGTGGATAGCCTATCCGGCACTTATCAGGAAGTAGTGAAACAGGCCCTAAGAATTCTAAAAACACCGGGATCTACTGCATCAGTCTATACTGAGATTATTTTGCTGTGGAAGACCCCTGGTTAGGTGTTTAAGAAGATGCTCTCTGATCGTGACTTGGTCGTGGTGTTCCGCAGATAAGATAAGTGTTACACAATCGGTTGTAACTGTTATCGCTCCTCTGTGTTCATTAATTGGATTGTCGCGCGCGACAATATTACCAAGTTGTAAGCCATCGAGCAGTTGGAGTGGCACTAATAATTTTGAATTTTCATTAAGATGAATTAATACACGTTATTATCTATACATATAATAAAATCGTAGGAAAGTCAATTCTGTACATTGAATATTTTTGAAAAATAATACTTGGGACGTGATCTACAATCGATATGGAAGCCAAAAATATAGTTTTTAGAATTTTTGTCTGTTTGTCTGTTTGTCTGTTTGTCTGTTTGTCTGTATGTATGTCCGGGATAAACTCAGAAAGTACTGAATGGATTTACTTCAAATTTTGCACGAATATTATATAGAGGTCGGGTTAACACATAGGCTATATATTATGACGATATCACCTAGGGGGGGGGGAGGGGCTCAAGTTTCAATATTTTTAGTTTTTTGCTCATATCGCTAAAACGGTGCGTTCTAGAGAAAAAATGTCCGGTACGTAATGAAAGCCCATAAAATTTCCTACAAATTTCTCCTTCACACTTTGTATCTATCTTCACTCCTTGCCATGCTATGAGCTTTTGTCTATCTTTTCTATACAAATTTCGAGTGTCGTTTGATTAACATGCTGGGAGCTTTGGCATCGGTCTTTTCTTGGAGGGGGGGGGCTTCGCCCCCCCAACCCCCCCCCCCCACCTCCCCAAATTTTGCTTCAAACAAAGCGGTGTTGCGGCGTTATACATCTTTTTTAAGAACATAGTTAAAAACTAAACTACACATACGGTTTTCCAGTGTCGTTTGTTTTGGGGGGGCTGCGCCCCCCCAAACCCCCCCCCCCTTATTCCTCATGAAACTTTTGTTCATAATTAAAAGGTATCGTGGAGTTTGTATTGCGTCTTAATTATCCTTTGTAGGAACAAACTAATTCATCTATACATATTGTAATAAAATCGTAAGAAAGTCAATTCTGTACATTGAATATTTTTGAAAAATAATACTTGGGTCGTGATCTACAGACTATACTAACGCGGACGAAGTCGCGGGCAACAGCTAGTAGTATACATAAGAGGATAAAGTTGACGAAATAAGGATATCAGCTTAATCCTTTCACACCTTATAATATATTGTGTATTTTATTTATTTCTACAAGTTGGTGAACAATAAGGAGTAAAGTTTTCCAATGTTTAACTTGTTCAGCAAAATATTATGCTTACTGCAATTTTGTTCCATTTATTCATCAAAGTCTAAATGACTTTATAATCGAGCTATGTTACCAATTATCTATGCATTCCATAGAGAATTGTTTGTGAACTGTGATGTATTTCCTTTTCAATTTTACTTAATTCTATAAAAACATTCTAATGGATGAATTTTAAAGATTTTCTGATCCTCTAAAATACACTAAACAGTATGAGGATGATTGTTATTTATTCTCGATTATTTCATAATATGCAAGGGAAGTTAAAAAGGCAAAAATATTCAGTCACTGAAGTCGCAAAAGAGGGCGTGTAGCATCCGAAAATATCTTGCCAGTAATTGGTACTACTAATAATATATTCTGTGCCAGTAATTCGCTGTAGTGTGTGCATTGAACCCGCGAACATAAATTGTCGCTATCAGGCGCGTGTGTCGTTCGAATTACAATTCGCCAAATTGCTGCCTTATCAATTATCACTTATCACTCACCTTAACACATTTAAATATTTAAGGTTAATTAGCGTTAGCTGAAATTATAATTTATATTTCCAAAATGTTTTGTACATTAGTACTAAATAATTAATTATTATTAATTAGTTTCATACCAACCCAGATAATTTAAAATACTTAGTCTAAATATTTTCATTAAGTTATATTAAAATAATATCGAAAATTATGTTTTAAAAAACTAAAGCTTTGCCCTTTAATTTGGCAAACAGTTAACTGAGATTTAGCAAACATTTTTATCGATTGATGTTATAAGAGTAGAACTGTTATCGTTAGTTACGACGACGATAAAGTTCAAAATTAACAATCATCGCAAGTAGCATGTCATTTAGCGAAGAACGAAATAAAGTTTTAGACTTTATTTTCACTTCGCTAAAAATTAGCTTACTTTATTATTAAATCATCGAAGGTAGCTGGGCCAAATGACTGGTGTGCTGTCTTCGAGATGACTGATAGTTACCCTACACCTTTGTGAACTGGACTTGTGTTGCTCGTTCTCAATTCATAAGTGGGGCTACTGAATGTGTGGGATCTTATGTAGATACTGGGTTGCTAGATTGTTGGGTTCCTGATGCAGCTGAGGGGTTGCTTCATGTCGGATGGTGATGCAGATCCGGGGTTGCGTTAGCGATAAGGCCGGACGTGCCTGCAGCCACCTCCACATTCCATCGTGTCACGCGCGCCGTGCCTGCGATGTACTTTTCCACAATTTCGCAACCACACTCTCCAACAATCTCACGTCCTCATATTCGTATAATTGTACTTTCTCGATGAGATCTGTGAATGTTATACGATACCTTATTCTTGAAAGTAGAATTGATTTTCTTTTGCTGACTATTTTTGTTTGGCGCAACTTTTTGGTTAGTTTTTGTTAAAACAATGATTATTTCGCCTAGAGTCTAGATAGTAAATACTCGTATTATAACACTCAATCCTAATCCTGACTTTCTAGGATAATCCCTAGCACATCTGCTAAATCCTCCGTAGTTCCTAGTATTCGTTAAATATAATTAGACTGGAAGAACCAGATATAACCACAGAATGCATAACTATAGCTTAACTTGCAAAGTCATTAAATATTGTGGATCTTCATGACGATCATAAAATTTTCAAAATATTTTTTCTCCAGGTAACGGCAATGAAAATCTACTTTGTTTTCTGCTACTTTATTTACCATAATGTGCTATGCCAACTATAGTTAACTTAGACAAGGTCAAAATTTTCAATTTATTTAAAACTATTTGTGTTTCAATAATTAATTATTCTTGCATTTATTTATGGATATAAAAAAAACTGAAAACAACGTTGCCTTGCGGTTTCCTGTTACTATACTTAAATATATAATATAGTTAGTTTTGTCCTACTAAAAGTCTGTGTCAATTTTTCCAGTACCTATAAAATTCAGAACATTAATCTCTTTGGACATTATAAATATTCTTCTTGGCCGTACGACTGAAATTACGTCTGTGATTTTTTCATTAAGTTACCTTTTAAATCTCTCATTTTATTCTGTTTACTTATTAGTTATTACCATAATAATATAATATACACCATGCAGTACGCAGTAGTACTCAGTTTGTGTAATATTTTCACGTCTGCACTGTTTGATCGTTATTGATTTTGGTGTTTGCTGTAATGTGCGTTTAGAATTATTTTTCCTTATATCGCTGAAATAAGAGTAATCCTTATGTCGTTGAAATAAGAGTGTTGTCTGAATTTAAATAAAAATAACTGTCTGTACACGCTATTATAGCTGTCGGTACTCGGTTGTCCTCGCGTTATCACCGATATATTGATGGCGCCCACGTGTACGAACGGTTGTGCTTATGTACGTGTGAGTGCTGTGTGTGCTCGCGTAACTCGTGCTGTTTCCGAGCATTTCAATTGAAAATGTTTTACAACTGTTCACTATTTTACATGTTTTATATAGCTCAATGTATACCAGGCTCGTTCCCATTGACTCGCATTACACGTATCAATATTATCACGATTCCGTGATAATATTGATGGTGTAATAGGCCGAATCGCAGTATCGCAGTAGTACTTGTGATACGCGTGATACTAGAATCGTGATTATATTGACGGTGTAATACGCCCCATTTTCCAGGCTCATTCTGATATTTCATAAATCGTATTAAATTATCTTGTGCTAGCACTAGCAACATAAGTGGATCACAGCAATGTTACGAAACCTCAAGATTTTTTTTACCAACCTCTTCGCAGTCCAGACGCAAATACGTAGCAGGAAAGTCGATACCTACCTTCGAATTGTAAATATTTCGCTGGCCGACTCTTTCATGATGAATGGAAACTGTCACCTGAGAGGTGCGGACGTTACGTCACACCGCCCTCTTTCTTCCCCCCACCTCGTTCCCCTTGCCAACGTCACGTTTCCCATGAATGAAACAGTACCCAGACGCGAGATGCCCGACCCCAACATCTTACTCGGCAAGTTAGTGTCATATTAGCTGCTACAGCTTCAGCTTACTTCACAGAAGTCACTATTTTAAAACTAAATCTATTTTGTTTTGACTGTCGCCTGTGGGTGAATTCTGGTAACCTGTAACTGTCAAATATGTCCTTTCCATCGCAGAAACGCCTTAATATAATATTAATAAAATGTTTGTCCCTGCATTACTCGGTCGAAAGAAAGTGAGAAGCTCGTGCTCTGCTTATAACTGGATAACGTAGTAAAAGTTCTCACTAGCGTTAATGAGATCGATGCATCGATTTATAATATAAGTCTATGGATCGATGGTGTTCTATAGTCGGTTCCTTACTGAATTCATAATATGAATATTGATTAGGTTACTGAATGAAATATTTTTAACGGTGTTCGGTTGAGAACACGAGGTTCCTATATTTCACAAGTCAGCAGGTACGAGCCGTGATCGTTACAGTTTCCTAACGTCAACAAAGAGGTTGAGGCCCTTCGGTGTAAACGTGTGGGTATTTGTTTATATGTGTGCATGTTTGTTCCGCGAATGTATAACGACATCCTCCGGCTCCGCGCCTGACCCAGTGCCTATGAACTTGGCTTCACCTGGTAATGATTTAAACCTGTTGTATGTCGTTCCTTATGCGCAGTCTCGATAAACGCGAGTAGTATATTTTACCAGGGAGATATTTTTGTGCAGTAAAAGCACTCGATATGACGCCATAATCCAAAGAAAAAAAAACATAACCTAACATGATGTCGTTATAAAATGAGTAAAATACTGTAAGCTATAAAGTTATGCACATGTGACAACTTTGATATTATGGGTGGTCGATGGAAAATGATCGCTTCGTGTCGAGGAAATTGGTCGTACGCTTCAATTTATGATTTCAGTTTTGTGATGGTCGTTAATGACTTCCTCAAATTTTAATGTGAATATTAAAGTCTAATTCGTCCTGAGAAAACAATATTTAATCATCTGCAGAGCCATTAATTGCCGGAGCCCCGCTAAGTAGTTGGGCACACGGGCTCGCGTAAATAACCATTTTTTCCGACTCCGAGGGCTCGACAAAAACGCGAAGGTCGTGGGGAATATATTTGTCGCGTCTGTTTGCGCTTCATATTATCCCTATTCCCTATTGTTTGTTTCCTCTCAATTATTGTTCGAGACATTGTTGTGCGTCCTTGTTTGTAAATTGAACAATATTTCTTTGTTCTTGATCAACTTAATAAAATCTTTTGGAAGTACATATTAACTGTCGCCTGTCTCTTTTAACTCTTCGTTTGTTTCGTCACCGTAAAATATTGTACACAGTAAAATATTGTGGTAATTATTTACTATGTATATTGTTCAAGTATGATTTAGGTGGTTCTAATTTATTGTACCACCGATAAACAATTGTGACAAAATTATATTAAATAACTAAGCCATGTAGGTATACGTTGTATTGTGTTAAACATAATATTTTGTAATTTTGAAGCGGAATTTTCCTCGTTTTAATTGGTTTGTTTAAACTACACTACTAACGCACATTATATACAAATACAACGTGAAATTTTAGTGGTTGTTTTCCCGCAGCAGGACGATTTATCTACAGTAGTATTATCGAATCATGCAAGTTATTTTTTGAAAATACAAAATATTTGGTATAACGTACTATGGCAACTATATGCCGATAGGCGCGAGCGGCTATGGACCCGGCCGAATTTTTTTTATGATTTGAACAAAAAAAACTTCACAAATCTATTGTACTACTAAGATAGAATCATTTTACTGCGGGAAAACAACCATTAAAATTTCACGCTGTATATTATGTGCCTTTTATATTATATTTATAATAGCTACTTCCAGTACCTATTATATTAATAGGAGCTGGAGAAATTTAGTTTTTAATATCTTAATGTCTTCACTTTATAAGGTTTTCCTGTAGGTTTGTGTGTGCATTGTGATTTGTGACTGTCTTAAATAGGTATTTGTGATACACAGGCATTACATGAAATATCTAGAATTAAATATTATTAATATTATAATTCTAGCCAATTATACTTACATGTTACCTAGCTTTCTGCTAGTAAAAGTATTTTCGAAATCGATTCAGCAGCTATTTATTTTACAACCTCACATAGTCGAACATTTCACCTCTAGGTACTTAATCCTCGTATTGATTAGTCAACGTTTTTAGATTGTTAAAGGTTTGTAAATTAACTTTTGTCTAACTCTGAACTCACATAGGTACATTAAGCACTTTCTTTTCCTCTAATCGGCCAATCTTTACTGTCTAACTTACTGTAACAATTTTAGTACTTAATCCTGTTCACAATGATGACTTAAATAGTCTAAATGTGATGGATCTCGTAATTTCAACTTAAGTAGTATTTGTTCTAGTTGCGAGATTTGTTTTCGTCCGTTATCGGCGTCGAGTACAAAGACATTGTGTTTATGTTCTTATTCAATGTCTTTGATTGTCGCGACCTTTTGATTGCATCATGTGACATTCAAAAAACTAATTAAAGTACACTTTTATTATCAACAATCAATTGTTAATTTAAATGAATGTACAAATTATTATTAATTATTATCGGCAGTACCTAATAGTACTCCAAAGTCAGCAGCTGAACATAACTCTACAGTCTACATATCAGTATTTTTCTAGCCAGTTCTCTCCAAAATATTAGAACCAGTAGGTGCTCAAAAGAAGCATAGTACACGTGAAATCAAAAAGAAAAGCTTTGATAGAATAGTGTTATGTTTTTTTAATAAATTACGATTTGGATTATAGAGGGATGTAAAAAATAATAATCGTATTCCAATATATTTTAAGGAACTTAAGGAACTAATAAAAATAAAGGTAGAGAAGATCGAGTAAGCTGTAAGGCATAGTTCGTGATAATATAGTGTGGATGGGTGCGCTTGCGCAGGTGTGGCGCTAGACTGTTTGCGCCCGTTTTTGTGGCCGCTCTAACGCGCTATTTTACACGTTTTGAGGGCCCTCGGAGATTTGTTTTTTTTTTGTGAGCGTCGAGTGACAAGTTAAGTGTCTCAAATGAGTTATTTGTATAGGCCTGCGCTCGTGCAAATAACGTTCGCTGGTCTGCTCGGTCCCACTTCCGGCGGCCGCGGGCCGTGGGCCGAGTGCGGACCGAGCACGTGCGCGCGGCCGGCGGCCAGCGCGTGCCCGCTGCCCGTATCACATCGTCATTAGCGGCTCATTATGTTGACATGTCGGGAACACCCAGTGTCCCGGAACCGTGACCATCCAGTGTCGTATTGCAAGCCCTATATTGTACGGTATTGCAGTTTAATTGATAAGTCCGTAACCATCACCTGATGATGACAATGCTTATCCTTATGGTGTACATTTTAGACGTAGAAGACGTAAAATTTAATGTAGATTTTATTAATCGCATTGTAGCATTCTATACTTAAGTAAAAAATAAAACATTCTTGAATATTTTGCGAGAGCCACCGCTTAGTTACAATAAAGGTCTAGATAACTAAATTTACTTTATTAAGTACCTACAATGCTGAAATAGAATAAATTAAAGAATTAATACATAATGCACCTAACCAAACCGCATGGGCCAGACAGGGCGGCGGGCGGCAGGTCGTTAGTAACCGCTAATCTGCGAGTTATCTCAGCTCGCAGTTTCAGTGATACATGTAAATATTAGCGATAAGATAAACTTGTAATTATTCCAAGTGGGCTTTAATCTTATCATCTCGTAGTACTACGGCCGATAGCGCCGTCTCATGGATGTAGGTCAGGGAACTCTACGGGAGCTTTTGATGCTTTGCTTCCCAATAAATTAAAAAAAGCATGAGTTTCCAGATGAAGTCCGTTTGAAAGAAATTAATGGATTTAAAGCTTATTCATGAAAAACATTCAAGCAAAGGAAAATAAAGAAAAATATTGCATTATTTAAGGTTCGGACAACATTATGTAGAGTTTATGGATGTTATAGAGGACTTAAACGGTATATATTCATCCTTATGAAAACGCGTTATATTGCTATTGAAGGCAGTTGCCTCGGCGACGGCAAGCGGGTCGAGGGCGCGAGCGGGCGGCGGCGCAGTGCGGGGGGCGGGGGGTGCAGCGATAAGGCAGCACTTCCGAGACGTTACGAACCATTAGCCGAGCCGTTCCACTTGCCACCGCAATGCATTGAGGTCACAGCTACCAGTACTACACGCCATGAAATTGACGAATTGCATTCGGCTATTGAAGAGTAACATGCAGATTGCAGAACTAAGCCACGACGAAATATTAGCAAGGAATTAACAATATGTGGTCCATAGTTGCAAAGCCATCGATTTTTAAGCCAGAGACCTAGAACTATCATTTCGTATTAAAAAATTTAAGTATGTTCACTCTCATAAACTTCGCTGCAATTAGTTCGTTAGCATTAGTCATTAGTCAAAGTAGGCTATGTTTTCCGCAGGAGTGTCAAAGTCCGTAATTGTCGAAGCATACACCTTTAGACTGTCCACATAAGGGATGAGGAAGTGACGTGCTGACGCATCCAAAGCTTTGGCACGTTCTGTCCAAACTTGGGAGAGATTGCAATTTGCACGTTGACTATAATTGTGGTTTTATATCTTGCATCATTTATTATTGGCTTTTTTTTTCAATGACTGATCAATAACATTTGCTATATTTTATTTCATTAAAAATGATTATTTATTCAAACCTTAAAAGCAACTGCCTATGCGCTTAAAAATATTCAGTTTCTTTATATTTCTTTGCGTTTGTTAGTGTTGCTTCTTGTTTTCTTGCAACATTATATTCTATTACATAAATATTATCAGCAATATGCAAATGCAAATGTGTTAAATCTGTGGTTAATATAGTATCTAAATTCATATAATGATTAATTCGTGTCCGATAGCTTATCTCTTGTTATTTTCGAGCGTCTGCTGTAATGTCAGTAATTAACGTTATCAGTTTAACTTTCTCGTTTAATTGGTTTACTATTTGTTGTCAAGCGAACGAGTTCATTGTTGTTTGTGAGTCGTTCTGTGGAGCCTGTCACAGTTAAATCGTAAATAGGTTTCTCAGAATAATTTATGAGTTATACGTCTGCGCTATGTGTTAATATTTTCTTAACTTTTTTGCTTGTATAAAAACATTTCAAATCAAATATGGATCATTTTATCACCAACATAATAGCTGTATTGAGTTCGTCGCATAATTTTCCCTAAACGTGTTCCCAGCTAATTATACATCGACTGTCGCGGTTCCTGTGGTTGTCGCCGATAAGCGCCCACACACTCAACATACGCAAACACACGTACACACTAATATACATACAACACTAACAAACACACAATTACAGAATCACGAGACGATGAAATCATTTCTGAACTTTATACAGTTGAATTAGTGACTAATTTTAAATGTAGCCAACATTTACAACAGGGACAAGCAGCTATAGCACAGTAATAGCGTAATAGTTAATTTTACAGACGCACGACGGAATATTAACTGCGAGTCCGTTTAATGTACCTAATGTAATAATAATTTATTCATGGAAGTCTCACAAAACAAAGAGCAAACTTTTCATCTATCAGTTCATACAGACGTTAATTTTTTCAACTGACTTCTATTCTATACAATCCTGCCATGTTTACTAAATGAACTGTTTGACTATCTAGACTGTAATACTTTCCCAATGTCCTAATGTGATACCAAAATGTACTTTGTGCTCTGTAATGTTACTGTCGATGCCGGTAATAAAGTAGGAAACGATGTAAATGATGCTGTCGATGTGTCCACAGTGCCGGCGGCGCCATATACTCCCGGGCGTACTCCGGCGCCGGTTCGCCCTACTTCCCCGCGCCGGACCTGCAGCAGACGCAGATATGGAATTCCAGCGCAGGTACTTAGCATAAACTTTGTTCAAAACCACATTGATTTCTTTCTTGTGCCTTAAAAAAAGAGACTCTGGGCTATTTAATTGTTCAGCACTTTTAAGTTATAGCAGTACATTAATTTCAGCATCTGATTTAATTTCATCTGTATACAGTAATGATATTCACACGCCATTGTTATGGTAGGATAATATGTTAGAACTTAGAACTATTATAACCAATAACCATGTTACCCTTTTGACTACATATCTGTAAGTAAATGATCTTGATTCTTGATTCAAGACCACACTATATTAGATTTAAAATGTCATAACCATGATAGATTCAGTTCCAGTCCCTTTATTATATTTTTGGGAATAAAGAGATTGAAAATAAAAATTTTGCTTAGCCAGCTAGGGATCTAATGATTTTGAAAGACAGACCTGCTGACTCTCTTGAAGACTTTATTCACTAGCACTAAGTCTAACACAAAGCACTAAGTCCAAATCTCTAAGCGCTATCACTGTCCTAGGTCGTAGCCAAGTCGTAGGCTAGTTTTTTCTGCATCAGCTCTGCCATAGTACAACTCAGGTTCACAGTCACAGGTCACAAAAGGCACACACTCTTCAACTCCCAAGCGGCCACATACAGCCGCAAGAACAAGATTTCCAAGAATCCGCGATCGAAGAATAGGTTCAAAGAGTCTATGTCTCACGAAAACAATAAGCTAAGGTTAGAGTCACTATCTCACGATTCGCTGAATGTAACACTTAGAACGGAGGAACAGAGCTCGACTCAACTTTTTAGCGGTTATTTACAAACAAATCAATGAAATATGGAATTCTGATTAGAAAATGCGTGATGCAATGCAAACTGCAAACCAGAAACGCCATATTGCTTTTGTTTATACTCGCCAAAGAGAATATACAATATACTACGTATGGATGAGAATGCTGCAATACTCATAAATTTTTACATAAATTTTTATAGCAACATCGCTAAAAATTCAGCCCTTGTAGGTATTCTTATGACCTCCATACAAAGTTGACACCGGCTGATCTGATGTATCAGTTCAAATTATGACACTGCTTGTAGCCAACAGCGAGCTCTATTTCTGGCAACTCGTAAATGCATGACAGTTGTGTTAATAATGATACTGTTGTCTGCAGGCACATCACCGAGCTATGCCACAGTTGAAGAGTACGCGGAGGGCGAGGCGGGGGGTGCGGGGGGTGAGGCGGGCGCGGGGGGTGCTTTGCCCCCCTTCGGCCGCTTCACCGGCGCCTTCGCTTCCACCAGCCGGCCCGGCACGGTGTACGGTTCCCCGGCCATCACCACTAATGCTTATGAGCAACAGGTAACCACCGTTTAGTCTTAGAGCCTATTTTACCACTTCCAGTGGAGAGCCGGATAGGCTATCCACCATTTAACTTGACAGATGAGTATTGTGAAGATGGGCCCTGATAGGTGAAATGAAACACTCGACGACTTGGTTAAGACTAACTTTATTGTCGTGTAATTCACTTACTTATACTAGGTACATACCTACTTACTATACTACACCTGAAGAATCTGTCAAATAAGTTGTGCATAGCCTATCCGGCACTTTATCAGGATAAACTGTTGAAACCAACAAATCTGTAACACCTTTGTTACACAGTTTTAAGCAATAAATCTATAAATATTTCTCCATATTCGTCTTCGTCTGGAAGTGTTGAAATTGGCCTTTAGTTACTTGTACTTTTATCTATAATTCTGTGCTTTAGTCGAAGGAGTAGGTACCAAAGAAATCGTTTTGCATGCTATCCTTGGAAAATGATGTTAAAGCTTTATTTAAAAGTAAGTTCACAACATTTTTAACATTTTCTCGATGACCGGGTGTAATTAGTTAACAAGAGTTTCCATTCATATTGTACATGTCGGGAAGTCAGCTGGGGGTACGGTGCGGGTACTGATAGTGGCTGTACCGAAGCGTGGCGGGACCGACGCCCGTACAAAAGAGTTCTCTAGAGTCTAGACTTACATTTGACACTATTAAAACAGAAAATTTACCTGATGTTTTTTCTCGACGAAGCAACTAGCAAGAGAGCGAATATAGTTTTTCTATAAAACTAGTCCAATGAGTCATCAGAAATGAGTCAAAACAACAAATGTGCAACATGCTCACGATGACACAACTGCCCGGATAGGGAACAATGAGAAAAATGTTAACCCTTAAATGTTTGCGTTATCGGCACATTTAGATAGCGGTGATGAGTGGCGATGGTGATTAGTGCCCGCCGTGGGCCAAAACCGAACCGTCAGCAAAACGTTGAGGATATTTTCTGACTTTAAAGACAATATAATATAATCTTTTGACTTTAATTTAGCTGTAGGCCATGTTTCACCAGCAAATTTTCGCCATCGTCCCACGCGAAGAACATAACATCCTCATCACCTTGATGAGTGGCAGTCTTCCACCGTGCGTTTTTCGCGTAACTTTCTGCCGCGCACTGTTAAACTCTGCAACGAACTGTCACCATCAGTATTTCTGGACCTATACGACCTGTAAACCTTCAAGAAGAGAGCGTAACCCTCTTAAAAAGGCCGGCAACGACCTGCAGCTTTTCTGATGTTGCGAGTGTCCATGGGCGACCGGCGACGGTAGTTGCTTACCATCAGGTGACCCGTTTGCTCGTTTGCCCCCTTATTTCATAATAAAAAAAAATAGTCACCTGTGATTGTCGTTTTGTCTGACGTGTGGGGCGGTATGTTTCAGGGTATGTGGAGCGGAGTGGGCGCGGTGCTGGACAACCGCCGGACGCAGTACTCCGCCGCCGCCAGCCTCTCAGCTTGTGAGTACTTCATTACCGACATGTCTCTAATATATTACAAAGAAATATACTAAGGGCCTGTTTGACCACTTCCTGATAAAGTGCCGGATAGGCTATCCACCACTTAACTTGACAGATAAAGTATGGAGAATCTGTTAAAAAAGTTGTGATAACCTAATCGACACTTTATCACAAGGAAGTGAAACAGGCCCTTACTCTTTTCTGCATTGGAGTCTAGCTTGAATAGTCTGCTCTTTGCAAGATAAAGGGAATCCTTAGTAAATTGTACACAGTAACTCTTAGATAAAGAGTCCTAGTCATACATACTTATAAAGTAAGAGATTGCCAATGTCTATGTTCAAGAACTATTTATAGTTTATAACCTTGATTTTCTTTACCGTGTTTCTACTATGTGCAAAGTATAATAATAATATTAATGTTCTTATGTTATTTGCCATGGCCCATGACATACATATTTGATAAATTGTTCTTAATTCTTTTGTCCTACAAATTTTACAGGTGATAAAATTCCCTCGTCTCATTATGTATTATATTAGACACTTTAAGTTTACTTAAATAAAACTGAAATTAAATAAGATTCGAGCACATTACGCGTACGTCACATCTGGTTTAACTAATAACATTGAATGCTTTCCGTATTTTGGAGTTAAATCCGGCGGTTTGTTGGCATTAATTAGCATGTTGGGTGTGTTTTTTTTATGAAATAAGGGGGCAAACGAGCAAACGGGTCACCTGATGGAAAGCAACTTCCGTCGCCCATGGACACTCGCAGCATCAGAAGAGCTGCAGGTGCGTTGCCGGCCTTTTAAGAGGGAATAGGGTAATAGGGGATGGTAGGAATGGGAAGGGAAGGGAATAGGGGAGGGTAGGGAAGGAAATAGGATAGGGGATTGGGCCTCCGGTAAACTCACTCACTCGGCGAAACACAGCGCAAGCGCTGTTTCACGCCGGTTTTCTGTGAGGACGTGGTATTTCTCCGGTCAAGGCGGCCCATTCGTGCCGAAGCATGGCTCTCCCATGTCAAAACGTAACGTAAGAAAATTCGTTCGACGTTTTTTTAGTCTAAAGTTAAGCTATGGGTTATCGCTTAACGTTAGATTAAAAATCCGAGTTCTACAAGGAGATACAATTGATCACCAACATTTTGAAATTACGTCTTGGTTAGGCTGACTATTATAATATCTAATCTCACACGTCATCACTATTATTAAAACTAACCCAATATAATATAATTGTGTACTCGTAAGTGCATTTGGGTGGTAATGCGCGTTAATGATAACTGTTCATCGTAACTGCGACAATTATTTATTACAGTTATATTTTAACTATTAATAGACTGTTAATGACGTTGGTTTCAAGTGTCATTATTGATCATTTCATCATAACTACTACAATTGGCGGTTGTTTCACTTTTTTTCTCTGATAATTGAGAAAATCTGTAACTTGGAAAGTAAGATATTGTTGAGTAGGTACTGCTCATAGGCAGTATTTACCTCGCTATATTTAAGAATTTTCGGCACGATAAGAAAGTTAGCTGTCAACTACAAGACAATCCACTGCTACTGCAGCTAAAATGTAATTAAATGAATGATTGCTCTTCGTTTTGGTCATACAAACGCGAGTATCGTGTAACACGGAAGCGACGCGACGTGACCACGTGGCGCGGACGTGACTTTCCCGCGGGGACAGACGCCGTGACTCATCTCTTTGTTCTAGAATGTTCACTGTCCAACTCCAAGATGGTACTCCGATCTGCTCTATAGCAGCAGCTAAGAGAAAGGTCTGTTGTTCCTCCGACGGTATTTCTTATCCTAAAGTCCTGTTTTCCGACGGGCTTCCTGTTGCCAAGACTCACAGGCGGAGCATTGCATTTGTTTTCATAACGACCTAGCAACTAGTATATTACTTTGTGTTACGCCGCTTGTTTAATATGTGGCTCCAGTCTCTGCTAGAATCAGCCTCGATAGCTTAGATAATGTTGATAGCTTGCAGATTGCAATATAAGCGCCATCACGTCATGAATTACTTAAAATACTGATTAAGTACTTTCCTTTAATTGATATGGTAATGTCTCTAATCTTTATGAGAGTAAATAAATATCGATGTCAGTTGTGTGTGACGACTGACAGTGCGGTGCAGACTCCGCGGTGTACGGTTACCGCGGGCCATGTGCGGCCACACTAATGGTCCGATGACACCAGACCCCACATGACGACACTGACCAGTGTCATCAGTGTCCCATAATGATTTAAATGTTTCTCTCGTGTAACTTGTCAGGAAAATAATATAATCGGCCAAGTGCGAGTCGGACTCGCGCACGAAGTGTTCCGTACCGTTATAGAGCAAAATTAGGCCAAAAATTGTGTTTTTGGTATGGGAGCCCCCCTTAATTTTCTATTTTATTTTAATATTATTATTTAATATTAAAGTACACATATAACTAAGAACTTTGAGAAAAATTTAAGTATCTACTTTTTGCCATTATTGATATAGAGCAAAAAAGGTCAAAAAAATGACGTTTGTTGTATGGGAGCCCCCCTTAAATATTAATTTTATTTTGTTTTTAGCATTTGTTGTTATAGCGGCAACAGATATACATAAATGTCAACAACTCTCTAGCTATTACCGTTCTTGAGTTACAGCCTGGAGACAGACAGACAGACATCGAAGTCTTAGTAATAGGGTCCCGTTTTTACCCTTTGGGTACGGAACCCTAAAAATCACCTCGCAATGCGTATAGGCTATCCCTAAATGCTTATGTTTCGTGTTATAGAATATAGATATTGTGACCGAAAAAAGGCATCTATTAAGTCGACTAGGTCTGTTTATCTTCTAGTATCTTTAACCTTTTTGAAGCGCCTGCGCCGGACGTGTTGTTTGCGGGCACGTGCCCGACCGCCGTATACGGTCCGTCGGGCCTCGGGCGGCGGGCCCGGCGCGACCTACTCAAACAGACGTAACCGCTGCTCTGTTGACCGACCCTGTTTGTAAACACTAAACACCATAGAGCCTTTCGAGATGGACTATCGCCCTGTCCCGTTCGAGCTTAATCAAACAAAAACAAAATAAAAATTATTGAAAATTTCTTAAATAATACAAAACATTATAAAATATAAACTAGAATAGTCGAATGGGACTTAAATTGACGGTAAAATGTTATTAACGAGTATATTAATGTGCTATATACGCACCGAATTCAGCAGGAACAAAAAAAGGATGTCAGGACTCAGTTTCCTACTTGAGATTCACATTTCACACAAATCTCTCAACGGGGACCTGCGTGGTATAAACCTTTACTTAAAACCACATAAAAGTACCACCCACAGAAAAAACATAAGTGTCGAGCCGCAGAATGACGACGGTTTAAGTGGCACTCGAGAGGGAGAAACCGCGAGAAGACAATGATGATGCTTATCGGCGTTTATCGGCGTGTTTTGGGTACACTATCTCGCTTGGAGTTATGTCAGGGCTATCGCGGGTGACCCCTACAAAAAATAGTGGGTCCATGTGCGTGTGCTTGTGTATTGTGTACGTATACGGCGTACGTGTGGGGCGTGGGCGTTATCGCAGCATCCTTTATTTTAATAATGTCCTATATCTAGCACCAACGATAAGCGATTTTTGGTTCGGCGATAGTTTTTAGTGTCGAATCGGACCGACTCACTGCACTGTGACCCGTAGTGACTAACGGTGCGCTAAATATAGTCGAGCTGACACGACAGTATGATTTGTAATGCGTACGTTTGTACTTAAATGTTTGTTGTAGGTAATTGTCAAACAATAAGACAGAAGGCGTGACCTGCCGCACTCAGAGACGCATATAAATTTTTTAGCTGTAATTAAATGAAGATTTTGGCAAAAGTTCCATACGTTAACTTTAAAATTTTCATTTAATTACAGCTAAGTAAAATTTAATATTAGTCTCTGAGGGCGGCAGTAAAGACAAAACTACGAGAAAATTGTCTAGCGATTAAAGAGTGTATTGTGACTATTTTGATGTTACTACACAGCATAATGGATTTCAAAGCTGAACGAGTACGTTCAGCTTTGAAATCCATTATGCTGACGCGGCACTGGCGTGTGCGCACGCGCGACCTTGTTTTACGCGCACTCCGCAAATCCGCTAATTGTCGACAAAGCACGGTCACTGTCAAGGCCACGAGTGTGATGAGTGACGGACGATGACGTAGACGTAATGTGCTCGCGGCACGGACGGCGCGGACGCTCCGGGCCGGGTCGGGTCGGGCAGGGCAGACGAGCTAACGGTGTGTTGCGCAGTCGAGGACTTTGTGGAGGTGCGCGAGTGCGTCAACTGCGGCGCCATCACGACCCCACTGTGGCGGCGCGACGGCACCGGCCACTACCTGTGCAACGCCTGCGGCCTCTACAACAAGATGAACGGCATGAACCGGCCGCTCAAGCAGCAGCGGCGGCTGGTACGTCAGCGGCACGCGCTCCCCCCGGCCGCGCCCGACGTACGCACTCAGCTCGCCCCTCACCCCCGCCCCACGCCCCCCGCGCGCTCACCCCCCGCCCCCGCCCAGCGATCCGCGCCCGCTAGCGTCCGCCTCGGGCCGTCCTATATCCGTCTCGTGACGAGCGTCGTGTTGTTGCAGTGGCCGAGGGGGCGCCGCCGGGCGCGGATATCTACAAGGGCTTCCTGTATAGCGGCGTCGGCTCCGCGCTCCCCGCCACGCCCGCGCTCGCCGCCAACACCCCTCCCGACTACAACAAACAGAAGAAAGGGGTACGTCAGCCCCGCACCCCGCGTCCCGCTTCAGTACCTCGTGCTCCTCGCTCCCCTCTCCTCGACCCGTCATGTTTCTCCCGTTCACGGCTTGCTAACCACCCGCTAACAGACATCCATCCCTTATACCACTAACCCCCGCTTTACTCCCGAGGACATAACCTAAAGTTTATATTTGTATACGTCGAACGGTACAAATGTTATATCGAGAAGCCGCGTAAAAATCGCAACCATAAACAAAACTCGATTTACGGATCTAAAACTCTATATAACATCAGCACCATGATTCAAATACATAAAGATAATAATATTTTAATATGATAACATTAAATATTTTTAAACCAAGTTCTCGGGAGCATGTTGCTTGTCCCCCCCTCACGCGAGCTCGCACGTTAACCAGGTGTGTGTGCAGGCGGGCGGGCCGAAGCGGCCGGGCGTGATGTGCACCAACTGCCAGACCTCGACGACGTCGCTGTGGCGCCGCAACGCGCACGGCGAGACCGTCTGCAACGCCTGCGGGCTCTACTACAAGCTGCACAACATCAACAGACCGCTCGCCATGAAGAAGGACTCTATACAGGTACACGATTATGTATCTTCGGAAAAAACTTTTGAAGCTTGAAGAAAAAGTAAAAGTTTAAAAACACCCCGAGGCTTATGCATCAATTCATCTATCGCCAAAGCGCTGGTGAAACATCTCGTTGAATCAACATGTTGAATGTTTTTATGGCATAAGTTAACCCTTAATTCTTATTGTGTTTCCACTTTAGTCAGACTATTATTAAAATCCTCCTCGGAATAGGAAAAATACAATTCACTCCCTGCTATCCTTCATCGCTTTCTAACAGAACCATTTACTGGCATTTCAGACGAGGAAACGGAAACCAAAGAACGGCATGAAGTCCGACCGCGGCGTCAGCAAGACCAGCCACGCCATCGCCAAGAGCCCGCTGCCGCACATAGGCCGCAACGTCAAGCTCGAGAACCTACGTGAGTGTTACATGACTATTGGGGCACATGACACGTGGTATAACCAGTAGAAGAGCAGAATATAGCTATTATAATATTTCGAATTCATCATGGTTAATGAACTCATCGAGATATAATAATTTTCCAGTGGAGGCGTCGGGCGTCCGGTCGCCGATCGGCTACTACGTGCAGTCCCACGCGGGCGCGCCGCAGCCCCACACCGTCAAGCTGGAGAAGGGCTCGCCGGCGCCGGCGCACTCGCAGGCGCACGCGCACGCGCACACGCAGGACATGTCGCACGCGCACGCGCAGGCGCTCGCTTTCTACGGCGACGGCGAGTACCGGCGCGCGGCGGAGCAGGCGGCGCGCCTCGACCGCCCCACCGTCGTGTCGCTGGGCAGCTGAGCGCCCCCGCCCCCCGCACATGCCGCGGGACCCCCTCCATGATAAACAGAATCTCAGTCCCTTAGTTAAGTAGAGGTGCGTTCGCCGGGGTCCGCGGTGGCCCCCGCGAGCTACATCGGAACATTGAGACTGTGCCGCGCGAACCGCAACGTGGGTCCTATATTTTGTAGAGCTAGGAGATGTAGATGCGTATAATACTATGTTAATTTTATTATGTTAATTTTATGTAGAGACTATATTTTGGATGGATACATAATGTACCTATTAAACTCCATGACTTCTGCGTACATTCCGAGCGAGCTTGCTGCGACGTCTCGCCCTAGGTTCTAGAAGATATTTAGAATATCTTTCTTATAATGTAAGTACAACGAAAACGTGTACAGATGTTGTCGAATATAATCGGAGTGAGTACGAGACTCGCGCTGTTTTACATCGCTAACGTATTGATCAAAAGATGTAACGTTTTGTAAAGATAAAAATATGGCACTCGACCAAAGTATGAACCAACTACTAATGTGTAACTGCTAGTTTATTTTATTATTTAATGAGCATAATAATATTATAGTGTGTGTGGTGGGTGGTGGGGCTGGAGGGGCGGGGGGTCGGAGGACGGGCGTCGGCGAGAAGCCGCGAACACCCGAGAAAATGTCGCCGTAACACCTGAGAAATTGTTATGTTTTTATGTGTTGAATAACTCCTTGTGAATAATTTAAATAATAATTATTATTATCATTTTTCATTTTACTGAAAATAATAATTTAAAGTAATACCTATTTGATATCATTAGATTATGTTATTAATACTATTGTTGCATTTCTGTTGTTTTAACTATTATTTATTTTAAATATTGAAGATCTGAATACAATTAGTTGAACAAATCATATTCATTTCCGGAGTGTTGCAAAATATTATAGAATAATATTATGTTAGTGTAAGTAGAGGTATAACCAATTCGCTCAATGCCCGCCGCGCGCCGCCTACGATCAACTTTTTTGATATCGTTATTAATAATGTAAGTACATAATATTATTGTATCCATTTAATTGAATTGAAAAAGTGTCAAAAGGTAAAGATTTGCTTATTTTGTCTGTCACTTGAATTTTCCAACGTGCCAGGCAATGGCTGTACCTTCATTATTTGAGTTTGAGCACTATTTGAGTGCTTTATTTCCGTTTTATCCAATATTTTGAAATATAAATTTACCGTGCACCGCAATCAGTGGCATCGAGGTGCTCGGCACGGCTGGGCCGACCCAGCCTGCCTGCGCACTGCGGGCGAACCTCTCTGTGTAGACGAATTATTACATAAGTAGAGTACATAATATTTAGTTGTATATTATGTTGTAAATGTATATTGTAAGTCTCCCCTTCGGCCTCGCCCGCGCCGCCTCACGTCTGTAAATATAATGTAAGATAGAGTACAATTTAATAAAGTGATTTATTAGCAAATACATACGAGTCGTTTTCTTTTAATACTTACTTACATTTATTATAACAAACTTTTTTGGTTCTCGTAACATATACAGGGTGTAACAAAACTAATTGATAATACTTAAGGGTGTGTAGGTACGTGTTCCTCGTACAGAGTCTGTGAAAGTAGCAGCGCTGAAAGACCAAATTTTTTTTTCACGTTTGTATGGGGAAATTCGTGAGTCGTGACGCTGGGGTGCTTGTCCATACAAAAGTGAAAAAAAATTGGTCTTTTAGCGCTGCTACTTTCACAGTGAACTCTCTACAAGGAACACATACACATTACACACCCTAAAGTAACTGAATACAACGTGAAATTTTAATGGTTGTTTTCCCGCAGTAAAATGATTCTATCTTAGTAGTACAATAGATTTGTAAAGTTTTTTTTTTGTTCAAATCATAAATAAAATTCGGTCGGGTCATAGTAACTCGCGCCTATCGGCATAAAGTTTCCATAGTACGTCATACAAAATATTTTTTATTTTCAAAAAATAACATGCATGGTTCGATAGTACTATTAAAGGTAAATCTGCGTAATTCTGCTGCGGGAAAACAACCACTAAAATTTCACGTTGTATATTATTATAAACTTGTAACAAAACTAAGTAATAAAACTTTAAGGAGCGTATGTGTCCCTTACATAGAGTTCACTGTGAAAGTAGCAGCGGTGAAAGAGCATTTTTTCTGATTTGTATGGGCAAGCGCCCCAGTATCATGCACATAATATACAAAAAAAAAATCATTTTTCAGCGCTGCGACTTTGACAGTCAACTCTCGAAAAGTGTCAGGAACACAGTCTTCCCCCAAGGCCTAAGCTCTACAGTGTTATCACTTAGTTTTGTTACACCCTGTAGAATAGAACTTTTCTTAATTATACTATTAACTAGATATTACCCGCAATATATCCCGAAACTCGAAATGTCTCTGTACCGATTCAGATTTCAGCGTATTGAGCTTGAGGACATATTATAGTCCAATCACTTTAGGCGAAATTAGGAGCAAATCTCGGAAAATCGAGGTACCCAGTATATTACCACGTAAGAACTTGTAGATTTGCATCCTAAAACAGTTCTCAAAATTCACATATATTGGATGGTCGCAAGTTTTAAAATCAGGGGTCAAAAGTCACAAAAATCGATTTTTTTAATTTTTTGCAAATATGTCGTTTTCTATGCGTTATACGTTTTTTGTATAAATAAGAAAGTTATAGAAAATTTAATTTTCTACAACTTTTCTATTTAACGTTTTTTTATACCTTGAACTGTTTTTAAAATAGAGGGCGTAGAGCGCGCGATCAGAGAATTACTTGAGGTCAACTGGTAGTCTCGATCAAAAACGGAATCCTGGTACCTCTCATGGCTATTTTACCACCTGCTCCAGATGATTTACGTAATACAATAGTCTATAACTGTAAATTAAGTGGCTGTGGCTCAAAATGTGGATGCAGGAAAGCTTGGTTACAGTGCTCCTTAGCTTGCGGCCAGTGTAATGGACAAGTTTGTCTCTGCAATTCTGTACCATATCAGACCGGTAGTGAGGAATTGATGATGAATTGAACTTTTGACCCAGAAATCATGAATGACTTCGAGACAAAATGTCGAGAAGAAGCAATTTTACGAGTTTTTGATCGGGATTACCTACCAGTTGACTTCAGATAATTCTCCGACCGCGCGCTCTACGCCCTCTATTTTGAAAACAGTTCAAGGTGTAAAAAAATGTTAAATAGAAAAGTTGTAGAGAAATTAATTCTCTACAACTTTCCTATCGATAAAAAAATGCAAAACGCACAGAAAACAAAATATTTGCAAAAAAGTAAAAAAAAAAAAGATTTTTGTGACTTTTGACCCCTGATTTTAAAATTTGCGACCATCCAATTATATGTGAACTTTGGGAACTGATTTAGAATGCCAAACTACAAGTTTTTACGTGGTTGATATACTGGGTACCTCGATTTTCCGAGGTCAACCCACTATACCTATTAACTGGGCTAATAACAATTATTAATGGCTTCATTGAATATTTTGTATATTGTAGCGCCATCTATTGTCAAGTAGACGAATAAAATATTATTACATAAAACCAGAGACCAGACATTGGTCCATGATAAAACGGAATTCTTTCTTCTTCTATTTTTCTTTTTTCTATCTTTATAGTATAACGGTGAGATCTACAAATATGGGCTTTCTAGATTTACAAATTCGGTTTGGTTGACAACTGATTCTTCGTTACAAATTACAATATGCCATATTATACAACGTGAAATTTTAGTGGTTGTTTTCCCGCAGCAGAACGATTTACCTATAGTAGTACTATCGAACCATGCATGTTATTTTTTTAAAATAAAAAATATTTTGTATGACGTACTATGTAAACTTTATGCCGATAGGCGCGAGTTACTATGGACCCGACCGATTTTTTTTTTTTTGATTTGAACAAAAAAAACTTTACACAAATCTATTGTACTACTAAGATAGAATCATTTTACTGCGGGAAAACAACCATTAAAATTTCACACTGTATAATAGGGTATTTGACAATTTTTGAAAAGTATTTTTAAACTATTCTTTGTTATGAAATAAACATATTCTATTAATATTTCCGGAAAATATTTTGTATTATTAAAGAAAATGAATATTAAAGTTTAAATTCCCCAAGTCGCGCGAAAAACGCTATTTAGAAAATGGCGCCGATCACATGACGTCGATGACGTCACTGGCAAGTAAACAGAGTTACAATCAAAAGAGCTAAGCTGGTTTTCCGTGGTTTTTCTTTAATTAATCCGTGATAATGGTGTATAAATGGTGTGCAGTGCCAAAATGTAAAAAATACGTATTTAAAAACTCCAGAATAAAATTCGTTTTTGTTCCAACTAATCCCAAAAGACGAAAAATGTGGTTACAATTAGCTTGAAGAGACCCAAAGAGCGTTTAATCGCATTCAAACATATTATTTATGTGTGAAGATCACTTTGATGTAAGTATTAATATTGAAGTATTAATAAGCCCTAAGCTAGGAGTAAATCTGTTCTGTGCCCTAAGCGGTAACCGGCTACCGCGATAACAAATAACAATAGAAAGCCAGAACAGATTTATGATAGAAAGGCTATTGTGTCTCGTTTTTCCACGATCGAGGGAAACTTAAAAATTTGTTTTATGAAAATATAATCAATATTGTGTGTTTGTCTTTTCTACATAACCCTATGATGTTTTGTCTTTGTCTTTGAGTTTTTCATAATATATCATTGATATAACCTAAAATACACGAATGATGTATAATTGTACAAAACGCAAACTTATAATTATTATCGAGTTGTACTTACACTATTGTTTTTACATTTCTTACTTCAGAAGAATAATAAACTGCATTATTTTTAAAAAATAGTTCTAAGTACCATAAATTGGTCGATCTTAGGTAGGTTGCTGTTATCTGCTCGCACGTAATTGGACTCCATCTTAGATATAATTATAGCTGTTGTGAGTTACGTAGTTAATATCTGTACTAGAAATAATATGAAAATTGTGAATAATCACTTATAAGTGGAATCAAACATTTTTTATCACGTAAATGGCGTACTAAACTCCAGGCAAGAAGCTTTGTTTACTTGCGTGTGACGTCATCACGATTGCAACCAATGACAGAGCGTTTCTATCACCGAAAAAGAAAGGACAATTTTATTCGACTTTTCTTACGAAATCCTCTGAAAATACATATTATTTTAATGAAAATAAATTGAAATATGTTTAATTTACTTATAATTTATTAGGATGGCCATAAATTATAGTTCATTTTAAATGTTGTCAAATACCCTATTCTAAATAAAAAATAGAAGATTTTTTATTTAGATTGAGATACAGCCTGCAGACAGACGGACAGACATCGAAGTCTTAGTAATAGGGTCCCGTTTTAATTCTTTGCGTACGAAACCCTTAAAAGGCGTGAGGAGGTTAAAAAAAACATATTCGCAAGTAGTAGGTACCTACCTACCTAGGTATAGCTCGACTGCATCATGACAATATTGCACAACAAAGAAATTCTAAAGTGAGTTGTATTCAAGTGTTTGCTGCTTATAAAATCTACTTATGTGACTTAGCTACGACAATTTTCCTTTTATAATACCTACCTAATACCTATGTTATGTAGAGTATTAATCACAATTGTAATATTACAATCGAGTTTCATTGTAATAACTAGCTGTCCCAGCGAACTTCGTGTCACATTAAAACCTTGCCTGGACTTCAAGGATTATTTTATAATACTAAAATTAGCAGAACCGGTCCAGCCGTTATCGAGTTATAGCGTTACTAACCCATTTGAAAATCAATTTTTATATACAAGAAAATATGCTGAGACCTGAGTCAACAAGGTATAGGTGGTAGGTTTAAAAAGTAAGAGCCAGCGACGGCCAGACCTTCCTCAGTTTAAGGAAGCTGAAAGTTTACCCGTTTGTGATCTTTACAGAGGTAAGAACGGCCACCATGGAGTTTCGGTTGCGGTTACTTTAGGAGGTATTCAGTTCTGAAGGTCTACCTGACCTTCGAGAAAGTGTAAAGCTTGCTTGCCACTGCTAGACACCCTCAAAGTTACTTTAAGAAAGTTTAAGGGTGGGAAACAACTGTCAAAATGTCCGGCACTGGAAGATGAGATTCTTCCACTTACCGCGAAAAATATAAGCTATGAAATTAAGCTATACTCTTTCTCGAAGGTCAAGTAGACCGTCAGAAATTAGTACCTCCTAAAGTAACCGCGACCGAAACTCCATAGTTGCTGGTCGTTCTTACCTCTGTTAAGGTCATAAACAGGTAAACTTTCATCTTTACGACACTGAGGAAGGTCTGGCCGTCGCAGGCTCTTGGTCATCCGTAAGTGATCACAACACTCACGTCTTTAATTAATTGTTCTTACGTCATAAAAATGTACAAAAAGAATAAATCAAAAATATTTCATTTGATTTAAAAAAAAATCTGAACATCGAAACTATGGTGCCTAGTGCCTACCATCGGTTTTAGAACTAACCCGACAAAAACACTATCGCATGCGCATCGTTTGTTCTGGTGGTGTCAGTCACAATCAATTTCTTAATTAGAGAATAGATATTAAATATTATAAAGTTTCAGTTCAGTCTTGATTTAACTGTTAAACACTATAGACTTTATTTCCGTCGGCTGGCGCAGGTTGATAGGCCGACGGATGTCGCGTCGTTGTATATTTTAAGGATTATTTACAAATCATAACGACCTGTTTTTCCTGCCTAAAAGAATTATTTTGTTCTGGAAATGTAAAAAGACTAGATATTAATAAATTAAACGTGATACATTGTAACTTGTAGGGGTTCTGAAAATATATAAAGTTTTATTCATTAAAATTAGTAAATGCAGACAACCTTCAGGTAGTTGTGACTTGAGAATGGTGACGCGATGGTAGCAGTTAGCATCTAGCTATTTTAAGTGTTTGTGAAATGTTTGTGAGGATGATAAAGTGGGTTTTTCATGCACGAACATTATAAATTATTAACGTTGTACCTTATTCTAGAAAAGGGTTTATTATTATATCTAAGGTAACTTATATATTTTTCAAAACTGTGAGGTTGTGCGTAATAAGTTTAGCATGCGCTCGATGTGCGTCATATCCTGGTGACACGGATCGTACCTGCTCCTCCACGGCTGCGTGATTCAGCCGCGCCGAAGGGGCGGCCGCGGGGGCAGCGGCGGGGTGCGGGGGCGGGGGGCGCTGAAACAATATGGCGGCGCTCCGGCGCGCGTCACGTGCCTCGCCCGCGCCGCACCCGCCGCGCCGCCCGCCGCATTAGCTTTTCACGGAAAACGTTCGACGAAAAAAACAACTGATAACATCGCGATCACCTCGACCGGCGGCCGGCGACGTCCCGTCGCGCCCGGACACTCCCGCCCATCTCCGGCGGGCACACACTAATGAGCGGCCGGCTCTCGTAATCGAATCTCCGGGCTTCTATCTGATAATTACTATCGGGGATGGTATCGCGATATCTCGCCCGCCGTAGATACCGGCGGGGGGAGGCTCCCCGGCGCGGGGGAGGGGGCCGACGCCGCCGACAAATATTAGCATAGAGCTGTTTGCTCCCCTTATCGCGGCGCTAGCGAGCACACCCAGCGCGCCGCACGGGGCCGCAGGGGGCCGCACGGGGGCGCGCGGGCACCACAGCGGCCGGAGTCACCGGTTCCCGGGTCCCCCGGGTTCGGACTGCAGCAGCGGCGCGCCCGCTAGATACTGTATCTGATACACTATCTAGCGTAAGATAGCGAATCTCACATTAACAGCTAGTTAAGATAAAGAAGATAACGCTTTGCATATCTTACGTTGATAGTTTGGGGTCGTTGCACCGCCGTGCCGCGAGCCCGGGGCGCGGGGAACATCCTCTGAGGTGATGCAAGGATGAGTCGCAAACGTTACATCTTCGTGTTGTTCTGTAAAACTTCCATCTGTTATCGTCGGTGTTTACTCGTTAGGTAATTAGCGTAAGTCTAACTGCAACTCTCGCTTTAATGATACCTATTTCGTAGCACATGTGAAAACGGGGACTTTGTTTCTAGGACGTCACGCTTATATCCTATTTTAGCAAAAACTGGGAATCAGTTTTTGCTGAAAACTCTAAGCATAGACGTCTGACATAAATAATGTAATCTGGTACACTTAAGTTGGTATTTAACTAGCTGTTTTACGTGAGAACTCAACTAATCCTAGGCCATATAACTATAAGCCCTAGCACGACAACGATGAATAATACTTTGAGTCAGTGTTAGCAGCGATAAAATCAGCATCGATTAGGTATAATATTTTATGCGTGTAAAGGCGGTCTACATAAATGTAGGCATAGTGCGTTCTTATCGGGACCTAATGAGTTGCCAAATATTGTTATCAGTTTATTACGAAAGTATTATATTACTAGTCCTTGTTGCCGTTCCTATATTTTCTAGCCGATACTACAGGTTATCGTCAAATATCGTGTGGCTTAAAAAGTAGAATGGTAGATTTATGAAGCTATAAAAACTTATTTTCATCGTACAAATAAGGCCATGGTTGACGCGTCATGTAGTGCCTTTATGCTGGGGGAAAAACAACGAGTAGTGCTTGTGTAGATCGAAACAACGAGTAGTGCTTGTGTAGATCGCTTTCTTAAAATATAATATTGTGTAGAGTACACGACTTTTCCATAAACTTGTAATGGGTTTTCCGCAGTTGATTTATTGTGAAAGTTATGACATTGATTTGTCATCTTAAGAACCTTTGAACGAATTGTACTTAGTAAATACATAATATTCCCCGCGTTCCACCTGGCGTTGAAAACGATCAAAACGCTGAAAATGCCTCCTATTTTTAGCGTTTTGATCGTTTTCGACGCCAAGTGGAACGTAGGGAATATGTAGCAATACTTGTTGACTGAATGTAGGAAAATGTAGCACGTCAACATGAAGTGTTGTATATTGAGGTGACAGTCCGATTTAGCAACGAACCTTATCAGTATTGACGGGTGACAGCGAGATACCGCTGTCATCTGCTACAGCCCGAGAATATCTCCCTATCAAAATAAATAATATTTGAGAATGAATTGGAATGAATTTCCCAGGGTTTAGGGTAGAATCGTTACAATGCTCCACTGCTGCTGCTACGCCTGGCGCAGCTCTTACAGTTTCTGACAAGTCTGCACAACAGGTAAATTAGGAGCTTGTAGATAGAGCTACTCGCTTTAAGGCAGAGGTTACACGATAAGTATTTCATCAATCTGATCCATCAATCTGATTGATGGAAAACTGATGGTTTTAAAAAGTTCATATTAAAATAAACCAGCCAATTGCGAGTCGGACTCGCGCACAAAGGGTTCCGTACCGTTATAGAGCAAAAATAGGCCAAAAATTGTGTTTTTTGTATGGGAGCCCCCTTTATTTTTTATTTTATTTAAATATTATTATTATTTATTAAAGTACAATTATATTCAAGGCTTTTGTCAAAGTTTCAAGTGTCTACCTCTTATCATTATTGATTACGAGCAAAAAAGGCCAAAAAAATCACGTTTGTTGTATGGGAGCCCCCCTTAAATATTATTATTTTTATTTTAGTATTTGTTGTTATAGCGGCACCGGAAATACACAATCTGTGAAAATTTCAGAACTCTAGCTATAGCGGTTCTTGAGATACAGCCTGGAGACATACAGACAGACGGACAGACGGACAGACAGACGGACAGACAGACATCGAAGTCCCATGAATAGGGTCCCGTTTTTACCCTTTGGGTACGGAATCCCAAAAATTATCAATCCATCAATCCAGTAGGTTAGACGATCAGTATTTCATCAATCTGATCAGGATTGATGGATCAGATTGATGAAATACTGATCGTATAACCTCTGCCTATTACGTAGGTTACACGATCAATCTAACATCAATCTGGCATCAATCTGGCGTCAATCTGAGATTGACGTAAGATTGATGGTTATAAAAAGTACCTATAAAAAATGATCAGCCCATCAATCCGTGGGTTAGCTACCATCAGTTTCGCGTCAATCTTTATCAGATTGATGAATCAGTTTGATGAGAAACCGATCGTGTAACCTACGTTCAAGACTGTGGGAGAGCCATGCTTCGGCACGAATGGGCCAGCTCGACAGGAGAAATACCACGGGCTCACAGAAAACCGGCGTGAAACAGTGCTTGCGATGTGTTTCGCCGAGTGAGTGAGTTTACCGGAGGTCCAATCCCTTTTTCCTTCCCTACCCTCCCCTACCCTATTCCCTCGTAAAAGGCTGCACTTGCAGCTTTTTTGATGCTGCGAGTGTCCATGGGCGACGGAAGTAGCTTTCCATCAGGTGACCCGTTTGCTCGTTTGCCCCCTTGTTTCATAAAAAAAGACAAATGAGGACTTGGTCACAAAGTCAAGAGTTCATCACTTTTAAGACGCCATTTTTTCTAAGGCCTGTGGAGAATTAAGTTACAACTTATGAGTTATAATGCCAATTTCGGTCACAATCGATGATAACTTCAATCCAACAGAAAAACAAATATTTATAATAATATAATATAATTAGTGATGTATGTCTGTCGCCTACATCTTCTATTTTCTTCACGAATTATATGTTTAAAAAACATCAGATCGATACAGGTTGTGTTATTCTTCCACGTTTCAGTGTCCTAATTCACTAGCAGGTTGTTATCACTCGAGTGCTGATAACGGCACTCTCGGGAACTGCGCGCACCATCGGGTGATTCACAGCTCGTTGGAAATGTACAAGGTGAGGGGGAAAAGGTTCGGCTTTGAGTAGAAAAACCGAAGGTAATATGGTGGTAGGAATATTCAAGCAAAAAGGTGGTTAAACTTCAAATACCTAATAATATAATATGTATTACATTATACATATATATCTTTAGTATAATTATATCTGACTATAAAGTCCTATTTTAGCTATTACGAGTTCTATGACGCCAATGTAAGATTAAAAATGTAAATTATTGCAAAGGAACTTCAAGAATAACAATATATTACTAATATTAAATATTATTAATACTTTTCATTATATATAATAATTGTTATTATTGTAAGTAATAAAACAGGGCATTATTAAGTATGTATTGTTGGTGTTGAGAGCTGTTCAGTTAATTGTGACGAGCGTCTTAATACCTGCTCTATAAATAAACCACACTTCACGATCTAGATCCTAGTTAACTAAGTACTATAAAAGGTATTATAATATAGTATACCTTGTTAATAGTCTCTAAACATGTAATGGTGGGGACTCGAAATAGAACTTGTTTACCACTCTAATAAATTAGTGCTGTAGACATGCGTTTAAATAATATAATTTTCTTGTTTTAAATCACGTCTTAAATCAACCCTATTTTTTTAAATATTTTTTACCTACAAAATATAGCGTACTTGATCAATGTCATATAGTTAAATAACTAGTCGTATTTTTTAATAGTTAATGACTTTTTAATGATTCTGAATGTTAATAATAATAATCTGGACTTATTATTAATTAATTAGGTGTCAGGTATCGCGGCGATCAGCAGCTTATCACTTAAGTCAGCGCCGATAAGACAGAATTAACGAAATTATTACTGAGGACTGATGTTTATCACCCCATTACACTCCGAATAATACATAATAAGTTTTTTTCGTTATTTAATAATACTAGATTGGAACTAGATTTACTCGGTGTTTTGCATTTAATTTTTCCGAGAATTTTAACATAAATTCCGTATTTCTGACATGACATTTCAGATGTCTAGTCTCTGATTTCAGCATGATTGCTATTGCAATGTTAGATGCATAATATTTCTGAAATAATGTTGCATTTTTTCGGCAGCCTCATTTCGGTTGGGTGTAGGTTCAACGACAATTTATTTTATAAGGTTAATAAGTACCTATATACACTATACGTATTACGTGTATTTTATACCCAAAGAATATTCCGAATGGAAAATTTGTCGTGTAACTTATATATTATTTAAACAAGTGAAAAATGTAAATCATGATTTATGCCCTGTTAGCGTGAAATTGGTATTTTCTATAGAAGTAAAGCTATATGAGGAAACCAAGGCTTAAGCAGTGAGTCATTGAGTCTCTTCACGTTAGGAATGTCCAAGTAGATCCTCTCCTAATATGCTGCACATCAAGCCATACAACTAGTTACATGCGCTAGTTACATGGACAGTCGTAGTGTAAAGTTTTAGGAGCACATTGATTTTCCTAGAAGTGGTGCCCGTGGACACCGATGTCTTGGATTAGCAGCAAGATGTGGAGGTGGTTATGATCGATCGCCGGTAAGCCGATAACGCCGACCTTATCGCGTTTATTGTACCGATAACGCACCCCCGCACCCCTCACCCCCCGCGCCCGTCCGCGCCGTCCCGCGAGCGTCGTGCAACACCCGAGGTGGAGTAATCTGCCTCATAAATGGCTCTGAATCGTAAATAATAAAATGTCCACAATAAACCACACGGGAAAGCATAAATTACTAATATTTTGGTACCTTCCCGGCAACAACATAGTAGTAATAGTAGTTTGTTATAATAAATGTGAAATAAAGATATTTATTTATATTTATTTATTATTTATTTATTAAATGTAATCAGAAGTTAATTCTTGATAATATTATACTGAGCAGTGAGCTTAGGCTCCTCTTACTTCATTTATTATATCTACGTTAATAGTATCTACGTTCAAAAGCTTGCTTCGTGCTACGAACCTTGTAGACGTTGTTTATAATCTTAATTAACTTTTGTTTTATTTTATTTTTCATACTCGGTAATAGGCTATCCCATGAAAAAGTAAGGAAAATTAAAAAATCACCCCAAAAAGTAACACAACGGGGCTCGACAATATGTTTTCTAGATAGCAAGCAATTCAGCATTGAACTTTATGTAGTGGGAAAACACAGAATGCAATATTTTTTATTTGGAGCTAAGCTGTACAACGCAATAGTTCTTTTATTAAGATAAAAGTGTAGAAAATAAAGTTCAATTTTCAAAGGTTCACATTTTTGAGGCCTCATTTTCCTACGTCCGAACATATTTTATGTGAAAATTTTTCAAGTAAGTCCTAAATGAGCTTTAATAAGTCTTATTAAGTTGTTTCCAATAAGATTTGATCTTTGACGAAATCTATTATGACGGGACTATTATATTATTTTTTCCGCAAAAAATCTATCCAATATCTTAGTACAAAATATCCAAATTACTTGAACGGTTCGAGCATGAAGAAGAATACACATACAATATGTTTTATAATATTAGTTAGGATTTAACATTACCCACAGTTCCAAATTGAAGAAAGTCGTAGGACATTTTCTATATTTCGCATGCTGTGTACTGGAAGTATTAAGACAATAGTTCTACGATCAAACATACAGCAACAAACTGTATTAAGTATGTTATTTACAGAACACAATTGTAACATTGTGTGCTCGCGGTTTAGCGCGACTCTGTCTGTGTGTGTGTGTGTGTGTCAAGAGTACAAACACACAGACAGACACTAGCATAGAGCTGTATAATAGGCAAACAGCCCAAAAGAATGTAGCTAGCATGATATTACGTGTATTCGACTGCCTCTTTTATATTTCGCCTTCAGTCTCCACAATATTATACTAAATTATCACAAACTTACATAATCAGTAAAAGTTCTAAGTCCTAAAAAGTCCAGACGACTAGAATCTTAATATTATCTTTGTTGCAGCTGTTTTAAAAGTTAAACAAAGATAAAGTACAGATGCATAGACCGAGTGTCGTGCCCACGGTCTACCCGTAGTGCGTCATAGAGTGAGGTGCGAAGGTCGATATTGTGTGCAATATAATATGTATTGCTACAATATGTACCCGACGATACCTACTTCATAGCTTTATACACTACCCAATATATAATAATTCATTCAAGAATTCAATACATGCAATCAATCTTGATTATGCATCTGCCTGAGAGAAGTGAACATTTTTGATTAAGCTGGAATAAGAAATATCAATAAAGGCTGTCTACCGTGTAGGAACAAGGTTTCGTAACAAAAATTTTTTCGTCTGTGGTCTAATAACGTGTCGAGTGTGAGAGTACCACGATAAGGTCTATTCGTGTCAGACGTGTTTACGTTTCGCTCGGAATTTCTGGACGTGAGGTAACCGGGGAGCGCTTGCGAAACCTGAAACTGAAAAGAGAGCGCGCTATGGCGGCGGCCATTGGTGCGCCCCGCCCCCTCCCCGCCCGGCACCACCCCGCACCCCCCCCCCCGCTTGCCCCCGCACCGGCGCTGATAACAGTCGATGTGGAGATACTGCGCGTGATAGTGGTCCCGGAGCTATGCCCGCGCCAGGCACGTAGACAGCAGCACAGGTGAGCATAGATCAGCATTATCGCTAGATTGTGCTATCACTCGTATCGTGTGTTTACAAAGTAGTTCCTCCAGATTTAACGGCGTTCCCATCTCGTGTACGTTCACATTAGTGCTGCAATGTGATAAGTTCACCGCGGCCTGTCGTAGTTAATGCTCGGTTAAAGGTTTTCTTACAAAAAGATGAGCGAAAAATCTCCCTCACATTTAAATAAAGGCAATAATTTTATTTATATGGAAAATTAACACTGATAGGCGTTAGTAAAATTGGGACTAAACTATGTCTAGCCAAAACATTTTAAGTTCCTTGGACAGTGTAACCGTGATATGTAGCTTCTTACGACCAGAAGTACCTCTACATTCTTATAAAATCTACTTAGCTGGATAGTATGTCCAATAATATAGGGTATAAAGTGATCTACTCAATGTATTATACAGGGTGTAACAAAAATAAGTGATAATACTTTAGGGTGTGTACGTGTTCCTTGTAGAAAGTTCACTGTAAAAGTGCAGCACCGAAAGACCAATTTTTTTTTCACTTTTGTATGGGGAAACTCGTGAGTCATGACGCTCGGGCTCTCCTTGCCCATAGAAAAGTTAAAAAAAATTTTCGTCTTTCAGCGCTGCTACTTTCACAGTGAACTTTCTACAAAGAACACGTACACATCCTAAAGTATTATCACTTATTTTTGTTACACACTGTATATTGGTGTATTAACAAAACATTTTCATAATTGTCCGACGAATTTTTCGTAATTGGCATCGACTTAAATAGCAAAATAATTAAGATCCCTATTTAAAATTGTATATTGTAGGTATAAGTGGCTAATAATATTTTTCTTACTCGCAATATTAAATGAAGTATAACGGAGCAATAATTTAGTATAACAATAATAAATAATTAATAAAAAGTTTTTTAAAATTCGTCAAAAAATATGTCAACATTATCATGCATATAAATTGTGTACTTTGAAAAAGGTACTTTGATGTGATCATTTTACAAAGACTATAAAAAGGTCTACAAAGATTTAATAAGTTTTCTACCTTCGCATCTCTCTCGCTACCCTGTACCCATGCGCGCAGCGCGAGACAAAATTACATTTAATTTTGTTCAGTATAATATTATAGTTTAAGAGTAAAACACACACTTATCTAAAATAATTGCACTTTTACCAAAATATTGTGTTTGTTAAGAAAAACTTAACTTAATATAAAACAGATTATAGTTACTCAAAAATATATTACTATCTAATATAAATAAAATTTATTAGTTGATCCAAAACGAATTTATGATTTCTAGACGATTTATAGACTATAAAATTATTTACAGTGTAAGTTGAATTTAATTACTGGCTATTGTATATAATATTATAGATATAATATGTTGCATAATAATAATATGTAATTTTTTTTTTTTTTTTTTTTTTTTTTATACATAAAATACCTGTATAGGTATTTTATAATATTACAATCTAGCCTAACTAAGACTAATAAGTAATTTTACATTAATTTAATCTGCTAGGTAGAGTTTACTAAGATTGTGTCCATCAACACTTTCTTAAAGTCTCTATAAAGGAGAATACACATTATTGTTTGTATTCGTCACAGTCACTTTACGTTTTTCACACTGATTTTAACACTAATTAATACACTAACTCAAAAGGTTTTGTCCTTTTCAGTCTTCTAACTAAGTCCGTGTTATCGAGGAGCTGGATGGCCTCGACATTCACGTGATGGTGAAGCCTCTTCTCGTGAGCTTCGGCGTATCTTTTTATAACTGTAGAGACCATGTCCACATTAAGGTCCCGGTGTAGGTCTTCGTTTCTAATGTACCAGGGTGCATTCACAATTCCTCTGAGTACTTTGTTTTGGAATCTTTGTATTATCATGGTATTAGTCTTTTTGGTACAGCCCCATAGCTGAATACCATAAGTCCATACGGGCATAAGGACTTGTTTATACAAGAGTATTTTGTTACTGGTGGATAGGGATGACTCTTTCCCAATCAGCCAGTACATTTTCCTGTAGCGAAGCTCCAACTCTTCGCGCTTCTTTTTGACATGAGCTTTCCAGCGAAGCTTTGAGTCCAATGTCATGCCGAGATATTTGGCGGTGTTTTCGTGCGGTATTGCAGTATTGTTAATGAATACCGGGTTATAGTTTTGTCTTTTGTTCGTAAAATCAACATGTACTGATTTGGTTTCGTTGAGCTTTATTCGCCACTTTTTAGTCCAGTTATATATGGTGTTAATAGCTTTCTGAACTTTTTTCACTGATTCTGCTTGAGTGTCACCGGTAGCCATTATTGCAGTGTCATCTGCAAAGGTCGCAATGGTGCTGTTTTCTATTTTTGGAATATCTGAAGTGTAAAGTAGGTACAGGACCGGGCCTAAGACACTTCCTTGAGGTACTCCAGCTTTTATATGTTTCAGCTCTGAGTATGCTTCATCTTGTCTTACCATAAACATTCTTCGCACTAGGTAAGACTCTAGGATATCAGCAAACTGTTTTGGGAGGAGTTTTCGAATTTTTTTAATTAGTCCCTCATGCCAAACCTTATCAAAAGCCTGCGCGACGTCCAAAAACACTGTTGTGCAGACTTTATTTTCCTCTAGTGCTTTTTCTATTACTGCAGTTATTCTGTGAACTTGGTCAATCGTAGAGTGTTTTTCTCTAAAGCCAAATTGGTAGTCTGGAATCAATTTTCTTTCTTCTAGTATAGGTTTTAAGCGTTTGAGAAGAAGCTTCTCAAATAGTTTAGATATAATAGGTAATAGAGAGATTGGTCTGTAAGATTTTGTTTCGTGTGGTGGTTTCCCAGGTTTTGGTAGCATTATGACTTCTGCTACTTTCCACATATCAGGTACGTATTTGAGTCTTAATGCGGCATTTATGTGCGTAGTTAGTTTTACTATTGCCTTTGGTGGCAAGTTTCGCAGAACTTCTCCTGTGATTAGATCGAATCCAGGGGTTTTTTTCAGGCTAAGCTTTTTTATCTCACTTTTAACTTCCCTTGGGGTGACAAGTTTTATATTAGGTTCATTTGACGATAAATCATCAAAATTTTCTTCTAAGCTAGATTGTTGCTCTAATTCTATATTTGGTTGGAAGATTTTTTCTAGATGATCTGCAAACGTAGCTGCTTTATGTTCACTGCTTATAGCCCAGTTCCCATTTGCTGTTTTGATGGGAGGTATTTGGGCAATGGGTTTTTTAAGTCCTTTTGTTGCTTTCCATAAAGAGTAGTCTGTTGAACGATCATTAGTCAGATTAGAGAGATATGTGCTCATACTGTTTTCGTTAAACTTTAGGATTTCTCGCCTGAGTTTTTTTGTGAGATTATTGAGCTCTTTTTTTATATTAGGGCATCTGGACACTTGCCACTTCTTTCGCGTTTTCCTTTTCTCTGCTATAAGTTGCCTTATTTCTATTGGGTAGCAATTTCCTTTTACTTTTCTGTTAGTGATTGGTGTATTATTCCACGCACAATTTTGGATATTTTTTACAAATTCTCTTACATCTAGATCTAATTGTTCTGGAGACTTAAGAGGAACCTTCAGGTTTATGATATTTTCTAAATCTAACTTAAAGCTCTCCCAGTCCGTGTTTTTATTTACAAGCGTGAGAGGGCGCTCTCTCATTATGATTTTCTCACTAAACGTCAGAATTATGGATGAGTGATCCGAGCTCATATCAAAGCCTTCCTCGATTCGTAGAAAATTGGCCGATATATTTTTGTAAATGAAGAAATCGATTAAGTCAGGAATTTTATTGGTATCTGTAGGCCAGTATGTAGGCTTTCCTGTTGATATAACTTTGCAATTTGTCTCGTTTATAGCGTTTAATAGCTCTTTTCCTTTTGTAGTAGTAAGTCTGGATCCCCAGTAAGTGTTTTTAGCGTTAAAATCACCACCGAGTATAAATCTATTGCCAAGATTTTCTAATAAGTTTATATACATATCTGATTTTATAGAATACCTCGGTGGAGAGTATATGGAGGCTAGAGTTACCGGAAATGATTTTGTTTTTACACATACAGCCACTGCCTGTATTTCTTGTTGCTCATATTTGTATACTTCATAGTGACAAATATTTTCTTTTATGATGACAGCACTGCCACCTCTGGCAGTATTATCAGGGTGTAAGGCATGGTATGTTTTATAGCCCTGTTGTTGGCAATGTTTATACATAATAAAATAAATATAAATTGATGCAAAGTTTAAAAAAAAAGAGTGTCATAGTTAAGAAATGTCAAAGTTCTGTTTCCGCTTTTTCATACTTCCGCTCTCTATGCAAAATGGTGGTGTGCGCTAAACGTGGTTGTAATAATTATTATATTGTAACTTGTAAGAATGGATGTAAGGATTGACTGATTGGAAAAGGGCAAACCCACAATGGAAGGAAATAACAACAGCGTCAATGTGATCAAGTTGGAAGGAGCCAAAAATTGGAATATATGGAAATTCCAAACAACAGTTCAGTTGAGGGGCCATGGATGGTTAAACATTGTGGAAGGAAAACAAGTGAAGCCCGAAGTAGCAAGTGAGATTCCCGCATGGGAAGCCAAAGATGCCAAGGCGCAAACTTTGTTAGTTACACGGATGTCGGAAGAGGCAATGCTACATATTATCACATGTACAAGTTCTGCCGAGATGTGGAGAAAACTTCATAGCGTGTACGAACAGAAAACTGAGACTAGTGTGCATATAATACAGCAAAGATTTTTCCAATATAAGTTCGAAAGGGGCATAGATATGTCTGTTTTCTTGTCTAAGATTCAAGAATTACAAAACCAGTTGAAACAGATGGGAGAAGAAATTTCGGATAGATTTGTTATCACAAAAGTTCTAATGTCTTTGCCCGATGAATATAAGCATTTCGTTTCAGCTTGGGAGTCTGCGCCTGACGACAAGCAAACTTTTGATAATCTGGTGGCCAGACTTCTAGTTGAAGAAGAGAGAGTAAGAGGGAAGAATGAAGAAGCTCAACAAGCATCGTCTTCTGCATTTTTGGTGAAAAATAAGAAAGCGATAAAATGTTTCAAGTGTGGGAAAACTGGACATTTCCAGAGCGAGTGTAAAGCGGTAAATAAAAGTAACCATGAAGGAAGCTCTAGTAATAACAACAGCTGTTTTTATTGTGGAAAGTTTGGACACTTCAAATCTCAGTGTCGTTTTAAAAGGTCAAAGGACAGCAAGAAAATGAGTAATGCTTTTGTGGCAAGTAACTCAGTGGACCAGAAATATGAAAAGTCGAAGTGGCTAGTTGATTCTGGGGCTAGCGAGCACATGTGCCGTGATCGTTCTTTGTTTAAAACATTTTCGAGTGTTACGCAAAAATCCGTAATTGTGGGAAATGGCGCCGTAATTAGTGTCTTAGGATCTGGACAGGTGGCGGTGCAGGTTAAGAACGAAACCGAATGGGTTGACACAACCATAGACAACGTCTTATTCGTTCCCGAGCTAAAGACAAATTTATTTTCTGTCAACCGTGCTGCTGACCGCGGATATGTCATGATGACAGATAACAATATTTGCCGCTTTTACAAGAATAATATTGTTTGTGCTACTGCAAATAGACTCGGTAACTCTTATTACATGGAGTTTCGTTTGAAAAGTGAGCATGTGAACGTAGCCAAATTAGTGGAGAACGACTTAAATGAATGGCACAAGAGATTGGCACATCAAAATTTCTCTTATGTGAAAGATATTTTGCGAAAAAACGACATTGAGGTTAGACAAACAACTAACCCAGTTTGTGAAAGTTGTTTGGTTGGAAAAATGCATAGATTGCCATTTAATAGAAGTGAGTACAAGAGTACTAGGACATGTGAATTAATTCATGTGGATACCTGCGGTCCAATGGAAGAACCGTCGGTTGGTGGATCGAGGTACTTTGTATTACTAAAGGATGATTATTCAAACTTCAGAACTGTGCATTTTGTACAATCAAAAGATAAAATCAAATATGTAATTGAAGATTTTATAAATAAGGCCGAAGTTAGTACTGGAAACAAGGTAAAAATCCTTAGAAGTGATAATGGCCTAGAATTTGTAAACAATCATGTAAAGGAGACATTGAAAAGACGTGGAATTACACATCAGACTACAGTAGCATATACTCCAGAACAGAATGGAAAGGCAGAAAGAGAAAATAGAACATTAGTGGAAGCAGCTAGAACAATGATATATGACAAAAAATTGCCAAAGAAACTATGGGCTGAAGCAATAAATACAGCGGTTTTTGTGTTAAACAGGACTGGAAAGAGCCATGAGGATGGGCGATCTCCATATGAGGTATGGACTGGAAAAACATATAACATTAATGGATTAAGAGCCTTTGGTACAGAAGTATATGTTCACATTCCCAAGGAAAAGAGGAGAAAATGGGATCCTAAAGGAGAGAAGGGACTAATGGTGGGGTACGACGAAGATGTGAAAGGATACCGTGTTTATTATCCTGAAAAGAATGTGGTAGAAACAAAACGGGACATTGTATTCTTACCGCAGGAAGACGAGTTAAAACCTCAAGAGAAGACTAGTGAAAGTCAAACTGTGGTCTCATTAGACCTTGGAGATGAGACCATGCAAGAGAATAGTCCTGAGACAGATATGAATGAAACGGCAATCATTCACCCTAACGAAACTGTTAACCCTAATGAAACCATTGACCCGAACGAAATAGAAACCACCCACACAAGTAGTACTCTGGAAGACAACTCGGAAAGTGACAGTGATTATTTGCCATGCAGTGACGAAGAACGCCTATTGAAAGATGTTATTCCACCAACGGCAGAGAGGAGTAAGCGTGAACGTAAACGAATACATTTCTACAGGTGTAATAATGTTCAGCTGGACCAAAGTGAGTGTGACCCTATTACATATAGTGATGCGATGAGCCGAAGTGATGCCGGTAAGTGGAATGCAGCTATTGCCAGGGAACTTAAGACTCTTAATGATAATAACACGTGGGAATTTTGTGAATTGCCTGTAAATGTAAAGCCTATAAGTAGCAAATGGGTTTTCAAGATAAAGATTGTAAATAATGTCAAACAATATAAAGCTCGGCTTGTTGCTAGGGGGTTTGAGCAACAAGATATAATTAACTTAAGGGATATTTATGCTCCAGTTGCTAAGTTAGCAACATTTAGGTTATTTGTAATAATTGCAACTAAATATAACTTACCCATTTATCAAATGGATGTCACAGGGGCTTTTCTTTATGGTGATATAAAAGAAAATGTGTATGTAAGTTTACCAGAAGGGGCTTATTCAGGAGAAAATAATATTGTGAAATTAAATAAATCGTTGTATGGTTTAAAAAGTTCACCTAAGTCCTGGAATATTAAATTTAATAATGTAATAACCCAAGAAGGTTTTATAAGGTCTAAATGTGATCCATGCTTGTATACAAAGTATAGTGGTATTGATAAAATATTTTTGTTAATATATGTAGACGATCTGTTAATTTTTGGAACTAATGAAAGTGAGGTCACTAACTTAAAAGCAGTATTAAAGAAAGAATTTCAAATTAAAGATTTAGGATTAATTTCGGACTTTTTAGGAATAAATGTGAAACAAAATTTAGAAAAAGGTATAACAACATTATCACAAAGAAATTACTTAGAAAATGTTCTAAAACGTTTTAATATGGATAATTGTAAGCCCATGTTGACACCTCTAGATGTTAACTTTAACACTAAGATATTTAATGTAAATGCTAAGTGTGATAAAGACATTGAAGAAATTTGTAGGCAAATTATTGGCTGCCTTATGTATGCCGTTTCAGGCACTAGGCCTGACTTGTGTTTTGCAGTCTCTTTACTTAGTAGATATCAGAAATGTGCTAATAGTGCATTACTAAGTGCTCTTAAGAGAGTACTCCGCTATGTAAAATATACTTTAGACTATAAAATAGTTTATATTTGTAATGATAGTGCATTGCAGGGTTATTGTGATGCAGACTGGGGAGGTGATTGTAGCGATAGGAAGTCCACATCTGGCTATTTGTTTACTTATGCAAATTGTTTGATTATGTGGTGTTCAAAGAAGCAATCTTCTGTAAGCTTGTCCTCTACTGAAGCAGAATATGTTTCTATTAGTATGGCCGCAAGCGAAGCATGCTGGCTTACAAATTTATTACATGATCTGGATATTCAAAATAATAGTCCAGTTAAGTTGTACTGTGACAATCAGGCAGCTATTTTAAGTGCAAGTACAGACTCAGTTAAACGTCTTAAACATGTAGATATTAGATATCACTATGTTAAAGATTTAATTAAGAATAATAAAATTGATATTCAGTACATAAGTACCAGTGAGCAACTGGCAGATATGCTTACAAAACCATTAAGTAAGGATTTATTAAATAAGTTTCTAGTACAGTGCAATGTTAAATTGTAAGCTAAGAGATAAATATTAAAAAAAGGGTTGTTAGTTATTAGATATAATTAAGATTAGTTTGTTTATTATGCATAAACATTGAGAAGGGGTGTTGTTGGCAATGTTTATACATAATAAAATAAATATAAATTGATGCAAAGTTTAAAAAAAAAGAGTGTCATAGTTAAGAAATGTCAAAGTTCTGTTTCCGCTTTTTCATACTTCCGCTCTCTATGCAAAATGGTGGTGTGCGCTAAACGTGGTTGTAATAATTATTATATTGTAACTTGTAAGAATAAAGACCAGTGAGTTTTTCTAAGTGCTGTTTTTCATTCAAATAACATCAAGCCCTTTATTTGAATATATGTTTCTGTTGTGAAATGAGTCTCAGATATAAGACACACGTCGATATTCTCTGTGCTTAGGACTACTTGCAACTCAGTTAGATGTTTCTGTAATCCATTTGCATTCCAAGTCATAATCTTTAATGAGTTAATCATTTCGATTTCTGCGAGTGAGTAGCTACGTTAGCGCTACTTTCCAGCTTTTTTAGTCTGTTATCAAATGACGTCATTAAATCGAGAATTTTATTTATTTTTTCATCCGTATTTGTGCGAACCTCAGGCTGTGGTTGTTGAGTCTTATTTACTTTAGCCATTTGGGCAAATGTTATATTTTTAACGACTCTGTTACTATAATTTTTACTAATTTTTGAAGTATCAGTTTTACCTGTTGGTTGAGTAGAGGTTGTAATGGTTATCGGCCCTTTCTTCCTCATTGCTTTTAATTTCATGTTTTGAAGCTCTTTAGCCACAACACAGCCTCTGTAGTTGGCTGGGTGAGCTTCGCCACAGTGAACGCATTTTGGTTTTGCCTCAGCTGGTTTCTGGCAATACTGGGTTAAGTGTTTACCCGTGCACTTTACGCATCTGGGTTCTTTTGAGCAGTATTTTTGTGTGTGGCCATAAGCCTGACATCTCTTGCATTGTGGTATCAGTTTTGTGGTCTTCAATGGTTGGATATCCACTTTGCAACCTAGCACTGATTTTATTTGATATATTTTATTTATGTCCTCGTCCTTCTCAAAAGAAAGCACGAACATATTTAATGGTAATTTATTTCTCCAGCTCAGTTTATTTACCGCTTCCTGGATCTTATAACCTTTTGATTTTAGGTCCTCCACAATTCTCTCTGGCAAACATGAGGAATGTAAGTTTTTCGCAACGACTCGTATTGGTCTGTCTTGCTTATTCTCATATGAGTACCATAAGAGCCCATTTTGCCGAAGAAACTTAGTAATATCTCTATATGAGTCTTCATTGTTGGCATTTATTTTTAGGCTTTCGCCATTCAGCATTTTTGCAGTGAACATAACGGTAGGTAAGCTCGTCATGAGTAAGTCATAGAATTCTTGGTAGCTCTTGACGTTTTCGATAATTATAGGTGGTGGTTTGGGCACCTTCTTGACTTTTTCTTCTTTTGGCTCTTTACTAGACTCTGATTCTAGCTGTTGTAGTGGGGAGAGTGAAACGTTAAGCTTTCGCTTCTTCCTGCTTTTTTGTCGGATCCACTCAGTTTCTTTGGCTAGCTCCTCTTCATCCGTCTCATATTCAACATCGACAGGAGGAGCCTTGATGACACGACGTTGGCTTGGAGATTTGTCTTTTTCCTCTTGTACTTTTTTCAGCTGTTCCTGAAGTTTTTCTATTTGATCTTGGAGGTCCTTTACTAGGCACTGTAGTTTTTCGCGTGCCGCTTTCTCTTCTAGATAGTGGTTGTATATGAATTTCTCCTTTGCTGTTTCAATCTTTAGCTCGTGGGCAGCCATTATATTAAGCTAATGTAACTGCTCCTTAACAATAATTGTTTACATTACTTGAACAACACAAATTTGCGTGATTCACTATCGGTATCTGGGTCATCGCGGTGTCTGCTGCTTCAGCGCGGCGCGCGGCACGTACGCGCAAGAGAGCGTTAGACAAGCGACCAATCTCAGCGGAAGACAGCTGATCACTGATATGTAATTAAAACATAAAAATTAATATGAATAATGTGTAGCATCTTAACCTCAATCGATTGTACCTACAAGAAAAAAGCATAATGTGTTTATTATTATTTATTAAGTGATATTTTTACACATTTCAGTTTTAAATAATCCATACAATTACTATAATAAGATCAGAAAAGTCAATATAGTAAAAATATTTTTACTTTATTGAATTAAATTAATTAACGAAACCAAAAAAAAAATCTTTAAATTATTTTCAAGCTTTGCCTTATTTGAGTTACATTGTATTAAACTATGTGTCAATCTTTTAAAGCCTGGTGCAATAAAAATATAAGCTTTTTAAAACTTTAATACAAGTTCTACATAAGTTTCATTTAACTCTAAATGAGAATAAACCTTGAACCAAATAATATCTTACGTTTTATCTTTTAAAGTTAAATAAAGAGTCAAAATCATACAATATATACCTTAATGACTAACTCACATATTAAACTATGTAAACTTAACCCGTGGAAAAACGAGACACAATAGCTTATCTTTTGTTATCGCGGTTGCATGCGACCGCTTGGGGCTTGATGAATTAATAACTATTTTTATAATAAACTTAATATACTCAATAATTATATTATAACTCGTAAAAAAATACAAATAAAAAAATAAATGTGTTTTTAATATGAAAGTTGTGTACATCGCTCACGTCTAGTCACTATAATTTAGTCACTGGTCAGTAGCGCGTAGAGCCGCTACGCCGTAGCGCGCTACGAGGCTACCGTAGTGCCGCGTCCGTGGGGGTGCTACGGACGGGATAATGTACCTACTGTCAATTACAAAATATCGATAAGTAGTATTTTCTAATTTACAGTTTTTTATAAAATATGTAAGAACAAAAGTAGTAACATATCAATCGTGGGCCTAAAATAATTGCTAAAACGACCAGTTTTTGCCATAAAGGTCATATATGTAATGAACAGTGGACACTGCTCTCATTATAAACAACGATCCGTTGCGACAGTTGTGATATTCTTTATAATATAAAAAACGTGTTCATTTACGGCCGATCATAACGGTAAAACACGAATGAGTGATTTACTATAAAGAGTAAATTACACAACCGAAGGAAATAAAGTTGAAAACCAAAAATTAATAATCGTTTTGTTTAAAACCGAAGTGACACATGACATCGTAATAATTATTCTTAAAAATACTTGTATTTTCGTACGTTTAAAGTAATTTATAATTCAAAGAATTAATTTTGCGGGTTTTATTGCTAAGCACACGTACCACACCCACACCCACACCACGCGGTCGGGCGTATATTTCGTATTGTAAATTAACTAGACTATTCACACGTACCACATTTTGCAGTCATTATCGACCACTTGTGTGATACCGACCACATCGCAACCACAAGCGAACTAGTGGTCGACCACATCGCAACCACAACCTTACTTCGATGCAATGACAGTGCGCGCACACCGTCCGCGTTCTCCCCCCCCCCCATTTCATTGACTTTCGTACGTAACCACATTGCAACTACTGGGGACAACGCAACTACGTCGACATTTTGTCGGTACCACAACGCAACTACCGAAAGCTGCAACGACACTATTCACACGTAATCACGTGGTTGGTGGTTGTGGTACGTGTGGGATGGCCCTAGAGGTGAACTGTAATGAGTCCTTAACGTCACTTCTAATTTGCTAGGCGAGTTGATCTTCCATAAAACATTTTGTTTTTACTCTTAATGAAATTATATAGAATCGTCAATCCGCAATTCTCCTACAACTTAGACTTTCAGATTACTTTTATTAAATTTTAAACAATTTTCGTTGTTGTCTTAATTTTATAAATTATTTTTGGCATAATGTTTGATCGACATTATAAACATGTACTAGCTGTCCCGGCAAACGTTGTTTTGCCATATAAAGTATTTCGCCCATAATATTTTATTGAAGTGACTAAATAAGTATGGCAACATGGCAACGTCCATCGCTATCCCGTCGCACAAATAATGGTCGCCTTCAGTCACGAGTTGTAATAATTGACTATTAGTTATTCAACAAATGCACTTATCAATATAAAATGTAGCCAGTAGCCGTGTCACAATGTTAGTACGCGGTAACTAACATTGTGACACGAGAATTTTATACATAAGATGGTGTTGTAGTTTGAACACGATCGGTTACTCATTCAGGTGTCCCGGTGAAATATAGCGCTAGGGATCGTCGTGATATAAAACTGAGTATGTCAGTGACCCGGTGTCACGTCGGCGGTGTCGCGGTGTCGCGGCGCGGGGCCTACACAAACACGCGCCTTATCGGGTGGTGTGGGGCCCGTTATCTCGGGATCACAAACACCCCCCCCGCCCCAGCTCCCCGCACCACCCCGCACCTCTACACCGCCCCGCCTCGCGATCATCCATCAAGCGCGAAGCTAACATAGGCCGTCTGTGTCCCATAATTTAGAACAGCGCATATGTTTTTACATTTTATTACAAATAAAAACATATTATGCGCTATTTCATAGCGTCAAAAGCGCGGTGCACTATGTTTTCATCGTTTGTTTGTAAAATACTTAGTAATTAAAATATTTCGTCTCTCATCCGTGGTTCACTATAGTATTTTAACTTTAAGGAAAGTAAGAAACGATACTCCGTCCGCTAGTCGGGTGACGTCAGCGGCGCCGGTTCCCTATTTGTATTTCCGAGCTAACGCGCGCTTCCGGTTCAAAGCCTTCGGCGTATTTGCTCGCCGCCGCCGGCCCGAGGAACTCGACAGTCAAGCTGGCCCTACAGATACTAACACTAGACCGCGGGCGTCGTCCGGCCGCAATCACGCTAGTAAAATATGATTGAATGGACACCGATGTATCACAATCAAACCGATAACATGTCCCAAAGTACAATCTGATGATGTTCCCGCAGACACGACATGGACAACGTACCGGCGATGTCTCGGGGCGAGGATGACGCGGGGGCGGGGAGTGGAGAGGCGGAGGCGCTGCAGCTGGTGAAGAGCGAGCAGCGCGGGGAGGAGGGCGCGGGGGGCGGCGCGGGGGCGGCGGGCGGCGGGGAGGGCGAGGGCGAGCCGCAGTCCGTGATCACGTCGCGGCGGGCGCTGCGCACCATCACCACCGCCGGCCACATCACCACAGCCGAGCTGCCCGACGACGGCGTCAAGGACGAGCCACCCGAGCCTGGTGCGCTCGACGCTGACCAGCTGCACTTCGCCGAGCGCCAGCACTACGACGAGGAGCGCCTGCGCCTCGCCGAGGCCGAGACGGCGCGCTACCTCGCCTTCAAGCCCGACTACCGGCCGCAGTCGCCCGACCGTCGGCCACAGTACCGCGCGCCGCCGCCCCGCACCGCCTATCCGCGCGGCCCCGCGCTGCGCTACGGCGCGCCCCCCGGCCCGGACGACGACGACCAGCAGCACAAGGATCAGCAGCAGTACGCGCCGGACCCCGAGCGCCAGTACCTGGGCGAGCAGCAGCAGCAGCCCGCGCTCGAGATGATCCAGACCACGGCGCTGGCGGACCAGCAGGCGGTGGGCGTGGCCTACCAGCCGGTCAAGTACGAGGCGCGCGCGGACGACCGCGGCACGTACGCGGCGCTGCAGCCGGTATCGCAGGCGGGTGGCGCGGGGGGGTCTGGTGGCGCGGGGGGTGGCGGGGGCTACTACACTGGCCAGAGCCCGCAGTACGCAGCGGCGGCGGCGGGCTACGGCTACGGCGGCAAGGAGCTGCTGACGTTGTACGGGCGCGGGGAGGACAGCCCGCCGCAGCTGCTGTACCGCGACCCGCCGCTGTCGTCGTCGCTGGGCCGCAGCGCGCATGTCGTGTACGGCCCCGTCGTGCCGCAGTCGCAGCCCGTCTATGAGGCGCCGCCCAGCCCCAACTCGCAGCAGGTGACTACATGCGTTCCGAATGACTGTGCTCGCTGTTAAAATTACTCGGGGTTTAAAATGGTGGTTGTGTTCAGGTGACGCTGTACACGCACGGCAACACGGTGCAGTACAAGGTGGGCGGGGAGTACCTGGCGCAGGGCGGCGTGGAGTACGTGCCTGTGTCGGGGTACGAGGGCGGGCTGCTAGTGGAGAGCTACCCGTCGCCCGCCCAGTCCTGGCCGCCCCACAACCTGCTCTCCATCGACGACGGCTTCGATCCTAGTGAGTGACGCCTTTAAAAAAGTAATGAAGCTTACGAATCCGCGAGTCAGCGACAGTCGGACTTTAGTCATTTTATATAAGGTCTATATAAGGTCCAGCGACACGGTTACTTTAGGAGAAGTTCCAGTTCTGAAGGTCTACCTTACCTTCGATAAAGTATAAAGCTTATGTTTTTTTATTAACGTAACGACTGTTTTACTAATATCACCGTCAATATAAAAATAGAGACGTCAGGGAGACGTCTTCTTTCTAGAAATAGTGAGAATGAAGGTTTTAAGATGTCTCCTATACTTCCTGACACACTATCTGTGCACTGTGCAGGTATGACGGGTATGGGCGAGGTGAAGGAGTGCGTGAACTGCGCGGCGGCGACGACCCCGCTGTGGCGGCGCGACGGCACCGGCCACTACCTGTGCAACGCCTGCGGCCTGTTCACGCGTATCAACGGCGTCAACCGCCCGCCGCACAAGCAGAAGGTCAAGCCGCAGGCCGCGCTGGTGAGTGACCAGGTCGAGACACATTTTACATAATATTTTCTATGTTTTAAGTACGTCCTGAAAACTACCTTATGAATCGGGAGCGTTCGCTCCCGCTCGTGGTCGCCGGTCATTTTGCCCTTTGTTATTTCACTTTTTGAATTTGTGATATCTCCCGGTTTTTCCGCCGGAGCGAACCTTCACCGAAATAAAGTTCCCGCAATGCCCCTCCTCGGTAGGTCACTGACGGCCGTTTTGTCCAACAGCCGACGAACGGCAACCGGCGCGTGGGCGTGACGTGCGCCAACTGCCGCACCTCCAACACCACGCTGTGGCGGCGCAACAACAACGGCGAGCCCGTCTGCAACGCCTGCGGCCTCTACTACAAGCTGCACAACGTGAGTACCCCGCGACTGTGTCCGACGGCGTGCGGCGGCGCTCCGATACCGCGGGTATCTAATCGCTGCTGCCGGTTATCAGGGAACTCCTCGGCAAATATTGGACCCGTATAAAAAATCAAAACACAGGGTCTCATCTAATCTCCCAAGATAACTCGGGCTACCGACCGATAGAGAATTATCACCGCGGCCCCGAATACTCGTAATGAGATAAATAATCTTTTATCAATTATCTCGCGGAGATACGCTTATGTAAAGGATGATAGCGATTACGAGGAGTTCCCCGCGTCATTCACTTCCTTTGTATGTGCGCAGGTCAACCGGCCGCTGAGCATGAAGAAGGACGGCATCCAGACGCGCAAGCGCAAGCCCAAGAGCATGGGCGGCGGCGTGGGGCGGCCCGGCGGCGGCATGGCTGGTGAGTACCGGGGCGGGGGGCACCCACCGTGGTCGTGCGAACGTCGATCTCGTCGCGACTTGTAGATGGATGTCGATCGTTCGCTGAGAGGCGACTCGACGTTCGAGTGACCGCGTAACTTAAGCTGACGTGTGTGTGTGCGCAGTGGAGGCACACTCGCACAAGGTGCTGCCTCCGCTGTACGCGGCGGTGGAGGGCGGCGCGGGGGGTGGCGGGGCGGGGACGGGCGCGGCGCCGCTGCTGCTGCTGCCCGGCCGCCAGGACATGTGAGTAGCGCGCGTATCTCTGACTCTCTCCGGCTATCTCTGCACCCGCACTTGCACTAATCGCTTTCGCTCCTGTCTAATCCGTGTCGGGCTTGGCGGTCTGGCTGGCGACTGACGCGTGCTCGTGTTGCAGGGTATCAGCGCTAGAGCGGCCGGCGTCGACGTCCGCGATGCACTACCGCCCGCCGTAACGCCGCGCCGCGTCGCCACGTCGCCGGGGCCCGGACAGGACCTACTGCACGAGGAATGTCGGCCGTCTCACGTTTAGTCTTAATGCTCCATCTCGAAAAATTTTAATTATATTATGTAAGAGCTTATAGGGAGCTCCTAAATTACCCGAGTATCTTCATCGGCTAGAGTACCAAATATTCGTCCAAGGAGGGACGGTGACGTCCCCGCTAATTTTAGTCTCTCGACTGGCCAAAGCCTAGCGTAAGTTCCAATGGAATCGCATGAAATGCGCTGCTCAACTGTAAATTTGTACAAAAAATAATTATCGCAAACAACGCTAGTATTACCATAGACGAATTAGTATTACGCAATACTTTGCCAGCTCAGCGCTGTACTTCTACAAATCTTGATTGAGATTCTTTGAGCTGCCATAATTATTATAAGCCACATTAGGGTCAATTCAGACCGCAATGCGACACTAGATGCTTTCTAAATTTGCACTGAATTGACAGATTTCAATTGCGTGATACGTCTTGCAAATCTGTCAAATCCATACAAATTTAGAAATATATCTATTATCTATGCATCGCGTTGTGGTCTAAATTAACCCGTACACAGCGAAGGCAAACATCGTAAACGATCGGTGATCCTGCGGCGTAGAGAGCAAACACGGGAGATAACGCTCACGGCGTGACGTGGAGCTCCAACACAGTATAAAGGCCAACTCAAGCGCACGGATCATGCTCGCTCAATATTGGGACGAGTGTCATTCGCTTGCTATGTGCGTTAGGCCGCATTTCCACTGACGCGGAGCGGAGCGGAGAGGAGCTTAGCGGTGCCCGAATTGACCAATCGTGCTATTCCAGCGGAATGATAGCAATGCTGAGCGAAGATTTCGAGCATGGTGATTGGTCAACACGGCACCGCCAAGCTCCTCTCCGCTCCGCTCCGCGTCAATGGAAACGCGGCCTTAGCGTTAATTATTCAGACCGCAATGTATGTTGTGGCTTTAAACTCTTGCTCACCTGTTTGTCCAGATCGTTTGGAGTTGTTTGACCTCCGACGGCACCTCTATGCCGACGGAGTAAGGTTTACAGTCGGCAGTACTCCGAGTTGAATTAACTTTGAGCTGAATGTAGTATTTGGTAGAGGAAAAAACTTAAGACTAACCGTTTTGTGCCAATGCAATTATAAAACCAAATATTACTATTCTTAAAAATAGCTTAGAAGATATTGAAATTTATTATTCTTAGAGTACAACAAAATATTTTTGACTTATTTATAGATAATAAAACTAAAGTGTAAGTAAACAGTACAATTATTGTGAATTTTGGGACCATATTGTTATACATTTTTGTTGTATAAGTAGAGAAACAAATGTAAATACCAGTTTAAATCTAGATAAATACAATTTGGAGCCTTGATCGTTATCAGTAAGTAGCATTATATTATCAATACGAAACATGAATTCGTACGCATGTTGATCACCTTGAGATCTCCGATATTATCTATATCTATACATATAGTAAAACTGTAGAAATGAAAATTCTGTACATTAAAGATATTCAAAAAATAATAAGCGGGGGGTGTCACTACATCGCTATAGAAGCCAAAAATGTGGTTAGTTTCTTGTCTGTCTGTCTGTATGTTTGTTCCAGCATCACACGAAAACTACTGATCCGATTTAAATGCGGTTTTCGCAGATGTATTTGTCTTCCTCCAACTTAACATCTGGTGTATAAAAAATTTAGCCCCCATCCCTCTAAGGGGACAAAAGAGGGGCCAGATTTTGGATCAAACTTTTTTCTTTAACACGAAAACTACTGATCCGATTTGCATACGGTTTTCGCAGATATATTTGTCTTCTTCCAACTCAACATTTGGTGTATAAACCCCCCCCCCCCCCCTCACTCCTCTAAGGGGACCAAAGAAGGGGTCAGATTTTGTATCAAACTTTTTTCTTTAATGGACTTACTTCATATTATTAAGTGTGTTTTCCAACTTAATATTTGGTGTATAAAATCCCCGCCCCACCCCCCTTAAGGGACAAAAGAGGGGGTAAAATTTTGTATCAACTGATGAAGTAGAAATACTTTAAATGGCAAAACAATGTTTGCCGGGACAGCTAGTATTAAATATATCATTCAACCTCAAATGTCGTAGTCGATGCGGATTGAATTTTTATTTGTTAATATTATGAATTTTTATGTCTCGTCCTATGGTTCTGAGTTCTGACTCTAGTATAATAGCGCATCTAAGTAAAGAAGAAGCCTATAGTAGATTTACTTGAATCGATAATATCTTGTTAATTATACGTATTTTTACATGCCCTGTAAATTACTTGTAAGAAATGGACAATACCTATTACCTGTTGTACGTAATTAGTTAATGGCGATTATAAATGATAAGAGCTAAGTCGTTTATCGGATTACGAATTTATTAATATATTTATATTATTAACTACTTGAGTGTGTGTGTCACGTCTGTGTGTGCATGTGTTGTACATAATGTGTGTGATGAAAATTTGTAATTTAATAAATATCTTGCCGAGTTTTATTTTGTGTTTTTACCTGGTATAAACCATTCATTCATTTTTAGGGTTCCGTAGCCAAAATGGCAAAAAAGGAACCCTTATAGATTCGTCATGTCTGTCTGTCTGTCTGTCTGTCTGTCTGTCCGTCCGTCCGTATGTCACAGCCACTTTTCTCCGAAACTATTAGAGCTATACTATTGAAACTTGGTAAGCAGATGTAGTCTGTAAACCGCATTAAGATTTTGATGCAAAAATGGAAAAAATATTAAAAATTTTAGGGGTCCCCATAGGTACAACTGAAACAAAAAATATTTTTTTTCATCTAACCTATGCGTGTGGGGTATTTACGGATAGGTCTCCAAAAATCATATTGAGGTTTCTCATATCATTTTTTTCTAACCTGAACAGTTTGCGAGAGAGACTCTTCCAAAGTGGAAAAATGTGTGTCCCCCCCCCTCTAATTTCTAAAGTAGAGGCATGATAATTCTAAAAAAAATATATGATGTAGACTACTATAAAAACTACCAACGAAAATTGGTTTGAACGAGATCTAGCCAGTAGTTTTTTTTATACGTCATAAATAGTAAAGTACAACTGAAACAAAAAAATTTTTTTTCATCTAACCTATGCGTGTGGGGTATCTATGGATAGGTCTCCAAAAATCATATTGAGGTTTCTCATATCATTTTTTTCTAACCTGAATAGTTTGCGAGAGAGACTCTTCCAAAGTGAAAAAATGTGTGTCCCCCACCCTCTAATTTCTAAAGTAGAGGCATGATAATTCTAAAAAAAATATATGATGTAGATTACTATAAAAACTACCAACGAAAATTGGTTTGAACGAGATCTAGCCAGTAGTTTTTTTTATACGTCATAAATAGTAAACCTTAATCTAAATTTCATTAAATCGACTGAAATATAAAAATAAATCAAAAATATTTTAATTTCATAAAAATAAACCTTATTGCTGCTGCGGAACCCTCCATGGGCGAGTCCAACTCGCACTTGGCCGCTTTTTCATCTTAACAAACTGTTCAGTGTTCGTGCATTCTATGGGGCAATTGGTCCGCAACAAATTCCTGAAATTGTAATTCTTTTGATCCAGTCTAACAAGTCGAAAACCCCGTTTTAATACTGTCTTTTGGATGCCCATGAAATATATTCAATTGGGCTTTTTAAAAGTCCTGCAAAAACCCGATCACAATAAATGTAGTTCTCATAAAAGGTGCAAGTCCACATTGTTGGGTGAAATTCTGTTCCAATGGTTATAGAACTGTGGCGGTACCCACATTCGCCTAACATTCCTGCATCGCGCTATCGAAGTTTTCTGAGCGCGGCGGTATATATACGACAGCTGAAATGTGTCAAGTGGGCTCCGGCCTGACCGAGCATACCACCTCGCTCGGTCGGAAGATCTTCCTTTGGGGCTCCACGCATTATACCCCACATTGGTGACCCTCGACAGAACACGCCTCCTTCATCATCGTCACTCCCCGCCCCTCCGCACCGCGCCAGCCAGCATCGCCTCATCGGTTACATCGTCCACTAGCCGCTGCAATGTACCGCGGCCTGGGCGACTCCGCATCGGTATCATCGGGCTTTCTCACTACACCGACCGGTCAGCAAGCAGAGCATATGCATATCTCTCCTGGTCAGCACGTAGCATCGGCCCCGCACGGCAGGTATCCGACTCACTGGATCCCGTGCAGCAGCTTACAGTTCCGACTCACTGGGACTCACTGCAACAGTTCCGATTCACTGGAACTCACTGGCACTGGCGACTCAAGCGACAAGACTTCAAGATTCGACCTCCGGTCTTCGGGGGGGAGTGATGTGGCGGTACCCACATTCGCCTAACATTCCTGCATCGCGCTATCGAAGTTTTCTGAGCGCGGCGGTATATATACGACAGCTGAAATGTGTCAAGTGGGCTCCGGCCTGACCGAGCATACCACCTCGCTCGGTCGGAAGATCTTCCTTTGGGGCTCCACGCTATACCCCACAGAACCATTGGAACAGAATTTCACCTACGGGGACTACTAGATAATAAATATGAGCCTATTGAGTTTAGTAAGAAGCTGAAATGATATTAAAATATAATAAGGCATAATAATACTTATCTAATGATTATATTATTGTAGCATCACGTTGACCTCTACAAAAATTATTGTCATATGGGATACCTACAGGAGGAAAATGTTATAAGATTTAGGGCCTGATTCACCACTTTCTGATAGAGTGCCAAATAGGTTATTTACAACTTTTTTGACAGATTCTCCATACTTGATCTGTCAAGTTAATTGGTGGATAGCCTATTCGGCACTTATTAGGAAGTGGTGAAAGTATCTTGAATATTTCAAGTGCCTATTGCTTGCCGTTATTGGTATCGAGTATAAAATAGTAAAAAAATCATGTTTGTTGTATGGGAGCCCCCCTTAAATATTTAATTTATTTCGTTTTTAGTATTTGTTGTTATAGCGGCAACAGATATACACAATCTGTGAAAATTTCAAAAGTCTAGCTATAGCTGTTCTTGAGTTACAGCCTGAAGACATACAGACAGACAGACGGACAGACGGACATCAAAGTCTTAGTAATAGGTTCCCGTTTTTACCCTTTGGGTACGGACTACGGAACCCTAAAAAGTACTTGTAATATCTATTGCTGTCTCCCTTACCTCAAGAGCGCGATAGAGACAACTGCAGAAAATTAACGATTCGTTGTCCCTAATTTCTTCTCCAAAACCTAACCGATTTAAGTACTTTTATCATTTAAAAATTAAAGCAAGGATTGAGCTGTGTTTCTATGTAAAAACATAGGAACACAGAACAGGAACAAAAAAAAAATGTTTAATCTAACTAGCCAAACTTGTTTTCTGCATGTTTGAACACAGCGGAAAATTTAGCCGTTTTTTGAGTTTTTGAACGTTTATATCTTATTTAATAATTAAAGAAAAAAAAAAAGAAAACATAGGGACATTGTATTTAGTGGCCATCTATTCAGGAAAAAAAACTACACGGTATAATTATTATCCAAGGACAACGTTTGTATGGAAAAACGGCTCTAGTGTATCCTCTCAACAATTATTTCTTATATAGAAGTATTTAAGACATTTTCTCACAATAATATTATGCTCCTCAGTGAGTTTTTTTTTCAGTAATCTGGACGATATGATTTTCCTTTGTCTAACTCTAATGATAATACGAACGCCTCGTGTAACTTATGAAATGTAACCTCCTACGCCATCTATGATTATGTTCGTGAAACTAAATAACGTTTTTGAACTGGTCTACTAGATGGCGTTATGTTAAATGTTATTTTAAAGCTATCTTACATCGATCGTTAATTTTGCTAAATACATAATATTTATAAACCTCTAATGTGGAGTTATTTAAAAAATCATGTATATGTTATAAATTATAGTAATACTAATACTATGTCGTAATCATAATAATATAATATTATTATTTACTTTTGTGACAGTTTAGTAATTCTCAGAACGTGTTTTGCTGTTGGTGTTGACGTAGCTAGCTGGTCGTGTACGTACTTTTGTCGTATACCAGTAGATGGCGGTACAGTACCCAATTTTTTTGTTTAAAAGTATACTTCTGAATTCTGATTGAAAACTGTTTTTTATTTCTAAAAGAAATTAAATACATATTTTGATTTTATTATAAATTTTCGATATTTCTTTTATACCTAACCTTTCTTGTCCCCCCCCTCCATTAGAAATGACCGATGCCAAAGCTCCCAGCATATTAATCAAACGACACTCGAAATCTGTAAAACTCATAGCATGGCAAGGAGTAAAGATAGATACAAAGTGTGAAGGACAAATTTGTAGAAAATTTTATGAGCTTTCATTTTTAGGGTTCCGTACCCAAAGGATAATAAAAAAGCGGCCAAGTGCGAGTTGGACTCGCCCATGGAGGGTTCCGCAGCAGCAATAAGGTTTATTTTTAGGAAATTAAAATATTTTTGATTTATTTTTATATTTCAGTCGATTTAATGAAATTTAGATTAAGGTTTACTATTTATGACGTATAAAAAAAACTACTGGCTAGATCTCGTTCAAACCAATTTTCGTTGGTAGTTTTTATAGTAATCTACATCATATATTTTTTTTAGAATTATCATGCCTCTATTTTAGAAATTAGAGGGGGGGGGACACACATTTTTCCACTTTGGAAGAGTCTCTCTCGCAAACTATTCAGGTTAGAAAAAAATGATATGAGAAACCTCAATATGATTTTTGGAGACCTATCCATAAATACCCCACACGCATAGGTTAGATGAAAAAAAATATTTTTTGTTTCAGTTGTACTTCACTATTTATGACGTATAAAAAAAACTACTGGCTAGATCTCGTTCAAACCAATTTTCGTTGGTAGTTTTTATAGTAATCTACATCATATATTTTTTTTTAGAATTATCATGCCTCTACTTTAGAAATTAGAGGGGGGGGGACACACATTTTTCCACTTTGGAAGAGTCTCTCTCGCAAACTATTCAGGTTAGAAAAAAATTATATGAGAAACCTCAATATGATTTTTGGAGACCTATCCATAGATACCCCACACGCATAGGTTAGATGAAAAAAAAAAATTTTTTGTTTCAGTTGTACCTATGGGGACCCCTAAAGTTTTTAATATTTTTTCCATTTTTGCATCAAAATCTTAATGCGGTTTACAGACTACATCTGCTTACCAAGTTTCAATAGTATAGCTCTAATAGTTTCGGAGAAAAGTGGCTGTGACATACGGACGGACGGACAGACAGACAGACAGACAGACAGACAGACAGACATGACGAATCTATAAGGGTTCCTTTTTTGCCATTTTGGCTACGGAACCCTAAAAACGGCTCCCTATTACTGAGACTTCGATGTCTGTCCGTCTAGTCTCTTATTTACTAGCTGTTGCCCGCGACCTCGACCGCGTTAGCATAGTAGATCACGTCCCAAGTATTATTTTTCAAAAATATTCAATGTACAGAATTGACTTTCCTACAATTTTATTATATGTATAGATTTAATACTTTCATACTAAGTATACATAGTATGATATTTAAGATTTTTATTCACATATTTAATACACATCCATGAGCCAGGAACTTTGAAAAACTTTGTTCCATCGGCGGGATTCCAACCCGCGACCCCCGGCTTGAGCAGAGTAGACAGAATTATAGAGCTACAGTACCAACGCACTCCAATATCATGTTCGACATTCAAATATTATGTACTATGTTTTTATAGTATCCAATCAAAAATCCTGTAGAGGGGCCATTCATTTGACCTCAGACCTCTGATATATGAACCACATAGACTAAAGTCTGGAACATCTATTATATTATTACCGAGAAGATGAAAAGATAACCGTTACTAATTCATACTTTAGTTTTATTGGCAGCAATAGTAGCAGACGAGTGGTATGTAATTATGTGCTAATTAAAATTATCTGCATGTAGACTAGCTCTGCAACGCGGGATTGGCTCCTGGTCTTCGATCACTGGTCATCTCTTTACATGGGCGAGGAGGACTCCGCCGCTGTCACCGACAGTTCTCACGTCCAGTCCCGCGGGTCCAGCCCCGAGATAAGCAGCCGGCGGGCCGCGGGTTGCGGGCGGCGGGCCGGGGGCCGGGGGCACTCATTAGGCGCCGGCCGCCGCTGATATATTACACCCGCGCAAAGTGTCCGCTCGATAAGTGGGCGGGAGGCGCTCGCCGGCCGCGGCGCGCCAGCGCCCGACCCCCTGCACGCCAAACCAACCCCTGCATCCCAGGCCGAGGGGCGAGGGTCGCGTGCAGCGATAGTCACATGTGTCGTTCCCCGCCGAGCCGCTTTTCCGCGCCCAAACCTCTCTGCGTCGCAAGTCCTCGCTGCGGCTGCGCGGCGGGGACCCTGCAGCCCAGTGCGAGGGTCGAGATCGGCGCGCAGGCGATGGCGGTTGCGTCGTTCAGGCGCGGGTAGTGGCGCGCGGAGGGCTAATGTGTAAGCGATGTCGCGAGCGCGCGGCTAATGCGCCCGGCGCCGGCGCCCGCCGAACTCCCCGACATTCCTGCGTTTAGGCCGAGGCTTTACTCCTTTTTTATCGGATCATGAAATAATAGAATCGGTACAAAGCAGCCGGCGCCTTATCTCTGGGCCTCGATTTATTAAAGGGCACCATTACGGCGCGGCGGAATGCTGTCCGCGTTCGTGAGCGCCGCGCCGTCGCCGACCGCTGACCACCGTGCGCCGTGCCGGGTAATGCTCAACGGTCGGCAGTCTCCCCATTACCCGGCTAGTACCTACTTAGGTACACCGTACACCCAGGCAAATACAAGTGTATTTGCCTGGGTGTACGGTGTACCTACGGACGGTCGGGACCTACTTCACCTACTGCGATACATCGAGTTGGCCTCCTTGTCCAGCGATATACTGGTAAGTGGTAGCAGTCACACTCGTCGGAAGACTAATGAATAATGGTCCGTAATTATAATCTCTCATTAAGGTCGATCCGACGGTGAAACAAAAGTCGTCTGGCGCTTATCTCCCGAGCTGGGGCGACTCCGGACTGCATCGAAATCATTCACTAATTTGGAGCATTACGTTCTTTTATTTAGGCTCGGTCTCTTTGTATGAATTAATACTTATAGGTTAGTGCGACAAGAAGTCATTCGTTTTTAAAGGACGAAAGAAGTAATATTATTTGAGAACGTTTATTAAGATGTAGACTCTACTAATTTTAATGTAGGAAAAGTTTATTCGAGTTTAAGTGAGAACTATAATATTAAATATTTATAAGGTTTCAAAGTAGTTGCATCATACTCTTTTTATCCAATTTTCAAATAATTTTAACGACCAAACTTACCAGCAACAAACCAAATTGATAACAGCTCCGAGTGTGAAATCATTGTGTTTAATGTTTATGAACTTCATAATTGGGTTTTGAAATAATTTCGGGAATCCATCTGAGTTCTAGATGATGCCTTATCGTATTGTATAAACATTATTGAATGTATATTTTACTTGAAAGAAGCCGAAACATCGGGATTCGGGAATAGGAGAAGTGCTCCGCGGACCGCGACAAATTCCGTAGGCCTTCATAACTTAAATAATTAAATCCTACTAATAATAATTTAATAAAGACGAAAGTTTGTTTGTATGGATGTATGGATATTTGTTACTCTTTCACGCCAAAACTACTGAACGGTTTTTAATGAAACTTTACAATAATATAGCTTATACTATGTTATTGTAAAGTTTCATAGCTTATACTATACGAGTATTATTGTAAAGTTTCATTAAATAATAACAAATAGGTTCGCGTAGTGTATATTTTCTTTGACATAGGCTACAATTTTAACCGACTTTCAAAATGGAGGAGGTGTTATGTTCGGTTTTTAGGGTTCCGTACCCAAAGGGTAAAAACGGGACCCTATTGCTGAGACTTCAATGTCTGTCCGTTTGTCTGTCTGTCTGTCTGTCTCGAGGCTGTAACTCAAGAACGGTAATAACTCAAAAACGGTAAGTCAGCCTTTTAGTGGAAAGCGCAAGTTTAAATGTGGATAGAAAATTATTTAAAATAGTAATCAAAAGACTTCTGTACTTATTAACTTAATCATTTATTAAACTTTGTTATGAAATTAACGTATAAGATAATTTTTCTTAATAAGTATTGAAAATAAAGTATTTTTCATAATAAGGCACATTTCCCCAGTACTCAGCCGTCACAACCCAGTTCTCGGCCAAATAGCTACCAGTAGTCAGCCTCTCTTTAGATGGGCCTCGAAAGAGACAATAATATATGGAACTGAAACAAATAAACAATGCCAAAAAACTAAGAAATTACTTGGTAGGTAGGTGCTTCATAAATAAATGAATAAATTAAGCAGCCTAAGTTACTGATGGCTGAACACTGGGTATACCTCATCAGTACTGGGCCGTGGTTCGACCGTATCTAGTTAGGCGGCCGACTACTGGTTTTTATCTGGAATTATGTATGACATGGCTAAACGAAATTAAAGGGTGAATTCTCAACTTTAAAATGATACCAATAAGACTTCAATTTAAAAAAATCATAAAATCCAGTACTCAGCCGGGGGTGGCCGAACACTGGATAATGTACAAGAAACGCATACCCAGTAGTCAGCCACCTCATTATTTAAATAACTACAAAGAAACTGTTCTATAAGTCATTTGATTTTGACGTGAAAAATATAATAACAATATATTTTAATAAAACATGACACAAAAGTTAATAAGAAATCACAATAACTCACCTTTTTGTCGGGCACTTCCCACTAAGAAAACGCACGCCGCATCTTGGCTCGACTGGTGACAACGTCGAATTGGAATGATTACCATTTCTTGCAGCCACTTAGCGTCATTGTGACGTTCTGAACTGACCCATAAAAAGGCCAAGCTTTTTTTAAAAGTAACTTAATTGGTTAATTTGCAATAGAACACTATTTCTATAGGTTTTTATCTGAAAAAGGCTGACTACTGGTGTGGGGCTGACTACTGGTGGCTGTACCCTAGTCAGTCAGTCAAAAACAGGACTAAGAAAAACTGCTTAATCATCTTAGCCAGAAAGTTGATTTTGCCATAAAATGTGTTGAAAGTAGGGATGTAAAGCGGTAGAATTACTTTCGTATTTTATTTAATTTGGTAATATACGATATTTTACGTAAAATATTATATTTTACGGTAAATTACGGTAAAATTGGGTAAAAAACGATTCGATTTCGTGGCATGATTTTCATTAATAATGGGGATATAAATAGGTTACTTAATGCACGTCTAGTGCAGTCAGTCAAAACAACATAACTGACAGCCCGCCGGCTTGCTGTATGCTCTTTCGAGTGTCGTCAACTGTCAAAAAGTCGCAACAGCGCAAAATATTATGGTAAACCGCACTAATCGGCAACATCGCACCGTGCGACACGTATGCAAGTTGCAACTTGCACTTGCAACACGCTTGCTTCGCCCGCCGTCATACCACCATTCTGCATACATACGTAGCCAGTAATTTTACCGTAATTTATAAAAATTACCGTAAAATACGCGTATTTTGCCAGCGTTTTTGGTAAAATTACGTAATTTTGCAACCCTAGTTGAAAGTACAGCTACTTTTTGCCGAGTAGGCCCGCTACCTGAAAGGGACATTTTTATTGCCTTGCATCGCAAGTCAGCCTTTGTTAGAAATCTCTCCCCAAATTTAATTTAAAATGTGCAAGATAATACTCAAAACTTAGATAAATGATTGGTCTCTAACGGCCCGGCCGCACCTGCGTCTATCGTCCGAAGCTTCGTGCAGCTATGAGACGATACACGCAGATCGTCCAATAGTGTCGGTTTTAGCGCGAAGCACTACGCATATGCGGCCGCGGCATTTGATAAATGAATGCACAAAATTTAATGTTGTGTGCGTAGCGTAGACAGTCGGGTTGCCAGATACGTGACTGGTGCCCACAGCCCAATCAATGGGGAAAAATTAGTTGCTGTGGTCTTGTAATTTATTATTATCGTATAGTAAGGGCTGATTTTTAACCGACTTCAAAAAAAGGAAGTTATCAATTCGACGCGTATGTATGTAATATTTCCGGAACTGCCCAGTTTTTGTATATGTTAATCTATAACAGCTTCTGAACAAATGTGCCAAATTTCAAAAGTGTATGTATGTATGTATGTATGTTTTTATGTTTGTTCGCGCATATCTCTGAAACTACAAGTCCGATTTAAGTGATTCTTTTTTTATTGTACTAGGTATTGTTCAACTTAGGGAATAGTGCAAGTTTCATCAAAATCTGTTAAGTAGTTTTTTAGATAGGGAGTTTTAATTCTCAATTACGTACAATTTTGAAGTCGGTTTTATCTTTTTAAAATACAGTTATTCAATCATCAGATGAACTTAAAAATTGGTATACATTTGGCGTTTTGGCAGATTTTATATGAAAAAAATGATGAATATCACTGAACAGAACTCCTGAGTCTTTGAAGAATATCTCTAACTGCACCACTTTCTTATTTGATGAGTTTTCATACAAATTTTGGTTCGGGTATATCATTCAAAAGATCCACGTGATGTGCAATTATTGTACGTGTACCCGCTTATTGTACTAAGTAGTTAATAGTTATGGTAGCATATTATTACAATCTAAAAAGATGAAAAAAAATATAAACAGACGAACATATTATAACCTCCTCCTTTTTGGAAGTCGGTTAATTATTATTTTTAGATAAAAAATTGTAAATAAACCGACTTCCATCTCCCAAAAAAGTATTAAATAATAATTATTACTTAAATAGTGACTTTTTCGGAACTCTCATAAAATTCTACGATTTTTCTACTCAATCTTCACACTCTTGATGTCTGTGCCAACTCTAAAAATTGCTAAATCCTTTGATTCATAATTATTAAAGTTGGCCGGTACCGCCTTCAATAGTGTGAAGTTTGAGTAGAGAAATCGTAGAATTTTATGAGAGTTCCGAAAAAGTCACTATTTAAATAATAACAATTATTACTTAATACTTTTTGTGCGGTGAAAGTCGGCTTACAATTTTTGTTTAAAAATAATAATAGATTGAAATTTTTCTTTACGAATATAGAGCTCAGAGTCATAACATAATATAGAGTTACGGTCTATGGACAGGAGAGGATGGAACGCCTCCGTGGTCTAGTGGTACAGAGCGCGGCTCTTGACTCGGAGGTCGTGGGTTCGATTCCCGCGTTGGAAACATGTTATTTCCAAGTTTGGTTAGGACAATGCAGGCTGATCACCTGATTGTCTGACAAGTAAGATGATCCATGCGTCGGATGGGCATGTAAAAAGTCGGTCCTGCGCCTGATCTCTCGCCGGTCGTGTCGGTCTGCCGTCCCACTGGGTTATGAGAGTAAAGGAATAGAGAGTGCTCTTGTGTACTGCGCACACACTTGGGCACTATAAAAATACTCCTGCGTAGCTGGCCTGGTTTCAATGAAACCGGCCACCGTCACCGAAACCGGTGTGGGAGCTATTATGGACAGGAGCCAGCGTATAATATCACGATATTGTCTATCTGTCTGTATGTACTACTACTGCCCTGTATGTACTGCACTACTGCCTCGTGGCGGCCCCACTCCGCTACTATATTATTATACCATGACAGGCACAGCTATCATTTCCTAATTTGCACTTAAATTGGTTAATTAAAATATTATTTACCGAGTAATTCCAACAAGACATAAAATTTCATGTAACATCGTAAATGTTGTAAATAGACGAAAACTTAATGATGTTGTGAACGTCGAGTATTCAACGTTATGTTTTATTGTTGTGTGTTGACTGTTGAGTACCTACGAGCGCGACGGTCGACGCGTAGCGCGGAGATATATAATAATTATACTGACTATGATGATTTAGAATATAACAGCGAATAAAGAAGCTCCTACTATTATTTTTTAGGGTTCCGTACTCAAAGGGTAAAAACGGGACCCTATTACTAAGATTTCGTTGTCTGTCCATATGTCCGTCGGTATGTCTCCAGGCTGTAACTCAAGAACGGTAATAGCTAGAGAGTTGAAATGTTCACAGATTGTGCATATCCGTTGCCGCTATAACAAAATATACTAAAAATAAAATAAAATAAATATTTAAGAGGCCTCCCATACAACAAACGTTATTTTTTGGCATTTTTTGCGCTCTATCAATAATAGCAACAGGTAGGTAGGTAGGTACTTGAATTTTTCACACAATCCTTAATTTTATGTTTACTTCTTTATGAAAAAGGGAGTAAATGAGCAAACGGGTCACCTGATGGAAAGCAACTTCCGTCGCCCATGGACACTCGCAGCATCAGAAGAGCTGCAGGTGCGTTGCCAGCCTTTTACGAGGTAATAGGGTAGGGAAGGGAATAGGGGAGGGTAGGGAAGGAAATAAGTAGGGAAGGGAAAAGGGTAGGGGATTGGGCCTCCGGTAAACTCACTTACTCGGCGAAACACAGCGCAAGCACTGTTTCACTCCGGTTTTTAACGGGATACGGGACACTGTGAGCCCGTTCTCCGGTCGAGCCGGCCCATTCGTGCCGAAGCATGGCTCTCCCACGGTACGATTACTTTAATCTTCTATATATACAAAACTCAAAGGTGACTGACTGACATGGTGATCTATCAACGCACAGCCCAAACCACTGGACGGATCGGGCTGAAATTTGGCATTAAGACATAGGCATCCGCTAAGAAAGGATTTTGATACATTCTCAACCCAAGGGGTTCAAATAGAGGATGAAAGTTTGTATATAATAATACTTCTTAACGCGAGCGAAGCCGCGGGCAAAAGCTCGTATTTAATAATAATATTAATATAAAATAAAAAATTAAGAGGGGCTCCCTTACAAAAGACACAAAATTTGGACTAATTTTTCCCTATAATGGTACGGAACCCTTCGTGCGCGAGTTCGATTATTTTTAATTTAAAATATTTTTTTAAATGTGAATTTCATTACCGAGTTATAATAAATGATAATGTATGATCTAGGTCGTAACTCGTAAGTTACTAGACTATTATTGTAGCTCCTTGTAAGTTGTAGCGCTATCTAGCTGCTACTAATTTACACACAACATAACATATTTTATTATGACCTACAATATTATTTACTGTGGATATAATTATTTCTTAATTAAAAATTATGATATCATTAGCGATTATTCTGCATAACATTCAGTTGTTTGTAAAACATAATACGATCATAATTTATATCCGCATATTTGCAAAAGTTGAAAATGTGATTGACTTAAATAACTACATAGTACATATTCTATATGATATTCGTTTTTTGATAAGTTAAAAATATACTGTAGAGTCCAAACAGAAATCTTTTCAGTTATTTCCTTATTTTGTTTTCTCATTATGTTACGGAGAGTAAGTAAGTTAAGGTTCTTACGCAGCCGCAGGAAAGTCAGTTCCCAACATTTAGTTACAAATATAATATTATAGTTACGAAAAACTTTCTAGCCTGATTTTATTCGTAAAGTAGACCTAGTACTTACATTAAAAATTCGGAATGAAAGATTTTATTTCGTCGTATACTTTTCGAGTAGGTAAGGGCTACTACGGGAATATTATATAAATATATACCTTTTACCTACATAGCCAGGCCCGGCTCGTTCACATAATTTACTATACAAGTAGAGTAATATAGTTAAATGTGGTAAAGTTACGGCGCACGTAAGTCGTAAACCTCTCGTAGATAACGTACTCGTAAACGTTACAGCGTTACGTTTAATCACAATATTATAAATGTTTCTACACCGGCCTGCAGTGGCGCTGCCCGCGGCCCGCGCCTGCCCGCCGCCAGCGGGCCGCGGTAGGCCTATCTTGGATTAGGCTGCGTTTCTACTGCGGGCCTAAGCTAAGCTGCGTTGCAAGGAATGTAAAATGTCTTAAAAACTAAGAACCAATAGAAACGCTTCATTTGCCTGACTACGTTCAGCTAAACGATTCTATTGGTTCTTGTAAAACACATACCTCGCAACGCAGCTTAGCTCAGCTCCGGTGGCAGCGCAGCCTTAACAGCAACACGCCAACCCAACGAACAAAATCCTAGACTATTATTAAATTATATTATTATTATTATAAGCAGCCTACAGTGTCCCACTGCTGGGCAAAGGCCTCCCCTCTTTCTTTCCAAAGTTCACGATTATTAAATAAATAAATAAAATATTATCTTTTTATTCAAAATAGGTATCATGAATACACTTTTTGAACGTCGTAGATTTCGTAGAAGAACGCAAATACTTAGATGCCTACTACACTAGGTGTAATTAGTAAACACTACCTATAATATATAATATTATGTATAAGAAAATTTTAATAAACGCAAAAGTGTGTCAGTTCCTCTGTTGTTTGTCTGTTATTTTAAGCGCTGAACTGTTAATGGGTACCCATATATTTGGTTGCTCCTGATCGATGAGGACACAACTACTATATGAACTGCAAAGTCAGGACAACATTTCGTTATGTTATGAAGTAGAAATCTAAAAGTATAATTCTAACGGCAGGCGTATTTTTAATATCACACTTGTAATGGATGCCTTCCTTTTACAGGGTTCGTTTTGTTTTTTTTCCTGTCCTAATGATAAAGTAGATCTAAATCGGATTTTCATCGTTAGGTACTTATTATGCGCGTTTGTAAAATATTATACAAGTGAAACAAACAAAACCAATTCTCGGCGAGTAGAGGGCCCGTGATTTGTGAACGTATTGACCCCGGCGACCCTCGGGGCCCGAGAGTGGAGGCCGAGCTCCGCTAAAATTATCTTCCAAAACCGCTCGCGACGCGTGATATATCGAAACGTACAGAGCGGCCGCGGCCTTATTTATTACACGAGTGTCCCCAGATAATAACCGTCATCGGTTGTTTAATTTATACAACGAAACGTTTGATTGTTAATTAAACAAAAATCATAAATTAGAGGCGAGTGCGCGCGGCCAGATGTAATAAAACACAGATAACCAGCCCCCGTTATCTACGCAGTACGCCCGTAGACTTTTCAGCGTCCATTATAGTACTTTACATTTGCTCGCCCTTCCAATTATATACAATTAGCGATTATTTCCTGCTACAATGCAATATTTTGCAAAGTATACTATTGTTATAGTTGTAGCGACGCTATCACCTGCATTTCTCACAAAAATAAAGTTAGTAAAACCACATATTATTCTCCACTACAGTGGTACTAATTATTCAGTGTGTGTAGCTCTTATACTAACATATTATAACCTAATATACGTTATAACTTCACGAATATATTATTGTATGTAGAGTACCGTCGATCGTATATTACCTGCACATTAGCTCGGGCTCGGAACAGGTTTTAGCGGTGTCTCAGTGGAGTGGCGCGGCCTGTGGAGTGCGGGCCCGACACCAGACCATGTTCCAGCATTCCGGGAGAGGTTTAAACGTGTTTCCGTGTTCCAGTCCCGACTACAAAGGGACAGAAGCCGCATTAGAATGATAATAATGCTACGATCCAACGTGGAACATAGATTAAATCTATGCATAATATGTTAGCAAAAACTATGGCACCGGACTAACGAGCTAAAGTAGTTTTTTTCAAAATTGACATGCATTAATATTTTCTGTTTTTGAATATAGAAGTAAACACTATTGTGGCTTTAGTACGCAGGTACAAAATGTCGAAAAATCAACTTATTTGTTACACCGGAAATGTTTTATTTTAATACATGAAAAGTATAATGAGGGATAAAAATATTAATGTATTTTTGGAATATTGAATTGGCAGATTTTTTTCCGAAAATTATTTGGTCCGCTAAGATAATATAATAATTATGCATTATGTTTATTATCGTGTAACAATACGTCGTCAGCTCCCGGCGGCGGCGGTGCGGGCGGCGGCGGCGCGGGGCTTATCACGGGAACATCTGATGACGCGATAACGACCCGCGATCGACACGATACTGTGTCGCGATCATTTGTTTCGCCCGCTCTTGTGCCGACTATCCCACTTTGATCCGTCGTCACCACAATATTGTAACGGATTCCCGAAGAAGGAATATGGGCTCCGCCGTATTCCAAAACTACAAACCAACTGTGTTAGTTTTATTGAAGTACCGAAATAGTCGTGAGATCTATAAAAAAAACTAAGGTCTGAAAAAATTGTTACGCAATAATATTATAATGTTGCATTCGTAAAAATAACGGTATGATATTGTATTGTGTCTGAACAAAAAAAATTGACTCGCGTTCCGTAGCACCTCTACGGCGGCGCTACGAAACCAGAAACACCAAAACACAGATTCAGCATTTCAAATTATAACTTAATATTACACATAAACAAAACATTAATATGGCTGTTATATAAAATGTAATCGCAAGCTTATCTAAATTGCCTTAATATGGATGATAAGAGAATCGTGTACAAAAATATTTCATTATTTCCATTGTCTGATACTCGTTAGGCGCGATAAGTAGGTCGCCGGAGACAGATGCGAGACGGAAACGATTTCAAAGAACTTTGTATCCTTCATGTATTATCTATCTATGGAATATCCCCGTCGTCAGTCTCGGGCCCCGCTAGAACTAGAACTACGCGAAATGGCAGCTAGGCGTCGACCGTGTTTAATATTAATTAATTTATATAAGTCAATAATATATTATTTATGAGGATGGAATTGACTTAATTTGGAATATATCGGTGGAGTTCTCCTTCGGGCGGGACCGACTCGATCGCATAATAAATTATTTATACTTATTGAATTAGAAGATAAAGCTAATTATAATATATGATACATTAAGCGCGGGCTCGCGGGGGGCGGGAGCCGGGGGGGTGTAGCTATCTGCGACGTAAACTCCGCTATCTACAGATAGCTCGCACAACAGTATACACCACGTCATATCTCCTGCTGCTATCGCTAATTTTTAATTTAAACACAATTAAAATCTTGTCCGTCGGTATCAGCTATATTAGATTATTAGATTTATTTGCGGTTTTTATCCTTGTACAGGTGTAATGTTTACTTAATTTATTATTTATTGCATTCTATCGGCGCGTTCGCTGATACATTTCTATTGTTTTGAAATAACTGCGGTTTTATATGATGATAATAATATTATAATTAAACAGTGAAATTATGTATGATACTATTTGTTTCAAAATTACTCGGCAGACTTAACGTTATGAATACTTTCGAGATTTTTTCCGTTACGTTATCTTGTTTGTGGCACCAAAGTATAAAATATTATGTACATAGCACAGATTACTGAATAATAAACAGGTACTTCTCAAGTTTATTATAAGTTCTCAAGTTAATCATATAGCTATGTAATATTTATATTATATAATATAATATATTGTAAAGATTTTTTTTTGTTTTCAGTAAGGTAAAAGTTTTAGGTAAGAAAGGAAATTTTCTTCTGCTGACCGTCCGTAAAGTATGAGTTTATCGCTTCAGTCTCAGCTCCGACTCAGTACTCAGTACTGAGTCGGCTATCGGTCCCGACCAAATCTACGCCGAGATACCGTACCGTACACCGCGGAGTAAAGAGTTATCGACTAAATAACCGTTTAGTTTGTAATTAAAGTTTTATGTTCATGAAACTCATCGTAAAGATAAGTTTTATAGCGTCCTACTAGTGCGCGGAGCTAGCCGGACGCTTTCGTGCTGAAATACTTTCAGATTATCTTTAATGCTCATAATATAATGCGTCGTAAGTCATAAAAAAACTATTAAATTTTTGGAATACATTCGTGAAGGTATTTTTTAAGGTTAACGTTAGGTAAGCGTAGTTGTTGGTTAAGTGGTTACTTAGTACTTAATCATCATTTCACAATTTTTCCTTTGATTCTCCTTGTGGCGTCTGTTTGATTGTCATTGATCAGGAAGGAGCTTCAGAAGATGTTAAATCGATCGCTAAATAGTTCGAGACTCTAAATAGCTCTATACAGTATTTAGACCCCAGCCATAAAATACCACGTGAGTTATGAATACATAATGATATTAACATGGATGATGTAGATTTAAAAAAAATCACAGAAATTTTGTTATCTTTAATTGGATAGGTATATCAAAATATTTATCTCACATTAATATTTAAATATTGATTAATTTCAAAAAATAAGAAATTTAGTATTTGACTTATTCTTTTTTATCTCAGTAGCCTATATTTTTTATACTTTCTGTCTCTTACCTACCTTTTGGCAACAAAAATAATCGTATTTACTTATTACATAATAATATATTTAATTCCGCATAATTCGTACAATATTCTTGTACGTTTTTTCTAAGCAAAAAAAGAGTAAATTGTAAGTACAAGTCTTCATTTTGCAGTTAAAGTTTCATTAGAACTTTCCAAGCTAAGCTACCCAATGTTTTTATATTTCAGCTAGCAGTAAGTGTATTTAAGGCGCTATATTGAAAATAACGTCCTTTTTGAAGTAATACTATAGGACCCTCAGAAATGTTACAAATCTGGTAATGAGATATACAATGTATATTATACATATTATCTCCATAGCCTTATCTAGGTTTGAGAAGAACCAGAAACACGATTAACGTATTTTGCCTCCATACATTTAATTTTCGAAATGACCTCTTAAAAATACGAAATTTGAAGATTATTTTTAAACGAGAATAGATGTATTGTAGGAAATTAGTCTAATTGATAGACACCTTTGCAACTCAGAATCGTATAGAAGCATTTTGCTTAAATGCTCCTAGTTATTTTTTAAATAAACAAAATAACGTTTTTCGCATGTTTTCCGAGCGAGCCGATAGCTTCTGGCCGCAGCGTATTCACGACTTTATAGTCATACAAATTAAGTATAAAATTGCCCTTGCGGTAAAATTACTTTCAATATAGCGCCTTAATTATATTCTTTTAGCGAGTTTTATGTTTCTAATAAAGAGAATGACGTGAACGTTTTCGCTGAAACTCTAGCAGCGGCCATAACATTTTAACGTTGGGAGAGACAATACTCCGGGCTGTATACACCACACAATAGGTATACAGTATACTATTACTGGTATATAAATCATTGTAATCGTCCGCGAGTATTTTATTTTACTGCCGGGCGACGTAATGACTGCTGCTCTCACATTTCATTACCTCATCGCAAAATTCGTGGTCCTTTTTTGTATGGGAAGTGGTAAAATAATATTCAAGTAAAAATTCCAACGACGTTGAATCAAGAAAATCTACCTACCTCGTAAGCTCAAATTCAATAAGTAATCCATGCCAAATTTCATCAAAATAGATTAAATAGTTTAGGCGAAAATCGTAAAAGTTTAATGTGCGGAAGACGTACATTTTCCGGGACAAAAAGTATCACTTGTCCTTTCCCGAGACTCAAAGTATATCCATACCAAACTTCATCAAAATCGATTGAATAGTTTACGCGCAAATCATAAAAGTATATTGTGCAGTAACCGTACATTTTTCCGGGACAAAATGAATCGTATGTTCGTCTTCGGGACTCAAAGTATCTCTTTGCAATATGGATTCATTTTTAGGGTTCCGTACCCAAAGAGTAAAAACGTGACCCCATTACTAAGACTTCGATGTCTGTCCGTCTGACCGTCTGTCCGTCTGTCTGTCTGTCTGTCTGTCTGTCTGTATGTCATCAAGCTGTAACTCAAGAACCGCTGTAGGTAGACTTCTGAAATTTTCACAGGTTATACATATCTGTTGCCGCTATAACAACAAATACTAAAAATCCAGGGGACCAAAGAGAGGGTCAGATTTTGTATCAATTTTTTTTCTTTAATAGACTTACTTCATATTTTTAACTGTGTTCTTCAACTTAACATCAGATGTATAAAATTTTCCCCCCACCCCTCTTAGGGGACAAAAGAGGGAGTAAGATTTTGTATCAAGTATCAACTGATGAAGTAGAAATACTTTAAATGGCAAAACAACGTTTGCCGGGACAGCTAGTTAAAACATACAATCCGACCGAATTCATTAGAACTAAGTCTTAACTTTGTTTAGAATATGTTTTGTTTTAAAAGTTATATTTTTTAATTAGAAGTCTAATAGTAGGTATGCAAGATACATCGTAATACACGGTAGGCGGTAGCGGGTAGACCTCTAGGCTCTATATTATTATATCTACTGTGATTTTTTTTTTTTTTTTAATATCTATGGACGCCTCACACCATATTAGTCTGGCCCCATGCTAAGTACCTGAAGGACTTGTGTTACAGGTACCAGACAACGGAAATATATTTAATACTTTTATACTATACATATATTTAAGATTTTTATTATATGATAAATATATTTAATACACATCCATGACCCAGGAACTTTGAAAACTTTTTGTTCCGTCGGCGGGATTCGAACCCGCGACCTCCGGCTTAAGCTACCAACGTGCTATCCACTGAGCCACAGAGGTTGTCAATTGAAAATGATTGCATGAAACGTTGCAGGTTATATAAAATACAAGGAAGTTTTAACAACACCCGTCGTCGGTGCGGTCAACATTACGTGACGTGCGTCAATTTTTTAGCTCTCCATTAGTTATCAGAGCCATCAGATGTCGCGATCCCCTCCCCCCCCCCCTGTCCTTACGCAACAATAAATCCTGGAGCGAGGCATTAATGAAAGTGGCCATTACTGGACCAATAGGCCGGGTACTAATGGACGAGGGCCCCAAGTTCGGCCATCAAAACGTCATCGTTATCGGCTCAGCCCGCACCTGCCGCTTCCTCCGCCCTCCTCCCCCTCGCGTTCATTACTGCAAAATAACGAACTGCACTTTTATCGCAGCTTAGCACAATGTTATCCGAAACATTTTGTTTCCTAAATTATGTGTAGATAACGTTTTGCCTAGGTATTTCTAGGTTTTATATGAAACGATTTTTGGTGGAAATAGACAACCAAAAGATACAAAGCAAAAAGTAATCTTTTTAAATGCTAATGTGACGCCATAATGATGATGAAAAAGATGCAAGTTGAATGCAATAAACGACAAGAGAGATATAAATTGAACAAAATAAATTTGGAGAGAAATAAAATATTGTAATGCGACCTCATTGAGGGTAAGATTTAGCAGTTTACAAGGAAAAGGCAATTAACGAATATATATTTTATGGAAACATATTAATATACTTTTACGAGCGCACTATCGCATTTGCAGCTAGTGTTTGCTAGTACGTAAGTCGTAACTCTTTACCACTAACCTCACTGTATGAAAAGCTCGTGAAAACGGCACATAGATATGGATTCATTGCTGATTCTTTAATTTATTTTTTTTATTTTATATAACTACACATAGTATAAAACAAAGTCGCTTTTTCTTCCCTCATGTCCCTTTGTTCCCTTTAATCTTTAAAACTACAAAACGGATTTTGATGCGGGTTTCTTTAATAGATAGAGTGATTAAAGAGGAAGGTTTATAAGTATATTAACAATCATTAAAATATAGTGGAGAAATACTGTTATTTTTGAGGTTTTTAATCTGATGTCGTAAATAATTAAATTTTTTCCGCTTACATTGCAAACGCAGGCTGAACACAACGAGATTTATCAAAATAATGTACTAAGTATTATTGTACACAATGAAAAGGTCTATCAGAAAACTTCGTGGTGGTATAATGTCCACTGTACAGTTTAAGGATATCCCACAATAAAACTTTTTTGACATAAATTTACTTTTTACTACAAATACTAAATGGCTAATTTTCGAAGCGATTTTAATTTAAATACATTGTTGTTTTGTTATAGTATAGACCTATTTGGCCCTTTACAGCAAGTTATTAAAATCAATATTTCTGAAGATATTACAGATTTAAAAATTGCGTAGCTTTTGCAGCGGTCCGCGGTACCGGCCATTAATGCGGGCCACGGGTGGTAATGAATAATAATAATTATTAATTATTAAGTAAAACAAAACTACTGAATCGATTTTAATCATTTTTTCAGTGAGTGACATAGGCTATGTTATATTTTATACCCGTTCGAAGCCGGGGTGGGTCGCTAGTGTTAAAATATAAAGTATACCTAGTGGACGTGCTGAGCAGTGTTGCAACAATGCTACATCTACACTACTATTATAAAGAGGAAAGATTTGTTTGTTTGAGTCGAATAGGCTCCGAAACTACTGGACCGATTTGAAAAATTCTTTCACCATTGGAATCCTGCATTATTTCTGCTGAACATAGGCTAATTTTTATTTTGGAAAAATATAAGGTTCCGTAAGATATTTGGGAGGTGTAAAAATCAACCAGAAAAGTTACTTATTTTGCGTACGCTGCCTAAACTATAAAAGATAGAGGCATAAAATGTTCTAAGTAATTATAGATCTTTTAAATATCTACAAAAAGTCCGCGACACACTATACCTATCTATGTTGAGTGAGGCACAATAACCATTTTTTTATAAAAAAATCTTGAATTTTTTTTGGACTATATTTAAACGCGTTTATTTAAATAATGCTATTGACCCTTATCAAAATAAATTATTTCATCACTAAGTACAGTTAATGTAGATAATATTTGGTCTTTGAATGATTAAAATTGGACGTTTGGTTTAAATGTTACGGCGAAATTAAAATATTACGATTTCTGCTGCACGTTGCAAATTGGGCGTCAAGGCGCGACGCGCGGGTGTGCGTGCGGTAGGGGAGAGATTTAATTATCAGTGCCACCGACTCGCCCGGAGAGTCCACGTAAATATTACCTCGATCGTGGGAATCGCAGACACAATAGATTTTCAATAGTTATGCGACAGCCGGGTGCTGCTTTATTGATTTGATATAGACTATAGTGCTTCATTATTATAATCCTAATTTCAAAAAAGCTTTAAAAGTTATGACTAAGAAAGTAATATTTTTAGAACTTTTTAAAATATGTTTTGAATGACTGTTATTTTTGATTGCTATTATAATTAATTAATTTCTTTAACTATAAATCTATACATAATATAATAAAACTGTAGAAATGTGAATTCTGTACATTAAAGATATTGAAAAAATAATAAGCAGGGGGTGTTACTACATCGCTATAAAAGCCAAAACTGTGGTTAGTTTTTTGTCTGTCTTTCTGTCTGTATGTTTGTTCCACTATCACACGAAAACTACTGATCCGATTTGAATGCGGTTTTCGCAAATATATTTGTCTTTCTTCCAACTTAACATCTGGTGTATAAAAATTTTCCCCCCCACCCCTCTAAGGGGACGAAAGAGGGGGTTAGATTTTGTATCAAGCTTTTGCTTTAACACGAAAACTACTGATCCGATTTGCATACGGTTTCCGCAGATATATTTGCCTTCTTCCAACTCAACATCTGGTGTATAAACTTTCCCCCCCACCCCTCTAAGGGGACCCAAAGGGGGGTCAGATTTTGTATCAAATTTTTTCTTTAATGGACTTACGTCATATTATTAATTGTATTTTCCAACTTAACATCAGTTTTCACCCCACCCCTCTTAGGGGACAAAAGGGGGGGGTTAAATTTTGTATCAATTACTGATGAAGTAGAAATACTTTAAATGGCAAAACAACGTTTGCCGGGACAGCTAGTTGAAAATAAAATTTGGAGAAATCATTTTAATTTAACTGGTGTGCGCGCAGATACTTTTCGCCCTTTTCGCAAATTAAAATGCATTTTATCGTGCATTTTTATATTTTTCTTGCAAGTAGGGCAAAGATAAATTATGTTGTGAGTATTATTAATTTGTATACCCTGAAAATATTATAGTATTAAAAGTAACTTAAATCTTATGAAGTGGAGTGTATCTCGGATCGGAGAGTTATCGGGTGTCGCGCAAGGTCCTGCTACGTCCAACATAAATTAGTTTATGCTTACGAGGCACCTGCCTAGCATTAATCTCGCTTATTGTAATGCTCATTCAAAATTCATTATTTGATTATAATTTATATTTCATAAATTAATATTAAAAATAATTATAATTAATTATTAAGTTCAATTCAATTCAATTGAGTCGCTGGATCGCGGTAAATAATATTAAACAGCGGTGATTAAAAAATCCGAGCTTCGAATGATATAATTAATTTGGCTAATGTCTTGTGCATATTTAATTTTAAGTAATTAAAACTACGAAGATAACGGAAATCATTAAACAGTAGTTAATACCGAGATAGGTAATTCTGGTACACATTTATATGCTTAATCTGTGGAAAAGTTAAAATTTTTATTAGCATCGTTCTCTCCTTTTGACGAATAGCTTTAATAATAATAATAATAATAATTTTTATTTGCAAAAATATGGTACAGAGGGTGATACAATTCAAGCAGTGTTTCACATATTTTGTCGATTTTTCGACGTGCAAAATGTTAGATAAGTGTTAGTCACGTATATTACATATTGTTGGGGTCCAAGGGGAAGTTTTAGAGTTCCAAAGAGTATGTTGTTTGAGCACCTTTATTAATGTAAGTTTACACAATATGTTAGTTACGTGTTCACAAGTACGAGTTGCTAAGTGCACTGCTATACATTATTACAATAAAATAATTTGACACCACATGTACAATGACGACACGGCGGGTCAACGTATTACGTTTACATAATATATTGTACAAACCGTGCACATATTATTATTATATTACAAAGGTAATACAAACGTAATATATTAAATAAATAACTGTATTTTAAAAAGATAAAACAGACTTCAAAATTGTACGTAATTGAGAATTAAAACTTCCTATCTCCAAAACTACTAAACCAATTTTGATGAAACTTGCACTATTCCCAAAGTTGAACAATACCTAGTACAATAAAAAAAGAATCACTTAAATCGGACTTGTAGTTCCGGAGATATGCGTGCACAAACATACATACATACATACATACACTTTTGAAATTTGGCACATATTTTGTTCAGCTTTGCTCTGGCCTGAACATGGGGAAGGCTGCGCCAACAATAAAGATTTAAAAAATATATAATATTATACATAATAATAATATATTGATTATTGAGTAGGAGAATTTTAACAAAAGGATATAGGTATTTAAATAATAAACAATACAGTAGTCAGTACATCATGATAAACATTGTAATTCTTATTTGATGATTGATTTATATTTTTACTAACACAAGAGTGAGGACCTATAATTGTTACTAATTACACTATGGATAAAAATCTGAAATAAATAAATTAAATTGAATAAAAAAGCAAAGGGTCGCGAAATATTTTTTCGTGCCGTTCGAGCCATATAAAAAGCGGCCAAGTGCGAGTTGGACTCGCCCATGAAGGGTTCCGCAGCAGCAATAAGGTTTATTTTTATGAAATTAAAAGGTTTTTGATTTATTATGTTAATTTTACTTGGTCCCCGAGCAACTAGGATGAAAATATATATGTATTAAATTTACTTCGTTTAGGGCCAAAGACTTCTATTTAAACTGTTTAAATAGAAGTCTTTGTTTAGGGCCCCCAAAAAGTTCGGCTACGGAAGGAGCCTGTGTAAGGATTCTAACGTTATTTCTATATTTTTAGTAAAGAAACGTAAACATTAAGAGCGCACCTGACCCTAACTTGACTACATTCTTAAACCTAGATCTCAAAATCTGTAAGGTCTAGATAGCTGATTTTTTTACACAAGTAACTTCAGTTCATGAAGATTAAATGCTCAAGACGAAAACACGATTACTGAAAAAATGCTCGATAGTTTCTTTTTTACAAAAAACCTTGTTTTAGACACATTTTTGCTAGGATTTTCGATATTCGCTGTCTTTTCTTTAATATTTTTTAATATCTAAAAAGGCATTGATAAAACCTAAATTTGCTCAAAACACTTTTTTTATAATCATTATAGTTCGTCTTTTATTCAAGTAAAACTAACTTGGCGATGATTCCGCGTCGTCCTTTTTCACCTAGCATATGAAAGTCGTGCGTGAGTGTGAAGAGAGAAGGACTATGTTTTATTTTTAGGGTCAGTATCCCTCTTAAGGGTGTTATGCCATGCGTTACATCGTGGGTCACCTCGGACATGATGCCCGTGACAGGCGGTTCTGTTCAATGTCTTAGTTCCTGTTATAAATATTAATTATATTTAACACCAAGTTTTTATCCTCACAAGATGGATTGCCATTACACAAGAAAAGTTTTTGTAAACGGATTGCAAATATAATATTTTTTAAAATCCTATACCCCAGATTTACATAGCTTCGTCATATTTTCCATCCCATTGGATGTATGTAGAGACTTTTTCTGTTACAATATCAGTATTTACTAGATTATAGCTACAGCTTGGGACCCAAAATATCTCAACAGTTTTAATCCACCTAATTTCTGCGGCTTACCTCAGTATAATGAGGTAACAGACAGGCATGTCTGCATGGATAACGTCGGTATTTGATTTTAGTTTGGTTTAACTTGGGGCTCGTAGTTAATGTGTCCAAAGTGAGTCGCGGGCCGCGGCCGAAGCTTTTAATTAAACTAAGTGAACCTCCCAAGTAGAACTGTCGTAAAACCGCGCAGTTATAGTTTCGGTTATAGTTTCCGCGAAACACTCGACTTTACGAGTTCTGAGAATATTTGCCAATTAATATTACATACCGAGCTGTAGCAGCGGTCACACGGGACCTACTGACAAGCAGTCAACCATTAGTCGTGAGCGTCGTAGAGGAAGTAGAGACAGTTGCAAGTGAAGGAACTCTTGACTCTACAATTTAATCCGTCGATCGGAGATTCTCGGAAATGCCATTGTATTCTATTGTTGTCGCGATGACCGGTGCTTGTACGGGGCTTGATAGGCTAATGATCGTTGCTAGTGAAATCATCTTGAAGCTTCGGAAAATCCTATTCTCTAGGATTTCTTTTTGAAATTGTTGCTACCTACATCAACACGGAAAACGATCGTCAGGCGTGTGTTGGGAACTGTTGTAGCTAATTTAAAAACAGGGACTCGGTGCAGTTTTACACCGGCAGGTTTCAATAGATACGTTTTAATAAAAATAAAAATGTTTTTTTTTTCGGTAAAACTATCCAGTTTATATCCATAAACTTGAAATGTTAAAAACGTTTGGTCGAGTCCGATGCGACAGATAAAATATAACGAAGAGCTAGAGTACCTACAGTCGTGAGCACTAGACAGCCTGCATGTACTAGATGCCCTAGATAGTGTGTACGGGTAGGTAAGGCGGCGAATCATGGCGGCGGCGCGGGCCTCGCGACCCGCCCATTGGCCGGCACCCGCGACCACACCTCCACCTCTCGCCGGCATTATAATTATCTGCCATCATCATCACCACGTCTAATCATCCGTGTTGTTGGCAATGTTTATACATAATAAAATAAATATAAATTGATGCAAAGTTTAAAAAAAAAGAGTGTCATAGTTAAGAAATGTCAAAGTTCTGTTTCCGCTTTTTCATACTTCCGCTCTCTATGCAAAATGGTGGTGTGCGCTAAACGTGGTTGTAATAATTATTATATTGTAACTTGTAAGAATAAAGACCAGTGAGTTTTTCTAAGTGCTGTTTTTCATTCAAATAACATCAGGTTATTGACCCAGACACGCATTATTGCTGGATGTAAGGATTGACTGATTGGAAAAGGGCAAACCCACAATGGAAGGAAATAACAACAGCGTCAATGTGATCAAGTTGGAAGGAGCCAAAAATTGGAATATATGGAAATTCCAAACAACAGTTCAGTTGAGGGGCCATGGATGGTTAAACATTGTGGAAGGAAAACAAGTGAAGCCCGAAGTAGCAAGTGAGATTCCCGCATGGGAAGCCAAAGATGCCAAGGCGCAAACTTTGTTAGTTACACGGATGTCGGAAGAGGCAATGCTACATATTATCACATGTACAAGTTCTGCCGAGATGTGGAGAAAACTTCATAGCGTGTACGAACAGAAAACTGAGACTAGTGTGCATATAATACAGCAAAGATTTTTCCAATATAAGTTCGAAAGGGGCATAGATATGTCTGTTTTCTTGTCTAAGATTCAAGAATTACAAAACCAGTTGAAACAGATGGGAGAAGAAATTTCGGATAGATTTGTTATCACAAAAGTTCTAATGTCTTTGCCCGATGAATATAAGCATTTCGTTTCAGCTTGGGAGTCTGCGCCTGACGACAAGCAAACTTTTGATAATCTGGTGGCCAGACTTCTAGTTGAAGAAGAGAGAGTAAGAGGGAAGAATGAAGAAGCTCAACAAGCATCGTCTTCTGCATTTTTGGTGAAAAATAAGAAAGCGATAAAATGTTTCAAGTGTGGGAAAACTGGACATTTCCAGAGCGAGTGTAAAGCGGTAAATAAAAGTAACCATGAAGGAAGCTCTAGTAATAACAACAGCTGTTTTTATTGTGGAAAGTTTGGACACTTCAAATCTCAGTGTCGTTTTAAAAGGTCAAAGGACAGCAAGAAAATGAGTAATGCTTTTGTGGCAAGTAACTCAGTGGACCAGAAATATGAAAAGTCGAAGTGGCTAGTTGATTCTGGGGCTAGCGAGCACATGTGCCGTGATCGTTCTTTGTTTAAAACATTTTCGAGTGTTACGCAAAAATCCGTAATTGTGGGAAATGGCGCCGTAATTAGTGTCTTAGGATCTGGACAGGTGGCGGTGCAGGTTAAGAACGAAACCGAATGGGTTGACACAACCATAGACAACGTCTTATTCGTTCCCGAGCTAAAGACAAATTTATTTTCTGTCAACCGTGCTGCTGACCGCGGATATGTCATGATGACAGATAACAATATTTGCCGCTTTTACAAGAATAATATTGTTTGTGCTACTGCAAATAGACTCGGTAACTCTTATTACATGGAGTTTCGTTTGAAAAGTGAGCATGTGAACGTAGCCAAATTAGTGGAGAACGACTTAAATGAATGGCACAAGAGATTGGCACATCAAAATTTCTCTTATGTGAAAGATATTTTGCGAAAAAACGACATTGAGGTTAGACAAACAACTAACCCAGTTTGTGAAAGTTGTTTGGTTGGAAAAATGCATAGATTGCCATTTAATAGAAGTGAGTACAAGAGTACTAGGACATGTGAATTAATTCATGTGGATACCTGCGGTCCAATGGAAGAACCGTCGGTTGGTGGATCGAGGTACTTTGTATTACTAAAGGATGATTATTCAAACTTCAGAACTGTGCATTTTGTACAATCAAAAGATAAAATCAAATATGTAATTGAAGATTTTATAAATAAGGCCGAAGTTAGTACTGGAAACAAGGTAAAAATCCTTAGAAGTGATAATGGCCTAGAATTTGTAAACAATCATGTAAAGGAGACATTGAAAAGACGTGGAATTACACATCAGACTACAGTAGCATATACTCCAGAACAGAATGGAAAGGCAGAAAGAGAAAATAGAACATTAGTGGAAGCAGCTAGAACAATGATATATGACAAAAAATTGCCAAAGAAACTATGGGCTGAAGCAATAAATACAGCGGTTTTTGTGTTAAACAGGACTGGAAAGAGCCATGAGGATGGGCGATCTCCATATGAGGTATGGACTGGAAAAACATATAACATTAATGGATTAAGAGCCTTTGGTACAGAAGTATATGTTCACATTCCCAAGGAAAAGAGGAGAAAATGGGATCCTAAAGGAGAGAAGGGACTAATGGTGGGGTACGACGAAGATGTGAAAGGATACCGTGTTTATTATCCTGAAAAGAATGTGGTAGAAACAAAACGGGACATTGTATTCTTACCGCAGGAAGACGAGTTAAAACCTCAAGAGAAGACTAGTGAAAGTCAAACTGTGGTCTCATTAGACCTTGGAGATGAGACCATGCAAGAGAATAGTCCTGAGACAGATATGAATGAAACGGCAATCATTCACCCTAACGAAACTGTTAACCCTAATGAAACCATTGACCCGAACGAAATAGAAACCACCCACACAAGTAGTACTCTGGAAGACAACTCGGAAAGTGACAGTGATTATTTGCCATGCAGTGACGAAGAACGCCTATTGAAAGATGTTATTCCACCAACGGCAGAGAGGAGTAAGCGTGAACGTAAACGAATACATTTCTACAGGTGTAATAATGTTCAGCTGGACCAAAGTGAGTGTGACCCTATTACATATAGTGATGCGATGAGCCGAAGTGATGCCGGTAAGTGGAATGCAGCTATTGCCAGGGAACTTAAGACTCTTAATGATAATAACACGTGGGAATTTTGTGAATTGCCTGTAAATGTAAAGCCTATAAGTAGCAAATGGGTTTTCAAGATAAAGATTGTAAATAATGTCAAACAATATAAAGCTCGGCTTGTTGCTAGGGGGTTTGAGCAACAAGATATAATTAACTTAAGGGATATTTATGCTCCAGTTGCTAAGTTAGCAACATTTAGGTTATTTGTAATAATTGCAACTAAATATAACTTACCCATTTATCAAATGGATGTCACAGGGGCTTTTCTTTATGGTGATATAAAAGAAAATGTGTATGTAAGTTTACCAGAAGGGGCTTATTCAGGAGAAAATAATATTGTGAAATTAAATAAATCGTTGTATGGTTTAAAAAGTTCACCTAAGTCCTGGAATATTAAATTTAATAATGTAATAACCCAAGAAGGTTTTATAAGGTCTAAATGTGATCCATGCTTGTATACAAAGTATAGTGGTATTGATAAAATATTTTTGTTAATATATGTAGACGATCTGTTAATTTTTGGAACTAATGAAAGTGAGGTCACTAACTTAAAAGCAGTATTAAAGAAAGAATTTCAAATTAAAGATTTAGGATTAATTTCGGACTTTTTAGGAATAAATGTGAAACAAAATTTAGAAAAAGGTATAACAACATTATCACAAAGAAATTACTTAGAAAATGTTCTAAAACGTTTTAATATGGATAATTGTAAGCCCATGTTGACACCTCTAGATGTTAACTTTAACACTAAGATATTTAATGTAAATGCTAAGTGTGATAAAGACATTGAAGAAATTTGTAGGCAAATTATTGGCTGCCTTATGTATGCCGTTTCAGGCACTAGGCCTGACTTGTGTTTTGCAGTCTCTTTACTTAGTAGATATCAGAAATGTGCTAATAGTGCATTACTAAGTGCTCTTAAGAGAGTACTCCGCTATGTAAAATATACTTTAGACTATAAAATAGTTTATATTTGTAATGATAGTGCATTGCAGGGTTATTGTGATGCAGACTGGGGAGGTGATTGTAGCGATAGGAAGTCCACATCTGGCTATTTGTTTACTTATGCAAATTGTTTGATTATGTGGTGTTCAAAGAAGCAATCTTCTGTAAGCTTGTCCTCTACTGAAGCAGAATATGTTTCTATTAGTATGGCCGCAAGCGAAGCATGCTGGCTTACAAATTTATTACATGATCTGGATATTCAAAATAATAGTCCAGTTAAGTTGTACTGTGACAATCAGGCAGCTATTTTAAGTGCAAGTACAGACTCAGTTAAACGTCTTAAACATGTAGATATTAGATATCACTATGTTAAAGATTTAATTAAGAATAATAAAATTGATATTCAGTACATAAGTACCAGTGAGCAACTGGCAGATATGCTTACAAAACCATTAAGTAAGGATTTATTAAATAAGTTTCTAGTACAGTGCAATGTTAAATTGTAAGCTAAGAGATAAATATTAAAAAAAGGGTTGTTAGTTATTAGATATAATTAAGATTAGTTTGTTTATTATGCATAAACATTGAGAAGGGGTGTTGTTGGCAATGTTTATACATAATAAAATAAATATAAATTGATGCAAAGTTTAAAAAAAAAGAGTGTCATAGTTAAGAAATGTCAAAGTTCTGTTTCCGCTTTTTCATACTTCCGCTCTCTATGCAAAATGGTGGTGTGCGCTAAACGTGGTTGTAATAATTATTATATTGTAACTTGTAAGAATAAAGACCAGTGAGTTTTTCTAAGTGCTGTTTTTCATTCAAATAACATCAATCCGAGATGTTAATAAGGGAAAAAGTAACGAAATATGTATCCGAATTCCGAACTGGCCGATGTAATCACGAAGATATTGCTTAAATTACCTAACTAAAAGTGATCACTGTAATTTTATAGAAACAACTTTAGCGAAAGGTTGCTGCAGCTGAAAGCAAAAGAACTAAAATACCTACTTTATAATTACTTAGTTAAGAACGTAGCTTAGCTGTACTATATAATTCTATATAGAATAAAAAGTGTAATCATTTTTTTTTTATTTTAACAATTTTTGCTTCTTAATGAATATTCTTTACGTATGATAATATTTTGACATTCCAGCTGTAGTCCGAACGAATGGTTGAATACTAATATATATTAAAGAAATAAGAAACAAGGACTCGATTACAAATATCATACATTTCCTGATAAATCTATAAAAATGTAGAGCTTTTATGAGACTCATAAATTGAATTGAGAAGTAGCCGGCTACGAAATTGCGTTACGAAACTCTATTGAGATTTGAGAGCTTATGATAGCGCCCATGGTATTACTACATCTTTATATATAAAACTCAAAGGTGACTGACTGACATGGTGATCTATCAACGCACAGCCCAAACCACTGGACGGATTGGGCTGAAATTTGGCATGCAGGTAGATGTTATGACGTAGGCATCCACTAAGAAAGGAATTTGATAAATTCCAACCCCAAGTGGTTAAAATAGAGGATGAAAGTTTTCATATTCTAATAATACTTCTTAACGCGAGCGAAGCCGCGGGCAAAAGCTCGTTTACTATAAAAGCCTATCAGAGTAGCGAGCTACGTGACCGAGCCAGCCGTCAGCTGTGACGGTAAACACACGCTACGGATACAAACATGATTATAATAATAGGTATTGTTATAAGTATATTGGGTATAAACTTTCGTTGAGTTTGGTACTACTAATACATATTATATATTCTGTGGTAGAGTATATTATGTGTAGACATAAAGTACATCTCTACTACCAGCCGTGTAAATGTATAGAGATGTGCGTGGCAAAAATTATGTGACTGTTTAAAGTTTAACGTGACCGTTTATCCTGCAAGTGAAATATTCTAGTTAGGAGTGTTGTAGTCCGAATACAAAAGATACATTTATAATAATAATACAAGAGAGACAAAAGTATTAATAACCTTGTTACGACTCAAACGCTTAGTGAAACATAATATGTAGGTGCTATCAGAGAAGTTGACTGCTAGGCAGCTGGCGGACGGCGGACCTAAGTAATTTGGTCCCGTTAAGTCAAACCCATCCGATCGATCACAATTCACAGCTAATATTGAATTGACATAAGCCGACCAAATGACGTAAGTCTGTCAAATGCCTAGGAATTAATTTCCTCGATGGTACAATATTGATAATGTTGCCGCGAATGCGAGCTAGGTTATTAATAAGTTCGTTAGAAGTATATCAGCATAGTAAAAACATATTATATTACGTGTTTGGATAGGCACAGTACCATCATAATATTATAAACTCAATTTAATGATCACGAAAGCCATCGTGATAACATTGTCATCAGCACAGCGCAATGCAGTGTAGAGAATCGGCAATTTAAAAAGCTCGTTCAGTGATATAAACATTTCTTACTCAACGATAGTTTTTTAAACCATTCTATAAAACAAGACCTATCCATTTCCAACTGTAATATGCTTAGATGTTGCCTTATTAGATGTTTGGTCGAAAAGAGTTACTTTTAAACATTAATATCCGATCGTTTTCCGTCCTCGCCGGATATTCACTTGCAACTCGCTAGTCGCAAGTGTTACGCGGTCATAAATAACCTGGCTAATATATTTATATGAGTCGGCTGTTATAGCTCGCGAGTCGCGCATGATTTACGGTTTACATCATATTGAGGGATTTACGATGCGGCGCCGGGCGTGTCGCCGACGTTATCGTAATTAGCGCTCGCCATAAATATCATTACAAATTTATCATTATAATATAATTATGCAGCAAATAGGCTTTTATACTGAACTAGATATTGCCCCAACTTAAGCAGACATTTGTTCAGTGTTGCGCGAAAACCGTACAGTTTTGTGTGATAGAAAAGATCCTTTCCTGGGATTCAAATTATCTCCATGCTAAAATTTCATTAGATTGAGATAAGTGTGATTAGATTACTAATAAATTAAAAGTAGTCTGATGTGGACTAGATAACGTGATTGATGTATTAAGTTAGTTGAGTCGGCATATAACGAGACATCGTTACATTATTCTCTACATTGTAGGAATGCATTCCTTTTTCTGTAACAGAGATGCTGTTATATAAAATTTTGAACAAAGATGCTAAAGATGTTTCTCAAATGATAGATGATAGATAATTTCAGCTGCAATGACATTAATGTTCCCCACATTAACGTAAAACGTTTGATTACAGTTAATTCGTTTACTTAGTACTAAGTAGTTAATAGATTTGTGCTCGGTGGTGGTCGTAGCCGGCGCTGGCAAGTGACTGCCCGCTAACTGCCTGCTAACTGCCGCATCCATCATCCCAGATATCTCCCTACTACGGTCGTACTTAATACGTACAGTAATTACAGTGTTGTCGACTGCACGATACGAGCGGTATACTCAAGCCGCGGGAGGCACGCTTCGAGTTACACCTAAAGCACGCTTAGGAATCGTATTTTTAAAAAATCGATAATAAATAGGGTTTACATTTCCAAAATTACATTAAAATGTGTGCTTAAATCAATCATTAAAATATAGATCATAGTTTAATTAAAATGAGCACTATAATAATTATAGATAGGGAGGATATAAGGATTGAAGATAGGATATTCGAAATAAATTGTTTAAAAGCACTCTAATCCGACTAAGAACTACCACTTCAGCTATAAAATTAAATCTGTGTTTAGTTTAAGTATAAGTACATTCACTTAAATACAGATTTAAGTTTGAGATCACTTGACACTTGAGTTTCACAATCCTAGACAACAAACATCAAAATTATATTCAAAAGGAACTACTTACGTCATCAAAATATTGTTGACATTATTATTTAGAAATTTTATCGATCAACCCACCGCAACTTTGCCAGCGGTTGTCGGTGCCAGACTCATCAAAACATGTAAGATCCCCCATCTGCCTAGGAATCTAATTCTCTGATAGTACCTACATTAAAAATTAAAGTTTTCAAATCATCTAAAATCTAAATTGAAAGTTTTACATACTGTAACTACTTAATCCGGAATAAACTTTCGGAAACTTCCGGAATGTATCTTCGGAGTCGCTGATGATGGCCAGAAATTTAACCAACTTTGACCAAAAACCATATACTTGTTACAGTTAAGAATATTCAGTATTTCTTACATTAAAAGCTGTACTTGCAACTACTCGGTACATAATATTTTCTTGAGAAAACTCTACGACGTGTACACTATTCGTAAAGTTTCCTCAAGATGATTTTAGTAACTCTACGTGTAGTGTAGCGCGCGTGCTGCCCGCCGCCCGCCACCCGCGAGCCGTGCCGCCCGCCCGCAGCTCGGCCATTGTCTCCGGCGACGATCACGTTTATTGCCCTACTCACTACTCAGTCTCACTGGCTTATTGTTCGTTTTTTGCGCTTCTAGATAATGTTACGACGAGTGACTAACCAGGAAGATATGTTTGGGAACGTTAAGTGTTTATTGTGAATATTAGTAGTCTCATATTCCGGCACGCTTATCTTTTTACTGTATTAATTATAAAAATACACCGTGATAGCGTATTTTTTTTATATCATAAAATGCACATAATTTTTTACACTTGCGTCAACGCTGCAGTAACAGAAAATTCCATAATATGTTATAATAGCTCCTAAGTAACGGCCCGTGGTGGGCACGTTACCAGTAATTTATTCTAACACTAGATCGTTAGTGTCTTAAGCGGTTTGAGAGTAAATATTTTACCTCGAGATATAGATTATGAGTCAGTTTAATGGGAAGATTTAATTAAAAAGTAATATCGATTCTGAGAGAGCTCCGGGGAGAGCGATGGAGATACTGAGAATTGAAATATTTGGGAGGTTCCCAGCGCCGCTGCGCCCGCGCCGCGGCCGCCCCGCGCTTGCACCGCGTCGCCGCGCCGCTATAAAGTAGAGTTATACAATCTCGGTGATAAACACGAGATGTTTTATATGAGCGTGGACCTCTATTTATCGCGTCCACACGATTTAGGGGTCTTTTTATTTATGAACTGAGCGCGTTGCACGCTTTCTAAATAAGCGGGCACCGACTACTTCTTTAAGTTACACGAACACTTGTTTATTATGGAAGTTACAGAGTTTTCTTACATGTTTACATGATTGTATTACACTTTCTGAAGTTTAGCATCAACGTAATAGTACATTACACAGTATGTAAGTACATTACACACCTAGGGAAGTAAAGTAAGAAATTATGTCTCAGATCACAATATGTATTTACCCGACTGCCAGGAGGGCCCGGAGGTGAGAAAAGAATATTCCTCAACAGTCATGATCGTTCTCTGCCTCAGAACAAAGTTGTTTTCTATATGATTTCTGTAGACAATTGAATAAATCAAAATTCTCCAGTACCGAGTATTTTCTCGATTCGCTTTGCATCACATATTATACTACGTTTCATGTAGTTTATCTTTAAACTCCTATTCCCAAAACTAGGTGTGTAGTCGTGTAGGGCCTCATATTTGTCCGTCTGGCTTGTGTCGTGCCGCGTGCGGTCGGCGGTACAGTTATAGCGCGGCGCCGGGTGTCGGCCGCGTCGGTCGCCGGCAGCGCCTGGCAGACCCCGTCGTAAATAACACGCCCTTTGTCCTTATCACCAATTAAATGCCCCTAAACAGTTGCATACCCCGTAAAAAGCCAGCACAAAAAACACGGTGAGTCACCCGGAAACGGAAGTCATGATGAGAAACTACACGAGGGCCAAACGCTGGAGGCTAGTTGCAAATACCAGAGGCGTCGCTCCAGGTCCAGGCCTAGAACAAAATAAAGAGTAGAGTGTTATCCCATAAACTATAAAGCATTAACGTTGACATACACGTAACACGACCTTAGCCATGATAGAAACTATGAAGAAAACTTGTAACTGTTGTTAAATTGTACAGTAAATTATTATTAATGATATTGCATAAGCAGTAGTCTTGTACCTTGTCCTGAACCCTCTTCATTCTTCAGCCTCAAAATGAGGCAAAATGAGCATAATTATTACGCCTAAATTAAGCGGTAGCCATATTACAACTTAATTTCGATGGTTTAATTAAAAAACAAGAAGCTTTTATTTTTTACGTCCTCTTTTTGTGTATTTTATATTTTATTTTATACGTCCAAAATTGTTGAAATATAACAGCGTCCCTAGTTAACATAATAATACTCAAGGTACCGAACATAAATCCGGGCGGGTTATGTTCACGGCGGAGGGAAACGACTCATTAATTAAAAATAATGTTGCTGTTTGTTGCATTGTTATTTTTAACCGACTTCCAAAAAGGAGGAGGTTATAATAGGTATGTTCGGCTACCTTCCACCTTACACAGGTGCTCACCAGACACGGTTGTTTCGGTGCGTACCTGTGTAAGGTTGCCAGGAGGGAGCCTACGCCAGCCTGCCATGATTGTGGCGCTGCGGAGGACACGGCCCAGCACACCCTCGAGGTGTGCGATCGTTGGGCCGTGCAGCGCCATGATATCATGGCGGTGCTTGGGCAGGACCTCTCACTCTCGAGCATGGTTTGCTTCATGCTCGAGAGCGATGAGGCCTGGCAGGCGGCGGTCTCTTTCTGTGAAACCGTCCTTTCGCAAAAAGAGGCCGCGGAGTGGAACAGAGAGGATGACCCTTCCTCCGTTCCGATCCGTCGGCGTAGGACGGGAGTGCGGAGTCGTCGCTATGCGAACCTCCAATAGCTTCCGTCCCACGGGGCTCCGGGTCAGGATGGGAACCCGCCCGGCTTAGGTAGTCCCGGAGTCGAGGGGAACGCTTTAGTTTGCCTAAGCGTTCCCTAAATTTGGTGGAAATCCGGTCCCTATTGAAGTAGACCGGCCGGTCGTGGAGGGAGTTCTGTGTTAGATAGATCCAGGACATCCCTCCGTATACGACTGAAGGCGAACCGCAGGTGGATTTAGTGAGTAGGAGTCTACCCAAATCGGGGGACCCATGATGGGTATCCCCTGCGCAAAAAAAAATAAAAGCGGCCAAGTGCGAGTTGGACTCGCCCATGGAGGGTTCCGCAGCAGCAATAAGGTTTATTTTTATGAAATTAAAATATTTTTGATTTATTTTTATATTTCAGTCGATTTAATGAAATTTAGATTAAGGTTTACTATTTATGACGTATAAAAAAAACTACTGGCTAGATCTCGTTCAAACCAATTTTCGTTGGTAGTTTTTATAGTAATCTACATCATATATTTTTTTTAGAATTATCATGCCTCTACTTTAGAAATTAGAGGGGGGGGGACACACATTTTTCCACTTTGGAAGAGTCTCTCTCGCAAACTATTCAGGTTAGAAAAAAATGATATGAGAAACTTCAATATGATTTTTGGAGACTTATCCATAGATACCCCACACGCACGCACGCATAGGTTAGATGAAAAAAAAAATTTTTAATAGTTTCGGAGAAAAGTGGCTGTGACATACGGACGGACGGACAGACAGACAGACAGACAGACAGACAGACAGACAGACAGACATGACGAATCTATAAGGGTTCCTTTTTTGCCATTTTGGCTACGGAACCCTAAAAAGGTATGTTCGGCTGTGGATATATACATTTTTTGTATGTTCAACGATTACTCCGCCGTTTGTGAACTGATTTTCAAAATTTTTATTTTGTTATATTAGGTTTCACTTCAATTTGGTACCATGTTCACAAAAGTGGTGATCTGATGATGGGATCCATGAGTAATCGAGGGAACTCCTCAAAATTTATATGGAAACATATGGTGATTTTGCTTTTATAAAAAGCATCCTAAGCATATGCTACCAAAACGCAAGATTTTGCACTAAGGTATACCATGGTTCCGAAGATACTAAAAGAACTCCGGATTTCTTATAGATACAAGTTTGGGGGCTTAGGCGCGGCTATTTTAAGAACTGAAAGCATATGCTACTATGCAAATTACATTCATCATCATCATCATCATCATTACTACGTCAGGGTCACTAATGTCACCAACATTAGACATAACAAATTCAACCTTAACTCCAAAGCGTAAGGCACACATTTGACATAAAAACTGTGCTGCACTGTCACACTTACAAATTTTGAAATTGAAAAAGATTAATTTTAAACTTTATCTTCATTATTGTAATACGAGAAGTCTACGGCCGCCTGTAGCCAGCGCGGCGGCCCAATTGTTAAATTACCTAGCACGTGTTCACTTCGTTTTTTAGGGTTCCGTACCCAAAGGGTAAAAACGGGACCCTATTACTAAGATTTCGATGTCTGTCCGTCTGTCCATCTGTCCGTTTGTCCGTCTGTCCGTCTGTCTGTCTTCAGGCTGTAACTCAATAACGGTAATAGATAGAGATATATCTGTTGCTGCTATAAAAACCAGTACTAAAAACAAAATAAAATTAATATTTAAGGGGGGCTCCCATACAACAAATGTCATTTTTTGAAACTTTTTTGCTCTATATCAATAATGGCAAAAAGTAGGTACTTAAATTTTTCTCAAAGTCCTTAGTTATTATGTGTATTTTAATATTTAATAATAATATTAAAATAAATTAGCAAATTAAGGGGGCTCCCATACAAAAAAACTCAACTATTTCTGTACTCAATCTTCATAATTTTGAAGTCGGTGCCAGTTACAAAAGTTTCAAATATTCTGGCAGACTGAAGATTCAGCTATATATCTGGTAACGACTTCAAAATGATGAAGATTGAGTACAGAAATAGTTGAGTTTTAGCCGAATTCGGAAAAAGGCACTATTAGATAGGAAAAATTATTTATTACTTTTTAGTTCATATTATAAGGATGTTATTATTGTTTTTACTTTGGAAGTCGGTTTTATTTTTTTGTTAAAAATAATAATTTATAATAAGTATGTTATATATATTTATGTAGCATTTTATAAATTATTAATTTTTGTACATCAAATGCTACAAATTTTTTAAACATATATCTGTCCGTCCGTATGTCACAGCCACTTTTCTCCGAAACTATTAGAGCTATACTATTGAAACTTGCCAAGTAGATGTAGTCTGTGAACCGAATTAAGATTTTGATGCAAAAATGGAAAAATTATTAAAAATTTTAGGGGTCCCCATAGGTACAACTGAAACAAAAAAAAATTTTTTTCATCTAACCTATGCGTGTGGGGTATGTATGGATAAGTCTCTAAAAATCATATTGAGGTTTCTTATGTCATTTTTTTCTAACCTGAATAGTTTGCGAGAGAGACTCTTGCAAAGTGGTAAAATGTGTGCCCCCCCCCCCCTCTAATTTCTAAAGTAGTGGCATGAAAATTCTAAAAAAAATATATGATGTAGATTACTATAAAAAATACCAACGAAAATTGGTTTGAACGAGATCTAGCCAGTAGTGTTTTTTATACGTCATAAATGGTAAACCTTAATCTAAATTTCATTAAATCGACTGAAATATAAAAATAAATCAAAAACCTTTTAATTTCATAAAAATAAACCTTATTGCTGCTGCGGAACCCTTCATGGGCGAGTCCAACTCGCACTTGGCCGCTTTTTTAGGGTTCCGTAGTCAAAACATATCTTAATATTATAATGTAGCATAATTATTATATTATCATCATTGTAAATAAAATAAATAAATTGTTCACACTAATACCATCTATGAAGCATCCGACATGTACGCTGCTGAGTCGCTCAATGAGCTGGATGACATATAAATAAACAGGATTGGAGAACTTCCACACACCCTCACGTCACAGTCCAGTTTGTACTCGTCTGATAGTGTAGTAATAGTCGATAAACTAAAAATTTTTTGGAGAAAATATATAAAGGAACTTTTCGGGCAAATTTCTTAGAACGTAACTGAGACGATTAGTTGTTAGTATTGTAAAACACGTTATAAATGTACATTCATTGACCATGCAAAAATAATCAAAAACTAGCTAGCGGTAAGTACCTACTACGAAACCCTATATTGCTGCGCGTGGCCCGCTATGCACTTGGCCGGATTTTAGTAACTCTCCGGTAAATTAATCTCAAAGGCTTTCTCATTTTTTAAAACCCCTAGCCGCGGAGTTTTTATTTGGTCTGAGGCCGCGAATTACATACGAGAAAAATATTTGTAAACTTACAATTTATGGATTCTCTAAGTATCTTCGACTTTTCTACCTAGTTAAGTACTTGTTTATATTCGCTACAGAACAAAGAGATTCGCGTTGATCTATCGCAAGATAACAATTAAACTGGTGTGAATTTATTATTATATTAATTACCTGCGCATTATCTAAGAAGAGGGCGCTACTGTGCCACAGTAAACAGCTGATCCGTATATTATGAGAGATAAAAAATAGAAAAAAGTGACTTTAAAATCAATAAACAAGTTCAGTGTGATAACAAACTTGTGATTACGAACATAATATATTGGAGACAAAGTGAAAGAGTGAGAATTAAACGTTAATTTAGTGATAAAAGAACTAAGTGATGTAACAGACAATTTAAATAATAAAGACTATTTTGCTAACTACAAACCAGTGAAAGTGACTTGTTGCAATAAATAGTGCAAAAAAGTACACTTAACAATAAAAATCTGCATGAAATTGCAAAATCGACTATGACACTAAAGACATCTAGTAAAAATTGCTAGAACTAACTAATTTATTACTTAAAATTAACTTGCTGGCTAATAATCGATCAGTCTCTAGTCAGAAAAGTTCTGAACATAAGCCGTAAGAGGGCGCTTAAAAAATAAATTATTTTTTATACTAGCGCCTACGAAAATACTACAGCAATGGACGACGTTATAAATATGCTGCAAAAAATACAAAAGTAATTGGACGATCAGAAAACTACTATTTACAATCAGCGGAAAAAGTTACTGAACAGGTCAAACAAAATATTAGCTCCATTTTTAAAAGAAAAAATAAAAAAACTAGAAGAAAAATGTGAATACCTCGAAGAAAAGCTAGAAAACCAAGAAAAAAGGCTTTACTACTTGGAGAAGCAATCGCGTCAAAGGAATTTTGTCATAATATTTGGCTTAGCTGAAACTGAGAAATCATAATATCCAAACATAGAAAAGAATATTGTGATAGACTAGTTTTTCAGTCATAATTTCTTGACAGATTTAGACATAAGAGATATTCAAGAAATTCAAGAAGCAAGGAGGATAGGAAAGAAAGGAGAAAGCCCCTTCCCGTTACAGTTACATTCTCCCTATAGGAACAAAAGTGAATATTTTAAAAAGAAGAAAAACTCTAAACGGTATGGAATATTACATCAAGGAAGATTATCCACAACATATTATAGAAAAAAGAAAGATGTTGCAAGAACAATTAAAACTCAAAAAGGAGAAGGGAAACTCTGCTACAATAAAATACGATAAACTAATAATATATGGGAAGAACGAAGACGGTTCAAGCAACAAAAAAAGCGGCCAAGTGCGAGTTGGACTCGCCCATGAAGGGTTCCGCAGCAGCAACAAGGTTTATTTTTACGAAATTAAAAGGTTTTTGATTTATTTTTCAGTTGATTTAATAAAATTTAGATTAAGGTTTACCATTTATGACGTATAAAAAAAACTACTGGCTAGATCTCGTTCAAACCAATTTTTGTTGGTAACTAGTTTTTATAGTAATCTACGTCATATATTTTTTTAGAATTATCATGAAATCTACTTTAGAAATTAGAGGGGGGACACACATTTTACAACTTTGGAAGAGTCTCTCTCGCAAACTATTCAGGTTAGAAAAAAATGATATGAGAAACCTCAATATGATTTTTGGAGACTTATTCATAGATACCCCACACGCATAGGTTAGATGAAAAAATTTTTTTTTTGTTTCAGTTGTACCTATGGAGACCCCTAAATTTTTTAATAATTTTTCCATTTTTGCATCAAAATCTTAATGCGGTTTACAGACTACATCTACTTACCAAGTTTCAATAGTTATAGCTCTAATAGTTTCGGAGAAAAGTGGCTGTGACATAGGGACGGACAGACAGACAGACAGACAGACATGGTGAATCTATAAGGGTTCGTTTTTTGCCATTTTGGCTAAGGAACCCTAAAAAAGGGCTCTAACACTTTCACCAGAAAACCTTGCTCCTACTCCAACAAGTCAGAAAACAAAAGCTAACAAAAAGAACAAAACTCATTCAGGCTTAAAAAGTGTATCCGAAACCCACCCAAAACCTGGAATAATGAATTTCTTTAGTACCAAAAATGGTAATAGCTTCTGTAACAACGATCTTAACAAGCACAACGAATAGCAACTACCAACCCCCTCTCACAAGGAAAATACACGAAATACATTAAAGAAACTTAAACAATATCCTCCAAGTCGGTTGGTCACCGCGGAGGATTACGACCAAAACCCTCCGGAAGAAAGTCATACAATAAATATATCAAATAAAAAGTCTAAAGAGCAGAACCACGAACTCTACATTGTCACCTACAACGCGAGAACACTTTCAACCAACGAACATTTTATAGAGCTACAAAATGCGATAAAGACAATAAAATACGACATAATAGGGCTGTCGGAAGTCAGGCGCCTGGGAAATAACATAGAAGAACACGAAAAATACATACTCTGTTACACAGGAACGACACCCGGCATGTATGGTGTGGGATTCATTTTGAATAAAAAATTAAGACAGTGTGGAAAGCTACGTTGGCTTCACGGATCGCGTGGCTCTAATAAACCTCCAGTTCAATGATTACAACCTATCAATAATACAGGTCTACGCACCAACAGAAGCTGCAAACGAGGACGGCATTGCACTATTCTACAACACTATTAGAAGAGCTATAGAGATGCATCACACAAACATTACATCGTAATGGGAGATTTTGACGCCAAAATAGGCCATCCTAAAATATCTGGTGAAAACTTAATTATGAAATGTTATGGATATGGCGATAGAAACGATAGAGGACAAAAACTTATCGACTTTGCCATGGAAAATAAACTTTCAATATTAAACACCTTTTACAAGAAAAAACCCAAACGAAGATGGACTAGGCGATCACCAAACAGCGTGCACAGAAACGAGATTGACTATATACTATCGAATCACCCATGTATATTTAAAAATCTCGAAGTAATCAATATTGACTATCCTTCCGACCACAGACCACTCAGAGCGTGTATACAAAATAGTAATCTGAAAAAAAGTAGAGCAAAATACAACACCAGCAAAACAATATCATTAAATAATCATGATCAATTCCAACAATATAGAGAGCGTCTTAATTTTTATTAAACAAACCAACGAAGCGAGCAAGAAACTAACTGTATTCAAAAACAATAAGATAACATAAGCAGCGCAATTCTTCGAAGCCTAAAAGAAACTCATGCATCAAGCTCCAAGTAGACACTGATAACTCATGATATATTATATCCACGCACAATACAGCTAATGGACAGAAGAAGAACACTGCACAGAATGAAAAATAAATCTTGATGTGAAAAAATGAACTCACAGCACTTTATAAACTAATAAACAAATATACCAAAAAAGACTAGGCCAGCTATAGACAAAATACAATTAAAAAATACATAGAGCTTACAGGAAGCTATAGAAAAGCCTACAAAGACGTGACAACAAAAAAAAAACATGGATAGAAGGACTGAACTCAACAGGGAAAGTCTTACTCAATCGTAGAGAAATTATAGAGCATGTGACTAGTTTCTACAAAACCTTTTACAGCGATAACCTAACTCCAGAAAGCACAAAGCCAACGCAAACTGTCCGGAAAGAGACGATCAAGGAAATAAATTAATTAGAAGTATCTGAAACAATTGCCAAATTAAAAAAAAATCAAGAGCCCGGGTTCGGATTATAGTGTGACAAACGAAGCTTTAATAGCAGGCCTTAAAGTTCTTGCTCTACATCTAGCAAACTTGTTTAACCAAATCCTAATTACTGCAGAAATGCCTTACCAGTGGGCCGAGTCAAATATAGTCCTGCTCTACAAGAAAGAAGACTCCAAAGCAATATCAAACTATAGACCAATAAGTCTTTTGCCGGCCATAAACAAACTTTTCTCAATAATTATTAATGCGAGAATTGGACCAACCCTAGAACTTCACCAACCTGTGGAACAAGCAGGATTTAGAAAAAGTTTTTACCATAGACCATATCCGCACACTTGAACTAATTATTGAGAAATATGAAGAAATGCGCAGACCACATACACAGCCCTTATAAACTATCAGAAGGCATTCGACACGTTTTCGCAGGAAAGCATATGGGGGGCCCTCGAAAGTCAAGGAGTACAAATACAATACATAGAGGTCTTAAAAAGCCTCTACAAAAACAGCACAGGTAGAGTGAAAGTGCTGTGAAACTAGAATCCCTTGGCCCGAGCTTCCCTATTAGAAGAGGTGTGAAACAAGGTGATCCTCTGTCTCCAAAAATATTTATAGCTATCCTGGAGTCAATTATTGGACAGATCGACTGGAAGAACCACGGTATCAACATAAAAGGCAAACAACTAACACATTTGCGCTTTGCAGACGACATTGTCTTATTATCTGAAACATGTTCGCAATTAAAACACATGATAGAATCTCTACATAGAGCCAGCATCCAAGTAGGACTCGAAATGAATTTCTCCAAGACTATTCTTTTTCCTATTTGTATGAGAAATTATCCTGGGCAAGTGAGGTTAATACTCGTACTACGCTACTACGAGTAGAGCCTCCCGGTACCGCATCTTGACACCACAGCATAAGACGGCCAAATTTCAAGGATCTTTTAAGTATGCGGCTTTTCGCTGTTGTAACAACCTCCCACATCCTCTCCGGGCGCTGAAAACTAAAAAAATCTTTAGTTTACATTACAGAAATGACTTTCAAAGAAACACTTACTTTCAATTCAACGGACAGTGGTAAATACCCGAGGTGTATGCACCACTGGCTTGTAGTGAAGGTTATCGAACGGCGTGAGGCACATAACAATATCCCATAGTGGCCGGTTGCTTTTTCTCGGTGTCCTGTATATCATCTGTATATATATTACCACTTCACTTGGAACTGCTCAAGACCATACATATATAAATTTACACGTAATTAATTGTTTAAATATTTCATGTATTGCTATTTATATTTTCTATTAATGCCACGTCAAAAACCACGTTTTAGTAACGCAGACGTCAAACCACCGTTTTAAGTTTTTTTTGTACCATCTGTCAAATTTGTATTATTTTTTTTCTCTCTCTCTCTCTTTTCAAAGTTAGAGACAACAATACCTGTAGATTGAAATGTATAATTGTATAATTTGTAATTTCTTGTATTTAGTTAGTTCTTGTCAAGTTGTCACTATTATTATTTGTTTTTTTTCTGTAAATTTTGTAGCGTTGTGAAGCCACTCATTGGCCTCTGCAGAATATCAGTGAAGCGGGCTTGCTTGCTGCGTTTGCTGAGCTGGGGCCAATTTTTGGCGCCACACAGTAGGTACCTAAATTAATTTTAATATTATAGTTCGCACTGTACCACTGACTTATAAAGATGTATTGTGTGATGCTAAAAATAAATCGATTCTTATTCTTATTCTTAACAACATTCTGGCAATAAAGACATTTGATTTGATTTGATTTGCCCGCCACGGGGCTCCATACTAATATTATAATTCTGAAGAGTTTGTTTGTTTGTTTGAACGCGCTAATCTCAGAAACTACTGGTCCGATTTGAAAAATTCTTTCAGTGGTAGATAGCCTATTTATCAAGGAAGGCTATAGGCTATATAACATCACGGTGTGACTTTTAAAAGTAAAGAAACAGAGAAAAATGTGGAAAAAAGCGTGAAAAATTATTTATCTTTGAGAGCTTCCGTTGCGTGCGCAGCAAAAACGGTCCAAGATACCCAAAAAATATGTATGAAAGAATTATTCCTCTTTAAATGAGCTAAAAAATGTCCTTAATAGTACATGTCTATATTTTAAGATTAATTAATCGTTTTTATCCATACTTATAAAATAATAGCTGTCCCGGCAAACGTTGTTTTGCCATTTAAAGTATATTTTCTACATCATCAGTTGATACATGTTTTACCCCCTCTTTTGTCCCCTAAGAGGGTGTGGGGGGGAAGGTCATACACCAGATGTTAAGTTGAAAAACACAGTTAATACCTAATATGAAGTAAGTCCACTAAAGAAAAAAGTTGTTGTTGTTGTTGACCCCTCTTTGGTCCCCAGAGAGGGTTGAGAGGGGAGGGGGGGGAGGATTTTTATACACCAGATGTTGAGTTGGAAGAAGACAAACATAATGTGAAAACCGTATGGAAATCGGATCAGTAGTTTTCGTGTTAAAGAAAAAGTTTGATACAAAATCTGACCCCCTCTTTTGTCCCCTTAGAGGGGTGGGGAAAAAAATTTTATACACCAAATGTTAAGTTGGAAGAAGATAAATATATCTGCGAAAACCACATTCAAATCGGATCAGTATTTTTCGTGTGATGCTGGAACAAACATACAGACAGACAGAAAGAGTGACAGACAGACAGACAGACATAAAACTAACCACATTTTTGGCTTCTCTAGCGATGTAGTGACAAAGGTGTAATTTCGGGTGTCATTTCATATCTTTTATGTACAGAATTTTCATTTCTACAACAGAATATTGTATTCCTCCCGCACGCGCTTTGGTGACGCCTACTATCGTAATATTTTAATTTCGCCATAATTTCAAAACCAAACGTCCAATTTTAATCATTCAAAGACCAAATATTATCTACATAAACTGTACTTAGTGATAAAATAATTTATTTTGATAAGGATTAATAGCGTGAGTAAAATATATCCGTTTCAATTTAGTCAAAAAAAAAATCAGGATTTTTAAATAAATAAATGGTTATTGTGCCTCACTCGACATAGATAGGTATAGTGTGTCGCGGACTTTTTTGTAGATATTTATAAGATCTACAATTACTTAGAACATTTTATGGTTCTATCTTTTATAGTTTAGGCAGCGTACGCAAAATAAGTAACTTTTCTAGCTGATTTTTTACACCTTGCGTCCGAAAAACTCAAATATCTTACGGAACCCTACTTTTTTCCAAAATAAAATGTAGCCTATGTTCAGCAGAAATAATGTAAGATTCCAATAGCAAAAGAATTTTTCAAATCGGTCCAGTAGTTTCGGAGCCTATTCGACTCAAACAAACAAATCTTTCCTCTTTATAATAGTAGTAGAAGATAGTAGAAGTAGAGTAGACATGTCCTGACTCACTTGACTGACGGATTCATCATCGCTGAGCAAAAACTGTTAAATCACAGCCACGAAATTTGGTGAATAGGGTTGTTTTATTATGTAGACACCCACTAAGGAAAGAATTTTTTAAATTTTACCCCGAAGGGGGTGAAATAGGGGTTGAAAGTTTGAATGAAAGTCCGTCATTTCTTAAGTTAGAAACATGTTACTTTATTTTCGGGCTACTGATTAAAAATTAATGGATACGTGTTTAAGCTTTTTGGAAATTCTACCCCCAAGGGGGTGAAATTGGGGTTGAAAGTTTCAATGAAAGTCCGTCATTTCTTGAGTTAGAAACATGAAGCTTTATTTTTGGACTACTAATAAAAACAAAAAGATGCCTATTTAAGCATTTCTGCAAAACCTGTCCCTATATTATAAAAGGGGTGGAATAGGGGTTGAAAATTTGAATGAAAAACCGTCATTTCCTGAGTTAGAAACATGAAACTTTATTTTCGGGCTACTGATTAAAAATGAATGGACACGTATTTAAGCGTGTCTAGAAATTCTACCCCCCAAGGGGTTGAAATTAGGGTTGAAAATTTGAATGAAAATCCGTCATTTCTAAAGTTAGAAACATGAAAGCTTATTGACGTTTGCGTTTGACGTTTGCTTAAGTAGGGTCCCGTTTTTAACCTTTGTATAAGGAACCACAAAAAGGGGAAAACTATCCATCTTTGTCATAGACTTATATATCTTTGTTAATATTATACTATGTTAACGCGGACGAAGTCGCGGGCAACAGCTAGTAGGTATTATGATAAAAATATTTTTACCTTCGATATAACCTAGATTCGAAACGACTTACCACCTGAAATAAATCTTTATGTCCCGACGAAATCAGGAAACGATTAATCTTAAAGTTAATATTTATATATTAAAATTTGTCAAAAAGACGCAAATTTTATGACATAGTTCGTCAAATAGTAGTCTTACTATAACAGTACGGATGAATTAGTATAATTATTGATCCACACAAAAAAATAAAGGTAGAAGAAAAAATACCCACAAATTGATTGTATAATATTTTATAGGAACATTGTCGGCACATTCCGCGGCGCACGTCCCGAGCCGACCTCAATTAGCGGCTACCGGGCATGGGGCGGCGCGGGGGCGGGAGGGGGGCGGCGGTTAGCACGCCCCTCGCACGGCTCCGGAGTCCGGCTCCGGCATAGGCCGCGCCCGCTCGTAAATCTCCGCCCCCCGCCGGGAAACTCGTGTTTCCCGCGCCCGCCCCGCGCCTCCCCCCCCGCGCCGGCCCGGGCCGGCCGCGCCCCGCGCCGCGCCAGTACTCCGCCGCCACCGCTCCTATCTGCACGCGCGTGTTCCGCTCGTGACCCGCTCACCCCGTGTCACCCTGTGTCGCCCCGGTGACCCGCGACTGTGATACAGTGATTAACTCAGTGATCGTTCTCCGACACGTCATTATCTTCGGCGGCCGAGATCGTGATACACTCAAAAAAATTACGGTGAGTCCCTGCTCGATAAATAAAACTCAAAGGTGACTGACTGACATGGTGATCTATCAACGCACAGCCCAAACCACTGGACGGATCGGGCTGAAATTTGACATGCAGGTATATGTTATGACGTAGGCATCCGCTAAGAAAGGATTTTGATAAATTCCAACCCCAAAGGGTTAAAATAGGGGATGATAGTTTGTATATAATAATACTTCTTAGCGCGAGCAAAGCCGCGGGCAAAAGCTCGTTATATTATAAGATAGACTGCCGTGTTATCTTTGTTATTTGTAACAAAAAAAAATTCTATCTACCCTCGAATCTACTCATTGCAAGGAGGAATATTACCTTCAAAACCTCATCATAAAGTCACAAATGTATCTAAAAATCAAACTTTACTGGAATGCTGTACTTTTTAGGGTTCCGTAGCCAAAATGGCAAAAACCCTTATAGAATCGTCATGTCTGTCTGTCTGTCTGTCTGTCTGTCTGTCTGTCTGTCTGTCTGTCTGTCTGTCTGTCTGTCTGTCTGTCTGTCTGTCTGTCTGTCTGTCTGTCTGTCTGTCTGTCTGTCTGTCTGTCTGTCTGTCTGTCTGTCTGTCTGTCTGTCTGTCTGTCTGTCTGTCTGTCTGTCTGTCTGTCTGTCTGTCTGTCTGTCTGTCTGTCTGTCTGTCTGTCTGTCTGTCTGTCTGTCTGTCTGTCTGTCTGTCTGTCTGTCTGTCTGTCTGTCTGTCTGTCTGTCTGTCTGTCTGTCTGTCTGTCTGTCTGTCTGTCTGTCTGTCTGTCTGTCTGTCTGTCTGTCTGTCTGTCTGTCTGTCTGTCTGTCTGTCTGTCTGTCTGTCTGTCTGTCTGTCTGTCTGTCTGTCTGTCTGTCTGTCTGTCTGTCTGTCTGTCTGTCTGTCTGTCTGTCTGTCTGTCTGTCTGTCTGTCTGTCTGTCTGTCTGTCTGTCTGTCTGTCTGTCTGTCTGTCTGTCTGTCTGTCTGTCTGTCTGTCTGTCTGTCTGTCTGTCTGTCTGTCTGTCTGTCTGTCTGTCTGTCTGTCTGTCTGTCTGTCTGTCTGTCTGTCTGTCTGTCTGTCTGTCTGTCTGTCTGTCTGTCTGTCTGTCTGTCTGTCTGTCTGTCTGTCTGTCTGTCTGTCTGTCTGTCTGTCTGTCTGTCTGTCTGTCTGTCTGTCTGTCTGTCTGTCTGTCTGTCTGTCTGTCTGTCTGTCTGTCTGTCTGTCTGTCTGTCTGTCTGTCTGTCTGTCTGTCTGTCTGTCTGTCTGTCTGTCTGTCTGTCTGTCTGTCTGTCTGTCTGTCTGTCTGTCTGTCTGTCTGTCTGTCTGTCTGTCTGTCTGTCTGTCTGTCTGTCTGTCTGTCTGTCTGTCTGTCTGTCTGTCTGTCTGTCTGTCTGTCTGTCTGTCTGTCTGTCTGTCTGTCTGTCTGTCTGTCTGTCTGTCTGTCTGTCTGTCTGTCTGTCTGTCTGTCTGTCTGTCTGTCTGTCTGTCTGTCTGTCTGTCTGTCTGTCTGTCTGTCTGTCTGTCTGTCTGTCTGTCTGTCTGTCTGTCTGTCTGTCTGTCTGTCTGTCTGTCTGTCTGTCTGTCTGTCTGTCTGTCTGTCTGTCTGTCTGTCTGTCTGTCTGTCTGTCTGTCTGTCTGTCTGTCTGTCTGTCTGTCTGTCTGTCTGTCTGTCTGTCTGTCTGTCTGTCTGTCTGTCTGTCTGTCTGTCTGTCTGTCTGTCTGTCTGTCTGTCTGTCTGTCTGTCTGTCTGTCTGTCTGTCTGTCTGTCTGTCTGTCTGTCTGTCTGTCTGTCTGTCTGTCTGTCTGTCTGTCTGTCTGTCTGTCTGTCTGTCTGTCTGTCTGTCTGTCTGTCTGTCTGTCTGTCTGTCTGTCTGTCTGTCTGTCTGTCTGTCTGTCTGTCTGTCTGTCTGTCTGTCTGTCTGTCTGTCTGTCTGTCTGTCTGTCTGTCTGTCTGTCTGTCTGTCTGTCTGTCTGTCTGTCTGTCTGTCTGTCTGTCTGTCTGTCTGTCTGTCTGTCTGTCTGTCTGTCTGTCTGTCTGTCTGTCTGTCTGTCTGTCTGTCTGTCTGTCTGTCTGTCTGTCTGTCTGTCTGTCTGTCTGTCTGTCTGTCTGTCTGTCTGTCTGTCTGTCTGTCTGTCTGTCTGTCTGTCTGTCTGTCTGTCTGTCTGTCTGTCTGTCTGTCTGTCTGTCTGTCTGTCTGTCTGTCTGTCTGTCTGTCTGTCTGTCTGTCTGTCTGTCTGTCTGTCTGTCTGTCTGTCTGTCTGTCTGTCTGTCTGTCTGTCTGTCTGTCTGTCTGTCTGTCTGTCTGTCTGTCTGTCTGTCTGTCTGTCTGTCTGTCTGTCTGTCTGTCTGTCTGTCTGTCTGTCTGTCTGTCTGTCTGTCTGTCTGTCTGTCTGTCTGTCTGTCTGTCTGTCTGTCTGTCTGTCTGTCTGTCTGTCTGTCTGTCTGTCTGTCTGTCTGTCTGTCTGTCTGTCTGTCTGTCTGTCTGTCTGTCTGTCTGTCTGTCTGTCTGTCTGTCTGTCTGTCTGTCTGTCTGTCTGTCTGTCTGTCTGTCTGTCTGTCTGTCTGTCTGTCTGTCTGTCTGTCTGTCTGTCTGTCTGTCTGTCTGTCTGTCTGTCTGTCTGTCTGTCTGTCTGTCTGTCTGTCTGTCTGTCTGTCTGTCTGTCTGTCTGTCTGTCTGTCTGTCTGTCTGTCTGTCTGTCTGTCTGTCTGTCTGTCTGTCTGTCTGTCTGTCTGTCTGTCTGTCTGTCTGTCTGTCTGTCTGTCTGTCTGTCTGTCTGTCTGTCTGTCTGTCTGTCTGTCTGTCTGTCTGTCTGTCTGTCTGTCTGTCTGTCTGTCTGTCTGTCTGTCTGTCTGTCTGTCTGTCTGTCTGTCTGTCTGTCTGTCTGTCTGTCTGTCTGTCTGTCTGTCCGTCCGTATGTCACACCCACATTTCTCCGAAACTATTAGAGCTATACTATTGAGACTAGTCTGTAAACCGCATTAAGATTTTGATGCAAAAATGGAAAAATTATTAAAAATTTTAGGGGTCCCCATAGGTACAACTGAAACAAAAAAATTTTTTTTTCATCTAACCTATGCGTGTGGGGTATCTATATCTAAGATAAGTCTTCAAAAATCATATTGAGGTTTCTCATATCATTTTTTTCTAACCTGAATAGTTTGCGAGAGAGACTCTTCAAAAGTGGTAAAATGTGTGTCCCCCCCCTCATCATAATCATAATCATAATAATATCTTTATTTGCTCGAAATGTGGTTAAAAAAAGATGACAAAAATGATACAGTTCAGCACAATTCGCTATTAATAAATAATCTAATAATCTAATTTCTAAAGTAGGGGCATGATAATTCTAAAAAAATATATGATGTAGATTACTATAAAAACTACCAACGAAAATTAGTTTGAACGAGATTTAGCCAGTAGTTTTTTTATACGTCATAAATGGTAAACCTTAATCTAAATTTCATTAAATCGACTGAAATATAAAAATAAATCAAAAACCTTTTAATTTCATAAAAATAAACCTTATTGCTGCTGCGGAACCCTTCATGGGTGAGTCCAACTCGCACTTGGCCGCTTTTATTTGTATCTAAGTTATTGAACATTAAATTGTATTATGATTTATCAATTTTTTAAATCGTAGTTTGTAACAACATCATAATAAACCTAGGGCACCAATTTTTTTAAACGTAATTAGTAAAGAATTAGTTTTAAAATTATATACATTGTATTCTGATCCTTAAACTCCCAATTACTCATTGTAAACAAAATAATTTACTTTAATTGCGTTACTAATTATGCTCCCGCTGGTTTGTGAGCCCCCCGTCATAAAAAGACTAGCGCCTGATAGCGGCGCGGCCGCGGCTCGTTTTGGCCTAGTGCGGCGACCGTCGGTGCTCGGTACTATCAATTAGGCACAAACACGAAACGCGGACTAATTTTTTTTAATCGACGATTCGGGGACACGGAGGGTTGGAGCCCAGCGTCGGGTCTCGGGCCTCAAACACTATTCAGGTTTTTTTACAATGGGCGGTGCGTGGTACAGGGGAATCCGATCAATGCATATTAATATAATTCGTACTCATCTGAATATAGTAGGGTCAGCGGCGACCCGACCGCGGGATTAAGGAGTCGGGAGCCGGCCGGGCGGCGCCTTGTGCGTCCTCCACCGTCAAGAGTCACACGCTCGTGACTCGTGAATGACGAGTCGAGAACATATTTTGTTTTTAGGCAACTGTTTTTGCAGGCGGACCACATTTGGATACACTCGAACATGAAACCTTTCGAGGGTTTAGCTAATGTCGAATTGACACGTTTATGGGAATCTTAGCTTTTTGCTTTTCGAGATCGTCTAAATTCTAAAGTAAATACACGTTTTTCAATATTTGCGAATTAGCAGTAGATAATATCTACTAGATATAGGTACTAAAGGCCATAAGATTTGCGGGTAGTTTACAAACAATTTGCAATTCACGATGGTTTATAAATATTATGTGGTGTAATGGAGCCGAGCTATTAATATGATGTAGAGATCGTGGCGCGAAGATAGCAGGGCCGGGGGCCGCGATAAGCCGCGATAGGGTAATGGCGTATTGACCGGGAGACCGTGCCGCGCCCGGGGAAAGTACTGCCATTGTCGCCCCACTCAGTGGACCCACTTAGGGCCGGTACTTAGGACTCAGCCGGTTGATAACCGTCATATTTTGTCACAGTCTGCGAATAATCTGCATAGTCGTGGGTAAAGCTGAAACCTCTGTTCGAACCTCTGGTCTTATATTAATATGAAAGTTCCAGTACATTCTTGCCATTACAATGGCGTGCAATTCATTAAAATAAAAAAGCGGCCAAGTGCGAGTTGGACTCGCCCATGAAGGGTTCCGCAGCAGCAATAAGGTTTATTTTTATAAAATTAAAAGGCTTTTGATTTATTTTTATATTTCAGTCGATTTAATGAAATTTAGATTAAGGTTTACCATTTATGACGTATGAAAAAAACTAGTGGCTAGATCTCGTTCAAACCAATTTTCGTTGGTAGTTTTTATAGTAACCTACATCATATATTTTTTTAGACTTATCATGCCCCTACTTTAGAAATTAGAGGGGGGGGGACACACATTTTACCACTTTGGAAGAGTATCTCTCGCAAACTATTCAGGTTAGAAAAATATGATATGAGAAACCTCAATATGATTTTTGGAGACTTATCCATAGATACCCCACACGCATAGGTTAGATGAAAAAAATTTTTTTTTGTTTCAGTTGCACCTATGGGGACCCCTAAAATTTTTAATAATTTTTCCATTTTTGCATCAAAATCTTAATGCGGTTCACAGATTACATCTACTTACCAAGTTTCAATAGTATAGCTCTAATAGTTTCGGAGAAAAGTGGCTGTGACATACGGACGGACGGACAGACCGACAGACAGACAGACAGACAGACAGACAGACAGACAGAATTGACGAATCTATAAGGGTTCCTTTTTTGCCATTTTGGCTACGGAACCCTAAAAAATAACTTATAAATAGAATATATAAAATCACTGTAAAAATACATATAAAATTAAACGCTGTACGCCAATTATGAATTATTATTATAAAAGAAATATGTAAAAGATGAAATAAATAACTAAAATTAATACAAAATATTATCGTATATCTAATTATGGTACCTACAAAAAATTAAAATAATAATGTCATGGTTATTAATTAAAATAATATTATTACTATTTTATATACTATTTTATCTCTTCAACATATTATTATTTCATGTATTCGTCAAGTTTATAAAAAAAGTTTTCTAACAGCCCTTTTGTTATTTGAGTTTTAGGGCGAAGCCAAACGAGCGTAATTTGTGAGTCGTGAGCCGCAGAATTTCTGCCGGGCAGAATTTTTTGTCATACAAATGACAGCTCATTTTGAGTCGCCGTGTGAATCAAACATGACTTTTGTATGAAATTTCTGTCCAGCAGAAATTCTGCCCGGCCGAAATTACGCTCGTTTGGCTTCACCCTTAAAATTAATTAATTTCAAATCTTTAAATCTGTCAGGAAGTTTATTATATTATACTTTAATAGCACTACATCTAGATGGCATGGTGGCATGTATAATTTATATTTTATTTTATTTATACTTTGCCTCTTATGCCGTAAAATTAAACATCAGATAATGTGATATTATTGGAAAAATGTCTGCCTCTGTTTTAGATTTTTTAAAACGTAATAACAATATCGCTGTTATGTGTTTGTTTATGATAATATTTTATGGTATTGTATTCAAGTAAAAAATTCCAGAAATAGTCCAAAATTATTTGAAAATAATATCTACTGGGTTCACTACCGATATAATTATTTCAGCCTTGCCAGTTGCCATAACTCCTTGTCTCGAAATTGAGCACAAACCTGTTGTAATATTCTTGTCATAGACCTTATTAGTTATTACAACTGAAGTCCAAAACGTAATCTAAATAAAATTATCAGATAAAATTATAAAATGCAGGTCATAATTTTAAAAACTTATCTGGTGTCTCGGAGCCCGTAGCAATCTCGCAGGTGGGGGCGGTGCGGGGAGCGCGCGGCGGGCGGCGGGAGGGAGCGGCGCAGGCGCAGCTAAGTGCAGGCTCAGCCGTAATTTATGTGACGCACCGACTCCATTAGCGGTCGCCCAGACCCAGCATACTTCAAAATATGTTTCCAGCACTCGCGGCTCCGACCGCGACACACGAGTGCTCCGCCGCGGCGCGGCCTGCGCGGTGCCCGGTGCCCTACACTTAACACCGAAATCACAATCTTATGTACTTAAATGTCCGGCTCCCCGCTTGCTCCCCGCTAAACATTTCACGAATGAATTTTAATAAAATAACACCCGCCTATAAACGTCTAAACTACTTAGATTCTGAATAAAATCGGGTAATTTATTGCTATCCTTGCCGAATTATTTAAAAAACTAATTTCTATTCGTTAGGCGTAGAGCTATAAAAGTATAAATATTTTGTTTTTGGAATAGAAATAGCAGTGGTAATAAAATTTATCAATTAATTATCTATCTTTAGAAATATACAAAAAAAGGTTCAGAAAATAATATTTTTCCATAATATATAAACTATACGTTATTCAAATAAAAAAAGTTGTTGTTGCATGCGTACCTTTAAAGAATTATTTAATAAAAAAAAATACTTGTGCCGGACGACGGATCACAAGGTACCCTTGCCTAATTAGAACGACTCGGAAGTTCGGACATCAAAAGAAGGTGTATGGGAATTGACAACATTTCAAAAATTTTAAGCCTTAAAATTAAAAATACCGTTTCTTTAGTTTCTTTTCCTGATATCAAAAAAATATTCAAAAAATTTTTATATTGCTTATTTACTGAGGAAATAAAGAAAAACTGAAAAATACGCTGTGACGTCATACTTACGGCATATCAGACATTTTTTCTTTGCCTGGTGTAAAAGCGTTTTAAAAAAACATCATGAAGCATAAAAAAAACAGTCACTGTCAACAATGACATTTCTACATACGAAAGTACCACGATGACATTGACAGACGTCCTAATATACGTAACAAACTTACACTGACATATTTTTTCTTTTGTAAACTGTTATGGAATTAACCGTTCAGGCGTAAGTATGACGTCACTTGGCGCTTACGTCTCTTTAGAATACGAAGGATTAAAATCTATTTTTTAGGTATCTTAAAAACATAATTTTGACAAAGCAAGAAACACGTGTCGCCTTATTTTAAGTCTACTTTCTAACGGTCGTATGAATAAAAACTTAGCGAAGGTTTACAACAGCTTTATGAGCCTGTTGTGAAATTTAATATGAATAAACGTTCTCTAACAGTGCTCTAACACCTTTTTAAGGTGACAGCTGTCAAAAATTAGCGCATGTATAATAAGCCTGTTAAAAACCTATTTTAAGCATAATCGTTATGAATAAACGTTTGCTAACAGTTGTTTAGGCTCGAAACGTCAAATCGGAGTTCGCTAACTTTAGTGAAGCCTCGGACCTACTTTAAGACCATTTTAAGAGATTGAAATGGACGAAATATCGAGTATTATCGCGATTTCTGACATTATTGCAATTTTTGAAGGAATTTCTAGCCGCCCTCGTCGACAAAAAGTATACATATAATAAGATAATAATAAATCCATTTGACGACTTAAAAATATTTTTATTAGTACCTGCATGTTAGGGGCAGAGGGCGCTGCGCGTTGATAGTATTCCTGTTTGTCAATAGATGGTGTTTTTTTTATATTTTTTTGAGTAGATTTTTTTAACTCATGAAATAACTCTATTCCTTTCGGGTGTCCTTTGACACCTCTCAAGTTTTTTTTACTACAAAATACTCATTGAATTTCATTGAATTTGACACAATATTGATGATTGAACACAATAAATTGGCACACTACCAACATTACCAAAAAAAGAATACTATAAAACGTCATCTAACAGTATTCAAGCTAGCGAAGGCTTAGCAAGCGTTTATTCATATGGAGTGTTTTTTGACGGTTTTTAGCTTTAGCGAACATTTTAGTTTGAAACCTGTTAAAACCTTCACTAAGATTTTTTTATTCATACCACCGTTATAAAATAATAAAAAAGCCATGTTAAAATTTTGAAATGTTGTCAATTGGGATGGTCACATAGCAAAGTTTCCTAAAATCAACAAATAGAGGGCAATGTCTTTCGTCAAGTTTTAGCTAAATATAAATGCTATTCCTGATCAGGGTGATCAGTGCCACAAATTGAGATAGGTTATTAATTAGTAATAGAGATACTAATTAGTAATTATTAAAAATTAATTTAGGTTTTACCTGTTTAATTTATAGGTTTTAGACTGTTTTAGAGCAACAGCTATAAGGACTCCTCTTGTAGGATGGTTACTATCTACGTTACTATTATTTTTATACATCTATTTTTTTTCTATTTTAGTTTTTTCTTATCTATGGACGCTTTTACACCACGTCAGTCTGGCCCTGTGGTAAGTACCTGAAGGACTTGTGTTACAGGTGCCAGACAACAGAAATATATTATATTTTAATACTTTCATACTATACATAATTATATTTAAGATTTTTATTATATGACTAGCTGTCCCTGTGAACTTTGTGTCACTTTAAAACCTTCCCTGGACTTCTACGAACATTTTGAGACTAAAATTAGGCCAATCCGTTCAGCCGTTTTCGTGTTTTAGCGCGACTAACACATTTGAAAATCCATTTTTTAGGGTTCTGTACCCAAAGGGTAAAAACAGGACCCTATTACTAAAACTTCGTTGTCTGTCCGTCTGTCTGTCTGTCTGTCTCCAGGCTGTAACTCAAGAACGGTAATAGCTAGAGATTTGATATTTTCACAGATTATGTATATCTGTTGCCGCTATAATAACAAATACTAAAAATAAAATAAAATGAATATTTAAGGGGGGCGAAAAACGTGATTTTTTTGGCCTTTTTTGCTCTAAGTATATCAAAAATGGCAACAGGTAGGTACTTACTTGAATTTTTCACAAAATCCTTAGTTATATGTGTACTTTAATATTAAATAATAATATTAAAATAAAATAAAAATAAGGGGGTCTCCCATACAAAAAACACAATTTATGGCCTAATTTTGCTCTATAATGGTACGGAACCCTTCGTGCGCGATTCCGACTCGCACTTGGCCGATTATTATATATAAGATAAGATACATATAATATTTATTTTAATGTGTATCATAGTAGTGTATTATAATTTATGGTTATCGCAGCGCGACACGTAGATGCATTTCTAAAAGTGTATGGATTTGACAGATTTCAATTGCGTGAGACGTCATGCAAATCTGTCAATTCGGTATGTACAAAGAATGATGAGCATTTTGGTATATTATATTATATTCTCAACAAAGATAAATTATACACCATTAGATAGCTCTTTAAGTGAATAAATAGAAAAGTTATATATTAGTTATTTGTACTTTTTGAAATAATGTACATTCAACGTACAAGGCTGGCGTTACCGACGTAGTTTTTATCGTCTATGTGGTAAGGTTTTTTTGACTTAGAAAGGTAACAAAGGTAACGAATAATCATGCTGTAGTGTAACGTGATGTTATCAGCATGAAATATACAAGCGCTGATGTCACTTTTAAGTTTTAACGTGGATTTTGTCGAGTTAACTCCGTACCTGGTGGCCGTACCGTATATGGTATGGCCGCCAGGTACGGAGTTAACTCGACTGAGTTGTACTCAAAATATACAACGAATCTTGACAAGCGCCCTATTGGTCATTAATGTTCATGGGTATACCTTCCAAAAAATATATACTTAATAAATTGTTGTTGAGCCATATACCAGAGCCCATATACATATTTTTGCCCATCATCATTTATTTAAAATGCATAGACTACGTGTCACGTTGCGGTCTGAATTAACCCTAAGTAGTAACTTTATCTTCAAAGCTCAATAAATAACCAAAAAAAAAGAAAATGCATGGAAGAGAGATGCAATCGTGAATAAAATTTAATGCAAAATACTAACCTCACCCAATACTGGTCGCTGTTTGCGCTATATATACCTATACGACCTGTATGTGTATTGTGTGCTATATATAAAATAAGATTTTTATCTTACAGAAATAGAAATCCGACTTTTACCTAATTTTAATTTCTTAATCGCATTTTAACCGACTAATTTCTTCGTTTTACTTCGATCAGGAAGAAATAAGAATGAACGTTACGTTTTCTCATTTCCCGGTTCCCAGGCTGGCGCGCGGCGGTCGCACGTAACGGTCTGAACAAAATACTTTATCACAGTCTGTAAACGTTACAACCATTGTATGCAGATATTGCATTCAATATTATGTAAAGTATTAAACGCATTTAAAACAGCGAAATTAGGAAAAAAATTATAATATTATAATATTTTAATTTCTTTTTCCATGTATACTTACTTTAAATATTTAAAAAACAAATTAGTGTTATGATGATAAAGCTGTAAATAAATTTAAGTAAGTACTTTTAATGGATGCTGTTAAGCAATAATGTATCATTCCTCAAAAATTACATATTATTGAGTTTTGAATGCTCGTCATTTTCGTTAGATCATTTAGAACAAGACTATTCTCTATAACTAGTTATAGCTCAACATAAATGGGTTTATACTCTGCAATGTGCAGGCTTCGGGAATCAGATTGATTTCCTTTCATGAATGATCTTTATTAGCTAACATGTGAACAACTTAGTACTTATCCCAACTTATATAGCAGAGAGGTAAAACACATGAAACACACACACGTGAAACACACACTACAACACAAAATAATATGCTTAGCGAACATTTATTTACATTAAAAATTGATTGTAGAATCAAAAACGATAATATGGGTATATGGGTATACATATTTATTAATTATTAGATTGAACATAATTATTTAAAGTTTGATATTTATATCTATATAATATCTATAAATCTCTTATAATATATTATAAAACGAGCTTTTATAATATATTATTATATACATACTTTCATCCCCTATTTGAACCCCTTGGGATGAGAATTTATCAAAATCCTTTCTTAGCGTATGCCTACGTCATAACATCTACCTGCATGCCAAATTTCAGTCCGATCCGTTCAGTAGTTTGGGCTGTGCGTTGATAGATCACCATATCAGTCAGTCACCTTTAAGTTTTATATATTACTAGCTGTCCCGGCAAACGTTGTTTTGCCATTTAAAGTATTTCTACTTCATCAGTAATTGATACAAAATCTAACCCCCCCCCCTTTTGTCCCCTAAGAGGGGTGGGGTGAAAACTGATGTTAAGTTGGAAAATACAATTAATAATATGACGTAAGTCCATTAAAGAAAAAATTTGATACAAAATCTGACCCCCCTTTGGGTCCCCTTAGAGGGGTGGGGGGGAAAGTTTATACACCAGATGTTGAGTTGGAAGAAGGCAAATATATCTGCGGAAACCGTATGCAAATCGGATCAGTAGTTTTCGTGTTAAAGCAAAAGCTTGATACAAAATCTAACCCCCTCTTTCGTCCCCTTAGAAGGGTGGGGGGGAAAATTTTTATACACCAGATGTTAAGTTGGAAGAAAGACAAATATATTTGCGAAAACCGCATTCAAATCGGATCAGTAGTTTTCGTGTGATAGTGGAACAAACATACAGACAGAAAGACAGACAAAAAACTAACCACAGTTTTGGCTTCTATAGCGATGTAGTAACACCCCCTGCTTATTATTTTTTCAATATCTTTAATGTACAGAATTCACATTTCTACAGTTTTATTATATTATGTATAGATTTATAGTTAAAGAAATTAATTAATTATAATAGCAATCAAAAATAACAGTCATTCAAAACGTATTTTAAAAAGTTCTAAAAATATTACTTTCTTAGTCATAACTTTTTAAAGCTTTTTTGAAATTAGGATTATAATAATGAAGCAATATAGTCTATATCAAATCAATAAAGCAGCACCCGGCTGTCGCATAACTATTGAAAATCTATTGTGTCTGCGATTCCCACGATCGAGGTAATATTTACGTGGACTCTCCGGGCGAGTCGGTGGCACTGATAATTAAATCTCTCCCCTACCGCACGCACACCCGCGCGTCGCGCCTTGACGCCCAATTCGCAACGTGCAGCAGAAATCGTAATATTTTAATTTCGCCGTAACATTTAAACCAAACGTCCAATTTTAATCATTCTAAGACCAAATATTATCTACATTAACTGTACTTAGTGATGAAATAATTTTTATTTGATAAGGGTCAATAGCATTATTTAAATAAACGCGTTTAAATATAGTCCAAAAAAAATTCAAGATTTTTTTATAAAAAAATGGTTATTGTGCCTCACTCAACATAGATAGGTATAGTGTGTCGCGGACTTTTTTGTAGATATTTAAAAGATCTATAATTACTTAGAACATTTTATGCCTCTATCTTTTATAGTTTAGGCAGCGTACGCAAAATAAGTAACTTTTCTGGTTGATTTTTTACACCTTTTTTTACACCTTGCGTCCGAAAATCCCAAATATCTTACGGAACCTTATATTTTTCCAAAATAAAAATTAGCCTATGTTCAGCAGAAATAATGCAGGATTCCAATGGTGAAAGAATTTTTCAAATCGGTCCAGTAGTTTCGGAGCCTATTCGACTCAAACAAACAAACAAACAAATCTTTCCTCTTTATAATAGTAGTGTAGATATAGATATAGAAGATTCTCGTGTCACAATGTTAGACCGCGTACTCCTCCGAAACGACTTCACTGATTTTAACAAAATTTTACATGCATATTCAGTGGGTCTGAGAATCGGCTACTGGGTATTTATTATATTGATAAGTGCATATTTTGCGAGACTGACGGCGACCGTTTTTTACATGCTTCGGAATAGCGATGGATGTTGCCATGGTGACATACTTAATACTTATTTAGTCACTTCCATAAAATAATATGGGCGAAATACTTTATATGGCAAAACAACATTTGCCGGGACAGTTGCAGCAACTGTAGAAATGAAAATTCTGTACATTCTGTACATTAAAGATATTCAAAAAATAATAAGCGGGGGGTATTACTACTCACTACATCGCTATTATATAGAAGCCAAATGTGGTTAGTTTTTTGTCTGTCAGACAGACAGATATGTTTGTTCCAGCATCACACGAAAACTGCTGAACCGATTTGAATGCGGTTTTCACAGATATATTTCTCTTCTTCCAACTTAACATCTGGTGTATAAAATTTTTCCCCCACCCCTCTGAGGGGACCAAAGAGGGGGTCAGATTTTGTATCAAACTTTTTTCTTTAACACGAAAACTACTGATCTGATTTGCATACGGTTTTCGCAGATATATTTGTCTTCTTCCAACTCAACATCTGGTGTATAAAATTTTTTCCCTTTATCCCTCTAAGGGGACCAAAGAGGGGGTCAAATTATGTATGAAACTTTTTTCTTTAATGGACTTACTTCATAATATTATTTACTGTGTTTTCCAACTTAACTTCTGGAGTATTACACCCCCCCCCCTCCCCCCACCCCTCTTAGGGGACAAAAAAAGGGAAGATTTTGTATCAACTGATGAAGTAGAAATACTTTATATGGCAAAACAACGTTTGCCGGGACAGCTTGTATACAATGTAAATAATAACAATAAAAAGTGATATATAAAGTGCATTGTAAATACTATCAGAGAAGTTGATTCCTAGGCAGCTGATGGCGGACCTATACCTCGTAAGTAATTTGGTCGCGTTAAGTCAAACTTATCCGACTGATCATAGCTAACATTGAATTGACATAAGCCGACCAAACGACGTAGTTCTGTCAACTGCCTAGGAATCAATTTCCTCGGGTATACATAAAAATTTTTAATATTATGTTTACAATATCATATTAATTTATGTACAAATTATTATAAACGCTGACGGAGTCTCGGCCAGTTGGCAGTTGGCATACTTTGACTCGAGCGGAACAACAAAATACAATGGAATTTTACATATTAATATGATAGCTACGTGAACAATTTGAACGGCGAAGCTTATCTGGTGCTTAATATTTTTATCTAATCTGAGCTTAATTTCTGAGGTTTAGAGCACCATAAATTAATGTATGAATCATACCGTGTTTTTAACCTTCACTTAAATCTTCTGAATACCAATAATAATAATAGTTTATCCACCTCGACGTAACTGTGCGCCGCACGCCTGTGTAAAACAATCTATGTCTATTCGGACCATGTCTCAAAATATGTATTTCTTTTATCAAAATTATTTTTTTAAATAAAAAGTATCTTAATATGTTACTTCTGATACCTCCAAGAGTATGTGTACAGTTTTCAGATTCGTCAATTAGTTTTGTCGTGAAAGCGTAACAAACATCCACGCTTCCTGCACATTTATCATATTTATTTATTTACATTTAGTATACAGACAGGTTACAGTCATTGCATGGTTGTACAAACATAATCTTAAGTTTTAGGCTAGACAGCGACCCAAAAATAGTATACATAACATAATTATTATTATTAGGTTGTTACTAAAAATAAACTAATACAAGAAAACTGATAATACCCACTACGAACATTGAGTATACAATGAATGACTATAATGTCTACTTAGCTTAACTTATATTACTAAAGGAGACGGGGCACAAGTGGTCCGTCAACCAATACACATACCGTTGATGTATTGTTGTAGGGATACCTCAACTATACCCCTGTGCAAAAGGGCATCAAAATCTAACCCGGGAGTTTTGAAAAAAAAAATAGTTTGTAGATTGCTACTATTTTGCTACTTTTTTTTGGAAAACGTTTTAGTTCAGTATTTTTATCTGTATAATATGTCTTATCAAGTTACTTGCCATCTCAAATGTACATAATTATACTGATTTTTAGGTTTGTACTTACTAATGTAGGCAGTTTTGAGAAAAAACACTTTACAACTCGGTCGAGTTAACTCCGTACCTGGCGGCCATACTATATGTATTGCCGCCGAGTACGGAGTTAACTCGACCAAATTTGTAGATTGCTATTATTTTGCTACTTTTTTTTGCAAAAAAAACTCAACTAAAACTTAGTTGAGTATTTTTGACTGTAATAAATGTCTTATCATTTTCTCTGCAAGTCACTTACCAACTCAAATGTCTATAATTATACTGATTTTTAGGTTTGTAGTATTAATAATGTAGGAAAAAAAAATTTTTTTTCAAAATACAAAATGTTTTTGCAATTGTTTGTTCAGTAAAATGCTTTCTGAAAAAAATTCATTTGCCACCTGAATATGTCGTTTTTTATTTTATTGAGGCATTTCTTTAAATTATAGCCTTCACTTATAAATAAATACAATACAACTTAGAATATAATACATAATTATAAAACTAAAACACGAATATTAACAATAAATAACTATTTTTCATGCGCTAGAACACAATTAATGTCTACTAATTAGTAATTGGACTCGAGAACATGACTTAAAAGTAATAAGTACTGCAGTGTACCTAACTAATAGAGAACTCTATTTTTGCTAGCAGAACACAAGAAAAAATGTCTACTACACCAAAATATATTTTTGTTCCCCAATTAATCTATCTTAGAATCTAAAATACATACATCAATTTAAAAAATACAAACGAATAACACGAACAGAGAACTCTATTTCCCTAGCAATATAACAAAGGAACTTGTTCTAGTAGTACGCTCTAATTATGTATCGTAATAAGTTAATAAGTGACTTTATTGTATTCAGACAAGCACAATATGTAACAAGTTTCTTTAGTACCCAAAAAATATACTTTTTTTACAAAAATACATGTGTTTTGATTTAAAGTTGTATTTATTTATTAATGAATGATAAAATTGAAAAAAGAAGCCTCAAGAAAATAAAGTCAGTGTACCTACCTAAAATGAGAACAAAAAAAAACTATTTAGGTGGCAATTAGCATATGTAGTTTGTGCAGAAATTCACTTTACAAACAATAATTGCAAAAACATTTTGTTGTATTTTCAAAAAAAAAAAATTTCCTACATTAGTAAGTACAAACCTAAAAATCTGTATAATTATAGACATCTGAGATGGCAAGTAACTTGATAAGACATATTATACAGATAAAAATACTGAACTAAAACGTTTTCCAAAAAAAAAGTAGCAAAATAGTAGCAATCTACAAACTATTTTTTCTCAAAACTCCCGTATTAGATTTTGATGCCCCTTTGCACAGGGGTATAGTTGAGGTATCCCTACAACAATACGTCAACGGTATGTGTATTGGTTGACGGACCACTTCCCATACAAATATGCCCCGTCTCCTTTCAAACATAAACAAAATAAACAATATTGTGTCGATTAAGAAAAAAAAATAAAGAAAAGGATCTGAAAAATGATTAATAGGTACTATCTGAGTTATCGTAGTATGTCAGAGTCGGAAACAAGAGATGGCAAATACTTGGCTTTCATAATACTGTTGATCGTTTTCTTGTAATGCAAATGTGCAAATTGACGAAAAATGTCTATGCTCCAACTACCCACTACTAGGTCATTATAGGTACGACACATTCTAACTAGCGGATTGTAATAGGACGTATTATTTTTGAATGCCTGTATAGCGAACATTTTCGGTTTACGCGATCTATAGCGAGTGTTAATAGTTATTTGTGATAGAAGATTAGGAGCATCAATAGAGGAATGGAGTATTTTATGTGTGTTTTGTAAAAGGGGGACCAAACTGGACAGCAATACTCCACCACGCTTCTGACTGAGCTGAAATATATGTATTAATAAGGATTATTATTATATAATATAGGACGTATTCGTGCCAGCAAGCCGCCACTTGAATTCTTTCTTTAGTTACTGAATGATAATTAATTGGCAAACAGACCCTACAGTTATCCAACTAAGTAGCTTATAAATTATATGATTTCAAATAAAAAAAAATAGATATTACACATTTAGTTGACACACTTTTACCGAATTTATCGTTTGTCGTCGGATTATGTTGAATATGATTTGACTATATTAATCCCTCTAAAAACTAAAATCTCAACTCGATGCTGTGAGTGTTGACATTATAAGTATGTTACAGACTACAGTATGTCACCAGCGTCAACGTCTACCAGCGCTGAGCTTACAGTCATATTATTACAGCAATGAATACCTATTGTAATTACTTTATCACCGCCGCAGCCGGGCCGACCGCGTCCTGCCGATAACAAAATTACCGCCATTTGTAATTGAACAATTCGCTGCCGCCTGCCGCTATCACCCCGTGATGTACTCGCCCCGTACTGTACAAATTATAATATGAGGTGTGCGAAGTGTACACCACATTACAAATAGGTTTTCACGCTTCAAAATATTTTGTTCGGCGCTCGTAATTTGTATTCATAATTGAAGTTAATTCTAAGCATTCTGAAGTTAGATAAGTATGAACCATTAATATGTTATGTAGCTAGGTGTAGGAACACGTCGTACAGTTATCGGCGAACAATGTATGTCGACAATTATTATTGTGCGATAGTTATATAGCGGACTGGCGGGATACACTGTTAATTATTGTTATCGACGTTATATTCGGGACGATGCTAAGCGCGGACATAAAGGTATTGTGATCAATATATTAACTGAGCTTAGATACCACACAAAAACGTGAGACATTTTACTCTACTTCTGGATAATATACAGTCAAGAACCCCACAAATCCCAGTGAAGAAGTAGTTGCTAGGTAGACCTCTAAATTGCCCGGCAAGTTTTGACAGACAAATATTTGAGGCGTCTTTTCCGAGGAGGACAAATAATATTTTATGAATTTTCTTGCATTCTTCTTGCCTATACAACGAACTCTTCGGACAATGCCCTTATTGTGATTTGTGACCTTATCGCAGTCTGAACATGAGGAGTTGGATGAGTTCGCTCGACTCAGAACCCCGACCGTATAATAAGGAGAGCTGGGGTATACATAATATAAATAATACATTATGGTCGTATGAATAGTTAATTATCGTAATAATTATATTATTGAGTTGAGACATAATAAGATAACATATATATAATATTTAAATAAAGATACATTTAATATACATTTTTACGACCAGCAGAAGCGTCTGTGTCGATAACTGTAGCATAAATCATAAATTATACTACGTCTTCTGAACATCTTTAATTTAGCCACATTATGAGCCGTCTAACGCGTATTATAATTATTAAAGCTGTGACGGTAGATGGTCTAATTAGATGTTTGTAACACTTTTAGGGCCCGATGTAAAATTTTTATAGAGCGTCCACGGTAGTAAATCTAACAGTCGTACATTGTAATTGCTCATTACCAGTATCAAGTACTAACGAGCCGGTAGGACCTCGTTAATGTTTATGTGTTTTTGCTTACCAATACACGTAATAAGGTGAATTGTTACTACGTAACAGCTGACGCACCAGAGTGCCGGGTCGCCGCTGTAGTTCCCGGCCATCGTCGCCGGTGTTGACGACGTGTTAATGGCCAACACGACAATCAGTATCATCTTATTAGGGATCATCAGATCACATGAAGCGATGGTCGCGGCGATAGCGCTGGGCGGCGGCGGCGTGCGGGGAATTTGTAGATGTTATCGGCCGCTCCCGGCGCCGCATCTCGCACCGCGCGCCCCGACATCGCAATTATTCACTTCATTTCGATTTATTGGCAATCAAAATACGTAATTTGTAAATATTATGTTCCAACAACGAGTAAAATGTGACCTCGTCAGGTATAATCCGTTGCTGGGGCTCTCAAAATTCACATTTATGCCTCCAGCCTCCATATCATAATAACAAAATATAATTTTATGATAATTATTTTCTTGCGCATATAATTTACGTCGGACGCGGCGCAGGCCGGAGGCATACTAAAAATAATTACTATTTAAATTTAACAATATTATTCTCCTCTCCTTTTTTCGATTTTTATTAACACAGTCACCTTAATAATTTTATCCTGTAACTTTCATCTTTACGCAGACGACTTGCAAATATATCGTCGTTCTCATGTTGACGATATTAGTGCAGCGGTCAGGGACATCAATGCAGACCTTCAGCGAATAGCAGACTGGGCAAAATCGTTTGGTCTCTTAGTCAATCCTCACAAATCTCAGGCAATTATTGTCGGCAGCAGGTACATGACGCAAAGATTAAATGATGTGCCCAGAGTTATTTACAATGATACTCCGATTGCTTACACATACTCTGCAAAAAACCTCGGAATAATTATTGATAGTAATCTGTCCTGGCAGCCTCAAGTCAATGAGGTGAGTAGAAAAATATTTCACTCGATACACATGCTTAAGCGTCTTCGGAACTTTTTGCCCTTAAAAACTAAAATCTCCCTAGTCCAGTCACTCATTTTCCCTATCCTTGATTATGCTGACTCCTGCTACTTAGATGTTACCGAAGAGCTGCTGACAAAGTTGGAACGTTTGCAGAATCTCTGCATTCGTTTTGTCTTTGGTCTTAAAAAGTTTGACCATGTCTCTGCTTTTCGGTCACAGCTAAGGTGGCTTCCGATTCGTCTTCGGCGAAATATCCATATTCTCTCTCTCCTTTATAATATCCTTTATAACCCTTTGTCCCCCTCTTACCTTGTTGAGCGTTTTAACTTTTCACGATCCTTAGATGTCCCTTGTAGACCTAATGTTAGAACAAACCTATCCCTCCCCTCTCATCGCACCAACTTCTTTTCCTACTCTTTTACTGTTCATGCAGTCAGATTGTGGAATTCCCTACCCCACACCATCCGTGATAGTCCTACTATTACTGCATTCAAAAGACGCTTGAAGGAGTACTACCTCAATTCTGAATCCAGACATGATTTTTAAATATACATATAGTATGTATTTATTCTTAGTATTTATTGTTTATAGTATAGTATGTAATATAATATTATTACAGTATGTTATTATTATTATTTTAATTTAGTATTTTGTTGTACATAATATATAAAAATATTACAGTATAACTTAGTAGGTAATAATTTATAATACTTTATTTCATTTCTGTATAAGTCTGTGCACGCCCTATCTGTTGTTTTTTTATCAAATTTCTCTTCCTTAGGGCTGCTGGAAGAAATCTCTTTAGAGATAAGCAGTACCTGTTGTGTCGTCTTTCTTTATAAGTATATCTTGTTAAATGTTTTATGTGTGCAATAAATTGTTAAATAAATAAATAAATAAATATTTTTATTGTTTTATTTAAAGTAAATAATGGCCGGAGTTCGCATTAATATAACGAGGGTTCGCGATAGAGATCGTTGTAACTCGTAGCCGGGACAATGAGAGCCGTGTGTAGAGTATGCAGACTGGAGGTGTAGGGTTCTACCTGTCCCGGCGCCGCCGCCCGCCGTCCGCCGACCGCCGACCGCCGCTGCTGGCGCGACAGAATTCCACAAATACTGCACCACTTACTCATTGCACTTGCACTAGTGTCTGTGCTGTCTGGCGCTCACCCCGTGTACAAGTACATCGTGCATCCTGTGATTCTATAGTCACAACAAGGAGTATATCGGTCGGTACATCACGACAGAGTATATCGGTAGCAGCTGCGTTTTCAAAATATATATTCAGTAGTCAGTACCTACGTAAAATATTTCTGTAACTATAAATGTGTATGGGTCATCTTCGTGGAAAAATAATGTTGTTTATTTAGGATATTTAGATACACGATAATTATTATATATTATCATATTATGGCATGCCTAATAATGTCAGACGGATGTCCGATATGCAGTGTAATATTGTATGAAGCGCAAATTATATTATAATGTATTGTAATGCACAAATGTTGACGTGGGATAATTAAAGTCATCCCTAGTAATTTATACCCCGGTAACGTCTTTTGTTGAGGAAATTTATGTTTTAGGGAACAAAACGCCGCGCGTCATATTTTATTTGTTTAGTCATACTGTTCATATTATAGGTAACGTTTTATAAAACATTATAGCGCTTCCAAATTTAATGTTCGAATAAATTTCTACTTACATTAAGTTTTAACGGTCGAAACTAAAATTCAATAAAAATACATTATTAAGAAACATTTTTTATTAATTACCGACTTGAGTATGTTAATTTAGTTGCGACATACAATATAATTAAATATGTTTTTGTGGGCCCATAAGTAGGTGAGGGCAGGGGAGCGTCGCCCGTCCCGAGCCGGTCGAGGCGGGCGGGGGTTGCGGGGGACACGTTGGGGATGAGACAATAGATGGCACTCAGGTTCGGCTCCGCGGACGCCGTCGTAAATCTCGATCTAGTCGTCGGTCACTAGCACCGTCCGGGCGAGTGTCACCTGACAGGTATGTCGCTCACGTCACCGTGTGTCACCGTCACCGGGCACGTGACGTCACCGCGCGGCGTCACGCGGCGCTATCTCCCGTCCGATCTGTCCCGCAGCCTCCCGCGTCATCCCGCCACTTCCTGCCACTTCCGCCGTGCCGCGGGACGTCCGACTTGCCTCACTCCTGCAATATTGCTATAGTCCTGATTCTCCGTTGAAATCATAAGTGTTATATACTGGATTTGGTAAAATGAGGAGCAAAAATATTTGAAACCTCAAGCTAACTTTTAAAAATCAGTAATTTCATTAGCATTGCAGGTGTGTTACAACAATGTTGAAAATAATAAATAATAGATATGGAAGACGTGATACTCGAGGTAACTACAAAACTGACGTAACACATAAACAAACTTAACTAACTGCTGACAAAACTGAAGTTAACGAGAATCGCAATAAAATTGTAGAGTTTATGACGAGCGACAAGAATTACCACTCCACCACACGACAGCACGCGACCACCGCGCGCCAAGATGACATTGTTCGCTACCATAATTGGCCACATTTCTTACATTAATAACTAACTGCACGAAGCCAGAAATTGTCGAGAAGAAAAACGCAAACAGATTTTGATATTTCAACTAGCAGCCGGATGAAAAGAGTTGTAAGGTATCAATAACATAATTACAGTAATTAATTACTAGCTCCGGCGACAAAAAACCTTTAAAAAGGGAAGAAAGGGGCGCCCTATTGTGACACGGGCTGACACACTAACACCCGATACCCCCGTCATTATACAATTAGCTCGAGACTCGACAAAAACTCCCAAAGTGTGTTCGGGAAAGCGACACCTTAATGTGTATAATTTTTTGTGTCACCTGCGAGATGATACGGGCCGGCGACACCTCGCGCCGGCGCCGCTCACCCCGTCCCGCTCGCACGCGCGCCTCAGCTATCGCACCGTCCCTCTCCCGCACACAATTAGCCGGGGACGACTCAATGCACGATCCGTAAGCTTCGGTGACGTCACCGGTTGCGCAACCCGCGGCCCGCCTGTGCGCCGCTAGCCGCAACCCGCTACCCGCTGCCCGCTACCCGCAACCCGCAACCCGCCGATACTAGCAGTAAAGTAACTTTACTTGTACACAATAACAACAAAAGTTTTACGACCAAAAATGTTAAAAGCGAATAATGGAGCCGCAAGTTTTTACCTGAGGGACGCTCCCATTAGCGCCGGCCCGCTCGGATCATTAATTATTATTTTAATTATTGTGTTACTTTTAGGAGATTGAGTTGAGTTAATTCCTTCGGTTTCGCTTGTCAGTGGTCACCTGACAGCCACCTAAAGTTAACCTTATTAACTCTGTTAACGTTATCTTATACTCTGGACACGTGACATGTAATGGAAAATGTAAATATCAAAAAAATTATAAAATGTCCTACGGATGAAATTTTATTTATCAACACGAACAGCTTTTATTATAGTCCAAAAAATTCAGTAGCCACAAAATTTATACCATACTGTGATGTAGAACCACCCCCAAAGAGGAGCTGCGGCGCGCGTTTAAGTCTTTTATATCGCGTAGAGCCCACCGCTACGCCCTACGCGGCCTACGTTTTCCCTATAAATCATACTAATAGCTAAAATGTTGCTTGATTTTTTTTTATTTATACTTTTTTATAATACCTTAAATTTTTTTAAGCCCATTAATTTATTAACACTGTATCCATAAAGTACAGGTTACTTACAGGTACAGACTAACAGGCACACTTACCTTTTTAGGGTTCCGTAGCCAAAATGGCAAAAAAGGAACCCTTATAGATTCGTCATGTCTGTCTGTCTGTCTGTCTGTCTGTCTGTCTGTCCGTCCGTCCGTATGTCACAGCCACTTTTCTCCGAAACTATTAGAACTATACTATTGAAACTTGGTAAGTAGATGTAGTCTGTGAACCGTATTAAGATTTTGATGCAAAAATGGAAAAATTATTAAAAATTTTAGGGGTCCCCATAGGTACAACTGAAACAAAAAATTTTTTTTTCATCTAACCTATGCGTGGTTTCTCATATCATTTTTTTCTAACCTGAATAGTTTGCGAGAAAGACTCTTCCAAAGTGGTAAAATGTGTGTCCCCCCCTCTAATTTCTAAAGTAGGGGCATGATAATTCTAAAAAAAATATAAGATGTAGATTACTATAAAAACTACCAACGAAAATTGGTTTGAACGAGATCTAGCCAGTAGTTTTTTTTATACGTCATAAATGGTAAACCTTAATCTAAATTTCATTAAATCGACTGAAACATAAAAATAAATCAAAAATGTTTTAATTTTATAAAAATAGACCTTATTGCTGCTGCGGAACCCTTCATGGGCGAGTCCAACTCGCACTTGGCCGCTTTTTTATTTATACAGGTACCTACTCGTAAGTATGAATACTCTAACGTTATCAGTTTCAATAGTTCCTGTCGTGCGGGTATTATAATTTATCTGTGGAACAACATATAGTCATAAACAAAGTGTACGGCGGGGAAATGCGGTCCATTTGGATGCAAATGCCTGGAAGTATACGAGGCGTCTCATATTATAACACACGTACTATATCGAGGTGGCGGCAACATCAGAGGTTCATCGCTTACTGTTTTGAATATGAACAGTGTAAACTATATGGGGTAAGTACATAACAATAACTTGCAGTAAATGTTTCAGACTTACCTACTTTCAAAATGCTACCGTCGTTGATGGTTGACATTTATCCGCTGCATCATATTCGAGGGCCATTAGCCGACCGCCGCGATAGTCGCGCATTAATAACAATCAATAGTAAATAATGAACGGTTATAAAACGTTAATAAATCAGCTATCGTCGGTGGCTGTCGGTCGATTATCTTATTAACAATAGATAATATTCAGCGCTGGGGCGAGCCGCCGCGAGTGGCTGCGACAGCTTGATAAATAGCCCCCGTCCATTGTCTATGATTTTATACTTCGTCTATGTTGTAAGTTGTAACTGTGTTTTGTCATACGTAACTCGTAAGGCGCACGGAAATGGCTCCCGGCCGCTCGATTAATTAGGAAAGGAACCGACTGATAAACTACACAGTACGCTATCGTTTGTTATGTAAACAATATTCGATGGTATTTTGTAAATGGTGCCTGACAACCAAAGGCCGCAGCGGCAATAAGGCTGCTTTAATGTAATCGATCTCATAAACAAAGGTACGCTTTTACTTGTGAGCATAAGTGCAACCGCTCACCTAAAAGATACCAGTCTTACACAGACTGAGCATATTCATGTGATTTCCAGCCTGTCTTAAGACTCTCGTGTCAGAAGTTAACAAGGGAGACCCTAACTGTCCAAAAACTTACTTTTAATTCATCCAAATATCATATCCCCCTCCCCCTGACGTTCTCGCGGTGTCGTGTGCCGGTGGTGAGGTTATTATGAGCGCGGAGGTAAAGTATCAATTTGGAGATGAAATCAAATCCTCGTAAAACCGTAATGGCCGCCATAAACTATACCGAGAGCTAATGGGCCGCGGACCGCCGCATACTTCGCATCGCCCGGAAGTTTGTTGGTTAAACACACCCATATTTTTGTAAAATATCATTAGTAGTGAATTTTACTATACAAAATATATATTATGTCACATCGTAACAATGATTCTACTTAAAAATCCTATGTGCTGAAGAACAACTTAAATGAATCAATAAATAATATTTTAATTCATATCACGAGAGCACATACGTGTTTCGGGGGAGGTTAGCCGAACTACAAAAAGGAGAATTTATAAAGGCTGTATTCTTTATTATACATTTAAAAGGTTGTTTATTATAATCCATTTGGCCGGCTAAGAGGCCGCACCTTGTCGCGAGAGGAGCGTGTCATCGGCGATGTCATTGCGCTAATTAGAATAATATCCCGGCCGATGTTCGCACGGGGCTGACGGCCGCTCTACTCCGACATAATATCACATACAAGGCGAGTGCGGGGGCCGTGAGGGGGGGGACTCGTAAGTTGTAAAAGCTCTTGACTCCTCGATGTGTATTTACCGACTGCTTTACTTTTCTATTATAAATATAATATTATGTAAGTTGAAAATTAAATGCAAATTTGCATTTCGTTTTAAGTATTTATACAGCTCGTGCAGTGAACGTCGAAGTGCCACGGGAACCTAGTAGCCCGAGCGAAACTTGTCCCCCACGTTATTGTACCCGTGTATATTCTCGGTTCAGTAAAAAGTCAATAAAATACCTTTTGAGTTAATGAGTTAAAATTCATTTTATAGCATAACGTTGAGGTAGCACATTTTTTTTTGTATAGAGTGTGTCAGTAGGATTGCACACACACACACGAACAAAAAACATCTTCATATTAAAGTAACATATTAATAACGATTACGACACACAACAGCATAATGTAAATTACGACGCGCGACGGTAGCAAACACAGGGCGCCACACAAAAACTCATCCTCCCCGCCGACATTGTAAATTACTATTATTATATATTTCACATACTATAATTATTTCTGTATTAAGTTTTACAACTTATGAATTGTTTTTGACGGCGGAACGTCCAACGAAATTAGCTCGGCAATATAAAGTGAGATATTTAAGTATTTTGCTTCGGAGAATAGTAATCATTTATGTAGGCACAGGTTTCATATCTGAGTACAGGTCGGTTAGCTCCGCCCGAGCCGCTGTCTGTCACTCGGCAGCGGAACAAAGAAGCGCCTCACTCTAGCCAGTGTTCAGTAGCCGATATTATGTGGAGGCTGGAGCGTTCATACTGTGTAGTGTGTAGTGTGTACACCGCGTCGACCACTCTACTCGATATTTATGAGTTAATTGGCACCGCTCCCCACGCGGCGCCGTAAGACGTACCCGCACCTCGCTGTCGAAGTATTCCGAACGCTATGATAAGGAGCAGAGGAGCGAAAGTCCACTGACGGAGCCGCGAGTATGACCTCGACGGCGCGGCACCCCATTCTCCTCGCGGATATCGAAATTGCTTCAATCCAATATCACTTTTAATATTTGAAAAATAAACAAAAAGTTTAACAGTCCGAAGAATTTTCCGTTTCGAGTGACTTGAATATTTATAGAACAAGGTACCTTCTCAAATTAAAGTATCTCTACCGTACTAGGTAAGCTCTGCTATCTGCTACGTCCCGCGCTCGTACTCGCTCGTACGGCGTACAGAATAACGTCGTAAGGAGCATAATATAAATTATAATTTCGCGCCTCAATTGAGGTCCCTAATCTTGATGAGGCCCATATAAATATTCGAGGAGCATTAAACGCTACACAGGTGTGAGGTATCTGCTACCGTGCTGTCGAGCTCCACACGGGTGATGTTATCACGAGCCCCCGCGGCGCAGGGAGGACGGCGGCCGGGTCGGACCTCATATTATTATGTGATTTATGGTCGACCGCAGGCCGCGCCGCTGCGCCGCACGCGACCAATGGGCTCTCTCGGACCGCGCCACACATCACCGTGTATGTTATTATCTTGTCTCATATCATAAGTCATAACTCATATTTTTACTCGCAGCGGACTTCTCGGCCAATGGAGATCGTTTACACAATACACAGTCCCTCGTTCCTCGTTTGTTGCCACGATCGCTCATTATTCAGGCCGTAAATTGTGGTTTTTATAGCCGACAATAAACCTATATTTAACATAACTTCTGTTTCGCGAATAATGTTTTTGCTCCAAACATTGAAAATTCGAAGGACGTTCGATTACATCATATACTCACATACTCCTCCTTATCCTAGCCCCAATATCATTTGCATAGCTAAACAACCGTTAGCGCAAAATTGCCGCGTATACAAAATTGTGGTATTTTGCATTTTTATAGACATAATATGAATGTATGTGTACTTAAAGTCTTACGAACCTAAAGTAATTGACCAAAATGAGAGCCAAAATATCGAGAGAATTATATTTTATTAAAACTTTATCCAATAAAGCGAATAACTGTTGAGTGTTGACGGTGACTAATTTGAATAAAACGCCGCGTAGGCCGCGCCGTAGTGTTCAATGCTGAGCCGGTCAGGGTCGAACTAATTAAGAAATGGATCGACCGATTTTATAGGCTTTTAATGTGCCTAGTCCCATAACCCTTCCGACGAAAAGTCACCGTCTCAGAGGCGAGCTCGAGCCTACTCGACGACTACTCGACTCGGTCGCGTTATACCGCGCCGAGTGCTGGCTCCGGCGAATTGAGTAATTTGATACTTCACCTTTAGCTTGGCCGGTAAAGGGTGATTAGCGCGCGGCGGGGGGCTCTCACTCAGCCGTCAACGAGGCATCATTCTTCCTCATACGGAAAATTTCGGATGCATGACAATGTTTTGTAATGTCTATAATATTATATTATATCAATTTTTAGGGTATTAATTGTATCGTTTACATTTTGTGGTATAGCAATGTATTTCTAATGTATGTTAATTTTTTTTGCTGAAGTATGCAGATTGCAAACCTAAAACGAATTCCTTAATTCGACTTCTAGCCTTTAATTTCGCGGCGGCATCACCTGCTAGCGTACTAGGTACCGAGGGAGCGGTGTCGCGAATTACTTCACATAATATAACACGCGTACTGTAACGATGTCAAGTGACACGCAGTTACGAGCCGTGACACTGACACGGTAATTAGTTGGTGACAGGAGCAGGACTGACGGAACCGGTCCTGACTCCTGCCCGAATGTAATATTGTAATGCCGCGCTGGCTCTCGCCAGTGTCGAATTGCGGGAATTAACTTTTACTCGTCTAGAACGAAATAAAGTCAAACATGAAACAAAAACATCCATTGACCATTCTTAACTAATGTTAACTAATTAATTGTGGAAATAAGTGTGGTGACTCCATAGGAAGATCTTGATTATACGGACGTCGTTGCAGACTTGTATGATAATATAATTATGTATTACTATACTATGGCACACCGATCTAAGACACATCGATCGCGTAATTTAGGATTACGCTGTTTGATCCTCTGCAACTATAATCTCCATTTTCCTGTTGCTGGGCAGAATTTTGTAAGGTTTCGATTCGATCGTCTTCACATTGCAGTACTTTCAATTGACTATTATTATCCTCCTGTATAAAGTGCCTATGTCCTAGTGTAGATACTATTTCAATTCGTTAGTTAATAGCTGATACCGCTGCCTATGTCGTCCTAATGTGAGCACCACTCTCGTCGGGATTATCAAAAACGTATTCGGTCTGCGGTCAAAGGGACCGGCGCAACGACGCGGGGACATCGATTACCGCCGGCGCCCTGCGGGGGGACGTGGGGACAGGGGGGAAGGGGGGATCAGTGGCGTAATGTGGGGCGCCGGCGCTAACCGCCCGCGCCGCCACACTCGACACACCGAGCTTCACAGCCGGAAGACGCTTGTCACAGGGTTTACCAGACAGAAATCTACTAGGAATAAATTATATACCTTACATTATACAGACAGACAGAGTCGAATGTTTACAATATAAAACACTATATATAGTTAAAGATGTTGATATAATATTATAATGTATTATAATAATATTATAAATGTTTAATAATATGTGGCTTAATCATATAATGTGACTTCATATCCCATGATAGAGCCCGGTGTACCTCAGGCGCGGCGGCGCGGCGGCGCGCGGCCTCTGAAGTGCCTCGTCGAAAGCCTTTCCGTGTTCCGCCTCCCCCCGCGCCCCGCGCCCCGCACCCGCCGCCCGCCCCGCGCCTCGCCCCGCCCCTCACCCCGCGAGGATCGCGGTATCGAATACTTGAAGTATAAATTAATATTATACAGTAAATACTTACTAAGTAGCTTCAAAAACAGCCCTCGGAGCGATTCGTAGCCGCAGCCGTGTACGGGTGTGTTAAGACGTCGTATATGTACTATGCTGCTCATTTTGCAAACGAACGACTATTTGACATTGCGGGTCACGGATTATACGATAAACAACTTTCCTTCGTGAAGCTTTTAAAAATTGGGTCACCGCCCTGCTCCATATATTATGCGATTTGCATATAATAATATAAGTAATTAGCATTTTACACGATAACATAAATATTTGGCGGATCGCAGCACGCTGTTGTTATGTAAATCGCGGGCTATAATTACGGAATTACGAATAATGTGAGCCGTTATAGTAGCGACGAGGCCCGGTCGTGCCTGCGCCGCCGGTGTTACACATAACATAGAGCTTACTAAACCTTAAAAACTGGGCTACACTGTGGTCTAAATATACAAAGTATTTGTTTATTATATTATAATGTATATACAAACGTATTTATGACTCATGAATCACCAATGTTATAATAATATTTGCACCTATATCTATCCTATAATAGCATGCCACAGTGATCAAGCACGAAGTATGTAGAGTCAACTGTTTAGTGTCAACCTTTTACAACACTAAGGGCCTGTTTCACCACTTTCTGATAAAGTGTCGAATAGGCTATTCACAACTTTCTTGACAGATTTTTCATAATTTATCTGTCAAGTTAAGTGGTGGATAGCCTATTCGGCACTTATCAGGAAGTGCTGAAACAGGCCCTAATATTCTTAAAAAAAAACGAAAAAATTCCACTGTCACCTTCGTGGCTGTGCACAACTGCTCAAGTTGAGCTACTTCGATATGAAACTTAATACATATTATATAAGGAAAACACTATACGAATAATATTATTAAAATATCTAATTTAAATATTATCTATTACTCGATCGAGATTTTAGCTGATAAGATTTGATCGTTTTATGGAGTGGTTATGATAAAATGTTAAATATGTGATTCGATATTGGGTACGAATTAATATTATTATTAGTAGCAGAAGTCAGCAGAAGGAAATAATAATATCCTTATCACGTTCGACAAAAAATTAGTCTCGGAGACATCTGATGAGGTGTTATCTGACCGTATCTCGATCTCCGGAGTTGAAAAAGATGTTTTTAATTTGGTGTTACTATCTCCACGCCACGCTCCTTAATTTTTTGCGTAACGTCGGACGACGCGGGGTGTTGCAGTACGGGGCGAGGCGACGGCGGGGGGACACCGAGAGGAATGCTTTTAAGTCGGTCCGGTAATATGTTAATCCACTCGCCCGGTGTCGCTAACGGCAATGATGTCACGATGACGCTGACACCGCGGTGCCGGCGCGGGCGGCACGGAGACGCGGGCGCCGGCCGGTCCGCCTGGCCGCATTAGCGCCTCTAACGACCAAAACTGACGGACCTCACATTTTTCGCACTTAATGTGCTCGCCGACCTTGTTGCAAAGTGCTTTATAAAAGCCCTCCGTGCCATATATTACTGTAATTTGTACCCGACGCCCCGGCTCAGCCCGCCGCGCCGCCGGCCGCATAAACATTACGTTTCAATGTGTCATTACTACCTCCTCACTTTATGCTCGATATGTTACGAGACCGAAGGATTCAGGAGAGAAATGCATAAAAAACTAAGTCACTAAAAGCAGTGAACGTATCTACTATTTACGTCCTCCGACACACTAAATAGTCTCCGCTTTTTATACATTTATTTTATGTTACCTGGGTAGCGTTTGTAGAGAGAATGTTATTCTTTAGTATTCGACCGTAAGAATATAAACCGTGGTCACTTACTTTTATATCGGCTTATAGAGTTACGCGGTAGGTACGCCAGTCCTCAAAATAAGATTAATGTTAGAGACAATGCGCGGCGCGGATCTCATTCACTGACTCATTTGTACGGCGCGTATGTGTGTGTGTGTGTGTGTGTGTGTGTGTGTGTGTGTGTGTGTGTGTGTGTGTGTGTGTGTGTGTGTGTGTGTGTGTGTGTGTGTGTCTGAAGCCCATACACCCTAACGTAAAAATTTACGGATAAAAGTAAAAAGATGTCGAGGAAGCCGCGCTAATGGAGCGGCCAGCGTCATTGATGTGACGAATGTAGAGATGTCACATTCCTGACACTCTTATATTATTATCTACCGTGACGACCGGTAAAGAAGCGTATATTGTGGGGCAAATGACTGGCAAACGAGCGGTGGGCCGTCTCAGATACCGCTAGATGGATGAGGTAGAGAAGGACCTGAAGGCGTTACGAGCTGAATCATGGCAAGATGTCGCACAGGATCGGAAGAAATGGCGCGTGCTTGTGTCAGAGGCCAAGACTCAATTCGAGTCGCTGCGCCGCAGTAAGTTATTAAGTAAGTGACGACCGTAACGGCTGAATATCTGTTCAAACTTAGTACGTTACCCCGGCACTATGTAGCGCTTAGGAGTGTAACGAATAACAAACAATATTGACTTGAATGTTCATTTCAAGTAAACAAATTTATTTTCGCGTAATCGCGTATAACGACTCGGGAGTTGGAAGTGAACTTTATAATATATTTTTTATTCAAACGAATGTCCATTAAATCCGATGACCGTGGTCACGTGGTCTCGCTCTCAGCGCACAGAAGAACAGACAGTTTTATATAATAAGTATATCATTATAGCTCCCTTTCATCAATTCCAAGGTCATGGTAGTGTATTCCGCGTATCACCTGGCTCTGCCTAAAGCGGAAAAGCAGGGGGCGCCCCGGACGTGTCCACCACCGCCCCCGGGGAGTCCCACATACCCCGGTAGCTCTCCCCAGACGGCCTCGGAAATGTATATTTTATCCAATGAAAAAAATACCTTTTATATTTTATCACCGTAGAAACTTGACGTGTAATAAACGTAACTAGAGATTATTGACGTAGTCTTGAAGTAACAAATCAGAACCACGTCACTGGAACATCAGGTAGGTATCTACATGCTCTTTGCTGTGTTATACAGTTATGTAAGCGTAATACAATATACCTGTTTCGATAGTTTTGTTTCACATAATGATAAATATTAAATAATAAAATACATAAATTATGTAAATGTTTGTCACTAAAGTTTAATTCGCGTAGATTGTGTACACTTACACAACATGACACGAACGCAGTAAACGGTCATCAAAATGTAAAATGTGTCATGAACCCACCTTGCAGTTGACGGTGGATGTTGTGGTTTTATTGACCCTAAACGACGAGAGGCGTCCGGTGAGCACGGACACGGTGTACCTCCAGAACAGTATAATCTATACATATAGTAAAACTGTAGAAATGATAATTCTGTACATTAAAGATATTCAAAAAATAATAAGCAGGGGATGTTACTACATCGCAATAGAAGCCAAAACTGTGGTTAGTTTTTTGTCTGTCTGTCTGTCTGTCTGTCTGTCTGTATGTCTGTATGTTTGTTCCAGCATCACACGAAAACTACTGATCCGATTTGAATGCGGTTTTCGCAGATATATTTGTCTTCTTCCAACTTAACATCTGGTGTATAAAAAAATTTCCCCCCACCCCTCTAAGGGAACAAAAGAGGGGTCAGAATTTGTATCAAACTTTTGTATATAACACGAAAACTACTTTTCCGATTTGCATACGGTTTTCGCAGATATATTTGTCTGCTTCCAACTTAACATCTGGTGTATAAAATTCCCCTCCCCCACCCCTCTAAGGGGACCAAAAAGAGGGTCAGATTTTGTATCAAACATTTTTCTTGGACTTACTTCATATTATTTACTGTGTTTTCCAACTTAACATCTGGTGTATAAAATCCCCCCCCCCCCCCCCCCCCCCCTCTTAGGGTCAAAAGAGGGGGTAACATTTTGTATCAACTGATGAAGTAGAAATACCTTTTTTAATAATAATAGTTATACTTTTTTAATAGTAATTATATGGCAAAACAACGTTTGCCGGGACAGCAAGTAAATAATATTGGGAATTCACGACACAACTCGTTATACTATTGAACTCCACAAAACGTGTACTTTGTACTTTGTTGCAATCCTAAATACTACATTTAAGGATAACCGAGTATAACAACTTACAAAGGGCTCCGATCCGAAAAATAATTACGTGCATATTAATATTACTTTATTTAATGTGCAGTGGAGCGCCAACTCTCACACTCGACTTCATAATTATAGAGGTCAATAGAAAACAAAAAAACCCTCAATGGCCCCGGTTTCTCTCCGTTCAGTGCTCACATGGAGGAGATGATCGTCCTCAAATATGCGGAACCTCCGCCCGCCGCGCGACTCGCGCCTGACACCTAATTAGTTTGTTTGTCGTTGGGGTATTGGGTAACAGTCAAACGAAGAATATCATTAATTTATTAATAAGTGCTTAATATTTTATGAATAATATGATGCAAATGAGGAGTATATTCTAATGGGCGAACCCGAGACGATCGGACGAGCGATCGATCACCAGAATATAACGAACACGACATTACTGTTGTTGCAGAACCCGCGGCGCGCGCACCGCGACCCCCTGCCTGCTCGCGGCCTGCTCGCACTGCCTGCTGCCCCTGTTACAGGTCAGTTCGACACCCGTATTGTTGTTGTAGACAGTAGAAGACGTGAGGAACACTACTCGAGTCGAAATAGTTTTTAATACGAGGCAACTCTTACTTGCCTAACGATGAACAATACTAATATTAACGGTTTTTTAATTTTTAATTTAAGATTTTCACTATTTTATAAAAATAAAAAGAAAAGTACATACAAACATGAACTCCCTTTCGCGGGTCGAGGTTAAAGTTAATCCATAATTAAATATCATATTAACCGTCTCGTTCCTCGCATTCTCGCAGATAAGAAATTATATTTTAACACATGATTAGTGTAAATAGCTGCAAACAGTAAAATTCGGTAGTTATCTCATGAACTATTACCCGTTTAACTAGGTGATAGGCATTGTGCTTGTGCCTTGTCCAAGTGATTTCTATGAAAATTAGAAGACAGAACAGCTTATTTATAGGAGTTGATATAATGCAATTAACAATATTGAGTAGGAGAGTAGTTACGAGTATAACGAGTGGCTTCAGTATCGGTTGCATCCTCTATCGGTTGTATCACGGGGAGTGCTTTGAGGAATTGTTCGGAATCATAGCTCCTGCAACCGTTTGCTCGTTTGCCCCCTTATTTTATATAAAAAAATTCTAGCCTATCTAATTGTTCGGTATGGCCCTTCTCCGCGGTGGCACTGGTGGCAGGCTGGAGCCAGCAGCCAGTAGGCCACACCGCACACGACAACCGCGATGGTGCGGCGACGCGCGGCAGTCGCAGACGGCGCCGGGTGTCGGCGCTAGCTCACCGCGCTTAATATTCCACACCGTCGACGACACACATTTACATACCGAATGATAATTTTAACATTTACGCCTGCATCCACATTACATGCGACACGCGGACGCGCGTCGGCGACGCGATAACGACCCGCCGCTACCCAACAGCAGACAGCGTCGCAAATGTCAATGTAAATAATATTACGTTGCCAATCATACATTATAAATTATTTTAAAAGATACATACCTAATTATCTGGCAGTTTGATTTAAAAACTGCTAGCCACTATATTCTACCCAATGGTAAGGCTATTTTCCTCAGTCTGCACCACAATGGTGCAGACTGAGGAAAATAGCCTCACTAACTTTTCCGCGGCGGTCTGAACGTTACTCAGAACTCGCGGTCATCGAGCACCAAATTGACCAGGTTACCACTTACCATGTTTAGGTTATATTTGCATCGATAAAATAAAAATATAATATATTAAGCACTTATATTATAGATAACTATTACAAAAATATTTTTATTTATCTTGTACGGTAAAGTTAGCTCATTTGCTAAATAAATCTGGAAGTTTACATTAACCCGGAGGAAAAATGGCGAAAAATTGACTCAAGTTAGTGACTGGTACCGTCGTGGGGGACGGAGGGGGGAGAAAGGAAGGGGGGTCGCCGGCACACAGAGGGCCGCAGTCTAATTAATTACCTCGAACACGATATATCGAGAGCTCACAAAAAAACGAGCGAGCGCTAAGAGCCGCGGCGCCAGGCGGGCGCGGGCGGGGTATCGCGGGGAGGCGCGAGGGGGGGCAGAGCTGGGAAAGTGTCCCCAAAAACCTGCGGCGCCGCCATATATAACGAGCCCTTATCGGCGGCGGGAGTGCGGTGGACACTAATTAATACGTAAGCACATGTAGATGCCGGGATAGCGGCCCCAACCCCCCGCCTCCGCCCCCGCCCCCGCACTGCACGGCGGAGGAATGTCCCCAGCAGTACCCTCGTCCTCTTCGCCGGCCGCCGCCGAACGTCACGCTATCAAGGATATGGACGAATAGCCCATAGACGGCCCCAAATTGCATTAAAAAAAATTGGCCAAGTGCGAGTCGGACTCGCGCACGAAGGGTTCCGTACCGGTATAGAGCGAAAGTAGACAAAAAATGGTGTTTTTTATATGAGAGTCCCCCTTAAATGTTTACTTTATTTTAATTTTATTATTAATTATTAAAGTACAAACACAATTAAGGATTTTGTGAAAATTTCAAGTGCGTAGCTGTTACCATTATTGATTACGAGCAAAAAAGGCCAAAAAAATCACGTTTCTTGTATGGGAGCCCCCCTTAAAAATAAACTTTATTTTATTTTTAGTATTTGTTGTTATAGCGGCAACAGATATACACAATCTGTGAAAATTTCAGAAGTCTAGCTATAGCGGTTCTTGAGATACAGCCTGGAGACATACAGACAGACGGACAGACGGACAGACGGACAGACGGACAGACGGACAGACATCGAAGTCTTAGTAATAGGGTCCCGTTTTTACCCTTTGGGTACGGAACCCTAAAAAACGTCACGCTATCGGGAACTATCTCGCTTCGTTTACATTTAATAAAGGTTAAGATTAAATACTACGGTGTGACGTTCACTCCGCGCCGGCTGCTAGATAGTTTTGTAATTAAAGTTTTGGTTCTGTACATTTACATAATATACTTATTATTAAAGTATCTGGTCGGTCGTTAAGTGGTTTCGACGAAGTTCGTAAAATTTTTATTCATTAGTAATCGAGCATCGAATGTCACAAGTGATATCAAAAATAGTAGCGATAATAGTTTCCTCTTATATAAGTTTAATAACCTCCTTTTTTAGAAGTTGGTTAAAAAAACATTTAAGTATTGTACACAATAAAAAGGTCTACAGAAAACTCCGCGATGGTACATACCATCGCGGAGTTTTCTGTAGACCATATATATGTATGGATATCCTACAATAACAGTTTTTTGTCATTTACTTTTAACGACAAATAATGGCTAATTTTCGAAGCGATTTTAACCAATACGGCATTAATCCTTATTCAATTAAACACTTTAAATAAAACAACAATTTTAATATAAATCTACAGTGTATTTAAAGTGTTTTAATATAAATCTATATATGGCCCTTTACAGCATATGATTTAAATGAATATTACATATTATTTAAAAATTGCGGGACGTAGCTTTTGCAGCGCACAGTGTTCCAAAGACCCTTCGGATCGGATAACTATCTTTTAATATTAACTCACAACTTTTAATATTCACTCACAATAACTGTTTTTATCTATCTATACTTATAAAATAACATGTCCTGACTGACTGATTCATCATCGCTGAGCAAAAAGTGTTAAGGTTACAGCCACGAAATTTATTGAATAGGGTTGTTTTATTAATTAGACACCCACTAAGGAAGGAATTTTGGAAATAGGGGTTGAAAGATTGAATAAAAGTCCGTCATTTCTTAAGTTGGAAACATGAAACTATGTTTTTGGGCTACTGATTAAAAATGAATGAATACGTATTTAAGCGTTTCTGGAAATTCGACCCCCAAGGGGGTGAAATTAAGGTTGAAAGTTTGAATGAAAGTCCGTCATTTCTTAAGTTAGAAACATAATAGTTTATTGACGTTTGCGTTTGACGTTTGATTAAATAGGGTCCCGTTTTTACCTTTTGTATAAGGAACCACAAAAAGGGGAAAACTACCCATCTTTGTTATTATACTATGTTAACGCGGACAAAGTCGCGCGCAACAGCTAGTAAAATAATATAATGAAAACTGTAAACCCTTCAGTGACGTATCTAGAAACGCGAATAACAATATTAGGAAAAGTTTAAGTGCATTCGACTCTGCAGAGCATTCGAATACTGCAGACGATCCCGAGAACGACACCGCTAATAAATGTTTTAGAGGGAACAATTTTACGAATGGTCGCCAATCACACGAGTCGGTTTTTTACTGTAGATGTGGGGCTATAACCTAGATATAAAATATCTATACGGTAGGCCACGATCACTACCGGCACTACGTCGCCGGGCCGAGTGCCGACAAAATAATATTTTGTAAATCACGAAAACATATTTTTTAAGGACACAATTTTCTTAGAGAAAAAACTATTGTAATTTTGACTATCTTATTTTTTATTATAATAAATGTATAATTATAAATCAATGAATATTACAATTTTATCCTAAACTATAGCAGAACGCAATATAACTTTCGTAGCCCGCGTAGCAGGTGCTACGAAATCTATGCATTGTGTCTACGAAAACTTATTTTCCCCTTTGTAAAATATTTTTTATTTTATTTAATAATTCACTGTTATATATTTTATTTATTTCTCTAATAATAATAATATTAATGTCTATGGACGCTTCACACCACGTCAGTCCGGCCCCGTGGTAAGTACCTGGAGGACTTGTGTTACGGGTACAAGACAACGGAAATATATTTAATACTTTTATACTATACATATATTTAAGATTTTTATTATATTATACATATATTTAATACTAGCTGTTGCCCGCGACTTCGTCCGCGTTAGTATAGTAGATCACGTCCCAAGTATTATTTTTCAAAAATATTCAATGTACAGAATTGATTTTCTTACGATTTTATTACAATATGTATAGATGACTTAGTTTGTTCGTAGCCTATGTGTTGACCCGACCTCTATATAATATTCATGCAAAATTTGAAGTAAATCCATTCAGTACTTTCTGAGTTTATCCCGGACATACATACAGACAAACAGACAAAAATTCTAAAAACTATATTTTTGGCTTCCATATCGATTGTAGATCTCGTCCCAAGTATTATTTTTCAAAAATATTCAATGTACAGAATTGACTTTCCTACGATTTTATTATATGTATAGATACATTCAAGACCCAGGAAAATTGAAAACTTTTTGTTCCGTCGGCGGGATTTCAATCCGCGACCCTCGGCTTGAGCTACCAAGTCGCCCATCAACTGAGCCACAGAGGTCGTCTAATACTATTGCTCTCTTGCTAGCTGTTTTGTTGCTGTTTTATTTATTATTAATGGAAATAGAGATCGTCAAAACTCGACCTTAGTTTCAACTTTCAACGACATTAGGACTGTATTTTGTAAAAAAAATATATTGACTTTATCATATTTTTTTAACTCTTGTTTCTGGGACTCAGCTGATCTCAGACTGGCCGTGTAAGCAATGTATAAGGGTGAAGCCAAACGAGTGTAATTTGTGAGTCGTGAGCCGCAGAATTTCTGCTGGGCAGAATTTCTTTTCATACAAATTATAAGCGACAGAATATAAAGACAACTTCGAACGTCTACGTTTTGTACTTCGCAACGTTAAGGACTTTAAAAATCCCGCCGTGATAAAATTGCTATACAACGCACTAGTACGCAGGGAGGTGGAGACAGCTGATGCGTGTGCTTATTACCCAACTACATCAACTCTGATGCTGGAAAAATGCAAATTGCATAATGTGATACCGATCTCTAGAGGTCCAACGAGGTGTAGATCTAATATTGGTTGCCTTAAAAATTCTTGGGGATATAATCGATCGCCCCGAACTCCATGCCTTAATTGGTCACTTGTATATTGTGCCTGATAACTATTTGAAGCTCCGTCCTAGTCGTCTGACCGTCGCGCGTCGCGAGAGCCGAGTCCCCGCTGTAGACTCGACGCCCTTCTGTCGGCCGATCCTGAGTATGATGTGTTCGCTGATAACTGGATGGATGTAAAGAGAGTGTGTCTGATTTTGAGAAAATAAGTATGAAAGGTTTACTTCCATTACTATTTAATTTGTTTATTTAACTGTTTGTGTATTTATTGTGACAGTGTTATAATAATTAATTTTAAGTTAAGATATTAGTACTTAGTTGTAGTTGATTATTGTGTTTTTCAATGTTCCTGGGCCTTGGATGTGTACTGAATATATGTATGATATTATAATAAAAATCTTAAATATATTATGTTTAATATAAAAGCATTAAATATATTCCTGTAGCAGGCTGGTTTAATGCTCTAAGTTATGGACCTAATGCAGTATAGTAATAATCTGTGAGAGTAGCGCTAATTTGGTTTCAGCGTTTTCAATCCGGAAATTTTGATATCTTTTTATTTATTTTATTTATTTAATTATCAAAGATGCACGTCGCTCTGGTCGCCCTGTTACGGACAAAACTGATGTCATTTTTGAAAAAGTGGAGCAAGATCGACATATTAGTAGTTACGACTTACGATGTAGCTGAAGAACTGGGGATTGACCACGAAACGGTTTTGGGGCATTTTAAAAAAGCTGGGTACACAAAAAAGCTCGATATTTGGATGCCTCATGACTATGAGCTCACTGAAAGAAACCTAATGAACCGTGTACTCATTTGTGTGATTCTTTAAACCAAACCATTTTTGAAGAAGCTGATGATGAAAAGTGGATCACGTACGACAAGAACGTGCGAAGAAGATCGTGGTCAAAATGCATCCGCCGTATAGTCCTGACCTTGCACCTGCAGATTTCCACCTGTTTCGGTCACTGCAGAATTCCTTAGGCAGTGTCAGGTTGACATCACAAGAGGACTGCCAAAACCACTTGTCGCAGTTTTTTCATCAGAAGCCCCAAAATTTTTATTATGTCCAATCCAACCAACAAGAAGGCCAAAAAGTTATCGAACAAAATGGCACCTATAATCTTTATAATTTATTCAATTGTAACTTTTTTATATAAAATGCGAAGAAACTTTTTGCCCAACCAATATAATATAATATGGTACGGGAGCCCTAGAACATTTTTTTTATTAATATCAAGCTAATTTTTTGTGAGTAGCTTCATTTTGATAAGACGAACAACATTTTTATTTGCGATAGATACATACAGTCCATATTTTAGGACCATCAATTCAAAGTATGAAATGCTTTCTATCTCTGTTAGCTACCACTTTCGAGATTTTTCGCAAATAAAAATGTTGTTCGTCTTATCAAAATGAAGCTACTCACAAAAAATTAGCTTGATAGTAATAAAAAAAAGTTCTAGAGCTCCCGTACTAATAAATTTAACTGTTACCAAATTTGATAAAAATCCTTTGAATTATTTATTATTAGATAATGTAGGTTTTTGGAATAAAAGTCTATTATTATTAATATAGGTTATTATGGTGGTGACTGTAATATTTATGTTACCTACTCACAAAATAATAATATTATGTTATAAAATATATTTTGTAATTCAACAAAAGAGATAGGGTAAATTATTATAAATAATTAGATTACGTAGGTACGTTACATTTTCCAGTTTTTGTGTTAGTTCACTTATAGCTTTTTTTTCATATAGATTGTAGCCACTATTATCCTGTTATTTCTAGTTTTCAGTAACTGTTCAAGAACTAAAAATTATACAAATCCTGTTATTGATTTGTACCTTCTCTAATTTTCTTTGACAACGCAATATTATAACTCAAAAGTACACGTTGTAGAGTATAGACTATAGAGTATTCATGCGGACTGTAATACAGAAGGCTCACTCACTCTCACGGAGGGCTGAGGCGGGGAGGCTCGACCGGTCCGGCGCGGGCGGCGGGGCGGGGGCGGGGGCGGGAGCGGGGTCGGTCGTGGGAGGACAAGCGGGGCGGGGCGGGGTGGGGCAGGGCGGGCAGTCCTCCGCATGCCGGTGCGGCGTTGTGGTCGTTTTGTCCGCCGCCAACATTCATCACCCCGAGAACCACCTCCCTCCACCTCCCGACAACTTTATACGATTGAGATGTCTCGATTCTCGAATGTTTTATAAATATGTTTCATGTTTTTGCATCAATTTTAATAAACGCTCCACCTGCGCAAAAGCAGTCGTTTATTATATTATTATGTATTTCGAAATGAACGACGCTGTTTCGTTAGAAAATGCACACAAAGGAAACAATAATGAATAATTTCTATCTATTGGTTATCAGATAGTCGTCCGATATAATATTATTACTAACCGACTTCAAAAAAAGGAGGTTATCAATTAGACGCGTACGGCGTATGTATGTAATATTTCCAGAACTGCCCAGTTTTTGTATAATATGTTAATCTATAACAGCTTCTAAACAAATGTGCCAAATTTCAAAAGTGTATGTATGTATGTATGTATGTATGTTTTTATGTTTGTGCACGCATAATTATCTCCGGAACTACAAGTCCGATTTGAGTGATTCTTTTTTTATTGTACTAGGTATTGTTCAACTTAGGGAATAGTGCAAGTTTCATCAAAATCGGTTCAGTCGTTTTGGAGATAGGAAGTTTTAACTCTCAAAATTTACGTACAATTTTGAAGTCGGTTTTATCTTTTTAAAATTCAGTTATTTTAATATCTAAGATATCGTCATAAGCTTTTTAAAATTTGATCTGTCATAGTGACTATAAAATACTCCACATGTCTCTCTACTCTACAATATTCATCAGCTAAGTGATTAATGTGACAAATCTCGGTATGAGTAACACGATTGTAAAAATACCTACATATTATAAAGTATGAAACTAGTAATGTTAAACTGTTTATTTTATTTTGAAAATATTATAATCCTGCACCAAGATGAGGCTCAATGATGAATGTATCTGATAGTACGTTGCATATCCGGCGCAGGATCGAGTTGCCTCGCGTCAGCGTCGCCCGCCCCGTGCCGCTCTGTCCGGTCACCCAGGCGGCCACACTCCACACATATTGTATTCCCTGCGCTCACTTCCTGTTGCGTCGCTCGGAACTCCTAGCTGTTATCTGTGCTGTGAGTATGCACTATTATAGACGATTAGATAGCTCGGTCTCAGGTTACAGTGAAGCGCAATACACACTGAGCCCGCCGGGTCGCCGACAACGCCCGGCGACACAGCCCGGCGGGCGGCGGCCCGTTTGAAATGATCATCTTTGCCGCCCGCCGGGCTGTGTCGCCGGGCTTTGTCGACGGCCCGGCGGGCTCAGTGTGTATTGGGCTTGACAACGACATTTAAAACTATAGAATAGGTCTACTCTGGTCTCTGACATACACGTAACTTTGTTAGGTTCATTTACTTTTGAAATTAATTACGTACCTATATAAAAACTGACTCACCTATGTATCGCCAGTCATAGTCATAACTAGGTACATATTATTCAAATATTTTTTGCAGTTTCTGCGGTCTTAGGGAAATTCTTTTTAAATACTGTCTACTCGTTTAATTTTTTATTTAGTTTATTTTCTACTTATCTACTAGTTAAAGCATTTTATAATAATTAATATTGTGTACATTGCATGATGAAAATCGCTATTTAGTTGTCCGCAAATAATAATCAATCTTATAAAAATAAGATTTAAAAACCGGCCAAGTGCGTGTCGGGCCACGCGCAATGTAGGGTTCTGTAGCACCGCTAGTTTTTGAAAATTTCTGTATGGTCAATGAATGTACATTTATAACATGTTTTACACTACTAACAACATCATATCAAAGGAATTTGAACGAAAAGTTCCTTTATACTTCGCCGAATACATTTTTTTTAGTTGATCGACTATTACTCAATAACTTATGAAGTCAACTTAGCCGTGATAGTTTTCCTTTTAAATTCAGCATATTTCCTACTCCCGTGAATTTTTTCACATTTCCAGAAGCGACCGTTTAGCTGGACTCTAACGATATTTTCCACTTTAAAACTTAATATTTCACAAATGGGGGATCCAAACTGGAAAATGTCCATGAACATTCATATTAATCTTAAAAACCTATCCAACGACACCCAACACGATGGGGTGGGCGCGAAATAAAATTCAACCCCGCTTGATGTGTAGGGGAGGTACCATAAAAAAATATTTTTTAAATATTTTATAAACCATTTTGTCGGCATTATTAATATGTATATTCATGCCAAATTACAGCTTTGTAGGTCCTATAGTCTCTGAGCAAAACCGCGGACGGACAGACGGACAGACGGACGGACAGGCCGAAACTATAAAGGTTCCTTGTTGACTACGGAACCCTAAAAACTACTCGTTAATCCTGGCCCGGTGAAACGTAGGTATAATATCAGCTGCTTCATGACACGAAAACATCACAGTGACATTAAACAACAAGACGATATAGACTTCTTCAATCGATCATACCCTGATTACTCCTGTTTATTATTTTGTGGGAGATGCGTACACTGGGAATTGAGATTAGTTACTATCTAATGAATTTATAGATAAGGCTTATTTTACATAGGATTACAAGAAAAAGGCCTCTCATTCTAAAAACCGATGCGCCTATATTGTTCTTATTCAACATGATAGCCGGCCTAGGTCGCTTCGTCAGTAAAGAACGTTAACTATCTGTTTATCTGAGTCGTCAATTAGAACTACCCAGATGTCGCGCGGCAGACGGTCGTAATTTGGCTAATAGCTGGAGAGTAACGGCACGGCGGTGTCGACCCGTATGGAGGTTTCGCGAGGATATTTATTTCAGCGCTATCTAATCTCCGACAGATGGCGCCCGACGCGGTCGTGACGAACTAATGCGCTCATTAATACTACAGATACCGACGATACCGACGATAACACCCAGCTCGCACATGATCTACCTGCCGAACTACGATTCGACTCGACTCTACGAGTGAGAAACTATCGCCAAAAATATCTTCAGCTCTGTTTTTATGCGGCCGCTTTAATTATTTTAGCACAAAAAAATAAAATGTGTAGTGTCGTGTCTGAAGACTGAAGAGCATCCACCTGTGGCACTCGACGCCACATGCGCGCGCTGACTCTCGACTGTGCGCCTTAACTCCTGAAGCGGAGAGCTGCCGGTCCCGTGCGCGGGAGTCGAGTGGCCGGCGGCCCGGGCCTGTGGGAACAGAGCACCGCCAGGGCGCTCCCGACACTCGGCCTCGCCAGACTACACTCGAGTGCAGCAGATGACATTCCGAAACATTATTGAAGTATTTTTAAATGCTTCAAGCGAGGCATCACTGTGTACACACATACTCAAAATTAATTTGCGTAAGATGGATAATAACCGCCAGCGACAGACTGGACGTCAGGAAATATCGGGATATAACATGGCCGCCCGTCGGACGCCGGTGCTACACGTCCACAGCGGCTCTGACGCGCGCGGGGTATATTTAGCCCGGCGTGTGGTGGCGGCGCCGCCGTCGAGTGCAGGCGCCGGGTTAGCCCGGGTCAGACGCCACTTACCGCCGCCGCTGTGGGGTTATATAACTCGCCTCGCCGCGCTGCACTCGTTGTCCATCGACATATCATACGTCTAGTAACGATGCATCGCTGTCTAAATGGCGTGTGACATAAACAACACACCAGCTGATAAGTGATACGCAGCGAATTTTGCTTTTCTGTGTAACATGTAATTATACGCTCCGTGAAGAACCGAGGTGCGCCGTTTCAAAGATTTCAGTTCCGTCGCATCTTTTTGTGCTCCACGAGTTGTACGAGTTCATAACATGCTAACTCTCTACTTCTACTTTCACGTGTCAAGTTACAAACCCCCCAACTCCGGAGAACACCGAAACACACAGAAAACTAAAAGGGCGGTCCCATAGTTTGTCCTGATAACGAGTATCGCCTTGTAGGGTTGTAGGTACACTAATACATAATATTATGTATTTTGTGGCATCGCCCCGGTTCCGAACATGTGGGCAACATTTTCTCTTTTAGGGTCCGGGTAAACGGGACCCTATTACTAAGACTTTGATGTCCGTCCGTCTGTCTGTCCGTTTGTCTGTCTGTCTCCAGGCTGTACTACCGCTATAGCTAGATTTCTGAAATTTTCACAGATCGTGTATTAATTCTGTTGCCGCAATAACGACAAAATATACTAAAAACAATATAAAATGAATATTTATACGTAGTTTTTTGGCCTTTTTGCTCGATATCGATATTAATATGGCAACAGGACTGGTAGGCTCTTGAAATTGTAACAAAATCCTCGATGATTTATTATACAGTGCATTTTAATAATGAATAAAAAAACTTAAACTAGCTAAAAGCCGAGCTTTGTGAGGGCTTGCGTCATCACATCTTGGCTGACTGACAATATATTAATTTGAGGGGACTCCCATTAAAAAAACACAGTTTTTGATCTATTTTTGCTCTATTTAACGGCACGGAAACCTTCGTGCGCGAGTCCAACTCGCACTTGGCCGATTTTTTATCAGACCCTGATCACCTGAGTTTGTGATACGCTGATATTTAGAGTGCGAAAGATTACTAGCATATTTAATAAGAATTGAGATTTTAGCTGGGATCTCTATATTTAGCCGTTTGATACTGAACAGATCACTCTGTAAGTCTGCAAATAGCTCTCACAAGGATGAATAGATGTCGAGCACTTAACCTGCGGGTGCCTGCGGAGAGCGGGCCGCGGCGTGTCATGTGTTTCCACACTCGCGTGACGTGTCTCAGTACAGTAGTCTCACTCTGAATGTCCGGTCACAACTCGCAACGTCGAACACAATAGAGACATTTCAAACTACCTTCTGCTATGACTACTTTCAACTCGAGAGTGAGCTCGGAATTCTCGTATCTCTAGCAGCCCTGGGCAGAATATGTACGGTGTATTCGGCATCGTATAGACCGAGAGTCCAGACTCCAGACGCAGTCGGCAGTCGGCCAATATGCCCCGGTGCGGCGCCGCGCGGACCTGCGCTAATGCACCACATAAATCCCGCGCCCCCCTCCCCCACACACGTCTCCCCCGCCTCGCCCGCGAACGCCGGCGCTTATCTCGTGGCATATAACAGTATTAACATCGGTATCTTTCCAGCCACTTTCATCAATAGTAACGAATAATATAATACTAGATGTCCCGGCAAACGTTGTTTTGCCATTTAAAGTTTTTCTACTTCATCAGTTGATACAACATCTTACCCCCTCTTTTGTCTCTTAGAGGGGTGGGGGGGAAATTTTATACACCAGATGTTGAGTTGGAAGAAGACAAACATAATATCTGCGAAACCCGAATGCAAATCGGATCAGTAAAAAAAGTTTGATACAAAATCTAGCCCCCTCTTTTGCCCCCTTAGAGGGGTGGGGGGAAATTATTTTTATACACCAGATGTTAAGTTGGAAGAAGACCAATATATCTGCGAAAAACGCATTCAAATCGGTCCAGTAGTTTTCGTGTGATAGTGGAACAAACATACAGACAGACAGACAGACAGACAGACAAAAAACTAACCACATTTTGGGCTTCTATAGCGATATAGTGACACCCCCCGCTTATTATTTTTTGAATATCTTTAATGTACAAAATTTTCATTTCTACAGTTTTATTATAATATATTATATGTATAGATATGTATAGATATCGAGGAAGAAATGTAGAGATTCCGAAATAAGTACCTTATACTTACTTAACTTGAAATCAGTAATACGTAAGTAGCTTAATTATTGACTACATTAATTATTTTCAGACCACATATCGAATTCTACCGTATTGTCATTACTCGTTTCTAAATTTTATTCATGTAATGTAAGAATGATTATGATATAATGAAATGTAACGATTGTAGAGCTCACTGATCTGTTGGACATTACATGCAAAACTGAATCACTCACAGATCACCGGGCACCGGCTCGTTTACCACTACATATTTTATGATTATTATAATATGTTATTGAAGTTCGCTAAGACACAATATTATGTATGTCTTCGTTTTGTAAGGTCTTTGTAAAGTCTACCCTAAGCCTGAATTAAATGCGGAATGAAAACGCCGCAAAGCTAAGTTCAATACAGTACAGAGTCAATCGGAGACGTAAAACGTATCAGAGTATCTCGATTCTATAAAAGTATAAACATTAGTGAAAATGTTTCAATTCTTCTTAATATTATAATAATATTTTATCCGCTGCTAGAGAAGTAAATCGTACCGGATGGGTTTTTCTAGGCAATAATTATTATTGTGAGTTGCGAGTAAGGCGACACCATCGCCGTACATCATCATCTATACTCTGTAGCACCTAAGCTGTAGCCACAGAATACATATTTGCTGTAATAGTCGACTGCCGGCAACTCGACTATCGGAATGCGGTAACAAGCTCACCTCGTCACCTGATTACGCGCTGACAGCTGTGACGTATGTTCGCATATTTGCCACCAGTAGAAATTCTATACTCACCACCCCTCTACGGTACCAAAATAAAGAAGATTTATAGCTGCTTCATTAGAGAGATACTCGTTAATTATCCTGAGCGTACCCTATTAGCGCATACTACCAGACTGGTAGTAGAGATTGACTACGTATCGAATCGTTAGATTGTTCTAGATTAGTAACTTTGTTATTTAACTTCTTATTTCAGTGCGAGCGCTGAAAGCTTGAAATTAAATGAATACCTGAAGTATCAAATAAGAAATCGATATGAATTACGAGCGGTGTTTAAATTTTTCATCGAAACGGTTTTGAATCATCGAACTGAGTGCGTAGTGCGAGTTTTATTCAATCATACTCATCGAGAACGTTAACGCGAATTTGTATGGGATCAAAGCGGTATCCACGTAAGCCAGTAGGTGGCGCTGCTTTGATTCCATACAAATTCGCGTTAACGTGTTCGATGCGTATGATCGAATAAAACTCGCACTACACCCTCAGATTTGTGGCGTTCCGTCGTAAAATGTTTCCGACTTCCGATCCTCAAAACTAAAGACGGTGTAGTCGCGTACACCGGAGGGGTACAGTTAACAGTACAGGGGATGTTCAACGTCACGACTCACGACTGACGACTCACGACTCACTACTCACTACTCACGGAGGACGGCGATCGCTTATCGGCAAGTTTACTCCTCTGCCTGTCTCCGATTCCATAGCGGAGCATGCAATCGTTGCGTACCAGCGACCCGATAAGTGTAGTGCAATCGCGCGCGGCGTGATGGTCGCCGGCAGCCGCATCATCTGCTATCGACTGCCGAGTGGCGACACCGCGATACCGCAATAGGTGAGTCGATGAGGCGATCGCCGGCTTCGCCGATATCGCCCCTGCGTCGCCCGCGGAGGGGCGATAGTCGCGTGCGCCGCGCGGACGTGCGCTATCGGTGGCCGCCTGCTCCACTTCGCGCGCCCCGCACTGTGCGACATCGTACGTGATTAGATTTGTACTAATCGTTACTAAACACATCGTTTCTTTGTTGACTCGATAACGATACCTACAATTTAACGAAATAGGTGAGTAGGTGAGTGTGTAATTCGAAATGCAACAATCGTAACTTACATTCCGATAAACGAACGATAGCTGTACTTCGAAGTAGAATCCATACTTATTTTATTTTATTTATTTAGGAAAACTTACAGCTAGATTAACAAGTAGTTTTAAAATAACACAGGAAGGCCAATTACAAGTTTTCACAAACATAAATATACACTAGAGACATAAAGTTAATATACCTAGCGGAATAGAGCAACAATCTCGAGCTGTCAAACGTAACCGAAATTGGTTTCATCTGTGTGTAAAAATATGTGTACGTATACACTTCCACAAGCATGATTGAACATAAATTAGGTATATGAGATTAAATTGTCAACGTGCCGATACGTGCCGACTGGACGTCAAAAAACGAGTTCTGCCGGCCTAGCATACGCCAACGAGATATCTCTCTCTATATGTTTCTCGATGTTTGATAGTTTGTATCTTCATCTCTATTGACCCTAGCATGACAAACATTTTTTCTCGCGTAGATCTATCATCGAAATAACACATTTTTATAGAGTTTTGTCGAGATAATGTCGAGATTTTGACATTATGAGACGAGTAGTTTTTAATTATCTCAAGAGTGAGATATCTCGTTGGCGTATGCTAGGCCGGCTGCTGTCATGTATCACACGTCTCTTTTTACCACGCAGTGTTACTGATAGTGATATTTCGCTTGCTCAGGCCTTTGTTTCTCTATTCCGCTAGGTATATTAACTTTATGACTAGAAAAGTTAAGCAAAGAAAGAAACGTGAAACAGCAAACAAAGAATAGAACATTATCAGATTTAGAAGTACCTACATAATAATATTATTATAATATAATATGATATTAATTTATTTAAAAAAGGGGTCGCTAAGGTTTTTCTTTAGTCTACCAATACTGGTACAGAATAAGTCTAGTTCTGAGTTCTGACTTCTGTGTGCTGAGTGTGAATTTTTGTTTCACATTCGATCGCGAACGCGTTTGACGTTTACTAAGATTTTGTATGGGATTTGTACAGCGCCACCTAGCGATGCTCACGGGAGTGAGCCTAGCTCCCATACAAAATCTTAGTAAACGCCAAACGCGTTCACGATCGAATGTCAAACAAAAACACACTCGGCATACTGTGCTCTGAGTCACCTCATTGTTGATTGTACGCTCTACTGGATAATTAATAATATTAATTATTAATAATTAAGGGTGGATTGCACTGGCTTACTTTAACTATAACTTTAACCATAACAAAATGTGAAATGAACTGTCAAATCCCTAGAAAAAGTCGCCATATTTGACGATATCCTTAACCTTAACTTTTACTACGCTTCTGGTGCAATTCACCCTAAAGTAACATAATATTGTAAATGCGAAAGTGTGTCTGTCTATCTATCTGTCTGTTACCTCTTCACGCCCAAACCGCTGGATCGATTTTGCTGAAATTTGGTATGGTGATACTTTGAGTGACACGAGAGAACCGCCAATGTCATTTACTTAATTTTATTCTTAAGGCAACTTTAAGAATACAGAACATGCATTTGTGTTTTTATTATTTTAAAATTTGTTTGGAGATCGAGAATAGCCGGAAAAAATGTTTTTAAAAGTTACTGCGATAGAGTGTCTTAGATACTCAATAGTCTGTACACACTATCGCATACTATATAACTGTATTTTAAAAAGATAAAACCGACTTCAAAATTGTACGTAATTGAGAATGAAAACTTCCTATCTCCAAAACTACTGAACCGATTTTGATGAAACTTGCACTATTCCCTAAGTTGAACAATACCTAGTACAATAAAAGAAGAATCACTCAAATCGGACTTGTAGTTCCGGAGATATGCGTGAACAAACATTAAAACATACATACACTTTTGAAATTTGGCACATTTGTTCAGAAGCTGTTATAGATTAACATATGCAAAAACTGGGCAGTTCTGGAAATATTACATACATACGCGTCGAATTGATAACCTCCTTTTTTTGAAGTCGGTTAAAAATATGATATAATATTACAATGAAAGTACCTCTACTATAACACAGATTACAGACTCTACGTTGTTGACAGTTGACACTGCAGTCACTACTCACAGTATGATAGATCGTTTATTTGCTTCGAATGAAGGTACAATAATATTAAGGCCGTCACACACTTAGCTATAATATATATTAATATGTTTATAGCTAGGCATATTAATATATATTTTCTATACAATTTTCGCGTGACCACACACTCAGCTATAATATATATTTCTGGTCTCAGTGTGTTTAGTACGGTATATTAATATATATTATAGCTAAGTCTGTGACGGCCTTTATGTATGTATTATAAATTATAAATATATTACAGTATTTTCAGAGCATACATTCTGCCTTACGGTAGCAAAAATCAAAGTGATATTAATTAATTAATTATATAATATAATAAATAAATAAAAAATAAAATAAAAATAAAAAGCCTTTTATTTCTTACATACTACAAAAAGTAACATAAAAGAGAAAGTAAAATGTTAATATCTATAAAGTAAGAACCCCTCATTCGAAGGTGAAGGCCTCCTCCAGAGTTTGCCAAGTGTCTCTATCATGAGCTTTTCTAAACCACTGTTTCCCGGCTACTTGTACAACATCGTCTGACAACGTGTTGCTGGGACAGAAATGACCAAGTCCTAGGCCGTATAGCGAGGCACAGTCTTCAAAAGTCGGCAAAAATGAAATGTTTAAAAAAAAAAAAAATAGGGGACATGGTGGTGACCCCACTAGTAGTAGCTAGTAGATTCGTCACAGAACGATATCTTCTTAAGATCCTTGAAACTCCACCCAGCTTGAGTGACCGCTCTCCACCAAGCCAATGCCACAACATCTAAAGGCAAAGGGTGCAGCACCATACCCGAAGAAATCCAAAAATGTCGAATCTACTGGCTATACTGGGACCACATACGCCCCTTCAGGGCATCAAATATTATAAAATAGTGATAAATATATATATTTATTAAGTTAGGTAATTTTCTATATAAATAATAATAGTATTAAGCATAATATAATATACCATAGTTAATATCAATAGTATATTAATGTATAATTCTAAAAGGTCCAAGGCGTGATGGACTTACAGTAGAGTAAGAGAAAATGTAATCTTGGTACGCGACCATATTACGACAATGAGACAAATAAAGGATATGGGCGACTAGCCCATAGACGACCCTAATTATTATAATAAAAAAAAAAAACCTGTTGCTGGGCGACCTCTTTTTCTGGTAGCTGGTGGTGGAATTATATATATTAATAATTAATTATTAGGATGTTATGGAGCTAGCTGGTACTGTCAGATGTCGTCGAGGACAGTTGCAATTATTATTGACAGTCAAGTTGATCTTACGGTTTGTGTTGTTGCAGCCCTGCAGCGGCCTGATATGAGCCGCGCCTGAGGCGACGCGCGACGACCGGCGACAGCGACCGCGACTTCGAGTGCGATGTTCGGCAGCGGCGGCGGCGGCAGCGGCGGTGCCGGCGCGTACGGTGGCGCGGGCGGGGACTGCGGCGAGGGCTACGGGCTGTACGGCGGTGGCCGCCTGCAGCCGTACGCCGCGCCCTTCCCCTCCCACCACACCTGGCACCACCACCACGCTGCCCACCACGACTCCTACGGTACGCGCTCCCCGCTCTACATTCTCCACCTCGCTCGCGGCTCCTGAGCCAACGCGACCCGCCGCGCCGGTGCCAATTGCCATCTAGTTTCACTTTTCGCCGTATAGTTTGTTTTCGAAGTTTTATTGTTTATTTGACAGTATTGATCGAATTTTAAATCGATCGCGTCGTAAATTCTTATCGGACGATCTTTGGCCGGCGATAAGCTAATTAATTCGTTTGTTCTAGATATACATAAACAATGAAACGTATTATCATAATATTGTCGTCCGGCAAGCACAAGGGACGAGCTAGCGGCCGCTTATCTCTAATAATTATCTCCGCGTCAGATATAACCATTTTGATCACTATGTAGCTAGGCGAATGTATATTTAAATTAACGTAGAATTAATTATGTCTTCGACGGAGATGTACCTACTACCTACAGTGTAGTCCCAACTGCCAAGGTGATAGTCACCACTCGCCGGCCTATATCAGCCGATAGAATCGTGGACCGGAGCTGCGCAGTAGCAGACTACGATCGTTTATCGGTTGTAACAACGTCTGTTTTTAATAATTCAATATTGAAATACACCCAACTATCTGATGTCCCGCGACGCGTCACGGCCTGCGGTCGCGCTGACGCACGCCTGCCTCTGTTTTCCCCGTCGACCGCGATACTGGACGTTTTCCCTATCCGACCATCCCGATACGTGCGTTCGTCATCGCTATTCGCCATAATCGATTACTTGTATCGAAAACGTAGTGGTAAACAAAAGTAATTTGGATCATATTAAAATTATTCCATTTCGCGTTTATTTGCTCTACATTGAAACTGGCGACAGGCGGACTACAGTGTGGTCGTGCCAGCGGCGCGTAATGAAATATTAATGTGTTTATCTCCGAGATAGCGCAATCGTAATGAGTGAGATAATGAGACGAGATATCTGCGCCGGCGTCGTCGACGGTCCCGCCCCTCCGCTACCCACTCGGGTACCTCGCGACCTGCCTCACCTTACCCAGCGCCGGCGAGTGCCTCCTTCGGCAGCCTGACACGTAGGTAGATGTCAAACGTGCTACGGCCTACGTCGATTTAATTCGAGTTTATAGATAAGAGTCTCCAGCGTCTATTCGACTCGAGTACCTATAAAACTTGGAACTCCACCCACGTCCCACCCGCTAGCACGTAGATAAAGATACTTTCCCAAAACGGGACTCACCTCCCGATATTGGGACTTGGGAGACAGGAACTTTCTCTGCTGCTCTCGCGAGTGCCGCGTGGTCCGTTAGCGGCGGTGACGCTGTCGGCGAGTGTCGGCGAGTGTCAGCGGGTGTCGGCAGTCGGCAGTGTCGGTCGGCGTCGGCCACGTGACCGGTGTCAGGCGGTCGCGGGCGCGGAGATAAGGTCGGCGGCGGCGTGCGGGCGGCCAGTCGGCCCTCGACCTCCGACCGCGGCACTCCACCATGGACGCGACGACACTCCAACACTCGCTGCTCCACAACCTCGCGCTGCTGGCAGGTGCGTCCCCCGCCCCACACCTACGGTCCCCGATCGCGAGCTCCGAACGACTGCGATGGTCTCCGTCATCGTCGAGTCGCCGATCGATCGTGGTATCGTATACGCGGAGTCGTTTAAATTGTGATGTGTGCGCAGGCGGCGGCGGCGTCGGCGGCGGCGTGGGTGGCGTGGCGGGCGGCCTGTACCCACAGAACATGGTGATGGGTTCCTGGTGCGCGCCCTACGATGCCCTGCAGCGGCCCCCGGCCTACGGTGAGTATCCGACCCTGATGCGCGAGTACCGACTGTGGGTGTACCGTGTACGTGTGTGTTGTGACGGAGGAGGTAGAGGAGGTCGTGAGGTCGTGTGCGATATTTTGAATAACGTTGAAGCAAAATATACAATTAAGTAGGTAATCGAAGCTATCATTGTAAATAATATAAATAATAATTACTTATTACAATCAGCAGCGGTGTCGCTATCGCAATTCCATTGAATTTCGTAACTACCTACCCACCTTAAGTCCCAACATTTCCAGTTAGTCAAAACGATAGGATACATCTGCAATATTTAGTTTTCAAGCAACGTGACAGGATCACCAGGATGAAGGCTCCTATACATATAAAAAAAGGAAAAAATGAAATTAAATAAAAATTTTACTAAATAGCGAATTATGATGTACTGCAAAATTTATATTGTCATATTAATAATATTATAATAATTATTGTAGTAGGTACATAATATTCTGATTTACTATTTCGTGTTTACAGTAACGAAATAGACAATATTAAGTAGGTAAAGTAGGTAGGTACTGTCGAGGCTTATACTTCATAATATTATTATGATACAAGTATCATATACCTAAAAGTAAATTGTGATCTTATAATCAAGCACTCTACATTGTAGAGTATCACCTGAATTATAGCGATGTGTTATTTAAAATATTATGTTTCAGTAGAGCATTTTTAGTTGGCAGCAGTCAGGAGCAACTGCTGCATTATTGATTACAAAAGACTTGTTTTATTAAATACTGATCCCACCAAAAACATAAAATATGTAAAGAAAAGCCAAGTTCAATACAAACAATAAGCTTGTCTATGGACTTCGCCGTAAAAAGAATGGAGATCTAAATGAGTGGATGGAGGAATACATATTTAAATTTTCCATAGAACTTGGCACTCATTTAGATCTCCATTCTTTTTACGGCGAAGTCCATAGACAAGCATAATGTTTGTATTGAACTTGGCTCTTCTTTACATATTATATGTTTTTGGTGGGATATCACTACTTTTTGTAAAGAAGAGAAACTTAAATATTCGACTATAGTCGCTCACAACCTTAAGGGGCGGTTTCACCACTTCCTGATAAGTGTCGGATATGCTATCCACAGCTTATATTATGACAGATACTCCATACTTCATCTGTCAGATAAGTTGTGGATAGCCAATCCAAAACCTAACAGGAAGTGGAAAAGCAGCCCTTAAGGCTTGTTGAGTATCAGTCGAATTAAACAATCTGCCATTATGAGCATCATAATAAAAAAAAATAAAAAAATGAGGCATTGGAATAATACGATGTAGGTAACACAAATGTTAACTCTACAGTACAACTTATTGGGCGAAAGTTAAGTAGCTATTAAAATACAGTAATACTGACCAATACAGAGTACTGCAGACAGATGCCAATCGCAACTCTATTGCCCCTAATTCGTCCATCACGGGGTATACGTACATTTTTCTGGGATTAAAAGAATTATTATGTCCTTTCCCGGGACTCTAACTATATCTCCATACCACTTACCAGAACAATCGGTACAAGCAGTTTGGGCGTGAAGGGCTAACAGACAGACACACTTTTGCATTTATAATATTAGTATTTAGTATGAAATTGTAGTGTGAATTAAAGTATGAAATTATTGTGTGTTACTGTGTTGCTCTAGAGCGTTTTTGCGTACTTACATTTACTGATTAACTTCTGTTGTGTGTATTATTAAGTTGATATGTTGACTGTTGTTGGCCATTGACCGGTTGCTTAGGGTGTATTACAAGGTTTTTTGTATGGGGATTGTGGACACAACTTATTTTTGGGCTTTTTAAAGGATTTTATACCCAAACGGTAAAAACGATACCCAATTACTGAGGCTTTGATGTCTGTCCGTCTTTTATGTGTCCGCCTCTCTGACTCTCTCCAGGCTGTAACTCAAGACCCGCCGTAGCTAGAGTTCTAAAATTTTTACAGATTGTGTATTTATTTTGCCGCTATAATAACATATACTGAAAATAAAATGAAATTAATATTTAAGGGGGGCTCCCATACAACACACGTGATTTTTTTGGTCTTTTTTGCTCATATTATTGAATGGCAGCCGGTAGATACTTGAAATTTTCTCGGAATCCTTAATTATATATTTACTTCCATAATTTATAATTAAATTAAAATAAAATAAATATTTAAGGGGGGCTCCCATACAAAAAACAATTTTCGCTCTGTCCGACTCACACTTGGCCGATTTTTTTCATTTTTGGATTTTTCCCTGAGCTTTCACACAATTACATCTGGAAGTGGGTTAGCATTTTGATCTATAGGTCAGTCAGTCAGTCAGTGATAAAAATTACGATTTTTGGACGTGATTATCTAAATAACCGTTTGAGATTTGTTTTTGAAATTCAGAGCATACAATTACCTTGCAAGTCTCATTATATGAGCCAAATTTGAAGTGTTTATGTTAAATAGTTTTTTAATTATGATTTATGAGGGGGTCAAAAGTGTCTCGAAATGGTTCGTGTAATATTACACACGGTGCTGCTCACCAGTTCTGTTTTATTTGAACTTGGCTTGACATGCTACCGCGTGACTAGATATGATATATTCAATTATTGTCCTAACTAGTAATTAATAATTAGTTATTAATAAATAATTAGGTAATTCTACCTAGGTAATAAATAATAGTAATTAGTAATTATTATTACCTTTTTTTTTTTTTTTTTTTTTTTTTTTTTCGTGCGCCTAGTGTGGGAAGGGACGGGTACCGCGGAGCGTCTTCATCTCCGCCCCTTCCCGCGCCCAGCCGCAACCGGCACCTTCTTCGAGCGGCTCGAGCCGCTGACCTCACCGAGAGCCCCCCGGGCCATAGGGGGGCTGTCTTCTCGGGACCCTTGATGCGGGCGGGATCCCCCGATCGCCGCCCGCGGGTCTAGGCCTCCGTCTCCATCGCGGCAGAGACGGGCGGAGCCCGCGCGCCCTTAGGCTTCGGCTTTTGCCGAGCCTTGCCTTTTTAGACGGGGCTTTCTCTTCTCCGGGGGCCGGCTTTTTCGCAGCAGAAGGACAACCTTTGCCGCCCAGCACGTGCCCCCTTTCAGCCCTGCCAGCGGCCTCGCACAGGGCGCAGTTTGGCGCTGCAGCCCCGCACTCCGCCGCCTTGTGCCCCGGTTTTCCGCACCGGAAACAAGTCCGGCTCCGGTCCTCCGGGCACTGGCACTTGGCAGCCACGTGGCCGGTGTCCTGGCAGCGGAAGCAGCGCGTCGGCCTCGCGGCCAACAGCGTCACTCTCGCCGACACCCAGCCAACACGCAACCGCCCAGAGCTCGAGAGCTTCTTGGCGGCCGCGACTGGGAGGCGGACCCAACATGATCCGTCCCCCCGTGGCCCCTCTCTTATTGGCCCCGTCCGGACATCACCGGCTAGGCACACTCCTGCTCGTGCGACCGCTTCCACGACTTCAGCGGTCGTCACGGAGTCGTCGAGGCCGGCGACGCGCATCTCGGCGCATGCGGCTGGCCGCCCAACTCTCACCTCCGCAGGCAGGACGCTCTTAAGCCTTGCGGCGAAGGCGTCCGCCTTCTCTCTCGCGCCCTCACCAGCTATGGTAAGAAGGCGCCCTCCAGTTCGGGCCCGGCGGAAGCGAACTTGTGGAATGTCAAGCTCCACAATGTTCACCGCACGCCGGGCATCCTCGAGAGCCTTCGCATAGGTCAGACCCGCCTTCACAGCCGACTCTTCTATTGTAAGAGCGACGGCCGCAGTGGCGGGGACGCGAAGCCTCGGCTTCTTCTTCTTCTTCTTTGGGGCGGCTGTAGATGGTGTAGCCGCCCCCTTCTTCCTCTTACCCCTCGGGCCTACCGTGGTCCAAGGGGTCTCTGTACCAGAGGAACTGATGGTCGCTCCCCCTTGTGCCGCCTCCTGCGCAGCCATTGACGGCTGCTTCTTCTTTCGGCCCTTCTTGGCCTTGGGCGCCTCGGGCGCGGCAGGGGCCTCTTGCGGGGCCGCTGCGGCGACTGGCTGCCGCGTCTTCTTTGTGGCCGGCTTCCCCTTGGTCTTCTGCCTCGGGGGCCCCGGCGTCACATTCGGTGGAGCCTCAACACTCACGACGGGAGCCGGTGTACTCCGAGCTCTGTCCGCCGCGAGCGGAGGTCTCAGTCGAGGCTCTGGAAGGAGCCGACTCTCCAGACCGGCCAGCCGAGCATTCAGCATGTTGCTGAAGGTCTCTACGTTGGAGCGAGAGACCTCAGACAACAGCTGGCGCATGTCCTGCTCGGATGGCTTCATCACCTGACGGCGTAGCTCCTCTAGCTCTTTGCGCAAAGACTCCACTTGATTCTGGAGCCGCGCATTCTGAGCCTCGAGGGCCTTGACCTCTTCGGTCGCTCCGCGTCTTCTCATTTCGGCGACGGTGGCGCGTATGTCGCTGACCGCCTCCTTGAGGAGACGCTGGAATGTCCCCTTGAGGTTTTTCGACTTCGCTGCGACCATGGAGATCGATTCCAGCGAAGTCTCAACACTTTGGGCCAGAGCGTGGTTAGTCTGTTCTGGCCTGTCTTCTTCCATGGGGGCGGGGCTCGCGAGGAGCGAAGAGCGCGTCTCTCGCGCTACCTTGGCCGCCTCGGCTACCTCCTCCTCCGCGCGGAGTCGAAGAGCCTCCTCCTTCTCCCGATTCAGATCGGCCTGTGCCTTTGCCAAGCCGGCATATTGTCTGGTCGTTGGCGGGCGGCCGCGTCCTCTCTTGGGTTTGGGCACCGCCCCTTTACTGAGGGGTGGTGCCATATCTTCGTCCGAGCGCCTCTTTCGACGTGTCCTGTCCAAGAATGCGGGCAGGCCCACGGAGTCCAGCGACATGCCGGACATTTCGGTGGAGTCCGAGAGCCAGTCCTCGCTGTCACGTCCGTGTGCGTCGTAGCCGTGCTGGAAGACTCGACCTCGAGGGGAGTCTTTACCAGTTAAGTCGTCTCGTCCGGTACTAGGGGGCGGCATGAACACATCGCGGGTCAAAAGGACCCGCGGAAGATTCTTGTCGCCCCTGTCCTTCATCTTCTGTAGGAGCTTCAGCTTCCGCTCCAACCCGTTGGGCTGTGGTTGGCTGAAGTCCACGTCCTCATCGGTAAGTAGCTCCTTCGCCGGCGCGGTAATGGGCGCCGGCTTCGGGCTGTCGCTCTTCTTCTTACCGCCATCGCCGCTCAATGCGGCCAAAATGGCCCTCTGCCTCGCCGCCTTAGCGGCCTCCTCTTCCTTCTTCTCCGCCTTAGCGGCCCCCTCGTCCCTCATCGCAGTCGTTGGTCCCTCCGTATACACGGACCTCGCACCCCCTTGCGGGAGTGCACGGGATTCTCCGGCCCCAGAGGAGCCGGGACCCGCCCGGAGATTATTTTGACTCGTGCGATCTGCCATATTCCTCCTACTCCGACACCCCGGGTCGCGGGCTCGTTCGTCACACAGCGAGCTCTGCCAGACATACACAACAAACACGCACACAAACACACGCCATACCGGCGTTCAGCCACCCCTCCCGTGTCATCGTGAAAAAGCTCACGACGGCACGGGGGAGGTGCCCAGGGACACGACGTGGACGGACCGGTATCGCCCCCAGTAATTATTATTACCTAGGTAGATACCTATACAGTATACACAATAATGACATTATTTAAATATTTTGTAGTAAATTTACTATTTATTTATTATATTTTTTAGTGTTTTTGTCTATTTTTTGATGTTTAAATATTTAGTAGTAAATTTACTAAAAAATATTTAAACACAAAATTTTTTTTTAGTATTTAAATATTTTGTAAAAAAAAATTGTTCAGGACCCTAGGTAATTACTATCTTAAGCTGAAAAATAACTCAAACATGTTAAATATTTTCGTATGAGAAAATAATGGGGTGGGGGGGGGTTTATGCACCAGATGTTGAGTTGGAAGAAGACAAATATATCTGCGAAAACCGTATGCAAATCAGATCAGTAGTTTTCATGTTAAAGAAAAAGTTTGATACAAAATCTGACCCCTCTTTTGTCCCCTTAAAGGGGTGGGGGGAATTTTTTTTTTCACCAGATGTTAAGTTGGAAGAAGACAAATATATCTGCGAAAACCGCTTTCAAATCGGATCAGTAGTTTTCGTGTGATAGTGGAACAAACATACAGACAGACAGACAGACAGACAGACAGACAGACAAAAAACTAACCACATTTTAGGCTTCTATAGCGATCTAGTGACACCCCCCGCTTATTATTTTTTGAATATCTTTAATGTACAGAATTCACATTTCTACAGTTTTATTATATATTGTATAGATATACTATTGTCACAGAATATATAATAGTACTCCGCTATTGTATAGGACGTACTTCCCCGATACCACAGCCGGGTCTCAAATTAGTAAACTCAAATAAGTAAACTCAGCAAAATTGGTTCACCAGTTTGAACGTGAAGAGGTACCTATCAGGTAACAGATAGACGGACACACTTTCACGTTTATAATGTTAGTAGGTATGTGGGCTTGTGCTGTTTCGGACGGTGACGGTGAAGACGATTTACTGTAAATAAGATTTTTATATTGTATTATAGCACTGTTTACAGCTCATAGCTCTGCATTCAAATATGTAGCGGTGATGCTGACTCAGCCGCACTCGGCCACCGTGCACCGCGACCGCGGTGTAATCGCTGCCGGCGGGTGTGAGTCAGCCCTTATCTCGCGCTCCCCGTCCGCGTCACGGCTGTTTACATCGCCCTATATCTCTGTGGATTAGCCTATTTTAAATTACAATTATTGTAATATCGATGCAGAATGCAGATACTATTAATATGAGTCTCGATTCGCGTCTATCGATAAATAAAAATAGTCCCAACTGGACCTAATACGACGTCGATTAATGTTTTAGATTCTTAAATAGTTAGTTACCTATGTAACTTATCCCCAAAAATAAATTAATATTATTTATAATATAATATTATATATTTATAATTACGTATATTAGGTATCCATAATCCATATAATAATGAACGTTGCGACTTGCGAACGAGTCGGGATTTGCGGACACCTCACTAACAGGATAACTAATAATAACTAGGTAGTTAGTAGGTATAGTTATCTATCAATCGATGGGTTCTCAGTACTTCAGCCTGCCTAGCATACGCCAACGAGATATCTCACTCTCGAGATAATTAAAAACTACTCGTCTCATGTCAAAATCTCGACATTATCTCGACAAAACTCTATGAAAATGTATTATTTCGATGATAGATCTACGCGAGAAAAAATGTTTGTCATGCTAGGGTCAATAGAGATGAAGATACAAACTATCACAAACTATCAAACATCGAGAAACATGTAGAGTGAGATATCTCGTTGGCGTATGCTAGGCAGGCAGATCACGTTCAATCCGCTACTGAACTTGGAGTAACCTGGGGGGTGAGCCAAAATGTTTTCGTTTTCGCTTCGTTATAGAATCGCCGATGAAAATGTGTGGAATTGACATAAGCGTTCGTTAATATGACGTTGACGTTCGACTCGTCTTATGCCAATTCCATACATTTTGATCGACGATTCTATAACGAAACGATAACGAAAAAGTTTTGAAAACGAAGCGAAAACGAAAACATTTTGGCTCACCCCCCTGTAACGTCTAATCGACTCCTCGTAAGTCGTAGGTAGTGTTTATTTAGTACCTAAGCGTAAGTTGGTACTACATAAACAGTGTGAAATTTTTATAATGGTTGTTTTCCCGCAGTAAAATGATTCTATCTTAGTAGTACAATAGATTTGTAAAGTTTTTCTTGTTCAAATCAAAAAAAAAAAATCGGTCGGGTCCATAGTAACTCTCGCCTATCGGCATAAAGTTTCCATAGTACGTCAGACAAAATATTTTTTATTAAAAAAAAATAACATGCATGGTTCGATAGTACTACTATTATATAGGTAAATCGTTCTGCTGCGGGAAAACAACCACTAAAATTTCACGTTGTATATTCTGTGGCGTAAGAAAAAAACAGATAGAACGACGAAATAATCGGCCAAGTGCGAGTCGGATTCGCGCACGAAGGGTTCCGTACCATTAAACCTACCTGTTGCTATTATTGATATAGAGCAAAAAAGCAAAGACTTCTATTTAAACTGAAATAGAAGTCTTTGCAAAAAAGGCCAAAAAATCACGTTTGTTGTATGGGAGCCCCCCTTAATTAGGGTTCCGTAGCCAAAATGGCAAAAAAGGAACCCTTACAGATTCGTCATGTCTGTCTGTCTGTCTGTCTGTCTGTCTGTCTGTCCGTCCGTCTGTATGTCACAGCCACTTTTCTCCGTAACTATTAGAGCTATACTATTGAAACTTGGTAAGTAGATGTAGTCTGTAAACCGCATTAAGATTTTGATGCAAAAATGGAAAAATTATTAAAAATTTTAATATTTCATCTAACCTATGCGTGTGGGGTATCTATGGATAGGTCTCCAAAAATCATATTGAGGTTTCTTATACCATTTTTTTCTAACCTGAATAGTTTGCGAGAGAGACTCTTCCAAAGTGGTAAAATTTGTGTCCCCCCCCCCCTCTAATTTCTAAAGTAGGGGCATGATAATTCTAAAAAATATATATGATGTAGATTACTATAAAAACTACCAACGAAAATTGGTTTGAACGAGATCTAGCCAGTAGTTTTTTTTATACGTCATAAATGGTAAACCTTAATCTAAATTTCATTAAATCGGCTGAAATATAAAAATAAATCAAAAACCTTTTAATTTCATAAAAATAAACCTTATTGCTGCTGCGGAACCCTTCATGGGCGAGTCCAACTCGCACTTGGCCGCTTTTATTATTCAGTAATTTTATTTTGTTTTTAGTATATTTTGTTGTTATAGCGGCAACAGATATACACAATCTGTGAAAATTTCAACTCCCTAATGGTAGCTATTACCTTTCTTGAGTTACAGCCTGGAGACAGACGGACAGACGGACAGACATCGAAGTCTCGGTAATAGGGTCCCGTTTTTACCCTTTGGGTTTCGGAACCCTAAAAATGAACTTATTGGGTAAATTGTTCATAAAATGGGTATACCTACATGTTTATTTCTGCTTCCGTTCAGTTCATTTGACCGGAATCCGGATAGAGTAATATGCACAACCTCCGGCCTCCCCCACTAGGGTCATTTGTCACTACCTCAGTACCAACTGTCTTTGTGGTCGTAACTCGTAACAAATGGTATAAATTCACCATAAATAATAGGTAGATAATAATATTATTTATTAATACCTATCGATCATTTTGTTTTGTTCTCACAAAATATTTTTATTATGTAATATTTAAAATATTTATTAATTTTAAATTTAATATTTAAAATATTGCGAAGGCACAGAATAGTTATATAAGTAGTGAAGGTAAGAGAGAGGAGGATGAATGAGACGAGATACCTGCTACGAGTCAGTTGGAACGTGGCTGATGTGCCGGATACCAAACGATGTCTGTCGGCGTCGTGGTGGTCGCGAGGTGTGGGTGAGTGGAGGTGAATGGGGGTGAGCGAGCAAGTGTGGCGACGCGGTGACATGTGGTGGGTGCAGATGGCGGGCTGGAGTACGAGGAGGGGCGCGAGTGCGTCAACTGCGGTGCCAACAACACCCCGCTGTGGCGGCGCGACGCCACGGGCCACTACCTGTGCAACGCCTGCGGCCTCTACCACAAGATCAACGGCGTGAACCGGCCGCTCGTGAAGCCCAGCAAGCGGCTGGTGAGTGCCCCTAACCCGTAACCGACTCTCGTGTATGTCCAGGTGCCGACGCCGAGCTGCTCTCCCGCTTCTATAAGGACGGCTCGGTGCAGCGCTGGATGAGTGTCGAGGGCATGGCCAGGGGCATGAAGAAGGTGAGTCGGTGGCGTGTAGACTAGTGCATGACCCGCCGCCCCCCGCCCCCACCCCCCCATACTTACCCGCCCCGCCCTGCGACCCGCACCACCCGCCGCCCCCCGCGCGCCGCGATAGGGAACTACACGCTACCGCTCCCCTGTTACAGTATGCATGCACTGTCCTGCCTCTCGGCCGTGGTCCTCAGTTCCCCTAGTATAGGATTTATATAAATAGAACGACAGACGATGCAATGATTTCGATTCGATTACGTTGCATCGTCTACCGTTTTTGCAGAGTACGGTCTACTCGGTATAATATTATTATTTTTTTATAATACCGCGACCGTTGTAAGTTAACTAGCTTACAACGGTATAATATAAAAAAATGTAAATACAATTACCTACCTCTTACCACTCTATTATAATCATTGTCTTTAAATCGGCGCACTCGACTCCATCTAAATCCCCTTGCACCGCTAAAGCTTCTATGTTAACTAGTTTTAGTTCTCTACGTTACTTAGGTAAGACCTGTCGACAGGCATAAATTTTAAGTAGCGTAGAGAACTGAATGTTGCGCGGTAAGTAACAAGGGGGCGATTACTTCACCGCGCAACATTCGAGCAGAGCCACAGAATATATTATAATTTAGTTGGCAGAGCCCGCGATTCCCGGGGCGGCGCGCGGCCGGCCCCGCCCCCCGCGCGTGTGTGCGCGCGCTATTGGCGTCGCTACGTGCGCACTGCGCGTGCGTGCGTGTGGGGCGCGGCCGGGAGCCCCGCATCTTGTCCCCTGTCCGGTGTCCCCTCAACACTCCAGCATGGCCGATCACCCCTCCTAATGTAGAATGCACATTATAATTTTGTCTGAACTCACATACAACACATGACATACGACAGTAGACACACCTACTGATTCGCCAATTTCATATTCGTTAGATCACGCGAACAGTTCGCGTCACTGATCTCTATTACACCACAGTACTTGTATAATAGAGATCAGTGGTTCGAATGATCTAACATCGAATATGAAATTTACGTCAGACTGTAACTCAGTAGTTAATATTTCCTGTTCTGAGGGTTATACTCACTTAGCCTGTGTAATGTACCTAAGAATGATTTGCTCGGGTACCTATGTATTAATGGACTGTCTATTGTTGCTTTATTAGTTTGAATAAGATAACAGTAAAAATTTGGATTAGATAAAGATGGCTACGTAGTAGGTACCTACCTACGTACCTACCTAATTATTGTGGTATCAGCATAATATTATATATTCTGTGGTATCAGTAGGGTAGTTCACTACTTCAAATGTCTATTATTTATTACTATTTACTACTTAGGGGATTCTTGGCGGGAATTTGAAAAAGCGCGGTTCCAAATTTTTTTCAAAATTGAAAAAATTATTAAATTATAATAATTTATTGTAAAAAGTTGTGTAAATACAATTATTTAAACTAGCTATAGTGTGTAAATAATAAAAATGGACGGAGATGAGGCGGGCGGGGAGATCCCGCCTACCTCGAAAAAAAGACCCCGGCCCCCTGATGATCTTGGGGGGGCTTCTAGTGCTGGCGGCGGAGGTGGTGAGGACATGTATTTACCATTTCGTAAACCTAACTATAAAAGACTATATTCTGAAAATTCTATTAATACAGACTTCAAGGTGTATATAGAAAGTAAAAATGTACAAGAAAGGTTGGGTAATAAAAGCCCAATTTATTTAAACAATATATTTTCAAACATAAAAGGTGTAGTAGCGATTCGGCGTATTAACGCAAACAAAATTGTTGTGATTTTCAAGCAACATAACACGGCCAACGACTTCTTATGTAATATTAATTTTCTTGACAAACATAATATGAAGGCATACATCCCGGCAGCTCAAATTGAAAAAACAGGAATAATAAGATTTGTACCAGCGAATATATCGAACAAAGATCTTTTTACAAATTTAACTTCTACATATGAAATAATTGCAGTGCGAAGATTCATGAGAAAAGTCGGTAATGAATTAGTCGGTACACAAACTGTTAGTATAACTTTTTTGTCAAATAGCTTACCTGATAATGTGCAATATGAGTTATTTTCGTATAGAGTATTTGAATATGTTCCTCCTTTGCAACAATGTTATAAATGTTTTAAGTTTAATCACTCAGCCAAAATATGTAACGGAAAGCAGCGCTGCTCAATTTGTTCTGGTGAACATTTTTATAAAGAATGTAGTAAGCCAAATGAGATTAGCTGTGTTAATTGTGGTGGACCTCACTTGGCCATTTCTAAGCAATGTCCAGTTAAGATAAAGAAATTATTAGAAAAGAAAAATAAAATATCATATGCAAGCGTTGCTACTTCCAAAGAAAGCGTTGATTTCCCTCCTCTGCCAACTCGCACCATACCTGTAAATAAAAATGTAAATAAAAATGTAAATAATGTAAGTTATACATCCAAATTTGTAAATAAACCTGTAAATAATAAGCCTATTTCTAAAGATGTAAATATACCAAACATAAAGTCCCTTATCGTTGGTAATGATGATGTACTAATGGCCCTGGTACACACATTAGTCCAAGTAGCAAATAAGAGTGATGAAGTACCTGTTACAACATCATTCATTAAAGATGTTCTTCTTAAGAGTCTGTCAATATAATGACTTCACAAACCCAAGAAATATCTTCTCTACGTATTGCGCAATTTAATGTTCAAGGGATAAATAACAAAAAACCTCTTCTTACTAAATTTTTAAATGATAAAAATATCGATATTTGTCTACTAAATGAGACTTGGTTAAAAGAACATCAGTCTGTACGAATTTCTGGATACAATTTTTATAGCAAAATTTCTAAAAATCCTCGTAATGGTGTAGGAATTTTAGTAAAACCACATTTGAAGTACAATATTATAAATACCAACTTTTATGAAGATATACAGACAATAGCCATATCTGTATATACAAACAATACATCCTTGACTATTCTCTGTGTATACTGCCCTCCATCCTCTGGGCACATTCGAATGAATAGATTGCGCAATATCATAAGAGATCTACCAAAACCTTTGTTTATTAGTGGAGATTTCAATGCACATCATATTGCTTTTGGATGTTTATCCACCAAAAGTCGAGGCCAAAGTTTATATGATATAATTGATGAATTAGATCTATGCATCTTGAATAATGGTAGCTTTACAACAGTAAATTATCCTACACGCAACCCTTCAGCAATAGATGTAAGTTTTGTTAGTCCTCATTTAGCACCCTTGTGTGAATGGTCTGTACATGATGATGCCATGGGTAGCTATCATTATCCAACAATAACAAATATTACTATGTGCATTGAAAGGTACACAATAAATCAATATGATGAGAGATTTTTATACCATAAAACAGACTGGAATAAGTATAGGGAATCATCTAGTACGGTCTTCCATGAAATGATGGTCAATGAAGAGGATCCAATGAAATCTTATGAGGAGTTTTGTACCCGACTTAATGAACTTAAACTAATGGTAGTTCCTAGATTTAGGAGAACAAATTTTAGGAGTAGGCCACCCGCTCCGTGGTGGAATAGCACGTGTGAACAAGCTGTTATTAAATCATATGAAGCACTTAAACTTTATAGAGACGATCCAACATTAGAAAATTACATTAACTACAAAAGAATAGACGCTCTTAAAAAACGCACCATAAAGGAAGAAAAACGTAAAAGTTGGAACAATTTTTGTAATAATTTCAATAGAACTACTCCTATAAGTAAAATCTGGAACCTTATTAAAAGATTTAAGGGTATTAGAACTAGTAATAAGTCATATCAAAACGATTTTGTGCAACCATTGTTAGATAAATTATCAGATAATTCTAATTTAGTTAATTCTGATTCGTTAGAAGCTTATTTTAATATGAACAATGAAAACCCGCAATCAGGATTTCTATTGGATCCTTTCTCATGGTCGGAATTCTTAACAAGTATAAAATCTAGAAAAAATACTAGCCCTGGTTTGGACGACTTTCCATATATATTAATAAAAGAACTACCAGAATCTACCCAAAAAATTTTACTGTGTATTTTAAATAGTCTGTGGCTTAAAAAACTGATACCAATCTCATGGAAGACTCAATGTGTGATACCCATACTTAAACAAGATAAACCACCAGAGCAGGCCAGTTCTTATCGGCCAATATCTTTATCCTCATGTATTGGTAAGATATTTGAAAATATGCTAAAGAATCGCCTGGATTGGTACGCAGAATCTCATAACATCATTCCTCAAATTCAGTATGGGTTCCGTAGAGGACGAAGTTGTTCAGACAGCTTCATTTCCCTCATTCACGATCTGAAAAATGCAAAGGGAAATAAATTACATACTGTTTGTGTATTTTTAGATGTCCAGGGCGCATTTGATAATGTGGACCCTGGTATACTAGTGAAGGTACTCAGTAATGCTGGAGTACCCGGATATGTATGTAAATGGATTTATGATTTCCTCACTGATCGAGTATTATATGTTAAGCACAATAATATTTTACATGGGCCCCGAAATGTATCTAAGGGCACAATGCAAGGTGCAACATTATCACCTTTGTTATATAATTTGTATATATGGGAGATATGTAAATATGTAAATATTAAAAATATAAATATCCTTCAATTTGCAGATGACTTAGTTTTGTATTGTTCAGATGTAAATTTATCAGTAGCTATAGAAAAGATTAATGCCTGTTTAAACCAATTGAGACAATATTACCAGCAAAGACTAAATTTAAAAATTAATGCTAGTAAAAGTAGTGTAATGATATTCGGAAAAGACACACCATCTGCTGATGTAACTTATAATGGTGAGGTTATTCAAAGAGTAACTTCACATAAATTCCTAGGTATTAACATTGATCAGAAATTATCATTTGAGGAACATATTAAATATACAACGTGAAATTTTAGTGGTTGTTTTCCCGCAGCAGAACGATTTACCTATAGTAGTACTATCGAACCATGCATGTTATTTTTTGAAAATACAAAATATTTTTTATGACTTACTATGGAAACTTTATGCCGATAGGCGCGAGTTACTATGGGCCCGACCGAATTTTTTTTTTGATTTGAACAAAAAAAACTTTACAAATATATTGTACTACTAAGATAGAATCATTTTACTGCGGGAAAACAACCATTAAAATTTCACACTGTATATCTAGAAATGCCATCAAGGGTGTTAATATTTTAAGATGTCTTGCAGGTGTTTCATGGGGTGCAGATCCCAAAATACTTTCAGTGTTGTACAAATCTATTGTAAGAAGCCATTTTGATTACAGTGCTTTAGCCTATCTGAATAGCACTCATACTTATAAATTAGATGTAATACAGAATAGAGCTTTGAGGATTATATCAGGGGCAATGTGTTCGACCCCCATAAGGGCCATGGAGGTCGAAACAGGTATTATGCCTCTGATATTAAGGCGTCTTTTTCTTGCGGAGAGATATAGTCTTAAGCTACTTTCATCAAATAACTACCAAATTATAAATAGAATCGTACCTCACCCAATCATCACAGATGGTCCATTAGCTTCACCTCACGATCTCCTAACTGGGGTATCCCCAACTTTGTGCCAAATTTTCCTGGAAATACAATCACTTTATTCAAATATCAAAAAGTATTCACATTGGTCATGTTACATGCATCCGTATAGAAGTATAATACATCCTATTCTGGTTATAACAAAATCCATTAATAACAATTCAGACATCCTTGCATTTTTAGAAGAAAATAATAAATACTATACAATCTATACTGATGGTAGTAAGGGTGATGATTATGTGAGAAGTGCTATATATGATTCTCAAAGGAACTATGCTCAGAGTTTTGTTCTAGATAAACAATGTTCTATTTTTACAGCAGAGGCATATGCAGTTTTTGAAGCCTTAAAATTGATAAGCGGTGTAAATAATTGTAAATATTTTCTGATCTTAACAGACTCTCTGAGTCTTATTAATTGTCTTCAGAATGTCAATTTTAATTTTAAAACTAACTATATTATTTATTTTATCAAAGATTTCGTGTGGCGACTAGAAAACAAAGGTACAACAATAGCCTTTATGTGGGTCCCTGCACATAAAGGCATTTCTGGAAATGAAATAGCAGATAAAACTGCATATGATGGGGTCAATGCCCTAGATGTCAAAAGTATTGTAAATGTTCCTATGACCGACTTTTATTGTAATGTGAAAATATCTGTAAGAAACGTTTGGGAAGATTTTTGGAAAGAAGACCAAAAACTCAAAGGCAAGTGGTATGGACAAATTCAAGAAAACTTACCAACAAATCCATGGTACAATGAGCTGAAGATAGCTAGTCGTGACTTTATCACAACAATAAACAGACTCAGATTTGGTCATAACACTGCACCTGCACACCTTGCGAGACTGAACATAATAAGCAGCAATATTTGCACTTTTTGTAACGAAGAAAACGCCGACATGAACCACATTTTCTTCTACTGTTCAAGATTCGCCTTTGAAAGATTAGTGTTGGCAGCTGAAATTATTGAAGAAAGTGATACCTCCCGCCGCCAATTAAGTGATTTCCTAAAAAACCAAAAGTGTTATAGTGCTTTATACAAATATATTAAAAATACAGTGGGAACTATATAAATATAAAATAAATTAAAAACCCTATAAAAGACTTGGCTTAAAGGTCTCGTTACCAGGCCATTAAATCTTCAAAAAAAAAAAAAAAAAAATTTACTACTTAGGTACTACATATTATATGCTTGGTAACTGTACATTTTACAAAACCGTGAGAACAATAAGCTCTATATCAGTTGATGAGACTTCCAATGAACCTTTAGGCTTCAGCTTGTCTTAACTTATCATCAGCAGCTCTGTCTTGGCTGTGAAACCGGCTGGCAGGCAGTAATTCGCTAGACCTAGTACTGCCAGTCGCCAAAAGATGGCAGTTATAGTAGTTTGGTAGTAAGTAGTATTAAATGAATCTTTGTCTTGACTTATCAGCTGTCTTGGCTCGGAAACCCACAGAACAATAAAAACAGTAGAAATGGTAACTTACCATTTTTTAACTTACCATTGGTAAGTGGGCGGGGCACGCGCTTTGAAGTAAACATATTTTGATGAAAATTGTTTGCCGTTATACTACTGACATCTAGCGTGAAGTAACTAAACTTTTTAGTAAATGCACAATAATTTTATGTAGAAAAATTCAAACCAAAAACAATCTTAGTGCCTTAGAAATAAAGCATAATTTTGAAGTAAACGTATTTGGATGAAAATTGTTTGCCCTTTTAGTACTGACATCTAGCGCGAACTGACTAAACTTTTTAGTAAATACACAATATATGTTGAAAAATTCAACCCAAAAACAATCTTATTACCTGAAAAATAAAGCATAATTTTGAAGTAAACAATAATACTGACATCTAGTGTAAAGTAGCTAAACTTTTTAGTAAATGCGCAATAAACTGAAGCTCAAATTTACGAAATGTCTTAAGTGTCTGTTTTGTTTATTGCATAGCAAACTCTAGAGCTCTGAAGGTGTGTTTTTGTTTTCAGTTTTAATAAATTTAGGCTTATTTGGGTTTAGAATTACGCGTCCAATCAAAACATTTGTTTGTTAGTAGTGCAACGGTCTATTCTCTGTTTGTTTGTGTGAGTTTGGTGACAGTGGTTCTGGTAAACAAGTCGTGGTACTTAATAATGTCTTTTCTACTGTTTTTATTGTGCGGAACCGGCCGGCGTGGCGGGCATCTAGGCCCAGTACTGCCAGTCGCCAAAAGATGGCAGTAGTAGTTTAGTAGTACTCGGAAATCGGCCGGCGCGGCGGGCAATTATTCGCTAGGCCCAGTACCTACTGCCAGTCGCCAAAAGATGGCAGTAGCAGTAGTATTAAAATCTGTCGAAATGAACCTTTGTCTTGACTTATCATCAGCAGCTGTCTTGGCCCGGAAACCGGCCGGCGCGGCCGGTTTCCGATTTATTCGTTAGGCCTAGTAGGTACTGCCAGTCGCCAAAAGATGGCAGTACCTAGTTGTAGTTGTCTTAAAGTAGCCAAATTTTTAAAGGCTTTGTTTCTGATTATTGTATGATTGGTCCATGTTATAATACCTAGGTATCATAATATAGCAGCATATACCTACCTAACGTCTTGTCTTTATAACATATTTTACCTACATACCTAAGTAAACAAGGTAAAAAATAACATAACGGTTCTAATTAATGTTGTCTACCAAAGTGTTGTCATATTTTGCTATGTACCTAGGTATATAATATTATATTCTTCGCTTTTAGTCCTACGACTCCCACGAGGATCTTTTGACGATGTCAATTATTGTCAGTGACGTGGGCGCGAGGCTGCGAAACAACGTCAATGACATGTTCCTATATCGGGTATTTAATGATACTCTACCTACTACAGTAACTGTATACTTACTTGAAAAAAGCGGCCAAGTGCGAGTTGGACTTGCCCATGAAGGGTTCCGCAGCAGCAATAAGGCTTATTTTTATGAAATTAAAAGGTTTTTGATTTATTTTTATATGTCAGTCGATTTAATGAAATTTAGATTAAGGTTTACCATTTATGACGTATAAAAAAAACTACTGGCTAGATCTCGTTCAAACCAATTTTCGTTGGTAGTTTTTACAGTAATCTACATCATATATTTTTTTTAGAATTATCATGCCCCTACTTTAGAAATTAGAGGGGTGGGGGACACACATTTTACCACTTTGGAAGAGTCTCTCTCGCAAACTATTCAGGTTAGAAAAAAATGATAATTATGAGAAACCTCAATATGATTTTTAGAGACTTATCCATAGATACCCCACACGCATAGGTCAGATGAAAAAAAAATTTTTTGTTTCAGTTGTACCTATGGGGACCCCTAAAATTTGACATACGGACGGACGGACGGACGGACGGACGGACGGACGGATGGACGGACGGACGGACGGACGGACGGACGGACAGACAGACAGACAGACAGACAGACAGACAGACACAGACAGACAGACAGATAGACAGACAGAGACAGACAGACAGACAGACGGACAGACAGACATACAGACATGACGAATCTATAAGGGTTCCTTTTTTGCCATTTTGGCTACGGAATCCTAAAAAGGGCCGCCTACTCGCTTGACACGTCTTGATGGCGAAGATTTTGTGCGCCGCCATGTTAAAAGATCCTCGGACGACTATTATAGTTTTATTAAATATTATGTAGTTTCGTGTGTGCACGAGACGCGTATTTTACAACGATGTGTGATGCGCAGTCGGCGGCGCGGCGGCACGGCCAGTGCTGCACAAACTGTGGGTCGCGCAACACCACGCTGTGGCGGCGCAACAACGACGGCGAGCCCGTCTGCAACGCCTGTGGCCTCTACTACAAGCTGCACGGCATCAACAGGTCACTATTATTATTTCACTGTTTCGGCCTACCCGCTAGTTAATTCAAATGAGAGGTCGCACTTTTCCTATTGCCCCCCCTTCTCCAATAAAAATATACCCGTCGGCCACTACCTATAGCTATACGGTCAGTTAATCTGTGGGCTGCATCGTTTGCAGGCCGCTGGCGATGAGGAAGGACGGCATCCAGACCAGGAAACGAAAACCGAAAAAATCCGGCAACGGCTCCAAGCCCCCGCAGGAGACCATCAAGAAGGACGAGCACGGCTCCCCCGGCATGGACGGTGAGCGACACCCGATACATCTACTACATATCGAACTCGCCGAGCTGCAGGACGCTTCCCGGCGAGCTCCCCTATAGGGCCGTCGTAATGACATTCTCTTAATGATATTGCAGATAGCAAGTCGAGCATGTCGGAGGTGCCCCTGCCGCTGACGGCGGGCAAGGGTGGGCGCGAGGCGGCGCACGCGGGTGGCGCGGGTGGCGCGGGGGGCGGCACGGGGGGCGGGCACGGGCAGGCGCAGTACCCGCTGGGGCTGGGCGGCGCGCCCGCCTTCCTGTCCAACCCGTCGCTGTTCAACATCAACAGCATCAAGAGCGAGCCGGCGCCGGCGGCGGCGTACGAGGGCTACCCGCAGCACCCGCAGTACCCGCAGTACCTGCACGCGCTGCAGTACGGCGCCGGCGCCGACGACGAGGGCAGCGGCTTCCTGCACCAGCGGAACGTCACCGCGCACGCCAAGCTCATGGCATCCACGTAGCGGGGCGCGGCACAACCAATCCCCTCCCCCCTCCCCCGTCTTTTGTAAAATACCATAGTCTCTGATGCGTTAGGTTAATCCGAGTGTTTTGTAAATATTAAGTGTCGACTGTCGTGATCGCCGGCCGGCCGGCGCGGCGCGGCGGCGGCGAGGTGTGTCCCGCCGCGGGTCGGGTCGCAGTCGTTGCGCGTCGGCCGCGATCACCTTCTATAATAAAGTTACTATGTAAATATGTAGTTAAACAATAATAAATTAAGTACAATTGTGGCCGCGACCACTCGCCTCGTCTCGAGGTTGAGACGTAGTTTCTAGCTTCGAAAAATTTTCATTTTAGCGGACGGACACTTAGTGGATCGCGATACTCACACACGTAACGCCCGACGGGCTCGGTGTCTCTCTGTAATTGTTGCGGGTTCGCCGCGAGTGTCGCGCACGACGTGCGACTCGTAACTTCTTAGTTATTAAATAAAATTGAAAAATCAATCAAACTTTATAAGAGATGTTCGTTTTTGAGTTAAAAAAGAAAACGTATCCGGGAGCCGCTGAAATAACTACCCGTTTCTGAACATCCACAACAGGAAATAATCGCCAGTTCAACTTAATCGGACTCCAAAAGCTCCATATAGTGTCGATTTTATCCATCTAATATGACTTTTTTATTTCGGGGTGACAAGTAAAATCATACATTTTTATGAATAACATGTTAATATGCCGCTTTGAGACTACCTAAAATTTAAAAAATTTCATTCTATTTTTACTAGCTAAAGTAATAATTTTCCGCACTTTAATTCCTTTAGCGTTAGCTACATCTAACGGAAACCATCGCTCGTCTCAATGTTTACCTAGTATGTATGTATGTATACAGTATACACTATAATATATTATGTATTATCATGTTCAGAAACAGCTGGCCGATTCTGTATCGTACATTTTGTGAGTTAATCATTGAGTTAGTAACGAAACGGAGGAGTGAGTAACGGAAAGTCTCACTTTTATATTCAAGTGAATACAAAAGTGAGACTATTTCCGTTACTCACTCCTCCGTTTCGTTACTAACTCAGTGATTAATTCACAAAATGTACGATACAGAATCGGCCAGCACGTCGTCGTTCGCACTAAATACTAATAAATGCATGAGCTATCAAGATGTGCACCCCAGAATAAAAACTGGCAGAACTTTGTGCAATTCTATACTCAGCTGCCTCGTATTAATACACAAAACTATAAGTGACAAAAGGTTTTACTAGATTGAACATTATTTCGTGTTAACGTATTTATTACACATTAATAATTGTAGGACGCCCCCGGCGGCGTTACTAGTTCCTCGGCCACCCGCACCGCGTCACGTGTAAATACCCTCGCCAGTCGCCCTAGCTCGTACTCGTAGACAGTATTGTATCGTAACTCCTAAGCGACCTCCCGCCCCCCGCCCCCCGCCGCGGCCGCCGCCGAGCGGGGGCGAGCGAGGTTATTGCATTTATTAAAAGTTGTAAATATAGAAGGAATCCAGCATCGATTGTTTCATTTAATCGGAATCCCCTCGTCCGTTCCCCGCTGCGGGCTGCGGGAGGCGGTAGTAGCACCAGCCCTCCGCCTCGGTGAGGTCGAGCGCGCCCTTGCGCCGGTAGAAGGAGCGCGCCGGGTTCCACTTGAGCACGTGGAAGTCCAGCCGCGAGCAGCCCGCACCCCACGCCGCCTGCAACCACGGACGGCCCAGATACACGACACGTTATTACCTGTTACGTCTTATGGCCCCTCTACAACAGTGGCCAGCGCTGGCCCATCGAATGGCGCATGCGATGGTGATGCAATGGTCGCAACGCCTCTACATGATGGCCGTGTTCAGTTGTGATCTAAGCGTCGTTCAAGATGGACGTGTAAGCATTAGCCATTGCAGCAATGCAAAACGTGCATTTTTAATAATTTATGACTTTACCAGATGACCCGGTGAACTTCGTATCACCTCCCTCCTAATATGAACCTTCTTTTGAATTCTACAAATAATTATTTCGAGATTAAAATTAAAATAATGGTTTATGGTAGTGATGATGATGACAATGATGAATGTAATAATAGCATAATATGCTTTCTGTTCTTAAAACAACGCAGAAACTCCCAAAGTCTAAACTTGTATCTTTGAAAAGTCAGGAGTTATATAATATTGTAAAGTTTCAATAAAATCCGTTCAGTAGTTTTGAGTAAAAGAGTAACAAACATCAAAAACTAATTATAGCTTCATTATCATTCATTATAAGACCGCGTACTCGTCAATTTGATTGAAATTCGTAAATTGTAATACGAATTACGACGTCCTCACTCGACCGCGGTCAAGCGACGACTGTCGTATCGCCAACGTGTAGAGGCGTACCGCCATCGCTGGGCCATCATCATCCTTTGATGTGCGGCCGAAAAACCGACACCGCCGCCATTCCACGGCCATCGCTGGCGCCATCGGCCATCCTACGCCACTACGCCCTCCCCACGCTGGCCCATCGTGATGGCCCACTACGCTGGCCCATCTTGAAGAGGGGCCTTTATCCAAAACTGCTCGTAACCGATTTATTGCGGCGCACATTTTTTTGAACTTCTAGAAGTGGCGGCATACAATTTTCTCGTGACACGTTAGCCGTGTCATACGCCATAGAAGTTGAATATGTCTCGCCATAGATGTTGCAAACCTTTTGTAGGTTTCAAGGTTAGAAAAAGCGGCAGTGCGAGTTGGACTCGCCCATGAAGGGTTCCGCAGCAGCAATAAGGTTTATTTTTATGAAATTAAAAGGTTTTTGACTTATTTTTATATATCTGTCGATTTAATGTAATTTAGATTAAGGTTTACCATTTATGACGTATAAAAAAAACTACTGGCTAGATCTTGTTCAAACCAATTTTCGTTGGTAGTTTTTATAGTAATCTACGTATCATATATTTTTTTTAGAATTATCATGCCACTACTTTAGAAATTAGAGGGGGGGGACACACATTTTACCACTTTGGAAGAGCCTCTCTCGCAAACTATTCAGGTTAGAAAAAAATGATATGAGAAACCTCATTATGATTTTTAGGCCGGTATAAATAGTCAGTACTCAAGATGCATCTCGGTCTCAAGACACGGTTCAGGCTCTGTGATTGGTTGGCTGTCAAAATTTGGACCAATCACAGAGCCGAACCGCGTCTTGAGAGCGGGTCGCATCTTAAGTACTGACTATTTATACCGGCCTTAGAGACTTATCCATAGATACCCCACACGCATAGGTTAGATGAAAAAAAATTTTTTTTGTTTCAGTTGTACCTATGGGGACCCCTAAAATTTTTAATAATTTATCCATTTTTGCATCAAAATCTTAATGCGGTTTACAGACTACATCTACTTACCAAGTTTCAATAGTATAGCTCTAATAGTTTCGGAGAAAAGTGGCTGTGACATACGGACGGACGGACAGACAGACAGACAGACATGACGAATCTATAAGGGTTCCTTTTTTGCCATTTTGGCTAGGGAACCCTAAAAATGACAGCCCCTACAGCCCTACTATTTTCAATTCACAGATTAATGAGAAACGAAGCCTATAATATAATATAGGCTTGTTTCACGTGCAAAATTAAGATAGGACATTCTAACGCGAACGTGTAATATGAGGGAGATACAATCATTTTATAAAATACTAGATGACACCCGCAACTTCGTTGTACCAAAACTCGTTTATCGCGCGGGAACCGTACATTTTTCCGGGACAAAATACTTTTTGTCTTTTTAAATAATTATAAGTACTTTGCTTTGAGTCCCGGGAAAGGACATAGAATACTTCCTAATTCCTATTTCCTTTCTCGGGACTCAAAGTATGTCCATGGCAAATTTCAGCAAAATCGGTTCAGCGGTTTTGGCGTGAAGAGGTAACAGACAGACAGACAGACGGACGGACAGACAGGCTTTCGCATTTATAATATTAGTACAGATGGCACGGCTCACATCATCACATGTCATACGCCACACGTTAAAAATATATAATAATATTGTAATTGTTTTGCCATATAAAGTATTTCGCGCATATTATTTTATTGAAGTCACTAAATAAGTAAGTCACCATGGCAACGTCCATCGCTATCCCTTATTCAACAAATGCACTTATCAATATAAAAGGCCCAGTAGCCGATTCTCTGACCCACTGAATATATGCATATTATGTCGTAGGCAAGTCGTAGGATAAATCATCCTTGTCGTAGGATAAACCATCCATTTTCGCAAAAATTTGATTTATCAAATAATCCTACGACATGTATACAGCATGACTGGTGAGACATGTTCAATACTCGAAGAAGTGATATTATTTGGCTATTATATTAGTAAAAAAACAATAATATCAAAAAATAAAATCAATTAATCACTGACTTAATGTAGCTTACATTTAAAAAATTATTTACCCAACGCATGGACACCGCGCGCGGGAGGGGTAGCACGCGGCGCGGGGCGCACGCCGCCGCGCCGGCGCGGCCGAATAGTAATTTACTAAGTACCTTAAGTATCGGTCGTGTCTCACCAGTCATGCTGTATAATGTATATGATAGAAGTGACTAGTCTAGACAGTTGAAGCAGTGATTAACATTGACTAACTACAATGTCTGAATACGCTACACAGCTATTGTGGATATATTTTTTTAATAAAATGGTACTTCGGATGTTGGAACATCACAGAAATGAACCACAAAAATTTTACCTCAGCGACGGCATCAAACAGCTTGTCCCCCACTCCCTGTTTTCTTTCAGTGGGCCGGACATACAAGTCTTCCAACATCATGGATGCACCTCGCCAAGTGGAGTAAGTCGGGAAGTACAGTGCATATCCAATGACACTATGTTTTGAGGGCAGCTCTGCGACTAGGCAGCTGAAGGCGGGTGGTTCCTTTTCAAATCCATCTCTTTGTAAGTCTGATAAGAAAAAAATAGTTTATTACTAAAACTTCGTTGTCTGTCCGTCTGTCCGTCCGTCTGTCTGTCTCCAGGCTGTAACTCAAGAACCGCTGTAGCTAGACTTCTGAAATTTTGACAGATTGTGTATATCTGTTGCCACTTGCCGCTATAACAACAAATACTGAAAATAAAATAAAGTTAATATTTAAGGGGGGCTCCCATACAAAAAACACAAATTTCGTCTACTTTCGCTCTATACCGGTACGGAACCCTACGTGCGCGAGTCCGACTTGCACTTGGCCGATTTTATTATAGCTTTTTATCTAGCATTTATTTGGAATTGTTATTTTAGAAGATACTTTTACAATGTTTGTATCAAGTTTGTATATTAATTATTTAGTTTGCAAATAAAATCTTTGAATCTTGAATCTACTAGAATATAATGCCAAAGATTCGATTTCGGGAAGGAATGACATAAAAAACATAAATTCTGTGGCCCTAGTGCAAAGGGGTTTAAGTCTAAAATTACAACTTTACAGGAGAGGCAAAAACATTCAGCGCGCAGAAATTTCGTGTTTGTCCTCGTGTAGCTTCTTTAAACTGCTAGCTAAATAATACATGTGATATTTTTATTGGTAAACAAAGTATGGTCTTTATTATTATTAAGTTGTTTTTTATGTAAATTTAATATTTTTCGAGATAATGACTTATACCCACGAAAAAATAAATTCCTCAAGGGTATAAAATAACTTATACCCTTTATCACATAAGTAAATTGTGAATTCTGTTATGTGAAAAGGAATACGCATTTGGAATAACTTTTATGATAAGTAAGTAATTAAAAAAAATATTTAATGGCTCACTTAATAAAAAGTATACAGTGTTTGACTGTGTACTTTAATTCGACTCAAAAAAAGTCAAAAGTATGAAAAAAATATCTTAGCGTCTTTTTCACAATGATTTTATTCGTGGCGTGTGGTATATCTAGACTTATATGAACTACTTTGTGCAACTTATATCCATGATTTTAATAAAAAGAAAAGAAAAGAATACAAAATTAATATACTTATATTTTGATATTTTACAAAATAATTAACTCAAGATATAACGTTGTTAAGTAAGTCTCTTTTGTTAGTACAATACAAAAATAATTTGAGAGTAACTCGATTTCTCTCAACTAAAAATAAAATCAATGTTATTTAAATTAATGGCCTGTTTCACATCTTCCTGATAAAGTGCCGGATAGGCTTATTTGACAGATTCTCCATACTCTATGTGACAAGTTAAGTGGTGTATAGCCTTATCAGGAAGTGGTAAAACAGGCCTTTACACTCACAAAATCACAAATATAATGCTATAAACTAATACAAAAATTACTAAACTATAATAAAAAGTTGAAAACAAAAGAAAAAAAATGCTCCTGAAAATGTTTTTATAGTACTTATCTATAACCGCTTAGTGTAGAAACGATCCGTGTCTTTAGGATAGTGTCTGAAATTATGGAAAAAGCTAAATAATTCCGTAATTTACGGTATTTAAAGCCTTACAAACTCATTATTTGAAAGCTACAAAGTTATAATAAAAATACATCCATAATCTTCAGTATATCAACATTCCTTTCCCCGTTTTATTTTTTATATTTTTGTTTATTATAGGTACTCATGATAATATGAGCTTCCAAAGTAAAACCAATTTATTAAAATTTAAGCATACATTCAGCATCCCCTTAGGATTTACAAATTACTTTTAATTGAAACACACGCCAATAGATCGACAATATAATAAACTACACATTCCCCGTTTTTTTAGGACAATTTTGAACTAAGATGAATAAAAAAATAGGGTTTTGGTGGGATCTCGGCAATGCGGCAAATGTATGGCCAAGGTCGTTTGCTCGGGGGACGGCCTTAAGTTAGAACAGTCATACTTGACTGTTGTAACTTTAAAGTAAATTACAACAGTCAAAAGAGTTTTCATATTGATTAAGTTTATATGGAAAATTATTTATAGCAAGTTAACTAAATAAAAATATTAGAAAATCTCATCTGAACAGTCATCATTAAGAAGAGGATGCTGATCATCGTTATCATCACTTATGTCTTATTAGATTTAGTAAGTATAAAAGATCTGACACTCATGGGTTTATTAATGGGAGAAGACTAAGTCTCGCTTTTCTCATTAGAAATTGGAAAAGGCCCATCATAAGCGGTGACTTTCCACATTTTCAATAAAACACTGACTAAGAAATGACCAATATATGTAGAATTGAATGACATATCAATTTCTTCCTGTTCTATCATTGTATGTGGAAAAGAGACCTACCTGTATAGCACTGTATTTGTTACAGGAAATCCCCTGAAAGACTTCGCACCTTTCTGTGTTGCCAGTTTTGAGTTCTGTAGGACCCAAGAGGTTTTTTAAGGCCTTGATACTTGAATTTTGGATTATTATGTAAGACTGTTCCATAATACCGATTTTCTACCGAAATCTACTAAATGATTTTACACTACTAAATCAGTTCAATTTGCCTCCAATCAAAAAAAGTAGAAATCTACTAAAAGTTGTCACGCTGGCGCGGGCGCACCGCGCAATGCACCCTCCACACACCCGGTGCGGACCAGTCCCCCGCATCGACGATTTATATCGTTTTACACGTAAAATGAATACCATTCGTAGGATAGCGTATTGTGAATACTGAGCTAAACTGAGTTATACTGGACTTTTGTCATTTATTTTGGTGAAAACAGATTGATGTCCAGTAACATCATTACTCACTAAGTCATTTTTAAGGACCAACTCTTGTTGTATTGGTAAACACCAAATTTTATAAAAAGGAAGGTAGTTTATGTTAATTTAGATCAAAAAACACATATTTTTTTTAATTTTTTCAGTTTAAAACAATACAGATGTACTTGGATCCAACTTATGTCGTTTTTTTTTGTGTTAGTTAGACCCATATACACCAAGAAACTTTTTTGTTTTTAAAGATAGCTTAGATCCGTTTACACCAATCGATAGAGCATTTATTTCTCATCATTTTGGTATAATAAACTCATTTTCGACAAAATCGGACTTGTACCCCTTTTCACTAGGGCCACAGAATTATAGAAAGCATTCATTGTTCTTTTATCCCTTTAAAATGTTTCTTAGTTTTCTTACTTTAAATGTTAATATTTCCATCACAATATATTGTAATGGCTGTTATATCATTATGTGTATTTTGTAAGTTTTAAGTAAATCATTAAAAAGTAGTTAATAGTTACATACTCAAATGATAGAAACCTTTTACTGTTAGCCTTGGTCCATTAGACATTTTTTCAAAGTCTGCGAGTTCCTAAAATAAAATTGATGTTATTTAAATGATCACCATAATATAATTATTATTATAATCACATTTTTGAACACCTAATAAATAATAATAAAATAGTAGATATTAGCATGGACCAATCATACATATTTTATGTATATATCACCATTCACCATTTAAATTATAATGGCCCAATTTAGCAACATCAAAATTTTTGTTTAATTATACAATCGATAGAACATAATAATAATATATTATATTGCGCACACTTTGCAGTTAATTTTTTTTAAAACAAAACTGGGCCTTTTTGAAGTCAGCACTTTTGAATATGCCCTATGGCACAGAATATAATATATTAGTAGTACCAACAGGTTAAATTAAAGTTCAAGTTCTTATAAACAGTAATGAGTGCTCAATAACCAAATAATAATACTCTGAATGTTTCAGTTACCTACTTAAAAAAGTAAGGAAAAAGTAGGTAGGTAACTACTACTCATAAGACATTTTGAAAGTAATAATTAATAAAATCTGGGCTAAGTTTTGGTGGCTACCTGATCCTCGCGCGCGACCGACAAATATTATTTTAAATGATATTAAGATATAATTATAGGTACATAGTATTAAAATAGTAATATTTACTTGTATCATTTCTGCTACAGCTCCCATGTCATCCTTTGTAGCTTTCCGAATTACTAAGTCCTTTTCCATAGTTTTCTGTTCAATCTCCGCTTGTTTATGTGACTTGTGATAGTACACGATAATCGCTACGTACTATACCTATCTTTAGATAATATTATAATAATATCACACAATCGCTCCTGATAAAGCCGTTTCTCTAATGTAACTTTATAAATGTTACAACTTACATAACCGATATTTTTTCACGCGTCTCAAAAGAATATCATTATAACCTGTATTTCAATGTACCTACGTTATAATTATTTAAAATATTTTTACAACAAATAAAACAAAACCAAGAACAAAACGAATACCTAGGCACAGATTAGAGTATTATGTAGGTACCTATAGTCCGTATAGTCCGACAAGGCTTTTAAATGAATCAAATGAATGTGTCAATTAATGTGTCAATAGGCGCTGCTGGTAAAGGAGAACTGTCAAACACATGTCAAAAATGACGTTTTTGTATGATAGAAGCGCTTAGTTCCTTTTCTCGCCACGTTCATGTAGAGCCTTGTCGAACTTATTACCTACCTAGGTAAGTTTTTATCAAGTTTTTATCATGTTTTTATGGTTAGAAATGTCAAATATTTTATAGGTTATTTTTTTTTCTTATTATGGCACTTCGGCTTAACCATGGCCAGTGTCGTATAATCACATAATATTATTATGGCGGGAAAACAATATTTTATAATACAATTTTCAGCATCGTTTTTCAATATTGTCAGGTCCAAAGTCTAGTCAAAGTCTAATGCCGCGGCCGCATTGCGTAGTGCTTCGCGCTAAAACCGATACTATTGGACGATCTCGTGTATCGTCTTCTAGCACGAAGCTTCGGACGATAGAGTACGCAGATGCGGCCGGGCCGTAAGTAAAAGTCAATGCAGTCAAAGAGTCAAGTCGGTAGATTCAGTGAAGTGGTAGACGCTTTACTGAAACTTTCGATGGAGTTTTGGAGGGAACACAAAATAGCACGTTTCTGGATATTGCATCACTTTCCCACACTTGTATGCACAATAACGAACATATAATGGTTAATATTCTACTACCGCGGCTGCATATTATGCGTAGTGCTTCGGGCTAAAACCGATACTATTGGACGATCTGCGTGTATCATCCAATAGTATCGTCTCATTGCACGAAGCTTCGGACGATAGACGCAGATGCGGCCGGGCCGTACCAATATTACACATTAAGAGCATACGCTAACACTTTTTTCCATACAAACGTATTCCTCAATTTCCTCCCTGAATTATGCGTCTACACAAATGATTTTTTTATACATTATTGGGATCTGTGAAAGCTATGCGGCCGCCTCTACGTCCGATTTTTTTTTTAATTTACTACATCAGCCGAGCGACACTCACGGAACCCGTACCTACTGAATTTTTTGAGTTGAAAACTCGACAGTGACGAAACAGTACAGTAGGCTACTGTACTCTTTCGTCACTGTCGAGTTTTCAACACAAAAAATTGTTTAAAATAGTTTGAAACAGTCTCAAACAGTTGTTTTACAACTAAGTATAGGCATGCCACATGGCTCATTTCTGCCAAGCCAACCACTTGAGAGTTGCGGCGGACGTAGCTATTTACTTATTTGTGTAAACAATATACAATATGTAGTATGTACTACGTCATAATATGACATTATTTACTGGCTACCTCCACTGAGTTATATTTTTATAGGTCGCAGCAGAAGAAAAAATAGCAAGGCTCGAGTAATTTAATAATAAGGACTATTATAATATACATACCATCAATAATTACTAATAAGTAATAACTTATACATAATAATAATATTGTTCACCAATTATGTTTAAATTTACATGACCGTATAAAAATATACGCACTTACTGGTTATGTAATCCTTACTCACTATTCGCTCGGCTACACAATACAATATCATCATTTTTGTATGTGCAAATACAATAGAAATATTTTTTATAGTAAGTATAATTAATATGACAACTTACCAATGCCCATAAACAGCAACATTGGTAGTACTCTATCCCACCAAAAACATACCTGTTAAAATGGGGCCAAGTTCCTATCAGCAAAATTTTGGCCTAAAAAAGAGTTGAAATCCAATCCAATGCCAAGTTTAGATGCACTTCATCGATCGTAATCATCTTCATCAACAGCCTGGTCCATAATACTTCTAAATTTGAACTTCGCAGGTTTTCGTGCTATACGTGACACTCGATTAATTATTGTATAATTAGAATATATTTATATAATTAAATTAACCTGCCAAGTTCAAATTTAGAAGTACCTATTATGGACCAGGCTGTTGATGAAGATGATTACGATCGATGAAGTGCATCTAAACTTGGCATTGGATTGGATTTCAACTCTTTTTTAGGCCAAAATTTTGCTGATAGGAACTTGGCCCCATTTTAACAAGTATGTTTTTGGTGGGATTTCAATACTTTTTTTCAAGAAATCATATTATATATAAATAATTATTTATTTGTTGAGCTATACAGTGTGCATTATACATGACAATATTTTATACCCCTCCCCCTTGTCCTCCCACCCTCCTTATCGTTGTACATTGTATCACTGAATTTTTATCTAAAGTTCGTAGATGAGCCGACTCACGCTTGACCGATTTCTTCAATTTCTTAATTTTTCGTTAATCTGGATATAACACACGACCTGTGTGCTTTTCATAACGCTAGGACAAATAGAAGTGGCCTCTAAAGTTCAAAGATAAACCAACTAACGCTTGACCGATTTCTAAAATTTCTCAATTTTTGGTAATCTACATAATTATATATAACTCACGACCTATGTGCCTTTCATAACGCTAGGACAATTGGAAGTGGCCTCTTAATTTCGTAGATGTACCTACCGATTCACGCTTGACCGATTTCTTGAATTTCTTAAATTTCTGAATTTTTTGGTAATCTACGTATAACACACAACCTGTGTGCTAAATTTCATAACGCTAGGACAATTGGAAGTGGCCTAGAGGTTTTGATTACCGGTCAGTGAGTGAGTGAGTGAGTGCCAAAATTAGCAATTTTTACAGGGTATGTCCCTGTCGGGACTACCGAACCTACTCGGGATCTACCGAAGCTTTATCTATGAAATTGGGTATACTGCTTAAGTTCTAGTGTATAATTACGTAGGTATAATTTTATTTTTGTACTTGCAATAGGTACTGAGATACAGGGGGGTCAAAAGTGCGTCGAAGCGGTTCGTGTAAATAGTGCACGGCAAGCGCGCGGCCTGCTGGAACTTGGCCAGCGCACTCCGTGCGCTTTGATCTCTCTCTTATTAATGGTGATAATATGTTGCCATCTCAGTCTGACGTTATGTTGGAAGAGCCACTTGACACAGAGAGACAGCAACATGGATCTCGGCGTTAGCCTTCAGTGTTATAATGTACCAGGAGCAGTGGGATCAGGGAACATCATTCATCATTTAAAACCAATAAGTATAAATTAAAACCTATAAAATAAACATAATATTCGTCTTCTCATACGATATTTTGTCCCTAGTTCCCTACCTGTATTGTGATCATTTCCATAGAATATAAGTATTGCCGACAGCTATGGTTTTAGTGTCCGAAATGTTATAGTCCTAGCAGCTTTCGAATATTCGGGGATTTTTTTGAGGAAACAGCATATTCTGCGACAGTACACTGTGATGCGAGTGAGAAAATAAACGTAAGTGATAAGGCGTAGCCCGCAGTGGACTAGCGGTGGTGACTGGTTGGTTAAGGCTCAGTGCGTGTAGTCCTGCGGCCGCAGTCCGAACTCCGCGGCGTACGCGCCCGCCCACGCGCTCGCCGCCAGCGCCGCGCTCGCCACGCCCGCGCTCGCTCCCACCCCCGCGCCACCCCCCGCGCCACCACCTGCAATGTTTGTAACAGATAAATACAAAAATAAAACAATGAGGGGCATATCGTACCCAGCACTATATCACGTCTCGTTCAACTGTCAACATGGTACAGGTGCAGATTCCATTCATAAAAGCAAATCAAATCAAAATAAGGTTTGATTTGAGCCCTTTCTTCTTTGTGCACTTATGATAGATTTTACTATAAACAGAAAAAGCGGCCAAGTGCGAGTTGGACTCGCCCATGGAGGGTTCCGCAGCAGCAATAAGGTTTATTTTTATGAAATTTAAAATATTTTTGATTTATTTTTATATTTCAGTCGATTTAATGAAATTTAGATTAAGGTTTACTATTTATGACGTATAAAAAAAACTACTAGCTAGATCTCGTTCAAACCAATTTTCGTTGGTAGTTTTTATAGTAATCTACATCATATATTTTTTTTAGAATTATCATGCCTCTACTTTAGAAATTAGAGGGGGGGGGGGACACACATTTTTCCACTTTGGAAGAGTCTCTCTCGCAAACTATTCAGGTTAGAAAAAAATGATATAAGAAACCTCAATATGATTTTTGGAGACCTATCCATAGATACCCCACACGCATAGGTTAGATGAAAAAAAAATTTTTTTGTTTCAGTTGTACCTATGGGGACCCCTAAAATTTTTAATATTTTTTCCATTTTTGCATCAAAATCTTAATGCGGTTCACAGACTACATCTACTTACCAAGTTTCAATAGTATAGCTCTAATAGTTTCGGAGAAAAGTGGCTGTGACATACGGACGGACGGACGGACGGACGGACGGACGGACGGACGGACATGACGAATCTATAAGGGTTCCTTTTTTGCCATTTTGGCTACGGAACCCTAAAAACATAACCCTTATGAACGGAACCGTCATGTCTGTCTATCTTTCTGTGTCCCAAATCGAAATCATCAAACATTTACATTTGTGATGTATATCTATGAATAGTTCTTCAAAAATTATATTGAGTTTGCGCGGGCACACTTACGATTTGTAAGTGTGACAATGCACAGTTTGCATGTTACTTGTATTATCGAAGCAACTTACTTCTCAGAAGTAATTTTATTTTTATTTTATTTTGTCAGGAAGACCAACAGCTATCAATAAAAACAGTAAGTAACTTATAATAGAAAATAGGAAGCCAATTACAGGTCCTCGCAAATAAATATACAGGATGAGTAATAAGTTCAAACATAGCAGACGCCACATACCACTAAGTATAAGTGTGTAGAGTGAGATTGAAGCGTCACAAGTACTGAACATTAAAATTAACGCCACACGTAAACATCTGTCATAGGTAACAAAATATATCATAATAATTATGAAGCCTTAAATATAAGTGACAATTTACACAAATTCTAATCTAAACAAACATATTACTGGAGCAAGTATTCATAAAGCAGCCGCTTGGCTGTCACAATGCTAGTTGAGAACAGGTCTAAGTCTACAGATTTTGAAATATTATTAAAGTTATTGCCTGCGCGCAAGAAAAACGAGTTCTTACGGTAGTTAGTCGATACTACTGGTACAAATATAGGGGGGTTAAATCTAAAAATTCTATAGGGTACATTTAAATTAAGTTTTTCTAAGATTACGGGGGAATCAATTTTATTGGAGGCTATCTTTAAAAGAAAAACCAAATCGGCAACATCGCGTCTGATCTTGAGCGGAACCAGATGATGGCGTTTACAAATTTCAAAATAGTTATCGGAATCGTACTGGATTTTTAAACGATAACAAAGGTAACGAACAAATTTCTTTTGGATGTTTTCAATACGATCAATATAGTCATTATACATAGGATTCCAAACTTATGAGGCGTATTCCAAATGGGGACGAACATAGGTACAATATAATGTTTTTAATGTTTTTATATCTTTGAAAGACGTTGCGCACCTTAGCACAAAACCGAGCGCTTTATAAGCTTTAGATACTATTTGATCTACGTGTACGTCAAATAATAATTTAGAGTCGTGGTATACTCCTAGATCACGAACTGACGTAAGTCGTTGTAACGATTGTTGCTTGAGCGTATAACTTGTTTGAATTACGTTCTGTTTTCTAGAAAAGGTGACAACGCAACATTTTGAGGGATTAAGATCGAGACAATTTTTGGAACAATACTGTTCTAGTCGTGTTATGTCGGCCTGAAAATAAAATTTTCATGTCATCTGCAAAGCAGAGCAACCGAGACGAATGTAAACAATTTTGGATATCGTTTACCATGATGTTAAAAAGAAGTGGACCAAGCAACGAACCTTGGGGAACTCCACTCGTTGTCAACCCAACCAGAAATGTAGTTTTTAACTACTACAGCTTGGGACCTTCGATGGATGTAGGAGGAGAACCACCTTAGAAGATTACCACTGATACCCATGGATTCTAGCTTTTTAATAAGAATGTTATGATCTATGCGGTCGAAACATTTTGAGTAATCGGTGTAAACCACATCGACTTGCTTGCCAGCTTCCATTGCTTGCGTTATATAGTCATTGAAGGTCACTAAGTTGGAGACTGTGGATCTACCACCGAGAAACCCATGTTGAGATGCACTAAAAGACGTCTTCAAAGCTGGGTATAATTGCTTATATATAATACGTTCGAGAACTTTAGCAATTATACACAGCTTTGAGATGGGTCTATAGTTAGTGACATCTGTTTTAGGTCCTTTTTTATGTATCGGGGTGATGAACGCAGATTTCCAAATACCCGGCACCAATCCTTCACTTAGCGACCTTCTAAACAGTAGAGTAATGGGAATCGCAATCGCAGAAGCGGTGGCAATAAGAAATTGGGCTGGCAAGTTATCCGGACCGGCTGATTTACTGGTGTCAAGTCCAAGTAAGAGTTTCTTGACCTCATCGTATTTAATATCAATATGAGATATATACAAAACTGGATTATTATGATTTGGCGAAGCAAGGGAGGTACTACCGCAATGGCCTACCGAAGATGGTGGTGATTGGGTAAAGTTAGAGAGAAAATAAGATGAAAATGTATCACATATGTCACTTCCTGTATTTACTTGTATGTTATTATATTTAAGACTGCTAGGTATAGTACTCGACTTGGAATTATTCCGTGAGTTAATATATGTCCAAAAGTATTTTGGATTTTTGACGATGGACTTCTCAACGTTATCCAAATAGGTCTGGTAACACTCTTTCTCCAGACACTTAACCCTGTCGCGCAACAGTTGAAATGACAAGAGATCGGCACGATTGCCGTAAGTATTATATTTACGTAAGACCTTATTTTTCTCTCTAATAACTTTTATAAGTTGTTTAGAGAACCAGTTAGGGTAAGACTTGCTATTTGACTGTTTAAGCGGTATGTACTTATCAATCAATTTGTAAATTGTATCATAGAAAAGAGTTACGGAATCCTCGAATTGCATAATAGAAAATTCACGGTCCCAGTCGAAATTAGTTATTTCAGCATTTATTGCGATATAGTCACCTTTGTAAAATAAACGCTTTGTGCGAGAAGCCGGTTGTAAACAGTCAAAGGTGGCAAAATATAACGAAATACACAAAGCATTGTGTAGCGGGTCAATCGGCACGAGAGGATCGACACATTCCACTACCTTAACTAAGTCATTAGAGATCACTAAATCTAATATTCTTCCCTGAGAGTTTAAAACGCCGTTATACTGGGAGAGACCGTGCATGTGTAACTCGTCAATAAGTAAACATTCGTTGGGAGAATTGTAGTTTGATGGAGTATAGCATTGTTCGCTGCTTAGCTGCCAACTGATTTTACTCATATTAAAATCTCCAATTATTAGATATTTATTGAGAGGGTTTTGCAAAAATATGTCGTTAAGCTTATGAAAAAAGTTATTTAATTGTTGCGAAAAAGAATTACCCAAGTTCTGAACATAATATAACCTCCTCCTTCTTGGAAGTCGGTTAAAAATAAAAAATATATTCGTGCTAGTAACAGCCAACGGAAGAAATACCTTGTAAGGCGGACTTGTGCGGCGTGGTGGCCGGCGAGAGCTTGGCTTCAGGGCTGCGGCTGCCGCGCGCGTCGTCGGTCTGGTGCGCGACGTCGCGGCGCTGCGCCTGCGCCTTGAGCAGCTTGCTCATGGTGTTGCGCGGCGTGGGCGGCGGCCGCTCCATGCTGCGGCCGTGCGCGACGGCGCAGTGCCGCTCCAGCATGTAGCGCCGCTCGAACCGCTCCACGCAGAAGGCGCAACGGAACAGGCGGCTGCGCGGCGCGGCGGAGGCAGCGGCGGCGGCGGCCGGCACGCCCTCGTGCGAGCGCGCGTGCGCCAGCAGGTTGTAGCGCTCGCTGAAGCGCTTGCCGCACGCGCCGCACTCGTGCCGCTTCTCGCCGGAGTGCACGCGCTTGTGCCGCTTGAGGTGCGAGCGCGTCATGAGCGCCAGGCCGCACACGTCGCACGAGTGCGGCTTGACGCCCGAGTGCGACAGCTTGTGCATCTTGAAGGAGGAGGTGTGGATGAAGGACTTGCCGCACAGGTCGCACTGGTAGTTGAGCTTGCCGGTGTGGATGTTGTTGTGGCGCTGCAGCGCGCCCTTGCTGGGGAACAGCTTGTTGCACTCGGCGCACTTCCAGTCGCTGATGCCCTTGTGCATGGCGACGTGCACGTCGCACGCGCGCTTGTGCTTGTAGTGCGCGCCGCACACCTCGCAGATGTACGGCGGCCGCGACCCGTCGTGCTTCTGCCTGTGCTGCTCCAGCCGCACTGCAACATACAACACCCGTCGCCGATCAGTGACAGTGGGAAGAGCAACTCGGGTTCGGTAGTTAAAAGTAGTCGCAAATTCAAAAAGGGTATTAATATATAATGTTCAATCATGTACTATTCATGTGACTTCGTAAAAGTGATTTATTAAAATCTCATAATTTAAACATGTTAAATAAGTGTATTAAAATTTTAAAAAGCGGCCAAGTGCGACTTGGACTCGCCCATGAAGGGTTCCGCAGCAGCAATAAGGTTTATTTTTATGAAATTAAAAGGTTTTTGATTTATTTTTATATTTCAGTCGATTTAATGAAATTTAGATTAAGGTTTACCATTTATGACGTATAAAAAAACTACTGGCTAGATCTCGTTCAAACCAATTTTCGTTGGTAGTTTTTATAATAATCTACATCATATTTTTTTTTAGAATTATCATGCTCCTACTTTAGAAATTAGAGGGGGGGGGGACACACATTTTACCACTTTGGAAGAGTCTCTCTCGCAAACTGTTCACGTTAGAAAAAAATGATATGAGAAACCTCAATATGATTTTTGGAGATCTATCCATAGATACCCCACACGCATCGGTTAGATGAAAAAAATTTTTTTTTGTTTCAGTTGCACCTATGGGGACCCCTAAAATTTTTAATAATTTTTCCATTTTTACATCAAAATCTTAATGTGGTTCACAGACTACACCTACTTACCAAGTTTCAATAGTATAGCTCTAATAGTTTCGGAGAAAAGTGGTTGTGACATACAGACGGACGGACGGACGGACGGACGGACGGACGGACGGACGGACGGACGGACGGACGGACGGACGGACGGACGGACGGACGGACGGACGGACGGACGGACGGACGGACGGACGGACGGACGGACGGACGGACGGACGGACGGACGGACGGACGGACGGACGGACGGACAGACAGACAGACAGACAGACAGACAGACAGACAGACAGACAGACAGACAGACAGACAGACAGACAGACAGACATGACGAATCTATAAGGGTTCCTTTTTTGCCATTTTGGCTACGGAACCCTAAAAACAAAAAAACTTTGTATTTAACTTATTTATTACATTATTTGTGTTGGTAAGATTAAATCTGAATTGGGTACCATCTAGTATAATTTTTCTTTTATTCCTGAGTTATTTTACACAAAATATTCAAAAGTGCGTCTATCTGCCTGTCTGTGATCTCTTCACGCTTACAGGGCTGAACCAATTTAGATGAAAGTTAGTATGGATAATATATTGTATATAAAGTTGCATTCGGGCATCATTTCGCTGTTCAAATAAGACAATGTAAACCTACCCAGTGACGTGTATTTGGCATCACATTTGTCACAGTAGTGGAGCACTTTCTCTCTCTTTTGTTTCACTGGGGGGTCAGTCTGCTTGCTTTGCTTTTTTCTTTTATGGGCTGGAGGGGTTTTTTTGTCTTTCTTGTCGATCATTTCCATCAGCAGGCTGGAGCTGTCGTCGTCGTCTTCGAAGCCGTCCAGTTTGAAGATATCGCTCCCGTCGTCCATCGAACTCTGACACCTGAATGGCAATGACTTTCTTTTAAAACATTAATTAAGTAATAAAAAAAATATTATCTAAAATTTAACAGTCCAAGAAGGATGTGTGTCAGACGTGGGAGAGCCATGCTTCGGCACGAATGGGCCGGCTCGACCGGAGAAATACCACGTCCTCACAGAGAACCGGCATGAAACAGCGCATGCGCTGTGTTTCGCCAAGTGAGTGAGTTTACCGGAGGCCCAATCCCCTACCCTGTTCCCTTCCCTACCCTCCCCTATTCTCTTCCCTTCCCATCCCTACCCTACCCAATTCCCTCTTAAAAGGTCGACACGACCGGCGAGAGATCAGGCGCAGGACCGACTTTTTACATGCCCATCCGACGCATGGATCATCTTACTTGTCAGACAATCAGGTGACCAGCCTGTATTGTCCTAACCAAACTTGGAAATAACATGTTTCCAACGCGGGAATCGAACCCACGACCTCCGAGTCAAGATCGCGATCCGCGCTCTATACCACTAAACCATGGAGGCGTTAATATTATATTATATACCTGTCAGGAGATTCTTCTTTCTTCACAGAGCCCAGGGCGGGCTGTGCTGGCACAGTGTGTGTCACCAGTATGTGGGCCGCCAGCGACACCTGTCCGCCCGAATTCCCGCTGGCATTGCACTCCGAACACGCCCAGCTGATATTCATTTCTATTACTTTATTATGAATACCAAGCAAATAAACCAAAACAAACGCCTATATTGTGATTCAAATAATTTTATATTATAATACTAATATGCATATTTTTATCTTTTCAGCAAAATATTCAGTAGGCTCATACACTACATGAGCAGTTTGGAAACTTTTTTTGTGGTTTTTTGGCGGAACCCTTTTTAGCACATTCTTGACAGACCCAAAAAAATGGTTTGCTTTGAAGGAATTGTCTCCATGCTGGTCTCTTATGACATTTCTAAAAGAAATTAATTGATTTGCTCGCAGAAGTCACAGAGACCCAACAGATCTTTGTGGAGCCGCTAATGCATTTAATGAAATTTGGTAGAAAAATGTGTAAAGTACATTGGATAAATCTTATAAAAAAAAGCCGGAAATATATGAAATATATGTTTTTACATAAATATGTTTAGATAGTTTACTATCATGGTGGCTGACCTTTCATCGGAATCTCCCTTTTTCAATTTGCGCTTAGATGTTGCGACAGTTTTCTTTCTTCTATTTTCAACCTTTGTCCTCCTTTTTCTTTTGGTGAGGGCCAATGGTTCATCCTCGGAATCGTTTTCGTCGACTTTCCCCTGGGATCGTCGATCGGCGCGTTCGTTTTTTACTTTGAGATCGACGACGTTCGACGGCGGCCGCGGTTCGAACAGCGGATTTTTACTTATGATGGCCTCGAAGGCCTCCTTCACTTTGATATACTCGATCTCGGCGCGCTCCAGCACATTGACGAGGTCGAGACAGGCGCGGCAGATGTGGCGGGAATGTTGCGGGGAGTCCGTCAGACTGGCCTGCGTGTGCCGGTGCAGGAACTCGTGCAGCGGCGTGCCGGCCGCCGTGCTGTCCACCGCTATGTCGAACTGCTCCGTATTCTTGCTCAGGCACACCATGCACTCGCTCGGTTCCACCTTAATGATCACGTCGAACTCCTTTTTCACGCCGATCGAGCCATTATCCTTTCCGAGGTCTTTGCCATCGGCCTCGCCCTCGACGGAGACCGGCTCGGAAACTTCGCTCATTGCTGCTTATAACTATCCGCAGCTCCGGATGCCTAATAAAGACGTAACATTTTTTTTTTAATGTAAAGTATTGGACACGGGCAGGAAGGAATTACAAATAATTTTAACAATCAGACAGCAAACAACTTACGACTCGACAGTTGAGTGTTGACATTAATTGACAAATGACATTCCGTTTTTTCTTTTTTTTTCTTAGGCTCTTCGGCTATAAAACCATGGCCAGTGTCAAGTAATGGCGGGAAAACAATATTCTTGTATAATTATAATTTTCGGTGTTGTTTTTCTGTTTCGTCAGGTCCAAAGTCTAGTCGAAGTCTAAGTAAAGCAAGAAATACACGGTCGTCAACGGCGGTTGACGACCACGCAAAATTTATGAAAAACTGTGGTTGACAACACCTTGGTACGAATTACACGTATCAATAAAATCATGATTCTAGTATCACACGAATCACAGTATTGAAGCGCCCTATTATAATATGGTCAATATTATCACCGTCAGTACACAGTTCGCCGCCCTAGTGCTTGAATGGCCAATCGACCAGTGAGCAAATTTTACAGGAGACGTTTTTTTTTAATTACATAAGGATATTATTAGAAGTTTATTAAGCTTTTGCTGAGTTAGAAAAATGCAGTATTTCTTTATATGTATAGAAATAGTAATTGAAAATAATAACTATAGGACTCATTATATTTCATATAATTATTGGAGATTGGCCTAAATTCTTCCGACAGAATTATGTATATGGAGATTGAGCACAACGACATGGAGATAGTTCTCGAAAATAAAGTGCCAGTTTGGTGCTTGTTTGCCCAAAATACCACCATGTTCGCTATACAGTATGTTTAATTTTTAAAAGTTTTATTTAACTTGCTCTGTATGAATGTAAGTATGTATGTTCGGGTGGAATTTTGGAATTCAATTTTGGAGTAGATATAATTATTTAACCGATTGAGCTGAAATTTTTCATACAAGTTTAGTTTGGATGAGAATGCACGATATGGTATATGACATAATATTATCACTCTAAATCCAATATGGCTGACCATCCAAGATGGCGAAATATTTATTTTCTATGCAGTCCTACAATATGGATATTAAATGAAAGGGCTTTTTTAGAGTACGTTACTCTAAAACGAATGTAACGTCATTCTACATCCAATATGGCGGCTCATCCATAATAGGAGAATATATTTTATTTTTAATGCACTTCTGCAATATGGGTATCAAATGAAAGGTCTCATTGAGAGTAACACGAAAACGAATGTAATGGCATTCTACATCCAATATGGCGGCTCATCCAAGATACGGAAATAGTTATTTTAATGCACTTCTGCAATATGGGTATCAGATGAAAGGGCTCGTTAAGAGTAACTCGGAAACGAATGTAATGTCATTCTATATCCAATATGGCGGCTCATCCAAGTTAGGGGAATAGTTATTTTAAAGCACTTCTGTAATATGGGTATCAAATCAAAGAGTTCATTGCTACGAATAATAAAAACTAAGGAAAAGTAACTCCGTCAAAAAACATGTTCTACAATACTTGTCAAAACTGTGTGTGATGATTTTGAAGTACATATTGGAGTTTATTATTGATATTTGAGTACCCAGAAATTTACGGCCGTTTTCAATAACTTTTATATTTATATTTATATAATTACAAAAAATTATTAGTTAAAACCGTAAAAAAATATTTCAAAATTAAAAATATTTTTTAATGTTTTTATAACGAGTAGATACACGAGTTTTTTTTATTAAATTCAATGGAGAAATTTTGGCATTGTCTGGCCTAAACAAAGCAACAAATGTTACAACAAATTGAATGAGCACAGAGCAGGCAGTCATTGTCTTTACAACCAGATGTTGATTTTGGTTCTCCGTTAGCATATTGTGTTCTGTGATGTAGACTGTGGTTGTATTAAAACTAGTAGGTAAATGATTTGCAGCATTTTTATTCAGTGTGCATCTCATGAAAATCGGTTCAGTGGTTTGGCCGTTAAGAGGTAACAGACAGACAGACAGACAGACACACTTTCCCATTTATAATATGTATTAGTATGGATAGCTGTTATTTTTATAAGAAAAGATAAAGCACAAACGATAGTTAAGACAACGGCAAAAGCAAAGAAAAATAATACCACGATGAAACTAGACGAAACTTTTTTTGTACATCAATGAGTTTGAGGTTTATTTAAAAAAAATTGACTACGATTCGTTCATTCATCCGCTGATAAATAGCGAACTGGGAACTTCAGAAACCGGGCATAAAACCTTTTCCTAAATGTAACGAATATTGTTCTGAAAACCGCATCAGAATCGGTTCAGCCATACGAAGGATAATTGCGGACAAACATACATCATACATACATTCACACATACATAGAGGTCAACCAGAGAACCTACTTTTTTAAGTCGATTTAAAATAGTAGGAACGGATCATGGCTTAGATGTGACAAGATAATAAATTATTTATTAACTACTAGCTGTCCCGGCAAACGTTGTTTTGCCATATAAAGTATTTCCAATTTCGCCCATATTATTTTACTGAAGTAACTGAATAATGTATGGCACCATGGCAACGTCTATCGCTATCCCGTCGCATAAAATAATATGCATTCTGTCAATTCTATTACAAATGACATAATGTTACATTAAAATAGTTTATACAGCATATTGTCCACAGCGCTAAAGTTAGAGTAGAAATAAGAATTTTTAAATTTTATAACTTTCCGCGCTTTTTTATATAATATTTTAAGACTAAAATCAGCCCAATCCGTTCAGTCGTTTTCGAGTTTTAGCGCGACTAACACATTTGAAAATCCATTTTTATATATAAGATATAGACTAATATTTATAATCATCCTGTATTTACCCTCAAGTAACTTCGAATACTAAAACACAATTGAAACAAAAGAATATATCAATAAAATGTCAACGTAACTTTCCAAATCAACTTCGCTTAGTTTATAATCCATTTTTTTCGTTGTTACAGACATTTTGAAGCAGATAAAGTATTAAATTCTTTAAATTGGTCGTACTTAACACTGCTTACTTTAAAATGAAACAAATAATAAACAAACAAAATGGCGCCGCGACTCGCGTGAAGTGCGCGTGACCTTCGAAATGCTTGACCGTGATTGGTCGGTCGATGGAGATGGGGCACACAAGACCGGAGATGAATATTTGGATGCGTTCATTTGAGCAAAATATGGATTTAGACTATACAAGCACCTAAAACAGTTTTTATATGGGAGATGGGATATTTCATTTTTGCTAAAAAAGCAAGTTATATGCAAGTAAAATAAAAAATAGTTATATTGTAAAGTGCGTAATCAAGTTTACTATTAGTTTGAAATAAAAAGTCTATTTTGGTAAAATTGGTCGATTGGCCATTCAAGCACTAGGGCGGCGAGTTGAAATCGCTAGCTGAGGAAGGTCGTCTCTTGTACAAGTTTTTTTTTAATAAAAGAATAGCGGCAATAGGAAATATGATACTCACATGCGCCTTAAAAATTAAACGCATGCAAAACATGACGGATTATTATTGATTATTATTATCTTTCTTATATCGACGCCCCCACCGAATAACCGGACAATCGAAAAAATGAAAATGTTCAGGAGAGCCAAAAAACTGATTTTTGTTAATAACTCCGTTAAAAAAAAAGCTTCAAAGACTTTTTATATCTCAAATGAAAGCTAATTTTTTTGCCCATCTTGCTATTTCAATAATATTTAATTGCCACCAAAGGTTTTTCTTTAATAAAGCAAAACGCAACTTATCGTTCTGGAGTAAGTATGCCAAGCTCTGATCATCATTGTCAATTGCATGGTAATTCGGGTAATTTTGCGTTTCGGCTGTAATAAAATGCACATAATAATATCTCATTGCAATATTATTCGGGGAAATTGTTTAGGATAAAAATATTGGTAAACACCTATTACTTTACTTTTCGGTGATTAAAAAATATTGTACACTTTATAATTATAGTCATTGTGGTTTATTCCAATGATTTTCTACTATAGGTAAAATAAAAATAATATGTATTTTTGTATAAATACATTCATTATTTGATGTCATAAATGACATTCTTGCAATTGAATCAGCTCTAGATTCGAAAAAATACACTCTGGAGCTGGAGACTGGCTCTATCATTTTAATAGTACTTATAATCATTGCAGTTAATTACAACGTTAGTCATAATTCATAACCCTCATCGCCACCTGAGTTGGTGTTACAATAATCAATATCATATTATGTTCTAATAAAATGAATGATAATGGCAGGAATTTGCTTTAGACAGTGTTCCGAGAGAATCGTAGGCCTTTTCTTATATGATGGTGGTTTAATCGTCGACTTCTATCTACATCGTAGTACAGTTCAATGTAATCAGGATCAAAACTATGTTAAAAACTTCTCAAGTCACAATACAATACACACACACAATACTGTAGCAGCACATCTTATAGTAGCTAGCAATCGCATTCCTAATTAAATACTGAGTTGGAACTCACTAGGACCTGCAGGCTGCAGGACCACTTCCATGAATAACGTTTGAGTGCTGTCGTGACAATTTTAAGCACTTCTTAGGAGTATTTGCGAAAGAAGAAAATATCTAAATACGTTCTCGTTTATTTGTAACAAATCTCGCTGCTTATCGGTCACGTTTAGTTTATTTTGTAGCAAGTATTGCCCATACATGCTTGTTTGTGAGAAAACCCGCATGCTCATTACAAAAATCGAAACAGATTATGATATTAATATTAGAAATGTACATAATTTAACGAATGTAAGGAAGAACTTTACCACTTGATGTCTTCCAAAATGATCGCTGGTCGTTCTTACGTCTATGACGACTTCAGACATTAAAAAAAAAGCTAGCCAGGGACAGTCAGACATTCTAATTTTTTTAATGAAGAAAGTCTCACTATTCCTGACTCTTGAGTCCCGTGTAAACCTCTGCGATTACTGATCTGATGCTGGTCTGAGACTGGAGGCTGGAGGTGAGTGGACTGAGATGATCACCGCGATATGATGGTCATTCGACTCAGATTCTACAAGTTGTCCAAAATAAAACCTAACCAATATGCCTTTATGCCACAAAGGTGCACCGAATACGCCCTCTATAGGTAAGTGAACCACATCAGAAAGAAGAGAGAGAAGGAGAAAATTTATATTATGGTATCGCTGGACACAGGAGAGGCCTTCAACAATGCTTGGTGGCCAGCTGTAATGGTTCGGTTAGCTGAAGTTAGGTGTCTGGGGAACCTGAGGCGGGTAATCAGCGGCTACCTGATTACCCGCTTTGGTTAGGTTAGGTTTTTTTTTTTTTTTTTTTTTTATATTCCACAGGCCTAGGTGGCCCGTGCTCTTGTTCGGTTTGTATTTTTTGCTTGTTTATTTTATTGTAATATTCAAGTAACATCATTAATGCGTCTAAATCAGTAATAGTACAGTTTTTACTTTTGCCCTGAAGGGGCTCTTTGTGTTAAGCCCTTGATTGAGTTTGATGTTATTGAGGGCTTAGTGCGTTGGCCACCTGGTGGTGGCTGCTGTCATCTTCTCGGAAGTCATCTTCTTGACTGGGTTGTCATCGAAGTCTTGATCTTCCGAGGTGATGTCATCTTCTTGATTTGGGTTGGTTTTGGGCCTCGGTTGGAGTCCAGTGGCTAGGTCCTACATTTTCCGCTTCCTCTAGGTTTTGCGTCCACCCTTTGCCTTTCGATGTTGTGGCATTGGCTCGGGTGTAAAGCGGTCACCCAAGCTGGGTGGAGTTTTGGGGATGTTGAAGGGTAGCGGTCCGTGCCGGTCCCGCCCGCTGGATGAGGCCCTTGTTGGTGTCAGTCCGGTAAATTATTATGTAGGCCACCTGTTGGTGGCTGATGTCCTCTGCCCTCTGCTGGTGGTGAGGGCTTACTAGTTGGCCACCTGTTGGTGACTGGTGTCGTCTGCCCTCTGCTGGTAGTGAGGGCGTACTCGTTGGCCACCTGTTGGTGGCTGATGTCCTCTGCCCTCTGCTGGAGGTGAGGGCATACTAGTTGGCCACCTGTTGGTGGTTGATGTCTTCTTCTTAATTGACTGTTTTATTTCCATCATGGAGCTTTCCCGAGACCAGTTTTTTAATGGTGTTATAGTCCCGGTTCTTGATTGCCATCTTGGCGTTGTGTTCCATGATGGCCTGTGCCGATGTTTCTAACACTCCCTTTATAAGTTTGCCCAGCGCGTCATCCGTGTCGTCTGTGTAATACACGAGTTGTTCTGTATGACGCGTCAGGGCGACCACCGCATGTGATGCACTATCATGTAGTTGCAACTTCCTCTTCTGGTGTTTTATGACGTATACTCTCTTGTAGCACAATCCCTGGGCCTCGTGAATTGTAAGTATTTTTGAGGCCTCTCCAGTTCCGTAACCCGACTTCTTCAGCATTGACTTCTCCAGCTGTGTGTAAGTCAGGTATAGGGTGTTGGTATCTGTTTTAGGTATCTCCGTCCCGGTCATGGGTGTTATTGCCAGGGACTTAATGGTGTCGCTTGAGGAGTAGATGCCCTTGTGTATGTGCTTGAGCGCCATGGCGACATCTTGCGGGCACCTATGTGTACAGAGAAGGTCTTCAGTGACGTCAGCGAGGTGATGCGGGCGATAGTAATACAGCTCGAAGAGATTATCCCGGTCAATGTAGGGGAGCTGGTTTACGTCCCCTATTAATAGCAGGCTCTTGGCTTTGGTGATCTGTGCCATCAGTATTAAGGAACCGAAGGTTCGGTTCGGTTCGGTTCGGTTCGGTTCGGTTCGGTTCGGTTCGGTTCGGTTCGGTTCGGTTCGGTTCGGTTCGGTTCGGTTCGGTTCGGTTCGGTTCGGTTAGGTTAGGTTAGGTTAGGTTAGGTTAGGTTAGGTTAGGTTAGGTTTCCCCCCGAAGGTTGCTCGCCTTGTCGTGGCGGTGGGGCTCAGTAACCGCGGCTTGGACAACCGCGGTGAAGCGAAGAGGCAACCAGGGCCGGCCGGTGTCGCCGCCTGGCCCGAGGAGGGCGCTCCCAGCGGACTGGAGGAGTCCGCTGCGGATGCGCACCGAGGTGGGGCCGCAGAGGAAGAGGCAAGTAGGTATTACGGTGCGCCGCTTGCCCTATCCTCTGCGGCCGAGGACGGATCGCGGGGGGGAGAGGAATTGTGGTAGGTTGCCGCTTTCCCTACCCCCCCTGCGAGCTGGCCGTTCCGTTTGAACGGCATTGGTGGGGCCGCAGAGGAAGAGGCAAGTAGGTATTGCGGTGCGCCGCTTGCCCTATCCTCTGCGGCCGAGGTGTGGTCGGTGGCAGAGCCACAGACCTGATCTGCCACATGGCCTCCAAGTAGCAGACTCGGGGGGCGTCTGCTACAGCCCTGGTGGGGGCCGAGGAGGAGGGCGCACGTGTCGTGCGCCCATCGTGGAGTCTTCGGACCGCTGGCGGGGTCGCGGATGTGTGTATCGTTCCCGTGGCCCCGTCAAAAGGCGGCGTGGCGGAAGATGGGGGGGGGTTTTAGTGGGTATACCGTGGTCTCATCAGCTACGGGAGTCCCACATCACCGCTCGGGTCGCCCCCTGCGCCTGGGTGGTATGCGTAATGCATTTCCCCCTCCGGAAAAAAAAAAAAAAAAAAAAAAAAAAAAGGTTAGGTTAGGTTAGGTTAGGTTTTTTTTTTTTTTTTTTTTTTTCCACAGGCCTAGGTGGCCCGTGCTCTTGTTCGGTTTGTGTTTATTGCTTGTTTATGTTATTGTAATATTTAAGTAACATCATTAATCGTCCAAATCAGTAATTGTATAGTATTTTGCTTTTGCCCTGAGGGGGCTTTTTGTGTTAAGCCCTCTGATGTTATTGAGGGCTTAGTGCGTTGGCCACCTGGTGGTGGCTGCTGTCATCTTCTCGGAAGTCATCTTCTTGACTGGGCTGTCATCGAAGTCTTGATCTTCCGAGGTGATGTCATCTTCTTCATTTGGGTTGGTTATGGGCCTCAGTAATTGGAGTCCAGTTGCTAGGTCCGACATTTTCCGCTTCCTCTAGGTTTTGCGTCCACCCTTTGCCTTTCGATGTTGTGGCATTGGCTCGGGTGTAAAGCGGTCACCCAAGCTGGGTGGAGTTTTGGGGATGTTCAAAGGTAGCGGTCCGTGCCGGTCCCGGCCGCTGGGTGAGGCCCTTGTTTGTGTCAGTCCGGTGGTTAGGTTAGGTTAGGTTAGGTTAGGTTAGGTTAGGTTAGGTTAGGTTCGGTTCGGTTCGGTTCGGTTCGGTTCGGTTCGGTTCGGTTCGGTTAGGTTAGGTTAGGTTAGGTTAGGTTAGGTTAGGTTAGGTTAGGTTAGGTTAGGTTAGGTTAGGTTAGGTTAGGTTAGGTTAGGTTAGGTTAGGTTAGGTTAGGTTAGGTTAGGTTAGGTTAGGTTAGGTTAGGTTAGGTTAGGTTAGGTTAGGTTAGGTTAGGTTAGGTTAGGTTAGGTTAGGTTAGGTTAGGTTAGGTTAGGTTAGGTTAGGTTAGGTTAGGTTAGGTTAGGTTAGGTTAGGTTAGGTTAGGTTAGGTTAGGTTAGGTTAGGTTAGGTTAGGTTAGGTTAGGTTAGGTTAGGTTAGGTTAGGTTTGAGGTAGACCGGCCGGTCGTGGAGGGAGTCCCGTGCTTGTTAGATCCGGGATATCCCTCTTTTATACGGCTGAAGGCGAGCCGCAGGTGGTTTTAGTGAGTAGGAGTCTCACATACCCCCGGGGTGCTTCAGCTTAACTGAGGCACATCCCTAACCCGGGGCACCCATGACGGGTTTCCCCTGCGCATCAAAAAAAAAAAAAAAAAAAAAAAGGTTAGGTTAGGTTAGGTTAGGTTAGGTTAGGTTAGGTTAGGTTAGGTTAGGTTAGGTTAGGTTAGGTTAGGTTTTTTTTTTTTTTTTTTTTTTTTTTTTTTTTTTTTTTTTTTTTTTTTTTTTTTTTTTTTTTTTCCACAGGCCTAGATGGCCCGTGCTCTGGTTAATTTCTTTTAATATTCTTATATTTTAATTTCTTTTAAAACATCGCTTTCTTTTGCGTCGGATTTCATAATTTTACATTAATATTTTAAATGATTTTATACAATATATTTAAAAATTTTCCCTTAAGGGGTGGGTGCTGTGTTCCCCATTTTGTTGTCGGCGGATCCGACACCTCGTGGTACCAGCAAGTTTGTGATGCTCCACCCTTTGCCTTTAGTTGTTGTGGCATTCGCTCGGGTGTTATGGGGTCACCAAAGCTGGGTGGAGTTCTTGGGATGGCGAAAGGTACCGTTCAGTGTCGTGTCCGCCGGCAAGCAGCCGGTGGAATCGCTTGGCTGTAGATGGGCTTTCCGATTCCACCGACCGGTCTGGGTGTACAGTCGTCGTAGGTGTTGTTGGCCACCGGTTGGTGGCTGTGGTCATCTGATCGGAAGCCATCTGTTTGACGGGGCTGTCATCGATGGCTTGATCTTCCCTGGTGTTGTCATCTTTTTCTGTCCATCGTGAGGCTATTGCCGGGCTAGATGTAATTGCCTTGCACTTCACGATGGACTGGTTGGTGGCGCAGCCTTCGGAGTGGATGGGAGCTGGCTTGAACGCGGGTTTTGCGCATTTGCCGCTCAACCATCTGGGCCAAGGGTTTCGCTTGTCATGTCCGGTGTATTTGTCATTGTTGAGACCATCGTGGAACTTTGTCCGAGACCAGTTTGCTGATGGTGGTGTGGTCCCGGTTCTTTATCGCCATCTTGATGTTGTAGTCCATGATGGCCTGATGAGGTGTTTCCATCACTCCTTTGATCAGTTTGCCCAGCGCGTCATCGGGGTCGTCCGTGAAGTATGTTAGTTCCCTTGTATGACGCGTCAGGGCAACCACCGCGTGTGATGCACTGTTATGTAACTGCAACTTCCTCTTATGGTGTTTGATGACGATCACTCTATCGTAGCACAATCCCTGGGCCTCGTGTATGGTTAGTATTTTCGAGGCCTCGCCCTTACCATACCCCAGCTTTCCCAGTTCTTTCTTCTCAAGCTGGGTATATGTTAGGTATAAGGTGTTGTTTAGGGCTTTGGGGATCTCCATCCCTGTCGTGGGTGTTATTGACAGGGATTTCACAATCTTGCTCGAGGAGTAGATGCCCTTGTGGATTTGCTTCAGTGCTGCTGCAACGTCTTGTGGGCATCTATGCGTACATAGTAGTTCTTGAGTGACGTCGGCGAGGTGGTGGGGGCGGTAGTAGTGTAGCTCGAAGAGATTGTCGCGATCTATGTAGGGGAGCTGGTTTATATCCCCTATCAGCAGCAGGCTTACGGCTTTGATAGTCTGGGCCGTCATCACTATGGATCCGAAGTGACTCATTAATGCTTCATCTACGAGCAGCCTCGTGCATTTGAGGTCTTCGAGTCCCTTCGGTCCGTTGACGAGGAGTGATGCCAAGGTTCGCACCCTTTTCGTGGCTTGATGGCCTGCCCTGTGTCTGATTCTCTCTTCGAGGTCTTTCTTCGCCTCGATTGTTGTTGTTGCAATTACGTCTTCTTTGCTGTTGAAGTTGTTGACAATCCACGTTGTTTTCCCGCATCCAGGGACCCCGTTGATCCATGTGATGTCTGGGATGGTCCATTCGTCGGGGGGCTCTACTGCAGTCAGGATATGAGATGACTGTAAAATCCTGTCCTCTAGCCAAATCTCTGTCCCCCTGGTGACAACGACGACGGGGTCACGCGATGGGATATTGTAGACGGGATGTCCTCTTCGTCTGGTCCTTTCCTCGTCCAGGAAGACTATACCCGAGGTGGCACTATACGCCGCCATATGGTGAGTCATTTCCTGTCCCCTAAGGACGGTCGATTTGGTGTTATCGTAGACCGTGGCGTGGGCCTCCTCAAGTTGGATTTGGAGGAGGCCATCTTTTCCCTGTTGGAACGACTTCATTATGTCTTCGCATTCTTTTGTCCTAATCACCTTGTTGGCTTCGAGGATGGCGGTGTATTCCAGGAATGCGTTGATTATATGGTCTTTTTGTCGTTCCGCTTTCCTTAGGGTGGGAGGTTGAACCAGACCAGCTTGTGCTTTGTTGGGTTTAGGTTTTAATGTTCTTTGCGGTGGTTTGGGGGCACTAGTAAATCTGCTGAGCGCGTTTGCTTGGATGTCTGGGCTTCGGTAGGTGTCCGGTTAGGTTAGGTTAGGTTAGGTTAGGTTAGGTTAGGTTAGGTTAGGTTAGGTTAGGTTAGGTTAGGTTTTTTTTTTTTTTTTTTTTAATAATTCTTATTCCCCCTTACATTATAAGGGCCAATTTCTACCCTTATTTTTACTTATTACTTGTTCATAAATTTTTAAAAGTTATACATGTATATTTTACATCAATTTTTGAATATATTACTATTTTTACATACTATAATTTACATTTTTTATTCGCACATGGTTTTTTAACTTAATTTGTTCAATAAGTTTTTCCTTCAATATATACATTACTTTTTCTCCGACGTTTACATTCATTATCAGTTTTTTACTTTATACAATAATTTTTCCTTCATTTATATCAGATTTCCAAAATAACATTACAATAACATTAAAAATTTTTATTCATTTTACAATCTTTTATATAATTTTACTCCACGGTACATACTTCTCGTCATTGGATCTTAGTTCGAGCAGGACATAGGCTATTATTTTATCTCATTCAGCCAGTGCGGCCGACAAGACAGTTGTTAATAAATACACAGTTGAATTAAGTTATAAATTTTTGGTTTGCCATAAATGTAGAGCCGTTATGCTATATACAATACACTTAATACTATTAGACTATTATAGATATAATTAATACTATTTTGCTATATAATTAATACTATTTTACAGTCATAGAGTACATTAGAAAATACAATATATTACAAACAATATAATTTTTACTTCTGCTTTATTTGCTACATCAAATAAATGCTAAGTAACTTGTACATTAATTTATATATAATATATATGTTTTTTTTTTTTTTTTTTTTTTTTTTTTTTTTTTTTTTTTCCATTTTTTTCATGTATATATTTCGTTATTATGTATATATTTTTCGATATGAACCATATGCTATTAAAATGTCTTAATAAATAATATTGCATTTTACATTTATAATATATATTTGATTTTACTACATGGTGGTGATTGCTGCTATAAATTCACAATTTACTACAGGCAATACAATAAATTATTGTCGACACTTAACTGGCTCTACATTTATTTTAGCATTGCGACGGCATCGTAGAGTCGTTGCGTGTGCGTTCGTGGAGCCATGTACGTTCCACGAACGCATCGTCCTCGGGATCGTACGATACCGCCGCCCGTGCTATAGCTTCCCATTTCCGTCTTATCGGGCACTCCTGGCTGAAAGCGCCATGGTTTGCGTTTAAGTTATTTTTCTTGCAATTAATGCAGCATGGCTCGGTGCCCCCCTCGAGACCCTCACACTGTGATTTGTGGTGTGCTCCGGAGCAATGGCCGCACCTCACTTCCGCAGCAATATCGGCGCAGAATCGCTTCCCGTGTCCGTACCCCAAACAGTGCGAGCACTGTATTAGGGGGGACTGGTCGGCGACCCGCACTCTCTGCATATCAATGTATACACGGCCTTCTCTCGTGAGGCACAGCCACACCTCCGGAGACACCTCTAGCACAACATGCTCAGTATGGGCATCTTTACCACGCTTTCGATATTTCACCCGTATTCTGTCCTCATCCCCATCCAGGATATGCTGTATGAGATGCTTATTCTGAACACGGATTGCGTCACAAATGTCGTCATCCGTGTTCGACTTTAGCACCCCATACAGAATAACCTGGGGGTCCTTGTTTTTCACTATTTCCACTTCAAACTTATCCCTTGCACGTCTCTCTATCTTTTTCCTTACTTCGTCTCTCTCTTTTCTATCCCTAAAACCTATTATTACCTTCCTCCCTTTTCCTTTTCTTATTCTTTCTACTTTTATGCCCTCCTTTCTTGCCTCTATTATTTTACCTACACTATCAATTATCTCTTGTCCTGTCATGTCATTTTCTTTGTCAGTTACCGCTAAGGAGTGGACAGTTATGGGCCTCGGCTCCGACGGTAAGGTTTTCACTCTTCCCGTCGCCGCAACAGCAGCATAACTCTCCACTACCTTAGAAATATCCCTCCTAGTTTCCTGCGCTGCCTCATCATTTTCTTTGTTCGCTAACGCTGAAATCTGCTCTTCTACACATTCCTTTATACTATCTGCCCTATCATGTATTTCAAATTTTAACCTGTTGTACATTTGCATTATAAGTTCTTTACTATCGCAGTTAGTCCTTACTTCGCTTGTCTCTAAATTACATTGTACTTCAGATTCCTTTGTTTCCTTTTTACTTCCTTTCCCTTTTCCTATCGATTCCTTCCTAACTAATCGTTCTATGTCACCTATTTTTCTTTCCAGCTTTTCCAGATTTTCTGCTAGGCCAGACCTCAAGTCTCCTCTTATATTTCTGGTCTGGTTTAGCAGAAAGGTTAGGTTAGGTTAGGTTAGGTTAGGTTAGGTTAGGTTAGGTTTTTTTTTTTTTTTTTTTTTTTTTTTTTTTTTTTTTTATAATTATTCCCCCTTACATTATAAGGGACAATTTCTACCCTTATTTTTACTTATTACTTGTTCATAAATTTTTAAAAGTTATACATGTATATTTTACATCAATTTTTCAATATAAGACTATTTTTACATATTATAATTTACATTTTTTAGTTTGTTCAATAAGTTTTTCATTCAATATTATATACATTACATTTCTTCCGACGTTACATTCATTATCAGTTTTTTACTTTATACAATAATTTTTCCTTCATTTATATCAGATTTCCAAAATAACATTACAATAACATTAAACATTTTTATTCATTTTACAATCGTTTATATAATTTTACATATTCATTCCACGGTACATAGTTCTCGTCATTGGATCTTAGTTCGAGCAGGACATAGGCTATTATTTTATCTCATTCAGCCAGTGCGGCCGACAAGACAGTTGTTAAATACACAGTTGAATTAAGTTATAGATTTTTGGTTTGCCATAAATGTAGAGCCGTTATGCTATATACAATACACTTAATACTATTAGACTATTATAGATATGATTAATACTATGTTGCTATATAATTAATACTATTTTACAGTTATAGAGTACATTAGAAAATACAATTTATTACAAACAATATAATTTTTACTTCTGCTTTATTTGCTACATCAAATAAATGCTAAGTAACTTGTACATTAATTTATATATATAATATGTTTTTTTTTTTTTTTTTTTTTTTTTTTTTTTTTTTTTTTTTTTTTTTTTTTTCTTCCATGTATATATTTCGTTATTATGTATATATTTTTCGATATGAACCATATGCTATTAAAAAAGTCTTAATAAATAATATTGCATTTTAAATTTATAATATATATTTGATTTACTACATGGTGGTGATTGCTGCTATAAATTCACAATTTACTACAGGCAATACAATAAATTATTGTCGGCTTAACTGGCTCTACATTTATTTTAGCATTGCGACGGCATCGTAGAGTCGTTGCGTGTGCGTTCGTGGAGCCATGTACGTTCCACGAACGCATCGTCCTCGGGATCGTACGATACCGCCGCACGTGCTATAGCTTCCCATTTCCGTCTTATCGGGCACTCCTGGCTGAAAGCGCCATGGTTTGCGTTTAAGTTATTTTTCTTACAATTAATGCAGCATGGCTCGGTGCCCCCCTTGAGGCCCTCACACTGTGATTTGTGGTGTGCTCCGGAGCAATGGCCGCACCTCACTTCCGCAGCAATATCGGCGCAGAAGCGCTTCCCGTGTCCGTACCCCAAACAGTGCGAGCACTGTATTAGGGGGGACTGGTCGGCGACCCGCACTCTCTGCATATCAATGTATACACGGCCTTCTCTCGTGAGGCACAGCCACACCTCCGGAGACACCTCTAGCACAACATGCTCAGTATGGGCATCTTTACCACGCTTTCGATATTTCACCCGTATTCTGTCCTCATCCCCATCCAGGATATGCTGTATGAGATGCTTATTCTGAACACGGATTGCGTCACAAATGTCGTCATCCGTGTTCGACTTTAGCACCCCATACAGAATAACCTGGGGGTCCTTGTTTTTCACTATTTCCACTTCAAACTTATCCCTTGCACGACTCTCTATCTTTTTCCTTACTTCATCTCTATCTTTTCTATCCCTGAAACCTATTATTACCTTCCTCCCTTTTCCTTTTCTTATTCTTTCTACTTTTATGCCCTCCTTTCTTGCCTCTATTATTTTACCTACATTATCAATTATCTCTTGTCCTGTCATGTCATTTTCTTTGTCAGTTACCGCTAAGGAGTGGACAGTTATGGGCCTCGGCTCCGACGGTAATGTTTTCACTCTTCCCGTCGCCGCAACAGCGGCATAACTCTCCACTACCTTAGAAATATCCCTCCTAGTTTCCTGCGCTGCCTCATCATTTACTTTGTTCGCTAACACTGAAATCTGCTCTTCTACACATTCCTTTATACTATCTGCCCTATCATGTATTTCAAATTTTAACCTGTTGTACATTTGCATTATAAGTTCTTTACTATCGCAGTTAGTCCTTACTTCGCTTGTCTCTAAATTACATTGTACTTCAGATTCCTTTGTTTCCTTTTTACTTCCTTTCCCTTTTCCTATCGATTCCTTCCTTACTAATCGCTCTATGTCACCTATTTTTCTTTCCAGCTTTTCCAGATTTTCTGCTAGGCCAGACCTCAAGTCTCCTCTCATATTTCTGGTCTGGTTTAGCAGAAAGATACTGTTTTTAACTGTTCCGCTTGCCTCTGCCAGAAGGGCCTCAATTGAATCGGTTTTTTTTTGCAATGGTTTTTTTTTTTTTTTTTTTTTTTTTTTTTTTTTTTTTTTTTTCCACAGGCCTAGATGGCCCGTGCTCTGGTTAATTTCTTTTAATATTCTTATATTTTAATTTCTTTTAAAACATCGCTTTCTTTTGCGTCGGATTTCATAATTTTACATTAATATTTTAAATGGTTTTATACAATATATTTAAAAAAAAATTTCCCTTAAGGGGTGGGTGCTGTGTCGCGATCTATGTAGGGGAGCTGGTTTATATCCCCTATCAGCAGCAGGCTTACGGCTTTGATAGTCTGGGCCGTCATCACTATGGATCCGAAGTGACTCATTAATGCTTCATCTACGAGCAGCCTCGTGCATTTGAGGTCTTCGAGTCCCTTCGGTCCGTTGACGAGGAGTGATGCCAAGGTTCGCACCCTTTTCGTGGCTTGATGGCCTGCCCTGTGTCTGATTCTCTCTTCGAGGTCTTTCTTCGCCTCGATTGTTGTTGTTGCAATTACGTCTTCTTTGCTGTTGAAGTTGTTGACAATCCACGTTGTTTTCCCGCATCCAGGGACCCCGTTGATCCATGTGATGTCTGGGATGGTCCATTCGTCGGGGGGCTCTACTGCAGTCAGGATATGAGATGACTGTAAAATCCTGTCCTCTAGCCAAATCTCTGTCCCCCTGGTGACAACGACGACGGGGTCACGCGATGGGATATTGTAGACGGGATGTCCTCTTCGTCTGGTCCTTTCCTCGTCCAGGAAGACTATACCCGAGGTGGCACTATACGCCGCCATATGGTGAGTCATTTCCTGTCCCCTAAGGACGGTCGATTTGGTGTTATCGTAGACCGTGGCGTGGGCCTCCTCAAGTTGGATTTGGAGGAGGCCATCTTTTCCCTGTTGGAACGACTTCATTATGTCTTCGCATTCTTTTGTCCTAATCACCTTGTTGGCTTCGAGGATGGCGGTGTATTCCAGGAATGCGTTGATTATATGGTCTTTTTGTCGTTCCGCTTTCCTTAGGGTGGGAGGTTGAACCAGACCAGCTTGTGCTTTGTTGGGTTTAGGTTTTAATGTTCTTTGCGGTGGTTTGGGGGCACTAGTAAATCTGCTGAGCGCGTTTGCTTGGATGTCTGGGCTTCGGTAGGTGTCCGGTCGTAGGGGCGGCTCTTCCTCGAGATCGTCTTGAGGCTCTCTTCTAAAGTGGAGGCTCTCCTTTGTGACTAGCCGATGGAGTTGCTGGTCAATTCTGACGGCTGAAGTCTGCTGTTTAGCCGCGATGACAATCTCTTTTTGTTTGGTTAGGTTAGGTTAGGTTTTTTTTTTTTTTTTTTTTTTTTTTTTTTTTTTTTATTAATAGCCCCTTTTACGGGACTTCTTGTTCCCCCTTCAATAAGAAAGGACAATTGCTTACTATGCTACAATTTTTACATTGTTATAAAATTTTTAACAATTATTTACTTTTATTATTTTTACAACTATTCTCTATCTTGTATTTTTAAATTTTTTACATAATTACACTTTTCTTATTTCTATACATATTATATACTTCGATTCTGAATTCTAAATTGCCCTTATTTTGTTTTTATATAGCGTTATTACATCAGTAATTTTTAATTTCACCTTTTTCTCATTTATGGTTCTTCTATACTAATACAATTGTCCTCTTCATAATTTTTTAATTTTGACTTCCTTACATACATTTCCTTAAATATTTCTTTTACATTTATCATTTCTAAATACAATATTTCTTTGTTCTATTACATAATTTTCATAATATAATATAATTTTTGCTTATTTATGTATATTTACATGTACTTAATTCGTATTTTAAAGTTGGCAATGGTCGTAAAACCTTCTTGCACACTTACAATTTTATGCTCAGAGCTCATCATACAGTACGGAGTGTCCGGGAATTGGTTGTACACAGAATATTATATTCTGTGCTAACAACATTGTGATGATTCTATAGCGCCTGCAATCGTTGTTCATGAAGTTGGTGTCATTTACAATAATTCAATGAGTGTGTTGTCGTTTTAATATAACATATAACATTACAATACAATAATATATAATAATTTAATAAACATAGAAACATATACAAACAATACATTTAAAATACGGAAATAAAATATCTTTAGCCATTACATGCTGTTCTTATCTTCATGATAATACCATGTATGTGCAAAGGTGGTTTTTTTTTTTTTTTTTTTTTTTTTTTTTTTTTTTTTTTTTTTTTTTTTTTTTTACACACAGCATTCAAAGATGTTACATTACATTATTGGTTAATTTAATATCTTACAATTAAATTACATCAATAACACATTCCTACTTATGACACCACTAACACGCCTACTTGTCATCAGGGACATACGCGACTGTTGCACGCGCTATAGCATCCCACTTCTTTCGAACCGGACACTCTGCACTAAATGCATTATGCCCTATCTCATCAAGCTGTTCCTTCATACAATTTGTGCAACATGCCTTAACACCTTCTTTCAGATTATCACACTCAGACTGGTGGTGCGCCCCGGAACAGTGTGCGCATTTCTCCTCGGCAGCGCTGCAGAATCGCCTTCCATGTCCGTACCCCAAGCAGCGCGAGCACTGGATTAGGGGGGACTGGTCGGCGACCCTAACACGCTGAACATCTATATATAGGTGTCCTGCCTCGGTGAAACGCGCCCACAGTGACGGTGACACAGTCAACACCACGTGCTGAGTGTGATCATCCTTCCCTCTTTTCCTATATTTCACACTAAGCCTATCCTCTGTCCCTGCCAGTATGTCCTCTACGAGGTGCTTGTTTTGCGACCTGATGGCTTCGATAACGTCGTCATCCGTGTTGCTTTTCAGCACCCCGTACAGCACAACCTGGGGGTCCCTATTCTCCATTGTTTGTGCCTCCAACTGTCCCTTCGCGTTTTCTATTTTCTCCTTAACCCTATCTCTAACTTTCTTGTCTTTAAATCCTATGATTACCTTTCTTCCTTTTCCTTTCCTTATTCTGTCTATTTGTATACCCTCTTTTTTAGCCTCTACAATTTTTCCTACTTCCTGTACTATCTCTGTTGTCGGCATAAATGCCTCCTTGTCCGCTACGATCAGGGAGTGGAGGGTCCTGTACTTGGGTTCCTGATTTTGGGTTCTCCCGCTACCCCGGGTGACGCTCGCGTAGGTCGGAGGCGTCACCCGTTCCGGGTCATTCTGTACTGTGACCTCCCGCCCCCGGACCGCATCGTTCAAGGTGCTGACCGCCTCGTCTACTTTCTCCGAAACGCTCTCTACAACCTTTCCTATTTCGTCGTCTATCTTAACGTGGATACTATCCACGTTGAGCGCTGCTGCGTCAACTAAATAGTCCCTAACTTCCACAAGATCCATCTTATATTGCTCTTTAAAGCATTCAAACACCCTTTCAACCATAAATAGACAGTTACATTCCTTTCTTATGCCTTTTTCTCTTCTTTCCCTATTCTCTTCTTCTATCATTTTTATCATTTTTATTAATTGTTTTTGGACAATTGCAAGATTATCTGCCATACCAGACTTTAATTCGGCTTTCATGTTCCTCGTCTGGTTTAGCAGATATATGCTGCGCTTCACCTTTTTAGACGTGTCAGCCAGCAGCGCTTCCATTGTGTCTACTGCCGCTTTTGGGCTATTTTCTATAACTGGGCTGTTGTTAATAGTGCCACTCGCGCTGCTGTCTTGCACGTCCGAGGTAGGTCCATATCTGGGGTTTCTATTGGAGTCACTATGCGGAGTCCGAACCGTTGCCATTTTAAAATTAAAAGAAATTAAGTTTTATGTATTTAGTAAAGTGAAGGGGGAGTGCGTCAATTTGTAAAATTGTAAAAATAAACTTGTATAGGATTATAATATAAACTTAATATTCTAATCGGCTGTCCCAAAAGGGATCAGCCGGTCAAGTTAAAATAACTACACTAATATAATGTATATATAAAATACGATAAAACTGTAAAACAGACGTCACAATTTAATTAATTTTTACACTGAAACTTATCCTAGTCGATTGTCCCAATAGGGTACAATCGGTCAACAATATAATATGAATGTATATCTAAAATGTGAGTCACTAAGAGCAAAAAGCAATCGTCACAGATATTAACCACTTAATTTTTTCAGGCGCTCCAATAGGGAAGCCGCTAGTCTATTGTTGTCTGTTTTACAATGTCAGTGCGATTTCGCCGGTCAAGAATTCGCTTATTCTAAGCTTATTTGTCGGTCCAACCCGATCCTGTCTTTTATTTACGTCTACTACTTCTGGTCTTTGTCTATCTAGTGTAATTATTCTAATTTTTATAAAATAATGTTTCGCCTATTTATTTTAAAAAGCAATGTCTTACTATCTTAGTACTATTGTATGAAGCAGAAATTTGAGCGCCTATGATTTTTAAATGGCAAAAACCCTATTACTTCCTTATCGCCGTACGATCTCTTATAGTTGAAGAGCCGGCGCTCTCTTAGAATTTAGTTTTATTTATTGTTTTAATTTTAAGTTTTTAAAACTCTTAAAATTTTTTATCTAATTTTCAGTTGATTATATTTTACTAAATTAAATTTTTTGTGATTTTAATATTTTTATTTGATATTTTTCTTCGATGTTTTATTGTTATTTTTATAGTTTTATTAAAGAAAATTTTTAGTATGTTATTGATTCTATATTTGTGTTTAATTTTAAAAGTTGTTTTTAGTTATATTTGTGTTCATTTATTTAATGTTTTATTCGTTTATTTTTACAGTATTACCGCGCGGCGGCTCTCGAACTACCAGACCACACACCGCGTGTTGTGTTCTAGTGGGCGTGTCAGGGCTGTCACCTATAAGAAATTTAATCAATGGAACTTTCCGTGACGTAAGAAATGTATTTAATTTTGCAGTATTATACTAGAGTTATTTGATTTTGAAGAAACTATTGATTATTTATAAATTTTTGTTTTTAATATATATTTAGATGTAAAAATGGAAATAAAATGAAATGGTTTGACTTAAAAATTTGGAAGTTTGTATATTTAATTTTGTATGAAAAATTCACAGGTTAATTTTGTTTAATCTATTTAATGTTTGTTTTAGTTCCAAACTCTAAGCTATTCTGTTATATGTACTTCTGTGCCTTAATTTAGTCAAAAAATTTTAAGCCGCAAACAGTTTTTTGATTACCTAGTTATTGTTTATTACTATTTACTATTAATTTACAATCTTTTAAGTTGTTCAGGCCTATTACTTTTATTATTTTATGTAATTCATTAGTTTACTAAGTTTTTAATTATTTTAATTGTATACTAGGGTTAGCACAAGGTTTTGATCCGCAGCCCTGAACGTGTCGGTGGGCGGGGCAGTGAGCGAGACGGGTATCGCTCGCGTCAACTCTACTTGTCTCGCTCGCACTTATGGTGTTGTCGCTGCGTTATCAGTTATGATCTACGGAATGTAGTCCGGGTGTTGAAGGTTGAATTTAGTATATTTGTTGAATATTAATTATTAGTTTATTTATATTATGAGGAATATATTATATTATTTATAATGAAAGTTTTAATTAGTTTAATGTTTTAGTTTCTGATTTTTAAATAATAAACTTGAGTTATATGCTATTTTAAATGATTTTAATTTTATTATTATGTTATTTTAATTTATTATATATCTACTTTAATTAAAATTTTAGTTTTCTAGATTATTTTATTGTTTAATTAATGTGTTTTAATAATTGACTTATTTAAAGAAACAATGTTCCCTGTCACACCCCAGACTATGTGGGCGGGGCGGTGAGCGAGACGGGTATCACGCGCGTCAACACTACTTGTCTCGCTCGCGCTTATGGTGTTATCGCTGCGTTATCGGTTTGATCTACGAGATATAGTCCGGGTGTTGAGGGTTGTAATTTAGTATTATTTGTTTGGTTAAATGTAGATTTTTTAAGCTAATTTAGATTATGGAGGATATATTATATTTATACTTTACGTTTTTAAATTAATTTAATGTTTTAGTTTTTTAGATTTTAGGTAATAAACTTAGCATATTTACTATATTAAATTATTTTAACTTTGTTATAATACTATTTTTAGTTATTTAATATTAAATGGTTAGGTTAGGTTAGGTTAGGTTAGGTTAGGTTAGGTTAGGTTAGGTTAGGTTAGGTTAGGTTAGGTTAGGTTAGGTTAGGTTAGGTTAGGTTAGGTTAGGTTAGGTTAGGTTAGGTTAGGTTAGGTTAGGTTAGGTTAGGTTAGGTTAGGTTAGGTTAGGTTAGGTTAGGTTAGGTTAGGTTAGGTTAGGTTAGGTTAGGTTAGGTTAGGTTAGGTTAGGTTAGGTTAGGTTAGGTTAGGTTAGGTTAGGTTAGGTTAGGTTAGGTTAGGTTAGGTTAGGTTAGGTTAGGTTAGGTTAGGTTAGGTTAGGTTAGGTTAGGTTAGGTTAGGTTAGGTTAGGTTAGGTTAGGGTTAAGCTTTCCAAACCTACCGCAAGATTTATGGGGAGCGGGGGTGGGGGGGGAGTGGGGGGGAGAGGTTAACACCCCCCCGTACCAAATCCACACTGAGGAACCCCCCACTTTTGGAGCTACTCACCTTTGAAATTTTCGGAATATTGATGCTACATCATATTCTATTCTCGACAATTTATAGTGTTTCTTCGGAAAAATGCCTGTTGCTAGGCTGTTGTGAGTGGAGAACTAAAATTTCAATTTATTTAACAATGTAAATCGAGGTTTTTTGATAAAAATTAAAAGTAAAAATTAATTACAAAATTCACTACTTAAAAACTACTGTCTCCTTCGTCTTCTTTTTCTTATTATGGCACTACTTTGACGTTTTGTTTTTTTTATGACAATTAAGCCTTCGGCTTAGGAATTGTACTCTAGAAGTTCAACCTCAGATCTTCAGATCCATCATCAGTTATACCTAGAGACCAATGACCCTCAATATGGCACAACTAGCTTCAATTATCAGTTGACGGAGCCCCGCTACGCGGGGCTCCTATTTCTGGGTGTTGTGGTCTAAGTTCTAACATAACCTAACCTACTTATGGACTTTCTGGATTGTGTTTGTTTTTGTTTTAGCGGGGGGCTGCGCCCCCCGAGCCCCCCTTTGGGGGGCTGCGCCCCCCCGTCCCCCCCCTTCGGTATCCGTGGTTAAGTGGGCCTTCTGTTATGTCTTTTCATTTATAATGAAATGAAATAAAAATGATGCACGGCGGCGCCGGCAGCGGAGACACTCCCTAGTAAGTAAGTAATGTTTTGTTTTTTTATGACAATTAAGCCTTCGGCTTAGGAATTGTACTCTAGAAGTTCAAACTTCAACCTCAGATCTTCAGATCCATCATCAGTTATACCTAGAGACCAATAACCCTCAATATGGCACAACTAGCTTCAATTATCAGTTGACGGAGCCCCGCTACGCGGGGCTCCTATTTCTGGGTGTTGTGGTCTAAGTTCTAACATAACCTAACCTACTTATGGACTTTCTGGATTGTGTTTGTTTTTGTTTTAGCGGGGGGCTGCGCCCCCCGAGCCCCCCTTTGGGGGGGCTGCGCCCCCCCGTCCCCCCCCTTCGGTATCCGTGGTTAAGTGGGCCTTCTGTTATGTCTTTTCAAAAATGTCAAGTGGCAAATAATCCCAGGTAAATAAAAAAAACAAGAAGAAGAAGAAGAAGCGAAATATTTATTTAAGCCAAACCTTGAACAAAGAGAGTTGAATTTTGATAATTTTTCCTAATTTTTATCAAGAACCTTGAATGATATAGTTTTGGAATGATAAAATAATCGTCCTCCACTCACCACAGCCTTAGGATGCCTTGAAAACAATAAGTCAGTAAGTAAGTAACACGCAAACACCAGAAAACATGACCTTATCTCAAGATGACGAAAATTTCAAATGTGAATTTC